>JBAJFG010000442.1:25000-1225000 GCA_037903475.1 Ancylostoma caninum | reverse complement strand
TCTGCGATTTCGCGTTTTTTTCGTCGCTTCTCCATAACTCCCTCCAATCTTGACCATTTTAAAAAGGAAGCAGATATTCGGAATCAGGATGACCTAATCTATCAGGTAACATGCCCAAAATTCAAAAATTTTGAAATTTTTTGTGATCATCTAGCAAAATCACCTAAGGATACAATTAAGAGACTTGCTGTATCGAGTCTCTCTTAATTGTATCCTCAGGTGTTTTTTCTGAAAACGGACCCCGCTACCTTCTCATTTTTGTGAAGAAGTTGTTAGACTGCACTAAAAATCCATTATTCGAACTCGGAACATGACTAGGACAAAAACAGTGCCTCATACGACTATTCCAGGATTTTCTAAGGACTAGAATTACAATTTCGTCGAATTCCACCATTATCTCCACATTTTCATCTTTCTGAAGACAACCCCATTCGTGAAGTCTTCGCTAATTTTTTGGGCTGTTGCGTAAACCTACTACTTACTGCGATTGTGCTTGTAATCGCGCATGGGTGCGATTTGAACAAAAACTGGCTTTCTCGTCCCTAAAAAATGATTTTGCAAATAAAATATCCCTCAGAAGCACAATTCTTCACTCAGTGTGATTTTTAGACCTCTGCAGCTGTAGTAGTCGGGTGAACATACGATTTCGACAGGTCCGCAATTTTGTGAATTCTCTTAAAAATTTTCACTTTTTCCAGGGGATCTTCTGCAAGTTTCCACTCCAGTAATTAACAGAATATCGATTCATTGACAATAAATCCATTGCAATTCATTTCCTTCATATTTCCCTTCCAAACTCTACCCACATCCCTGGCAGGCTATAATCGCGGCCTCGGTATCGCTCGATCGATGGATCGCTGCACCTCGCCATAGACGAATGCGCCCTGCGGTACTTTAGCACCTGATGGATGCGACTACATTTGAAAAGATGAAGAAAATGCTGAGAAAAGGAAACTTGGTAGAAAACTAAGAAGCTTCTATTTTATCGAGGAAATATAGAATGAAATCCAAAGTTGAGTCTCGATAAAATAGAAGCTTCTTAGTTTTCTACCAAGTTTCCTTTTCTCAGCATTTTCTTCATCTTTTCAAATGTAGTCGCATCCATCAGGTGCTAAAGTACCGCAGGGCGCATTCGTCTATGGCGAGGTGCAGCGATCCATCGATCGAGCGATACCGAGGCCGCGATTATAGCCTGCCAGGGATGTGGGTAGAGTTTGGAAGGGAAATATGAAGGAAATGAATTGCAATGGATTTATTGTCAATGAATCGATATTCTGTTAATTACTGGAGTGGAAACTTGCAGAAGATCCCCTGTAGTAAGCGCTAATGCGTGTTCTATATGGGCAGTTCAAACAAAGTGCGTGCGCCAGTGCTGTGTCAGATGCACGCATCCAATTGCGAAGGGTCTCACACGGTTAACGGTCAACGCGGCGTGCACATTCTGAATAAAAATGCCGCACGGCCGATGCGTAGCCGCAAGCGCGTGCGTCTCGCATGCGTCTGAGCTGCGTCAGGGCTGCGACTGAGCTTATAATTCATTATATCGCAACCCGACGCACGCATTTGGTACAAAGTGTCCTAAGGACATGTGGGCCCAATGTCAAATTCAAGACCCGTATTGTATTGCCCTAATTATGATGTACAGAGATGCTCTTCTTCCAAACCGATGGCATTCTATGGTGTAGACTCATCCTCTTTTCGCAAACAAATTTCTAGTCGTTTAGTTTATGTAGTTATGCATAAACAGAAGACGAGTTGATACTGAAAGGTGTTGGAATGCACCAATCGTTCGGCAGCGGCCCCGCCCCACTTTCCATCGTGGTGTTATACACTCCCCAGTCCAGGCTATTATCGCTCCTCGGCGCGATCTCAGTTCGTGTTGTGCTCCTCGCAGAAAAATTTTGAGACAATCAAAGCATAGCTACAAAATAAATATAAAATTTTATCAACCAGTAATTTGACACAGATAATAAAGCTCTCACATTGATGTGAATATAATCTATGACAAGAAACAACAACCAGATTTATGGCAGGTTAGAGACGCAGAGTAGAGGGTGCATGGCGTCTGCACACTCACTGTTCTGAGATATTACAGGCACTCACGGATCGGGATTTAATAGACACTGTAGATATTATGACCCGTACAATGAAGGTGTTGTACTGACTTTTTTATGGAAGAAGGTGGAGTATGTAACAGTTGTCCTAAGATCTTCCATCCTTACTTGGAAAAGGAGACATGATAGAGATTTCGTTGGAAGATCCTGTACTGTAGATCTATTGAGCAGCTGAATCAGCGATCACATCTCCACAGCATATTCTTTGAAGTTGAGCTCGATCGCTCCGTTGAAACGTGGTTTCATTGTCCTCGTATGCCACACTAGGATTTCCCGGTTCTGAAACATATCGAGGTGTTAACTAGTAATTTTCCATTATTCGCTAGGTTAGTACAGGCAGTTTATAACAAAATCAACATCATGCATTGGAGTACTTCGTACAGAAGCGTGAAAAAAATTGTGGCAGGCAAAGCAGCTGCAAAATTTAGAGGCGGGAGGTGGAGGGGGGGGGAGGGTAGAAGTAGATTAGGGCCGCAATAATATTAGAGAAAAACCGGAAAGGAACTGTAATTCTATAACTTTTCTAAATTTTGGATGAGAACATTATTCGTGGAAGGTCTTAGTCCATAAATAATATGTACTGAATAATAATGAATGTACAGGGTGACAACAAAGTCTTTGGCCGAATATAACAAACTATAAGAATGGGAGTGGATGGGCTAGCAATCTGAAAATTTATATGGATTAAGCAGAATTCGTGCGCTTTGAGAATCCCCTCTTGGATTTTCGATAACCCTTTGGCTTCTCTGTGGAGTCAGCAAAACCGTCGGCAACTGCAAAGCTCGAGGGCCACAAGTTGGTCGAACGTTTATGGCCCCGTTTTCTCGTTCGGTCTAAACCAAGGAAGCTGGTATCTCGACCCGGGTAAGCTCAGATCCTGCGTTCTAAGAATTGCTCCTCAGAAATCCAGAGGTCTTTGTTTCAGGGAGCACGCTAATTACTAAGCAGATTTGACCGTTTCGGTGGAATCAGAAATTGGGGGGGGGGGGTCTGAACCAACCTTCTGTTGCTTTTTCTTCCAAAACTTAAAGAGAAATTTTCGTCAGATCTCCTTATTTTTATAAGATGTGCTCAAGCCTAAGAAATAATACTTTTTTTAATATCTTGCTCTGCCCACTTTTGCCCTTTGTTTTGTGAATTTTATTAGCAAAAAGTTAGGGTAGCAATCTGTCGACTTTTTCCGGTCAAGAGATTAGTTCAGGCACGGATCTTCCTAGGATAGAAAGCTTCTGTCCTCTCGAGTACTGGCCAGAAAAGTGGTGATTTGGGGAGCCAAGCAAACTAAAAGCAGTTCTTCGAGAAGATATCGCAGAGACCCTACTTGCGGCCATTTCCACCTCTACCTCGTTTCATGTTTGCAGACCATACAAGACTCAAATAAAGCTATGGACTACGAAATTTTGCATATATATTCGATATTTGAACAGTCAACGCGGATACAAAGCCATGGGATTCCCAGCAAAGTGCAAGTAATAATTGCTACAGAGTCCTTGGTAAAAGTCTTTGTTGTCAGCCCGTATGCTGTCTTCGTGACGAGGAGCTCTATAACGTTTTCAAAAACTTTTTCTTAAATAATTTGCCCTTTAATTCTGTTTTTTTTTGTCTCGCTGTTGGACCACCATCATATTTATACACTGCTTATTTTATTCTATAAAGAATTGGGTGATTCTGGATCAAAATGAGTCAATGGGTTGGGTTTTTGCAAAGGATTTGAGCACAAATACTGAGCGATAGGGCAAGCTCAGCATGCGACACTAAGCTAACGGAATACTGCAACCAAAAACTCATGCCAGTACTGCACGCGAAATTGCAAATCTTACTCGAAATAAAACGAGTTAAAAATGGTTTCGTTCACGGTATAGTAGCCCTGTTTGGTCTGTGTATGCCACACATACAACTCTCGAGGCTAAAAATTCTTTGGTTAAGGAAACTTTTATGTAAACGCGTTTTTTTAGATTGTGGGGTGGTCACAGAAAAATTTCAACTCACTTCCTCTTGTTCAAACCCAAACGGTTCGATATCCTCCTGAGTGAATCCCATGTCTTCTAATAGACATGGTTCTGGCGCTCCGAATCCTTGTTTGCACGTCTTTCCAAATACAGCGGTCGTGCTGGAGTTATAAAAAATAGATGTCGTCGAGTTTTCGTGGACTAGCATATCCATGGTAACATTTTCATTAGTGCTCTTTTCCTTTTTTTAAGCAATTGTAGTTATGCTCTTTCTCAATTGTTCTACACATTATTTGCCCCAATCAGGATGGGCACTACATTTTTTCATCTAAAATTGGGGTTTGACTACCGAGTCGAAAAAGACAGAACTGAATGATGAATGACGTCATAACACTATATCCAGCTATCAAGTGTGGGGGGGGAGGGGATTGAGACTTCCTTAAAGTATTTTTAAGAGCCAGAATACTTATTCATTTTCCGCAAACCGGTTTTGAGACTTCATCTAGATTAAAAGTGTGGCCTCTTTGGCGCGTCCGAGTTCAGACCCTTCCACCAATAGTTCCCAAGAAAACTTTGATCCTGCCGTAAAAAAGGGCAAAATTGAGTGAGTGAAGTGATAACAACAGTGAACAGTGACAGAGGATGACATGAGGCACTCTAATCCTATATAACATGAGTAGTATTACGTCTCTTCATCTCATGCTGTGGTTTGATTGCCCAAGCTCGAATGGAGAATAGAGTGCTGCGTAGGAATGAGTGTGGTCTCTCAGAGTCCCTCTTGGCAGTGAACAAGGCTAAAGAAGAAAACAAGAATGTTTCGCTTGCGCTTTTTCAAATCGCTTTACTTATTCACTTACTTAATTGTTCATTTAATTATTCAGTAAGCTGTACATAGTAGTGGTCTTTGAAACAGAACTAGAGCACCACTTAGAAAAAAAAAGTCTAGTTCAGCCATGCAAGAATTTTTCCCGCCTATGAACGGCCACGTTTTTACCTCCTATCTGAAGAGCACAACGCAAAGAGGAGCAGCTTCAAAATTCTGTCCCTGCAAAATGTCCCTGCCCGTCCTCTAGGATCCTACTACGACTCTACAATGTGGCTTTGCTTAGCAGCCACATGAAATATGGGACAGCAGTTGATTTATTGCGTAGGTTTGCGTGACCGCCAAGGTCCGATTCTTCCCTTGGCCCCTTTCATTAGGCTGCTATCCTGGCGATAATGCAACTAAGCCATGTGGTTTTATTTCAGGATATGTTTAGCTGTGCTCTATAGAAAACAAAGGCTCAGGTGGAAATGTGTTAGAAAAGATCGGATACTCAGTCTCTGGATGAGCAACTTTGTGGGGAGGAAGTGCTGGGAGTTATGTGATTGGGCGGACAAACGAGTTGACCAATGACCTCCCGTAGCTCGGTCGCGCCCCATTTCAGATTACAACACTCAACACTCTGCCCTTCAGTCCTTGGTTCTTGAAGAAGCTATTCCTTTACGTCCTTTTTATCCCTTAAGAGTGGGAGTGGATTGAAGGGAATATTAGCGGAGTGGAGCGTTGTACCTGGAAACGCCATGTGACCGAGCTCCACGATTGGTCAGCTCATGCGCCCCAGAAATTGCAGAGTTCAGCGCACTGTTTCTCCCTGTAGAAAGCTGCACACCGCAAAGAACAAACGAATACTAAGCAACTCACTTCAACACGACATCGAGGTTGATAGCGAATCCAGCCATGTCAACAGCGAATTTCCGCTTAGGACCCCACTTCACTCTGTAGCCAATCACGCTGCCGTTAACTACTTCTGGAGACTCAACTGGACTTCCACCGGCGAGCCCTAAAAACTTTGAAATCTTACCTGACGGAGTGATTCTTCGGAAACCCACGAAACCTTACCAACAGCCCACATTCCCAGTTTTTTCACATGTCTTATGTATTCAGTGAATAACCTCGTGTCGTACGAGTTGTCATCATCTCCAAAGAAAACCACGCCTTCCTTATAATCGCCTAGGATGGAATCGGTGTCGTTTCGCAGCAGCCACAGTGCACTTGTCCGTTGGTACCAGCCGCGTCCTGAAGTACTGTTTTTTTTTTCGAAGACCTCTGGAGGTGAAATAAGTATATCTAGTCCCAAACTTACTTGGATATCCCACAGGTGTTTTTACAGCCATGTAAGTATAATTATGCGTAGAACGCCGTAGTAGATTTTCTACAAATGGTACGGTCTCAAACCCGTCTTCAATAACGATCCAGTGGACGTGGGGGACTAGTCGGAGGGTGTTTGATAGCCTGTAAAAGGGGAGGTGCTGAATTTCATTTCACCAAACCAGGAGCCGCATTTTCATTGTTGCTGAAAGAATCGAATACTCACCTGGTCATATCTGCTAGCCGAGTTGGTCTCTTGTAGGTTGGTGTGATTACAATAATGAGCGGTTCCAAGGGAGCCAAATTTCTCTCGTCGTAGAACATTATTCTCCTAAGCAGGAGAGTTTTACTGGGTAAAATATTGCTACACAAGAATAAGTTTGGTTCAGATTTTGGCTAGTGTCGAGAAGCTCGACCATTTCCTTATGTAATTATTTGTTCAAGTATCGACATATCGTGTATCGTGTGAATCATTATGCAATCATGTAATCGATAGTCTTCTTGTACTCCATGCCATCCACAGAATGTTGCGGTGGCTCGGCTTATCAGATCTTCGCCGCTATAAAGCAATAAGGCGATTTCGAGCAAGCATCGACGCATCTACGCGCGCCCTGTACCTTCTGCAAGTGCTACATTTTGGCCTACCATCAGCAGAAACTGAGAGCAAGTAAGAGCAAGGCTCAGTCTGCAAGTGTTGTCGTTCGCTGTCTCTTCACAGCCATTCAGCATCAAGTCAGGGCACTACTGAGCCAAATCCACCCATCTTTCTGGAGCTAGACGGTCCAGCGGCAAGTGCAACCACAAGATTCGAGTGTATGTAGATTACCAAGCTATGGTTACGTGTAATTAGGATAAATCACTTAAGTCGCGAATCGTTCAGAAGCAACACTTGTATCTCAAGTCCGGCGTGACATGAAGTTAGGCGGTTTTATTCCCTGATCACTACATGCTGCATCGGCCGGGAATCGAACCCGAGCCGCCCGCATGGCAGGCGAGATCCTACTATTGAACCACCAATTTTCTCAAACATCACTGATCGCAGTATTCCAAATAAATTTATTTTTTGCTGTCATCCCACAATAAAAACTAGTTTATGTTCAATTAATTTGCAGTAACTGCACTAAGAACTCAGGAGCTGAGCCCACTAATTACGTATCATTTGAAACATCAACAAACTCCTTCACATTCGGTACGGATTACAAACACAGTCCCCTCAGAGACCTTCTTGTCCAGAAGCAGTTCAAATATTTCCGCTTAACCCCAGCAACAACTTGGAAACAATTAAATATTCCATATGTGATACCTGCCATTCGATGATGCCATTATGGTGAGAAATGCCACAATCATGGTAATACACAGAATCACAGGCAGCGACATTCTCCTAATTGGACGTGGCAGCGATGTCATTTCTGCCGACAAAAACCCCAGTATTTCTTCCTGAAATGCTGTGAAGCTTTAGAATGAAGTCTTCCACATCTTCGAGGATTACTCACAGGAAACTATGGATGCCTATGATATCCAGCGTGTTTTTTTTTCGCCTCGTGAGCTTGTAGCGCTCTCAGGGTTTCTCAGCTGGAGTTTGCCATAGTGAAGGTTGTTTCTGAAAGTCGTATTCTTCAAGGTATGCAGTACGCTTAATTTATATACGGTGGTGTGAAGATGCATTGAGCAGAAGTAGCTAGGTCAAGCAAAAGAGCTTAGTTGAACAATTCATTGCATTCATTCACTAGAGAATTTAGGAGGCCACATGCACTGTTGAGATTACTCAGGGTAAACGTGCCAACAAAAAATTTACCCATTGTTAACACAGGCGTCTGCATATTTACCCTGGGTATGAGTGATCCCAATTACGCAACCGGACCTAGCACGCTAATCACAGTAACACGAATCAAACTACACGTTCTGGGGAGTAGCGAACAGTTGAAGTTAGCCAAATGAGGATTGGTGCTATTTGTGGCATAAATCCAAGAGGAAAACGGCTATTTACCTCATCATGCTTCGCTAAACTTAATTAGAGAGTTGCTACGAAGCCATCTGGTGTTTGAGTAAGGTAAAAAGCACTGAGCTTCACCTGCTACGACTGACAGAAAATGAAAATTTCCTTAAAACTTCACCAATTCAATGGTACGACCTACTCTTCAATACATATCTACTAATGGAAAATGGAAAAGAATATTGTACTACATAGAAAAGCAATTCCAGAACAAAGAGAACTTCCATGCACTTCCAACTTGACGCGAACGGGTTGCTAGGTCATGGCTCACAGCATTCAGTATCTCGCAGATGAATTGTTGAGGGTATGCTGAACCCTACGAGCTCATCAATGACGCAAAACGTCAAAATTGCGGTGATTGGCCAGGCATTTCCATAGAAACGGAACATGATTCTTTGAGGGATGATAGCTTATTGAAATACAATATTTTTATTCTTATGTGTTAACAATACGCAATCCTGTTTGTTCCTTTGATGGTGGAGAAAAAATTATTTTTTTACTGCATCAATAGCCATCTGGTTTTTTTAATGGTTACGGCCTCTTAACGTAGATAACTGCTTGAATCAATAATTGATCAAGTTTTCTTTAATAGTGACATACGGATTCCCTCAGAACAATTTCGAGTAGAGAACGGATTTATATGTTGTGGAAAGAGACAATGGAGGTTGATGTGTGGACGAGTCTCCTCACCGGACAACATAAAACACATGCAATTTGTTGAATTGGTAAGAGTATCAGTTATCCGCAGTGGATTGGATTCCGTTGTTGCGCCCGAACACTGCGACTAATCCGCTTTTAACCAATAACCATCGCTCAAAATGTGTTGCTAACGACCCGTTACCAGGGCTACTCCTCTGGGTGGAACGATTTTGATCCAAACAGTGACCAGACCTAACAGAATGCCTCTGCTACCAATTAATGTCAGAGGAAAGGAAATCACTAACTACTTCAACTCTTCCATTCTGTCATGTTGAAGTATTATATAGCTTATTTATTTTGGATTTACATTTATAGTGCTTCAAATTGCGCAGTAGTGAACACTGACACCATGCATATAAAAAATCCTTCTTTCTTTGTTCATAGCATGTAGCCGTGCTTTGTTTACCCATGGTACATGTATTTTTGAAGCAACAGCTATTCCATACTGTGCGTGAAACAGTGATTTGTTCGAAGGTGTTCTTTGCAGTAGTGGATGTAAGCCAAGCCACAGTAACTTACCAGTTCTTACCTTTCCCATCTTTGAATATGAAGCGTGTCCACCAAGAATCTTGAGATCGACACTAGCTTTCACCATGATGTACCGCTTACTTACTTGGTTTATCGACATAAATAAGTACTACAGCAGACTCATGTATAAAACACCATAATATCCACTATAATGATAGATGTTGACGACTACAATGATTTGATTTGACGAATATTATCTTTAAGAATGAATTAATAATCATAACTGGACCTCCAATTACATATGTGTGAGATGCTTGCAAAGAACTTGCCGGTAGTACTAAGAGTACTAGTTGGAGAAAAGCACATATTTCCCTTGAGTTGACAGTAAACAGTGAGATCTTCTAGACGTTTTCGAGATCTGCCAAGTGGACTACCCCTTGTGGCACGATTTGGTGACCACCCCTCTTGAGATTAGAGGATTTTGTAAGTTACTTACAATTCTTTGTAAAGAAAATCGAGAAAAAAACACGAGTACAAATATGAAACTAGTTAGGTCTGCATTCTGAAAGCAATTCCACAACACCACTAATTCATTTTAAATACTACACTACATGAGCATTTTCATGAGCACGTGCAGTATTCGATGTAAAGAGCAAGTAATTGTTGATTAGTTTTCGTCTTTCTAGATCTCACGGATTGTTCCTCGTCGCTGTATCCGCATGAACTTTTATAACGCCTACGCCTTGAATCATCGCAGTAAATAAAACGAAACACGCCACAGTAGGTGAACTGAAACAAAAGAAATCTGTGTCTCCATCTTCATTTAGGATTACTTTTGAAAAACAAGCAAAAGTTAGTCTAGCTCATAGGCTTGACCATAGCACTTGAGATGCTGCTTATGTATTAACCTGCATCGCTTCCTACTATTTATGTATGATAGTTTCAACGTATCCGAGAATTCCTTGAACGTGTTGCGGTTTAGTACTTCGATGTGAATCCTTTCACTATTGGCTGAGCACATGGCTCAGCTTAGCACAACTAATGAATAAGTATTATAAAAGCATTGAAAATCAAGAGACGGGAATATGATTAGGATTGAAGTGCAAAACTTTTTGTAAAGGTGATTTAAACCATCGATCAACATTTGACAAGCTGCATAGGTTATTAACCAAGGCCAACACGAAATTGTTCTGCAACATTGCTCTTGATTTATTGGGTCTAATGCTGCTTAAAGGTACGATGATGCTCTTGATCGCTCTGACATTTCTCTTAATTTCTTAGACTTAATGCTGCCTGAAGGTGCGATGGAAGAGAGGAAAATATGAAAAGGAAGGAAAAAAAGAGAAGGGCGAAAATTAAAGAACTGACAACACCAGTAAAAGGCGGAGAGAAGAATCAGGTCAACTGTACACCGTCGTCATCTCAAAATCACATGTGTATGCGCAGTAATGAGCACACTCAACACGGTGCCTTCGCAGTTTTGTAAAGCCACACCTACTTCGTGGTTGCTTTGCCGCTAACGTGAGAGAGCCGCAAACTGATCGTTCTATGTAGAAGTGTCCCGTCTGCACTGCAACTTCTTTCTGAATGTGAATAATCCAAAAACGATAGAGGGTCAAAGGAGACAAAGAAAAAGTGAGGACTGAGTTCATGGATACAGTTTTCTAGACTGTAGATATGAAATTAACAGCTGGCAACTAATGTGGAGCTTCCTTTTATGAGCAAAATTACTGTTTCGAGCAGAAAGTGGCAAAAACTCCCGATTTAGCTTCTAAAGTTGTTGGTGCCACCACCTTCAAGGAATTGGTGTAATAGATTCATATTGTTAATGTTAATATTTCCACTGGTTGATTGTTGTTAAAACGAAGATAAAACGAAACAAAGAAGGTAGGACGTTGTTGCCGGATGAAATTGAATACCCGAATATTGCCATTTTCTGGAAAATTCGTTCAGAGGACCAGGACCTTGGTGGAAAGTTTTAAAGACAGTGGGGAGTATGTGGTCGGCCGATCAAAGAAACGAAATTGACGCGAATTTCGGTGAGTTATATTGACATTTAAACATCTAGCTGGTTCTGTTCCCAAGCGTCAAGAGGGCTGACTAATAGGTGGGCATAAAAACGGCAAATGAGAACAATTTTTGTACACATATTAATCTTCGAAGGCAACACCGATGAAAAGACACAAATTGGTTAAGTACAGAGACCGATAGAAGTTGTTCTGGGCCGGGATTCACGGGTGGTCCAGGGAAACTCATGTGTTGCAGGAATATCAAAGTGCAGTATTTCTCGAGGATAATTTAGCAAATCTCACGTGCAGAAATTGTCACAGCAAACGAATAATAAAAGTGCTGAAAAAGGCACCGAGCTGTAGAAACGCAACTAGTGTTTTCTGGAGACAGTCTTTCTGGAAAGCCCGTATCCATATGCCTTCAAAAACCTCTTCCACAGTCGTCATTTTTCTTTTCTTGACTTTTCTTTGAAAGATAGCTTTGTGCCTTCAAACTCTACACAGGGAAATAAATGAACCCCACTTGTGGATGTTCAGAGAGTAAATCATAAATAGTAAGTCAAATCCACGATGAAAGCCTGGGAGTTCTTTTTCGTAATTGAACTGGAGGGGCAACGCACTGGAGTTCAACTCTACCGTTCTATGTGCATACGTATGTAGTTCTTTTCTTCTTTTGATTGCTAAAATACATATTTTGAGAAGAAGAAGCACAGACATTAGGGTTCCTCTCAAGATGGACAACGTTAAGGAGCAGGTGTAGAACGTCACGCGACCGCTAAATCTAGCTCATCGTACATGCAGTAGACGGCAATGGGAACACAACCATTAATTACATCATATCCCTTTTGTTTTTGTTGAAAATTTCAGTGAGCTCACGAAAATCAGAGTGTACGTGATTATAGAAGGTAAGGCGTTAGAGGTTACCTTGAATTACTTACAGCAACTTTGCTAGAGCACAATAAATATCTCATAAAAACCTTGTGCGATGCTCAGGGCTTTATAAAAAGAGTTATGTAGAGTGAAATAGCATGAATTGTGCTTCAGTGATTATTAATAACGTGAGAAATCTTATAATAACGTGAATTTCTTTCGTACAGAGAAGGTTGAGTGTGCAGATAAGACAGCACAAAATATAAGGAGCTCGAAGATACAAATAAGGTTACAAGGCTCCACAGCAGGCTTCGTGAAAAGTCATGTTGTGCACGAGGATTATCTGGGAGTGAAAATTACTGGAACATAGTCAGGGATCAACAAGAAAACCTGTTCACTATTTAATCTTGCGAATAAGATCAAGCAAACGTCGTCACTTGAGCGCTAGTGCCTGTCCCGAAGTCAAAAACCGACAGAAGCTATTACAAGAGAGCACAAAAAGTAACGAGAGTATCAATGGCAAGAAGTGGATTCATGGCAAGAAAGCGGCGAGAATCCGACAAGCTCCTGAACGACAGCGACGATTTCCTATGTATTCAATGCATGAACCCGAAGCGTCACGCAACCACAAGGACGTTGCCTAGTGTCACAACGTCGATTGTTGTCGTGACCCTCCGAGAATTTGTTTGTGGTGCTGAGAAACGTTTAAAGATAACATTTACGGAAAAGTGTGGAAAACCTGTATCTTGAACCACGGGCTGCTTTCTCAGAACAAGTGACACAGAAATACAGAGTAATTGGTTAATAACACGGTTGCTTTGATGAGCAGATGAATCTAGGGATGGACGGAGGAAAGAGGGGTTGGGGCAAAGATGGTGACGGTTCGTAATTTCATGTGCACGCATCACGCAGTGGTGATCATAAATGATTTCGGTACGGAAAATAATGGTGGAACAACCATCCTTCAGTACCGATCTCAAACAGATGAGGGGAATTGGGTTACGAAAAAGGTGCAGGACTCAGATGAGAAGGGGCCTTGTCTGACCAAAATTTCAAAAATGAGGCAACTGTTTTGACCATGTAAAGAGCAAGAAAATAAAATTGAGTGTGTATGCGATTTTTACTCTTTAGGAAACAATTTTCAAGAGATTTGCGGACCCCTTCTGAAAGACAGGTGCTGGAGTAGGGGTGATGGTCAAACGTTTTACTAAGTAGCATGAATAACAAGCAATAATGACTCGTAAAGAGTAGACAACGGTAATAAGTTGGGAATAAAGAAAAAAAGGGAGGACCTGCATGCGATTCTACACACTGCACAACTTCGCATAAATTCCGAAAGATTATGCGGGGAACGCGACGGGAAAGTGAATGGAGCTCACATGGGTTTGGAGTGACCATCAATTTTTTTTGGGCAGAACTAAATAAGTTTTGAAGCCATAAACACTAGTCACTAGTGATCAAAACAAGCAAAATCGTACCTTTGGATACCTAAGTGGGAATTATAATACATTAAATTCACGGGTGTGGCGCGTTATACCTGAGAGGTGGGGTGCGGCCAGCTCTACAATTGGTCAGTTCACCCAATAAACCAGTTGCAGGGCTCGTCAGCGCCGCCCACTCCAAGTATAGCGCTCCACACCCTGGATTCACCACTAGTTTAGCTTGATGGTCACGATAAACTACGTCTGATGCCACATTCAGTTGCAGGTTACCACGAAACTGTGGGAATTTCAACAAATGCACTATTTCACAGTGACAGTTTCGGATATCCTAGCAATCAGGATAACTACATTATGGGCAAGTATCGCAAGAGCCATCTACGAACAGATTTTCGGCGCAGGTTATCTCTGGGACTCGTGCTGCCACCTGCCTTGTCTGAAGCAATATTACCCGAATATTATTAAGAAAAAAGAGTTTTTGTGTAAATATGTTTTCGATTACTGACAGAATCTTTCAAAAGACATATGGGTTATTTTATTAGTATACAATGGCTTCATTAGCTTGTAGCTGGTTTTCTGCAGCTGCGCTTTCGTGGTTTCTGGATCTGTGTTCTGAAGATATTTTCGGGAGTTGTTGGGCGTTGCAGATAATGTCACAGATACATTTTCTAAGCTACCATACTATAGGCATGCTTTGAAAGTGGAAAGCATAGCAGCTGCAACCGCTAAAACCATCAAAAATGTTAACAAAAACAAAAGCAAACCAAGAAAAGACCGATTCGCGAGAGATCTTAGTCTATTTCACAGAGCAATTCCCAAGAAAAAAAGTTGCCAACCAAGAGCAGAGAAAAAAGCGAGAATCATCACATTCGAGTTGTCCATCACCTCGTGAAAATTCGTCGGGGAAATGACGGTAATCTCCGCCCGGCGTAGAACCCACGCATGAAAACAAAAGATGAAAACAGGATGTTTCGGACCATGAATCAAGCTGGACTGGCCGAAAACGCCTGTGAACCATAATCCCATGAAATATGACGCTATCAACAATGGATAATGATGGTTGTTATTCTGAACAACATTGCGTGCGTGCGGCACGATTTCTACACGCACGTAGGTTAATGCGATTTATGTCGTCAGAATCCGCTTGAAAAAAAACTTCAGGCCAGTGAAATTCTTTACAACTTGAAGAGTATTTTATTTACACAAAGAGGTTCTTCTACTGTGGTTCAACTATACGTATGTACCTGGTAACTAACCCAATACTCTAGTCTGCAAGATTAATTAATAAATGAGTAATTATCGATTTCTGCTATAAAAGAATTCCTAAGGGATGGAAATCAGAACGGCTTACCTAGCAACTGTATGCGATTATTGTGCCTGTTACTTATCCTCGCCCTGGCAGACAGAGGAGCATCCACAAAGGCAAAACTTCTGGTCAGGTTAAAAACGAGTGAGAGAAGCAACTAGGTAATAAATGACAAATCGTTCAGGTGTGGCTCTTATAAAGCACCAAAATTTGCTACCGTTTAACCACATTCACGCGACCATGGAATCGCGCGGCAGGCACTCAATGAGGGTCCACCAAGGGCTTGAAGGCAGAGGGCCACCTCGTTCTGCCTGTTGGATTCACTAACATATCCTAGACCTTCTTATCATGTTGATCCCTGGGATGTACATCAACAGGCACAGAAGCGACGAAATCCCCATTTTTGAAAGGCTCGAACTGGATAAAAATTTGGAGCCCGGAGGCGGATCGCTCCAAGCTGTGCTGGCTGCCTGCCACGGCTGCCGCGTCGGTCAACGAGTCTTGGCGTGTCCAATCGATAAGATCAACGGCTTTACATGTCAACTCGGGTTGACAAACTGTTACAGACCAGGAAGACGGGTTTATAGACCATTCTGAGACAATTTATGTATACAGCTGGAACCATCGCGCCGAGTAGATGCAGAATCTGCTGTTAGCTGAACTACGAAAATGATGTGGACCCCTGCCTTTAAAGGCAGCACTCACGGAAATTTTTGGGTCGGAGATTTCGCGGCATATCGGGGTTTTTAGGGACAATGAACTCATTGACAACGATGAAATAGCGTGAAACACACGAAAAACACAGAAAGTAATGGGGGTATTTCATGTCTGTCCACTAGAGCGGACGAGTGCTCCGTAATGGGTCCCGTCACGAAACCCTGCAAATGGTACGAATTCCGTAAACCATCCTCCGCTGAACCACATGCGCACACCTTGTCAACAGCGTTAGCGGACGGCAGATGTGTCCACAGCAGTATCTTCGCAGGTCGTCCACAGTGTTCAACTTACTGTTGCGATTGTCCAGCGTCCTGCTACATGGTAAGCGACTCATCTTAGAAATGAGAAAGTGAAGAGTGAATGAGTGCTGCCTTTAAATATAATTTTTTTTGGCACACAACCGCCAACTGTAGTCGTTTTCAAATACTCGTGAAGATTTGTATGTACAGATTGTCAGGAAATGTATGAAAAGGAGTGCGAACTTGAAAACTGTTGTCGAGCAGAAGTTTAGTTTAGCTTAGCAATGTCGTCACAGCCGTCTTTCACAGTAATTGATTTCAGTACTCACTTTTAGCAACTGGTTATTGCCGTCTGACATTTCTTTGCTAGCCATATCGCTCCAAAGCTTAGACTTAGCAGGATAAATAGGTTGGAGCATCATCGACCAATTATTAGTCGCTAAGTAATACAATGAAGGTAATGCAGTAACAATACCATCATTACGTGATGGCAATATGTACAATAAATATAATATGTATAATAAATAGAGCATCACATGTTTTTCCATTTCTGTGCCAACATCTTTGTTTAAAATCGTGGGAATTGGGAGAGGATTACGTGGACAAAAAAGAAGTAAATTAATCCGTAGTGTTAAGGAATATTTCTAAGTACACGAAACCTGAGGATTGTTCACGTCTCTAGTTTTAGCTACAAAATCCAGGAGATGTCACCTAATAGAAAATAATTAATCAGACTAGCAAACTTGATCTTATTTGTTAGCAGCGGCTTTGCAAGTAGGGAAAGGGAATGGCGCGTCACCATCCTCCGGTAATCTTCCTGTTTGGCTCCGCCTTCCAGGATCTTTCTTGCCTCGGAATTGAACCAAAAAAAGCAAAATGCCGGAAAATCAATTTTTTGTTTGTTAATCTAACAAGATAACAATCGCATAGCCAATTTCAGAAAAGTAAACGAGTTGCTTCCTTAAAATTGGCCTGGCTGTTGCAGCTTTCCTAGATTAAGATTTTTAGAAATTTTCAAGGTGAACGTGCCATTTGCTTGAAAATTTGCCGGTCTAAAAATTAACCCATTGACGACCGCGCCCATTTTTGCGTGTCTGGCGCGTGGGACCAACGCCCCTTTCAAGAATGCGGCGCCCGCCGAGTTCCACACAGTTACGATAAGATAACTGGGAACTGAACGAATCTTTTTGCAAAAATAATTCGAACTCAAGTTCTAAGAGACTTTTGTATCATCGGACAAAAAAGTAGAGATTCTAAACGCTTCTGGATACCATTAAGACCGAAGGAAGTTTGTAGAGGGGGTTTTTGGTGTTATAAGGGAGTGTCCAGGGACTATACACGTTCCTAAGGCTCTAGCCTGACTAATAAGAAAGCGCAGGATGTAACGAACGTGATTCTGTGTAGGAAATATGGCTTTTGCACAGAGTAATTCCATCCACGACAAAAGAAATGTGAAGCTATCTTCCTCGACTTCAAAATTCCATCTTTTTCATGATGTTTGTAGCAATAAGGGAGAACTCCTCGTTGAACTGCACTTGTTTGAGACCTTCTCAGGAAGGCTTGTAACCAATCCATATTGAAATTCCGCAAAGTGGTTCGAAAATAAGGTTCGAAAATAATTGACGACCGCGCGGCTCACTTGCGAGCCGCGCGGTCCCACGCGACCGAAAAAGCGCGGCTCACCGGTGAGCCACGCGGTCGTCAATGGGTTAAGGTCGGTGACCGTGCTCAACATCCAAAGAATCCAGGCTGTTGTTGCTTTCGAATCTCGTCGATACTCTATGAATAAGACTCACTAAAAAAAGAAAGAGAAACGATCACATGGATCTTCACCACGTTGCTATGAGACCAGTTACGTTGTTGTGTTCAATTCGGTTGCAAATGCTTTTGATGAGTGATCATTTAAGCTGACATATAGGACCGCATGAGGAGAGAATCATGAAAAAGTTCATGATTCCGGTAAAAAGCGCTTTTCGTTGGAAAAAAAATAGAGAAGAATTTAACGAAAATGTGGTATTTGGAGGAAGATCCATTCTGTAAAAATGGGACATTTTAGGTTGATCCGTTATCATGAAGAGGATTGAAAAAATAAACAGATATTCAAATAGTGCACAAATGGACATTCAAATGTTAACGGTGAAGACAGAGAGATTTCATTCACTCAACAGCTACCCCTTCTATACGAAGAAACTGGCTAGCTATTATAGTTAATGCGTAGCGACCTTTTTTCAGATAACGTACCGCGGTTACCAAGCCTACCTGTGTTCAGTTTTGAAACAAAACTACGATATATTAAAATTGTTGCGGCATAGTGAAAGATGAGCCAGAAAGTGAAACCGATGGGTGACAAAATGTGATCAGAAGGGCAAAACATGGAAGTCTAGCAGAAAACCCTCTTAGACCCTCCCACACACTCCTTTTTCTACTGTAGACGAACTCAGATAAAAAACATATCCAGAACTATGCCAACCGGTTAAATTGATCGATGGCATCCTGTTAATTAGGACATCAATTTTCTGCGATGCAAAACTGTTTCCCAGCAAACAACAAGCTGATAGAGTGGGTCGTTTAGTGAAACTCGTATAGGAGTCATGATACTGGATTGCGGCTCAATTTTGCTTTCAGAATTCCTTTACGACACAACATTTTAAATGTCATTTCATTTTGTAAAACCGACCTGAACGAAGGCAGGTTTTTTTTCTCGGAAATTGGACCAAATTTGGGTGGGTAATTAGCTCAGATTAGCTTCAACGAAAATTATTCCAACTGGATAAGTTCTTCTTTTTTTGTCACCTGAGACCCGCCATCCTACGTATACGTCCGCTTTTAGTCGCAGATGTGGTAAACTGACGAGAAAACACGACTGATGATGGAGCTGTTAATGGATGATGTGAGTCAGCAATCAGATGGGTAAAAATACCCTGGAGTAAAACGAGTTGATACACACATACGCGGGTAATGTGTCAATGGATAGCAATACTCAAACCACGTTAACTTTTCTGTCAGAGCGCGTTTATTAACCAGCCAAAAAATAATGATGCGCTCGCAAGATAACTGAATGAGCAAAAATGTTTAGATAAAAGATTGCGGAATGCGAATGTCGGAAGAAGGTCGAACAAGTATGGAATGGGTGCAGATTTCAGTTTCGTCGCCTTGTCTGGACCGTTATTTTACGCGAAACCACTGCCAATAAAAAACTGCTTACGCTGTGATATTGGTCAACACACAGCTACCAATTTAAACGAATACCTATCCAGACAGGGCAAAACAACAACGGCAAAGCCTGGATAATGGTTGAACGGATTATCAGATAAGGATGGACCTGATTCTGTGCGCTGGCAATCAGTTTGACCGCGAGCAGCGGCAACTAAAATAAAGATAATAATAAAATAAAACAGTAATAATATAAAACGAAATAAAATAAACTAGTTCTCTACATATGTCACTTTTGAAACTTACAACAGCTGCACCAATTAGCTCACAATTCGTAGACAGGGCCGTGCTTACTATACAGGTGTTCTCTACCAAATGGGCTGTGGCAAGCACCGATTGATCGCGTTCCTTCCAATAAAAAGCTGCTTATGCAGCGATATTTGTCAATACCCAGCTACCAATTTGAAACTGAACTGCTGTTCAGGCTGACCAGAGTAACCAGAGACCAGCCTGTACAATAAAATATATAAGGCTGATCTTTGAAAACTGCTTATTCAGAATCGAAAAGAATTGAAATGTTGCTGATGCTTGGATTAGTCATCACAATATTTACTGTATAACAATGAATTTTTGCATATTGTGGTGTACACGTCGAGCAAAATAGTGGAGCACAGCGAATAGGAACACTAGCCTAGTCGGGAGCAATTTTACGAGTTGGCAGGCGTCGGTTGTAAAAAGTGATAATCGCCTTGTTCAACGGTTAACTGCACTGAGAACGTCCTCAGTGCAATTGTACCGACAGTCGGCAGTTATCGGCAATTATAGTGGGCGGTTCTGGCAATTTACAATATAATTAAGTGTTGTATTTATATGGACATGTGATTTTTTGGTGAAAATTACGGTACTGTATTTAATAACATGTCCACATGGTCTTGATATAGTTCCAGCGGTGCATTCACTACGTGTGAGACATCTGGACTCTCTCTCTCTCTCATGCAGTGTATCACAGGATTCAACGAGATTCAGTGGCGGACGCACGGAGAAAGGGGCGCCCCTCCCCCAAGAGTTCCCAATTTTCTTACTCTACAAAATAAATAGAAATCTTGTGTTCTTTTCTTAAAGTTTGTTTTCGCTACTATTTTTAAATACTCATTGTTGACTGTTGAACATTTGGATTTGTTTTTTTTTTACTATTTTTTTTGCTTCCGGGTGCCAAAGCAACGGAAACCCCACATTTTTTGCGCCCCCTCCCCCTTTCAGCTCTTGCCCACTTTGCGCGTCCGCCACTGGCGGGCATGAATTGAAACTGGAATAATTGAAATATAGTGAGATATGTAGATAAACAAGTACATATAACAACTGTAAGTAATAATAGTAGTAGTAATAACAATCATAACAATAATACAAAAAGGAAGAGCAGAAGCTCAACTTTGGGAAGTCACTGCAGCTACTGCGAGGTAGTTACAGCTGAGACTTTACCAAGGGGCAACACAGTGCGTCACATGCTGCCGTGTCAATTTGGTTGTCATCGCCTGGACGAAACTTTGTGCTTCTTATGAAACAATCCACAAATCCAAATTTATTGCCTCTGATGGTGCTTCACAGTTTTGGGGGTAGCAATGCTTACTGTACTAAAAATATTCAAGGTGTACAATGTTGAATGTGAATTGATCCTGATGTATTCCTCAGAGCTCTCTTTCTCTCACCATTAGTACAATCTATAAAATGACGCAGTGAATAAAGGTGGGTCCACTGAATTTGAAAAGTCTAATCGTTTCACTTTTTGAAGAAGAAATTCAAGGCGCACGTGCTAACAGTGCGTAAATTTTTTCCTCGCCTTTTTCTTTCTAAATGGTTCACAACTACCGGTGTCACCATGTAAACACTCATGTATGCTTAGGTCTTTTGAGGGAACTCTCAGGATTTTTTTGAAAGTACCTCTTTGCGCCTCGAATGTTGAATCGCCACCAACGCTTACACGTTTATAGTCTATTTCAAAAATCGTAGTTATTCCATCTAATGAGAGCAGATGAAAAACCATTGGTTTGTTCATATGTTATTGTATAACTTACCATGTTGGCCGCGTGCCAAGCATACAGTAACCCGGAACAAATAACCCATACCCCCTTGAAACTGAAGCGCGTTCAATCGACAGCTGTATTAAAATCCATATTATTTTGGTGGTAGATTCTCGTGACGCTCTTTATGCAGCTATCAAAACGTTCTGTCGCTTCTCTGACGATTGCGAATAAGATGACTTGTAGAAGATTATCGGTGTAAAAATCTAGGCTAATTACTCATGCCGACCGCCCGGATAAAGTGGAGATCAGTGGATTGGCTACTAGTATTCTATCTTTGTTTCGTGGTGTTCACAATTACATATCTACGTGATGGATGAGCTCAATTTAGCTTAGCTAAAACGATCGTCATCGCTTTGGACAAGAACTGAATCCAAAAATTAACTGCGATTGTTGTGTAGTTCCAGCAAATGTGCAGCCTGCAGCACAATATCGCGTAACTATGGTGGACGTAGAAAAACCGGCTGAATCCGCAGTGATAAACCCAGTTAATGGAGAAAATTATCATCATCTTCCGATTTATTGTCGCTATTAACGTAGATTATTGCTAGAGCAGAGCTTTAAGAACAGTTTTAATGAGCTTCGCAGACAGTTAAGCAACTAGACGGGTTGGAGAAGGGGGGGGGAGGGAAGAGAAAGAGGGGTATTCCTTAATTCATTGTTATTATACATAGTAGTTTACTAGAGGAGCCCGAGTGGGAAAGCGCTTGGATAACTATGACGTTTCCAACGAGAAATAAGGAGATAGTAAAATTCTATTTATGTATTTACTGCCTGAAAGAAGCCTAAAAATGTTTAGAAAAGTTGAATTCATCTGAGGTATCGTTCTCATACTGGGTGCTTCACCAAATGTGACTTTTGAAAACACGTTCAGATGACAAGAGCAAAAAAGATTATGCAGATGCTAAGAAAAATCAAAAGCAAGATTCGACTATAATTAATTTTTTCGCAACTAAAGGGCTATTCGAATCGGATGATAACCGAATATCCATTGAGTTATGCATGTGGAACACCAGTAGAAATGTCCAACAGATCCCCGTCCCTTCCCTTATCCTTTCTTCTTCGGAATTCAGTAAAGTGAACCAGCCCCTACATTGCTGTTAATGTTTGAGTGAACATCCGAATATTATTCTATACGCGAGATCTTACGCCAACAGGGAGACGATGGTGGCGAAGGCGAGGACTGCAGAGTGCTCCAGTGCCCTCAATAGCCAAGCAAGCTCGAGAACCTTTTTATGGAGTGCTTATCACAACTAGAAAGGCGACACACTTTTTGGTCATTTGGTGTTTCCAACCTCTAGAAAAGTCCTATGTCAAACGCTATGGACTGAGAGACTGGTTACAACTCAGAAGAGCACATGAAATTGCTAAAAGTAGCTGCTTTGAAAAGCTCGCAATAAGTAGGCTTCTGACAAATTTTCGGAGTCTCCGATATTCAGTTCAAGGCGCTCAGAGAGCCACAACTTAGCAGAGTTACCCTATGTTTTTACCAGAGACGGCGTATTGCTTCTACAAGGGCTCAACGTAGCAGATCATATAACTCCATTGCAGGAAGCCAACACACAAGATAGAAGACGCACATATGTACATGTAGTAACATTCAAAAACATCATTTCACAAATATGTTGTGGTTATCAAGTAAGCTTTTAACCCGGGCCTCGATGCATCGTTGGGATTACCCGGGGTAAATGTGACGGAGCCAGCTTTAATGAAGGACAAAGATAGGAAGTTTACCCTAAGGAGATTCAATTATGCATGGGGAATCAGTGTTTCTTGGTTACTTTGAAAGGCTCTACCTGCTGTAGGCAACTCGGGTAGGGCCTCAGCAGCAAGAGTAACACTACGGAACTTGTTTTCATAAATTATACTCCTGTTTTGTTTGTGTAGTTGACTGAGAAAAATTTGTCCGCATAATCTGAAATGATCTTATTTTTTTAAAGCTGATAATTTTGCTAATAGTAATGGTCATAGCAGGTTAACGAAACTAAGAGAAAGTAATCCAGAGACACGAAAGCGATAAACCGGAGCTGAATTTGAGCCATTACAATTTCTGAAGTCCAGTGCTACATTAAGATCTAAGAGCTCCAACTGCAGATTCAGCAGAGAATAAAGGGGACTCGCTCAGAATTTCCGGCTCGCTGCAAGAGTAATCCTTGGATTTTCCAACAAAGTAAACAAAAATTAATTAGGCTGAGAGCACAAAGTGGTTGGATATCCACGAATCCATGCGGCAGCCTTCACAACGCTCTCATGTTAGAGTTTTTCAAGCTTTCGTTTATCTGACCGCCCAACGAGCGCTTATTGTTTATAAGTGCAGCGTACGCGACGTTTTATTACGATTCCATCTGGGAGCTCGGATTTGGAAAAAACTGGCTAGCTGCAGACTTTGTGGATTTGCTCTTTATGAATCCGCAAAGCCAGAGGGTTAGTGGACGAAAAAGCGCTGGAAAAGAAGAGTGAGAAGGGGCGCTTCCAGGGGTTTAGCTTGGAATATGTGAGGTCACAAAACAATATTTTTTTATTATGAAGAACCTCGTAGGATTAGCCGATTTCAGCAAAGTTTTTTTTTTGGAGTTTACCCATTACCATTCTCGATGAGGCTAGTGTAATCTCATATTGTTGATGTAGTAGTTTTTCATATACCTTGTACGGTATTAATATTATGATAGGTACGTAACTATTGGTAGTGTATCGAGTATATTAGTACTTATTGCTAAATCCGCAAAGAGCTATGCAAATTCGTAGTCAGTATATAGTAATACATAGTTAGTATGTGTACTATGATGCTATTATGTAATACATAATATTATTTAACAACTCTTATTACATTTAATACACTAATCCAGTGCTGAATCCCTAAGAGATATGTGAAGGCGGAGTAGTACGTTAATAATATGTGTAGCATATGTAGTATTATTTGTGTAATATGTAAAAGATAGTGTTACATTTAATATATTAGCATTTTGTGCTGAAGTCTGAGCGGTATGCAAGGGTAGCACCCATGGAACTCGCATTTTATGTGCTGTACAGTAAAAAAATTTGCTAATAATTATGTAAAGAAGTACATTTATAATTAGGTATGATTATAATACCGTCAATAGATTATACTAAGAAATGTAGCTCAAGAAAGGAGATGCCCTGGCGCAAGTGTGAGTCACATCGATGGACATGATCCTACGTCCAACGACGCTCCAGCTTACGCTGCTAAAGGACGACTGTATATCATGCTCTCATATTGCATTACAAATAATGATTTAGGTAGACTACTCCTCATGCTATTGCATTTGCGATCGTAGGCTTTGCAGGCGCATAGCTGGATTTGTGGTCGTGGGCGTATGGTGGCGCATCGTTGGATTTTATAAGGAAGACCTTTGAAAGCATTAGCACAAAAATTGAGCTGCAAATGCCCACTCTGAATCGCTACGGTATGTGTAGTCACTTTCAAAGGTGTGAAGAATCAGTAGCTTATGACGTGTAACTGTAGCCTTGTCACGTTGGAAATGAGCCAAGTTATAAATAGTAATCCCACAGCGCTTACTCCTTTCACTGCGACCGATACATTGGAATTTTGTAACCGACGTTGTGGCACAGTTCGTGTGAACATGCAACTGAAAACAATATAGATGGGCCGAGTTCCAGCCGAAATCCTGTTTATTTCTTTTTTCGCTGATGCAACAGTATATTCATGACCTAGTTTTTACAATGGCAATAAAAGCAGCGCGTGCTGATGAGTGTTTTTTGTGCGATTGCACCAATAACCTTGGAACGCGACAATTCAGCTTCGATGACACTACAAGGGATAATGCAATTTAGCGTATATTACGTACTTCTCCTCAGCAGAAGCTTTTTACTATGTCTACGGAACTAGATCCTTTTTTGCCTTCCAGATGCTTCTCCACGTATGCAACGCACTTGTTGGAAATTATAGTTATTTCCTTGACATTCTCAGACAAGCACCAGCTATATTAGCTTCAAAAAAGGAGCATTGCAAGCTTGTTGACTCAAGTTGCTCGGTAAGCCTTGGTACTCGACGACTAAGAAAAAACCTCTTTGAGAAGTTCGTCCTTCGACAAGCTTTTTGAGACGAGGAAGACCTAATAACCCACTGTAACGAAGAGGTATACCAAAGGAGCAGAAAGATATGAGAAGCTAAGGTCTGAAAACTCAGTTTGCTGTATCTGACAGTGATTGGGTAATGGATTTCATTGCAGGTACGCCAGTCACAGCGTTCAAATTACAACTATTCCAAGAAAAGACCATTTCTTCTGTCCCACTTCTAAATACTGCCATTAAACTGCTAAATACTGCTTCAGATGTGGAAGAGGTAGTATGTTCATTCGTTCCTTACGTGTTCTGGAGAACCTCGAGTGCATTTTAATAAATGAATAAATAAATAAGTAACCATTGGCTTCAGTTCATATGCAATGTACATAATTTAATATTAATATATTTCAATACTTTTGCATTATATGAATGAGATACATACATCTGATTTCAATAGAACATAATTGTGGGAACGTTTTCTCCTGTGCGCTAATTGTAAGGAATACTGTAGGTGAATTGGGCGCTCGATAGCTGCTACACTAAGTACGCATAGTTGCAGAAGTACAAAGGACGTATACAGTTGAATTCCGCTGACATATCCGAAGAATTGGCAGTCAGGATCGATAAAAAAAACACTGTTCGTATAATATATAATGACGTAGTAACATATATAATATTGTATGTGTATTTATAGTGCAGTAACATAGTATAGAGTATAGCACCATACTAGCATCATACCTCTACGTATAATAGCATGGTATACTCAGAGACGTAAACTGAGAAGAGAATCCCAACGCTGAGAACGAGTTCAGTTCTGGGATACAGTAATAATAGTGTAGGCTCTCCTATTACGCAAATGCTAATAATCTTAAACATAGAAAGATGTCCGAGCTTAATTGTAGATAGAGTGGTTAGTGTTGTCGCGTTACTGTAGATTTGACCGATAACGCGATTGCATGTCTAGTAAATTAGCAGTTTCTAATCTCTACATAGATTCTGAAATTCTTAACGTTTGCTTCCAATACTTTTGCAATATGTGACTGAGAACAATACAACTGATCCGGACAGCAGACTAAATTCTCGAAGTAACTAAGTTTTCAGAAACTGGTAATACGTATGCATGTATTCGTGTTCCGCAGCTGAATAGGAAAATAAAATAAAGAAGTAGGAATTAAATAGTCCAAGTGAAGCATTGATTTGAATAATTATTTTCCCATGTATTAAAGGAAATTAACATGCTAATTTAGGAAGCAGATATCCCTTAATAGTTCAGGCAATTCACGACGGATGTCAATCAGCTGCTAATGTCACTGATTTTACCAAGAAGAATGCCAATAATGACAATAGTTCTGTGTTGGAATTCATATAATGTTTTGATTTTTCATGAACATTAACTATCGGAAAGAATCCATGAAAATCAGAAAATATTGAAAATAAAGACAAGTAAATGTTAATTGGAAACCAAAAATGTGAAAATTTCTTACGTAAAGCTCAAACTTTTTAAACTACCAGCCTTCTTGAGAAGGTTATACATCAAAGCAATAAATTATAAGTTAGGCTTGTTAGAGATCTAGCAGCAGAGATTTGATATTCATAGGCAGCCATCACATTCATAAATTAGGCTCAATTCAGTCCTTGAGCAGATCACTCAAGCTGTAAATACGTAAACAAGGCGTAGCCCAGATCTATTTCTAGAGCAGCGGCTAAATTCGTCGGCCAGATATGTTATCAGCGACCAAGTAGCGCTTCAGCAGTGGTAAACGCCTTGACTTGACCCGTGGAACGTGAGTGAACGACTGAAGATCAAGTTCCATAGCGACAAAGGCCCATAAATCGCTCAACATATGCATGTATTTGGACTCAAGGCCATGTGTCTCCAAACACATGTCAAATGGATGGCTTAGCAGCCACGGTGTTGCCAGGACACCAAGGGTCCAGAGAGGAGTGATCCGCGAGAAGAACTGGAATATTTAGGTATCCAGGGGATTTTTCCAGGGTGAAATGCAACTAAAATGGGTGAATAATCATTGTTGGGCTAGCAATTGTGTCATAGCAGCGATGAAGTGCGCTACTACAGATGCGGCGAGATCCAGGCGACCTCAAAACAACACACACACGTTGGTGCCGAGTGCTATTCAGTGTGGAACGCGCCTCTCAACAAGTGACTCTTGAGTTTTGTGCGAACGGTTGATTGCATGTACGAAAAAACGTATTCATTGCTAGCACGATGCCGGTCTCGTAAGAGCTTCCCGCCGGTTCCGCGACGTCTAATCAGCCGAGATTCGCGTTCCGGCGACAAAAGTCCCAGGACAAAAGTCTTGCACAGGATCCACGAGACGCTAGCTTAATGGGACGAACCTTAGCGGCTTTTGGGAAGGGATTACGAAAGCAGAGCTGAGTTCTAAATACCAAATATGACCCGAAGAATTAGGATTTTTACACTCGAACTAAGAAAATGTTTTTAAAAAATCACCAGTTTTACTCGCATACCTTGTACGTTGATGTACCTTTATGGCATGCAGCAGGGTTACGGGAGGCTAGCCGTGCCGAAATTTTTCCTGGAAGAAAGTTGGGCGGGAGTAGTCAGAAAAAAAAATAATGTAAATTAAGATTGGCATAAAATTAACGCGTAGAGAAATCAACACAAGCAGTCGAAAATGAGGTAGCACAGAAATTGTGCCTATTTTAAAAAGCCATTTTTAAAATTTGCCAAATCATTTTCAGGATATGGTGAGGGAGGGGTTGATGCGGGGTAGGTGAGAGTGCCTAAACATGTGTGCTAGTACTAGTAAGGCTTTCGCGATGGTCTTGGAGTTATCAGCCTTTCCATTCAAATTGGACAAAATCTCCCAAAGTTCTGTATAAGAGGAGTTCATACCAAATGCGTGTGTCCATCGCGGGTGCGACTAAGTATACGATGAGAAACAGACGCAGGTGAAACGCGCGTGTTTGTGACGATGTGTTCGCTCCGGCTGCTGGCACTCCGGTACATGCTGCTTCTGACGAGTCGACATATATTAAAAGAAAATTCTCCGCAAATGAATTAAGTAACCTAATCTGACGCGCGACTAACGCACGCACCTAGCATATATTACTCTGTTCTTTTTGCTAGCGATTCTTCCTTATCGCTGGAGAAGAGTAGCTTTCAGAAATGGGAGAGGAGGTGTTGTTTGGTCGGGAAACTCTGGACAAACGAAAGCTTGGAAACTTACTACGAGCATTCTCGAGTACCTCCGCTCATCCCTAGGAAACTACTTACTGATAGTTTGTACGGGGTACAAGGAGGCGAGAGGGGGGGGGGGTTCTGTCTTATGCTTCTAGGCCCGAGATAGGCGAGCAGTGCACTTATAAATTATATAGTATCTTATAATTATTCACGTCATTTAGGAAGCAAAAATATCATATAAAATTCTTCCACTATATTTAGTTCTGCACGAAATGTTTATATCAGTCATTTCCTGGCATCCCATCTAAAGCTTATTCATTAGCAAACCCTTACGGTGAATTGATTTGGACATCGAAAAAAAATTGGAAGCAAGCTAACATAAGAATAACTTCAAAGGTGAAGATCACGGACTGCCAAGGCGACCCACCTGCCCGGGAATATGTATTAATTTATAGCAGGACCGCTACCATAAAGTCGGCAGGGTGACGTTTGCGAATTCATCTCAAGAACAGAAATACTGGGTAGATTTATCTCACAAGCAATCTCCTCCTTGAAAAATTGACCCGACTGGAGAACAATTTGAACAAATTTGTCACAAATGACGTCACACTATGGATAAAGCTGCTTCGCTGTGAAGTGAAACGCACCATTCTAACCACTTCTAGGAAACAGAGAGTGAGGTGGAGGCAATTCCTACGCTCTTCCTCTTTTCACTAACATCATTTCTCAACTTGCTTTTTGCGGTTTTACTTTCTTTGCATGGAACCATTCGGAATCATTGAACACATAAGTGGAAATTTACAAAAATACAACACTTCTGTCTCATTTTTTAAACTATTTTTCCACTTTTCTGAAAATTCGTTTTTGTTGATGGCTTAATTTCATGCAGTCCGGTCCGGCAGCCACTGCAAATGGGCGCCTGCTGGCGCCGGCCGCCGCTACCCTCCGGCGCCCCGGTATTAATGAGCTATAAATCACTCGAGCTTGGGAGAAAGCGAAGAAAAATACAGTTTTAGTCCATAGTAGACAGGGTAGATAAGCCTAACCCTATGCTTAAGAATGGGTTTAAGGCTTAGGCTTAGGCTTCACAGGAGTGGCCCCACCCAACTCCCTTTTCACCTAAATTTCTAAGATAAACGACGATAAGTGTAAGTGTAAGTAATATGGGACACAATTTGCCTGTTGCAACGCGTGCGCGCATAGCTCAGTGGGTTGAGCGAATGATCGACGTTGTGGTGGTCAGGGGATCGAATCCTGCCCTGTGCCCACGTTTTGCAAATACATATAGTATGCTGCCTACGACTGCTGCAGTTATCTAACAAACTGCAACATAAAAAGTAGCCCGGATGGCTCAGTGGTTTGAGTGGCAGATTGCAATCTGTCCTTATCGCTGGTTCCACTCCGTTGGAGATCCAGAGTTAAGTATCGCAGTGTTTGGGGTTCACTGCTTGGAACGTCCCCCGTGATCTCCTTCGGGTAGTCCAGGAAGGCATCCGGCAACGTTTTGCATAAATTTCGAAGATAAACTACGATAAGTGTAAGTGTAAGTAATAGTGGAAAACTCTTTCGAAGACAAACTACGATAAGTGTAAGTGTAAGTAATAGTAATAGTGTAAGTAATAGTGAAAAACCACTTTTTCAAAGTTGAGGGAAACCGGGAGAGAGTAACTCCGCCGTAAAGGACTGCTCCACGAAAGATAAATGACAGCGGTAGAACAACTTCGCAATGGATATGAAATAATTTATACGGATTTCGAATATTTCTGAGGATCCCGAATTGGATGAGCTTTATTATTCAGATGGGATAACTGAAGTACTGTGTCTATCTATAGAAGAATGACGGCCATTTTTGTATTCGCGAAGCAGTGTACTATAGCAGAAAATGGAAGAGTTGGCTTCGCTTACTGTATATTCAGAAATCTTCCCCCATGAAAATCACAAAAATAAAAAAAAACGTGAAAGTTGCGAAACTGGTCCCCTACTTTATAGCCTTAACATATCCACTGCACTCTGTCTACTATAAACTAAAATTGTATTTTTTTTTCACTCTCTCCCAAGCTCGAGTGATTTATAGCTCATTAATACCGGGGCGCCGGAGGGTGGCGGCGGCCGGCGCCCGCCGGCGCCTATTTGCAGTGGCTGCCGTACCCGACTGTAACAATTACGACCAGAAATGTTTGTTAGAAGTGCGTTTTTTGTCGTGTACAACTCTCTTTGAAGTCACTGCTCCACCTATGTACACTCATTCATGTTCCCTGTCTCCGTAAAGGGAAATGAATATTTCAATAATAACCGATTAAATTATCGGAAGGGGATCCTTATGTATGTAGGAAGACTAGCGGTATTCGTTAATAGCTGTAGATGAATCCTCAGGAGCAGGTCATGAATGAATTCACACACAGTTTGCGAATTAACACTTCCAATGCACTTTATTTAGCTGACTCCAGATTGGCTGGAATCCCATAGATAGTGCTGTTTTTGGGAATGAGGACGTGAGGGATCTTCAGTCATCTTCGTGGTCTTATTTCAAAATGCTCCATTTTCCGATACTTTACGTAAATATTTAGTCAACTGTCAACAATCTATGTTGATAGCAGTACCTTCACTGAGTTTAGGTTGAGTTACTTGAGATAATCTCAAAAAACAACTTCATTGCCAGTCACATCTCAGGTTTAACTAGTCATTAACTTGTCATCTGCGCAAAACAAACAAAACCATTTTATTTTCAAGAACAAACTTTATGTGTGCTTTCTGTGGCTATATAAGTGTAGCATCATGAAGGTCATCAACTTCATGTATGAGTTAAAATCACGGCTTCCATAGAACTTAACGAAAATTTAAAGTTTCATTGTAGCTAATAATCTTGCACTCACAGTCCTGGTGTCAATTCAAAGCTAAGCAAATACAATAAAAATACTTTGTAAACATATATTGGGAAACGGATCGACGCGCATAGTTCACCTATTTTCTATCGCTGACAAGAGAAAAACAGTCCCAGTTCCCTGCAACGTTTATGCAAACAAGCCCGAGTTGCTGTGCCAATTTCTATTTTAGAAATTTATCAGGTGATTGGGGAAACCTTTGCTCCTAAAAGTGCGGAAGCGAGGAAGGGTAAATGGCATATTTTCCTGGGCAGCTCAGAGTCTCGATCATGAAATATTTGCTCCTGTGAAAACTGCTTTCAAATTGCAAAAACAATTCTTCAGGTGTATACGATCATACTGTTGATATACTTTTCCTCAGATCAGGCCGTTCAGAAGCTAACAGATGATTGATAATTGATAGCAAAACCTGTAACTGATTGAAGCCGCGATATATTGGAGATATTGGAGAAATATTAGAATTTTCTTTTGGGGTAAACTTACGAAAAGATGAGAAAAGTTGTTAGTACTGTATATGGAATGCTGCACCGTTTTGGAAATGCGTACGTTTCAGTGGCGGACGCAGGGCGGGGGGGAGGGGGCGGGGGGGGCCGAGAATGAGCCGCCAAATTTTCGAAATTACTTTACAATACAAATAAAAATCTTAATGAAATCTTGTGTTAGTTTATTTTTAATTGTTTATTTTTGTTATTATTTTTAATATAATTTTTATTTATTATTTATTATTATAACTAGTATTTTCATCAATTTTATTTTCCATCTGTGTCCCCAAAGCGGCGGAGACCCCAATTTTTTTTCCCACGCCCCCCCCCCCCCTCCCACCCACTTTTTGCGTCCGCCACTGGTACGTTTGTATTGATTTTTTGTAGTTTTTATTAGGTTGGTGCAAAAATAATGCGCGTTTTCATGCCTTTGATTCCGAACCTCATAACTCCTTTCACAATCGATCTTTTTCAAAAGGCTTAGAACCATTGTAATCCGCAAATCTTTAGCAATAAGATAGATGTTCTCCGACTACCGTGCATTTCTGATAAGACCTTCTAGAATCGACTAACTTCCGGAGGGCAGTTTTGGTATCACCTTAGTCTTCGAGAAAATTCTCCAGGAAGAAGTCGTCCAGGGTCTCGGGGAAGCGGTAGCCGGTGAGCGAGAAGCTTGATGATTATGATGTAGGAGTCCGAGCTTCCTAGCTCAGTTGCTCGTACCTGTGAATCTGTTGTGCAGGGTCTGCCTAGACGGTACCGTGTAGGAGTGAAGAGTCCATTTTATTGAGCAACGCTAGGGTCACACAGTGAAGTTTCTGATTTATTTTATTTACATCTTAAAAGTATTTCCCAGATGAGAAAGAATGAATGAACTGCACTGTGCAATTTTCGCAGCAGCTCGCCACAAAATCGCCGTGACCTTATTTTGGTGTTTCTTCGTTTTCTGGGAGTGTTTCGGTGCAGGTTCCTCGTCTAACTGTCGAGCAAGGCACCTCATTTTGTCGAGGAGGGTCTATACTTCATATTTAATTACTAAGCGACCGACTGTTTTGCCGCAATTCCTTCACTACAGATGCGCGAAGCAGACCTCTCAATGAGGATCGATGTGGTACACGTTCAGTATACGCGACATCGACTCGTCGAGCTTTTTCATCCTCCCATTTTTACTGAAGGGAGGGATGGTCTGACAACAATCACCGGCGAGGTTCTGCGAAACCAAACATGTTGTTTCGAATGGGTGCTCTTTGATAATTTCCATCAGTTGGGGGTCGCAAACCCCAGGAAGATCTATGCGACATTCCTTACTTTCGGAGCAAGGCGCACCAAGCCGAAAAATCCGGGAGCAGCTCAGCAGAATGCATTCGCTCACATTCCCTTCGCCAAAACTATGGCGATATTCCGAGCGATTCCTGCTGCGATGCAGGCGAGTTTCAGCTCGCTGAAGTGAGTTTGGCAAAAAAACGTGTTTGGTGCCTTTCGTTCCACAACTAAAAATTCACCAAAAACAAGAACTTCGCTCAAAATGCATAAGATATTTGGAAAGGCCATGAAATTTGCTACAAAACTATGTACAATTTCTCAAACCGATGATAAGGAACACAAGAAGTTTCCTGCATCGAAGATGAAGCAACGAAAAACGCGCATTATTTCTGCACCAACCTAATATATCTTTACTGCGATGAGAAGGTTGTTATACATATGAGCATTTTTTTTAATTATAAAACACATATTTGAATGTTAACAAGACCAAGAAATTTATCTTGAAGCTACAACAATGAGTGAATACACACACAGGACTCGAATCATCTGCAGCAGAATATGTACACGTTCAACGGCTTGAATTTCTTTTGAATCTTCCAGTAGGTTAAGCAGTAGCGACACGACAAGCTGACGTTGCACAATGCGGAAGGTGGATCGAAACGCTGAAACCATACACTATTTTTGAAAAATGAAATAGGTTATGTTGGATGCAAATACAGAATCAGCCACCTCCACGACGCCGAACCTCATTCGTCAATGTGCTGGACCAGGATGCATCATTAAAATTACCCGTGGTAAACGTGTTTACGCGCCCAAATTTACCCCTTACTTCGCACCCACCAACATGTTTTCCCATTCTTACGTGACGTTGTCTATACCACCCAGCTGCTACTAGCGATCATGGTATGAGATTAGTCATTCAAATGATGCATTCGGGTCCTGGATGTGATCCAAACCTACGGTTATATAGCCGGCACTACGTACTTTCCCATCCTAAATTTGATTTGGACAGATTTCAATGCAAGAGTTCAGGAATTGAGAGTCCACATGTAAGTTGATGGGTCTGTGGTATTTTCCGGTCTTTTCGTATCATTTTTCATATCGAGCCAAGGATGATAGGTTCGGTATGAGCCTCTAAGAAGTTAGCCAGACAAGTATTCCCTTACAAGTTCTGATCATATTCCAATAAACAAGTGACAAGTTAGGTCCGTAATAGGATCTATTCACTGTCCAACAGGGCGGTATACAACAAGTCCCGAGGTCGACAGTAACGAGAGGTTGGACCCGGACCACCCGGTACATTTTCCAAACCCAAAGGTCATTACATTTTATTTCTCACACACTCTCTCTTTCCCTTTCTCTGTACAGTAAAATCACTTGGTTGATATTGTGAGTCAAGTAGAATAATGAAAGACTTAGTGTAGTAGTGTCTAAACAGTTGAACCACCAGAACTCTATTGGACCTTGATACAGTCCAAACAATTTATTCAATTTTAATGATAAGGTGACAGACAAATAGAACTCACCTGAACTGCCCAAAAATCTTCTGGATCACTGGTCGTTGATTCATCTAAAAATTGCCAGATAAAAATGACAACTCACTGAAACAAGAGTAATGGTAAATACAATGGTGGAATTAACTACCACCTCAATCCTGCACCATTTCATGACTATCGAGAAATTCCATTAACTCATATGTGATAGCAGTTGAAACAATAAAAAGAGAAATACTCACTCTTTTTAGAATAGTTGTGCGTCTTGAAGACAATATGCTCCACGCCCACCAACGGTTTTTCAACACGAAGAGGAGGTTTGAACTCGGCGATAGTGAAGTTTTTAGGACCATACGGGTAGCCCCCTCCTATTCGTTTGATTTTTCTTATCTGAAACAAGAGCATATGACGAGTACATAAGGATAGCAAAAAGAGAGAGGAGAAAGTCGTCAAAGAAAAGACTTGGGAATTTTGGAACATGATAGTTCCACTGCTGCTGTTGTAGATTCCTCTGTATCATTAATATTGGTGAGAACACTAGTAAAGTATTTTGAATAATATTAATCAATTATATAAAATCCATCTTTGTTCCTAGCCGAGCTAGTAGGAAAAAAAACAGGAAAAATTGAGTTTTTGCAAAAAAAGCAAAAAAAGAGGAAAACCGAAAAGAAAAACAAAGAGTGCATGTTTCTTCTAAAGTTTCACATCAACAAATATGTACTTTCCAATAGTGAGAGTTTCTGAGAGTGCAAATCTCATCAAGAATGACATTCAGTGAGAGATCAGAGAAAAAAAGTGACGCATGGAAGCGTGCTTTACGACGAAACAACAGGGCACTCAGTGAATGTTTGGTTTAGTGTGCAATGTGCAAGCTTAAGAATTCATACTCGGCCATTCTCGCTACAAGACAGATTTATGTAAGCTAGTGATAACGCGAGAATCGTTTCTAATTTGTCAGGACGTCAACGGTTGGGAGATAGCGCAGGCAGAAGGGAAGAGGCGTGGCTACCGTGCACTCCACTATGATTTTTCGATTATTTTATGAGAGCGCACAATCGTGCTACAATCTGTCTCAGGAAAAAATTGTCGGATACTGCACCTGCATCACGACCAAGGGAAGCGTGGTGGGACTTACTCAACGTTCCTATGTGGGTGTGTATCATCGTGAGGGAAAACGGTGCGTGGCATAGTTCTGCGATTGGTCCGTTCGAATACTCCTCCTGCCCTCAACGGTTGACTCGTTCCTTTCGCGCGCGGTTCCACTATACATAAACATGCAGAATTTGAATGCGAGCGAGGACGAGTTGATCGTGAAGGGCGGGAAGTCTCCGCCTCGTTTTCCCTCACGATGATACACATCCTTCCTACATGGAGCATGCGCTTACCGTAATTTTTTTGGTCCTGCCGCGCTTTTTGACGCACTATCCAACGTTTGAAGTTGTCTATTTATGCAGTAATGTTAAGAGTAGAGGTAGATGGCAGTAGAAATCGGAGTGCGAGAGACCCAGAGGAGGGGGGGGGGGGTGATTGGAGGGGATCGATCATAGTCTGGCGTGAGAAGGAATTTTATTACACTTCACTGATTATTTCCATAAATTCTCTAATATTCTTATTCCAAGGTTATTCACTTCACTTTCTAAAATTCGACTAGATTTTTAGAGGATTTGATGTTCTAAAAAAAGTCGAAGTCATAAGGAAAGGCTGGAAACATGCAAAGGAGTGTTCCCTGCCATCTCTAGCAGCTAAGTATCCTTTTATTGTACTTCGAGTTGAGGCAGAAAGTATACTCGGAAACAGAAGATCATTAAGTTCACATGACGGGATAGACGTACAGTGCAGATTGAAGGTTTTTACGAAAAGAACACAGTTTGTCTTACAGCCCACATTATAGAAGCTGTAGTGAAAATCAGTGTGGTATTTGTAGAGGTACAGAACTATTACTCACCCTGAGCACAGCTCCCATTCAATCGAAATGCCGCTGATGGATTATGAAAGCAAAAGCTAATTATTCACACGAAAAGGTAGTACTGCTGGTATTGTAATGGAATTGTGGTCTTCTTCGCTATGATATTTTTGCTGAGAAAAGAACATAAAAGGCGAAGATATCACGCTCACCTCCACTAATTGGATAGATACTCCGTTGACTTCTCCGACGCTGGTAAGCCGATCGACGCTGTCAATATGGTTCCCAATCCTGGAGAGCATCGACATCGATGGCACAGGCTTCTCTGGGACTTTCGTGAATCCAGCGTGAGTATTTGCATTCGAAACCGGTTCTAGTATCCCTTCAGGAACGTCTGGATCCACAGTATAGACCGTCGAAACGGCTTCTTCGGCAACAAGTGTGCCGTTAGCGTCAACAGTGTCCAATGTGTGGATAACGGGGAATGGAGCGACGCTCCTTCTGTTCATCGTTCTGATTCCGTAGATGTTGTTTAGACCATAGTGGTGGTAGCGTCGAAGAGCGTCTTGTGCTGAAAATATGTTGCATAAGATAACACGTTCGCTGTAGCTCGCTGAGAAAGTATTTTTTTTGCAAAATTTTAGCCTTACCCTATGGATTTCCGAAGTTTTATAGCACAGATATAAGTTTTCCGGACTAACTGGATTTTTCAGAAGTATGAATACAGAGAGACGAAAAAAAGCGTAACCATTTTTTATTTCCTTTGTTTTCGAATGTACTTTATCCCGCCATTCCACTGCAAAGTTGAAAGAGCACAAGTTTTCTGAAGACTACCTTGAAGGTGATGAGGACCTTGAATTTCGTTGTAAAATTAGACCAAAAATTAGAGAATCACTAATATTTAGAACTATTAATCCTTTTGCTTAATCAGTAGTGATTGAACATAACCGAGAAATTGTATCGGACCACCTGAGCATTTGAATGATCACCAGGCCTTAATGATCTAAGTGGTTTTCTTAGAGGGTGGCGTTGTAAGGCTTCCTAGTCAATGTGATTAAAAATTTAAAATAGATTGTTTTATAAAAGTTTTGGAGCGGAGGAAGGAGCCATGAATTGAGAAAAAATTGGAAAAACGCAAAGAGGGCACTGTCATCAGTGGGTTAAAAACCCAAGCATTGCACAGTTTTAAACTAAAATCCTTTGTTTCATCCTTCGTTGTGGCACGTTAACGAAATGGTCCCTCGGGTAACTCAGTTGAATCGATATTGCCCTTTGATCGCCTTGTAGAAGACCACACCCAAAATTGTGGTCTCTCGGGTTACCCGGTAGGACTGAAAATGTCCTCTAGTAGCCGGGTATTATTGCCTGAGTGAGTAGGCATCTTCCCATTGAACATGTACGAACTCATCTTGTAGCTTGGCCTTAGGAATTATAAAATGAGTTGACAGCTACTCTACAGCACCCTGGGTGGGCATCCCATCAATTTGATCATTAATTTTTCTAATTTTCGTCCGCATACCGACAAGGGTGTGATGACCAATTATGTTCTATTCACAACAGGATGAGTAATGAATGCAATTCATTCTGACTTGATAAACACACATGATCGCGAAAGTGGCGGACTGGATAGCGAGTAATATTTTCTGGACAAAAATCCTTGGATATTGACGCGGTTCGAGTGTAATGGCAGGAGTGGCAAGAGCTGCAGAGTTACTGCAGAGTACATAGGTCACGTCCACCGTAGTTAAAAACACTTTCAGTCGTCGGATAAACCACTGGTTCTCTACCAACACCAAGTACTTGTACTAGCTGTATCTTGTATTTTTCCATCAGATTTTATAAGGATTTACTAAATATAATAGTTACTAAATTTAGTAGTTTGTTCATACATAAGAGACACTCCCAGACTTTGTTGCTAAACAACTCGAACATTTTCTGAGCAGGTCCCAACCTTTACAATAAAGACGAATAATCGCCTTACAGATTTCTTTCTCAGTAAATTTATTCTAAACGAGAGCGCATTTGACATTATCGAATGCTGTGAAGTGCACATTTATGGATATCCGATTACAATAATATGAAATCTTGGAATATGTAGGTAATCTGATCCAGTGATTGAGTGCACATTTCCTCCAACCATACAAAATTAAGATTTATTGAGGAAGGTGGATAGCATTACGATTATTCTTTGGACTCCTCGATAAATCAAGGTCCATTAAGTTCCATTACGTTTCAGCTGCAAAACTAAAAAAATGTCAGTGATGTACCTGAGAAAAATAATCGGTTCTCATAATCAGCACATGGGCTTATTCATCTGTCTGTTTATTATTTGTTAAATACGCTCTTCGACAAAAAAAGAAATCAAAAAACTGTGAAAATAACAGTTGCAGGGACAGGAATACTTGAATTAACAATGGACCAACTTGTCAAGACCAAAAAGAAGCTTACACATTACACATTTGAAGAGAAATCATGCACAATCACTAGTGAATTTCATGTACATTTGTTCTGGTAGTATTTAGGTCTTTCGCTGTCGTTCAACCCCCCCCCCCCTTCAATAGTTTAATGCCTTTGAAGACCCTCCTTGTTACATGGGTGTGGTGATGACTTCTTCTTCTGTTTATGTGCACACTCTTGAGGTGTTTTGAATAAATAAGTAAATAAATAAATAAAAACCTTAAATTTTTGGGGACCAAGACCTGCAAGGTGAACATTTAATTTTGCAAGAGAAACATTTCAGCACTCACCTACATACATTCTCTTACTTCTACCTCTCGCCGATGGTGAATTCAATGGAGAAGCAAGTGAAATTTCTCCGAGCTCTTTACTTAATGTTATGAACTTAGAACGAGAACTTTTTATACATCGTCGTTAAATCGTGATACTGCACGTGCGCGAAATATTACTTCAATTATGATGCTTTTTATGGAAGGCTTCATTTAATGAATAGGGATCTTATAATTGAATTTACCGTATCTATGAAAGTGAGAGAGTGAGAGTTAATGAACAACACATCATTAAACTGACATTTCATCCAATTCATTATCTGCGTGAACTTTTCAATGAGCACAAGTGAGCATGAGCAGTTGTGTTTGGAACGCCTCCGATGTTAATCATTTCTTCGTCACTCCTCCACCATGACTGTCAATGAAATTGTCCTCACCCTAAAATCTAATATCTCAACCTATCCACTGGACCATTTCTCTAATTTAAAACTGAAATAGCGCGTTGGTTTCTATGACATGCGTTCAATACGGGCAGAAACTAGAGAATTTTGTAAGATTGGAAGAATTAGGCCCTCCCAAATAAAAATGAGGGTTGCCAAGAGTCTTTAGGCATCGGTTTTATGCAAATAATGGGCACTTCATGTAATTTCATACCCCTTCTTGAAGATAATTCTCCCTCTGTTTCTGAAAACATATTTCACAAACATTCAGGGACCTTGGGAAGTCTTCTTCTTACTCTGCAAGGAATTTCATTTAATTTCTTGTATAGCTCAAGTTCATCTGAATACCTGGCTTTAGAAAAGGTCACGAAGAAAACCCCGAGTCACGAGGAAACACAGATTCCGATATCTACTTTGTTTGCTCTCTTAGTCTATTTATTATGGCTTGACAAAAATTGAGTGGGTTGGGCCTAACTGAGGCCAGCGGAGCTCAACCGCAGTGGACGAGTTGTCCCGACCATCCTCCGTCCATGTCCTGTGGCTGCGTCGATTTCGCCCACCGTTCCCGTGAAAGTACTTGAGATTAGAAGAAAATAGCACAAACTTATTTTATTGTAAAGCTCTATATTAAAAACACGATGTGTAACGATGCAAGAAACGGGAGGGGGGCTATATCTGTGATTGATTTTAGTGAAAAAAAAATGGATTAAGCCGAAAAATGATATAAATGGATATCCTTCCCACTGTTTGCATTAGTTCTCGAAATTTTGATATGAAAGAGTGGATTGTCGAAAGAACAATTCTGCGCTACAGTTCAGTGACCGGAATTCCAAAAATAAAGTAATCGAGAACTTTAATTCTAATAGTAGACAGTCAATAATAGATGTTTCGAAAGCAACAATGAAAAAAGGGAATTGGAAATCAACTAAGTTTTTCAACTATTTTATGAAGTATTTCCGGAATTTCGGCTATCCAGTACCTAACTGGGAAAACGGGAGGCTCTGCCCTTTCTAGCCTGCAATTTTTTTCAATAACTCGCATTATTCGTTATATCTCCCCTAATACCCAAGAGTATCGTCTTCTGCTTCAAAACAATAGCTAAATAATCAATCAATAAGTCAGCAGAGAAATTATGATAATAGCTGAATAGAGAAGGAGAAAATTTTATAAGAAGAAAATGCCCGTTCCATTTCGAAACTCAGGCGGACCACAGGCAAAAAAAGAGAAGGGTGGAAAATAAAAAATTCTCCCCAGAATTCAGTACCACGACGGCAGTTCCATAAGAGTTTCGGAATTGATTTGTGGTTGACTGTGCGAGTGCTACGTAGTACGCCGTCTCAATAACCAACTATGTGATTTCCTTACCTCGTAGTGTGTAGAGTATGTCTCGGGAACAGAGAATAGTCTGGATAACTGCAGCCAGACGCCAAACGACCGCCATAAAGACTTGGTGAACGCCTCCACTTCCAAAGCCGGACGTTGTTGTGGGGCTGAGGTTGTGAGGATGGCGTGTGTGTTGAGTGTCTGAAAGGGTAATCCGAACGGTGTGCGGTAAGTGAGCCGACGGCGGTCATTAGCGAAGTCGGTCAGTTGTAAGGCGGCGCTCGTACAACCGCGCGTACAATGCAACAATTAGCCGAAAATGATCCTCATTCACGGAAAATCGCCTTGAAAAAACACTTTGTTTCAAGGCGCGAAAAAGATCCGTGTTACATTGAGTGCTCTGGTACTCAGCGCATTTCAGAGTTATTTCAAAGTTGCCTAAGGAATTGAGCTATTTAAAGAACGTAGGCAAGACACATACATTGGACCGAATGAAAATCGAATAATTTTGTGATTTCAGTTAGTAATTCAGAAAACAATTTAAACATCTAGGAGTTCGAGATTGAGAAAGCTCTGAAACCCTCCAATTTCTCTTCCTTCAGTACTGTAAAGGCCTCCAATGGTACATTCGAATTTTGCATTTATTCGAAGTTTTCGATACTCGAGAGCAAAAACATTCCTCATTTCGTTTCCCAAACTGGTAATTGAAGTAAGAATATTACCGGGTCCACTGTATACATAGTAGCAACAAAGCTCACAATTTTTTCGGTGATATTCACTTTTAGAGAAACAAAATCCTTTCAAAAGCTGCTCATAAGAGAAGGTGTCCAGTCTTGAGCCTAAAGTTATGGCAGCTCTGCTAGATGATGTGCACGGGTAGCCCACAAGACCCTCTCAGCGTTTCTCATTCATAGTCAACTTGCACAATAGAGGAGACTGTTGAAATTGCTTAAAAGAAACGCTGTGAATAAGGTGCTGGCTTCACTCTCCCAAGCTTCCAAATATTTTTACGTTTATTGTATAAAAAAATGAAAGAAAAGTACAGTTCGAGGGGCAGCAGGCCGCCACCAAAGTACAGGGGACAACCAAGTCTTTGGCCGAATAGAACAAATTGTGAAAGTGGGATTAAATGGGATAGCAATCTGGAAATTTATCTGGCCATGTAGAATCCATGCGCTTTAAGAATCCACTCTTGGGTTTTACATATCTCTCTTGGCTTCTTCGTAGAGTCGACAAAACCATCGGCGACTGCAACGCACAAGGGCCGCAACTTGGTAGAGGTTTTATGGTCCCGCTTTCTCCCTAGGTCTATACAAAGGGAGCTGGTATTTCAACAAAAGTTAGCACTAATCCTCCGTTCTCAGAAGCTACCCTCAGAGATCCAGATGCCTCCGTTTCAGGGAGCATTAGGAGCACAAGGATTTGGTGAAATCAGAAATTGGGGATCTGAACCAACCTTTTGCTGCTTTTTATTTCGAAACATGGAGGAGAATTTTTGTGAGATCTCCATTTTACATTTGTCAGATGTGCTCAAGCCTAAAAAACAGCATACTTCCCAGGATTTCGCTCTGCTCACTTTTGCCCTTTACTTTGTGAATTTTATTGGCAAAAAGTGATGGTTTATTTATTTATTTATTTAACACGCTCAAAAGGCGTACCAAGAACTAAGATAACTAGACTAAACGAGAAAGTACTGCATCTTACCAAAAAAAAAGTAGAAGCAGTGTGTTTGTAAGTTGGACAGCGGGGATCAAGCATTACAATGGTTGCAATTTGTTGACCTTTTCCAGTCAGGAAAACGGGTTCAGTGACGGATCTCCTTAGGTTAGAGAGCTTCTCCCCTCTCGAGTACTGGATAGAAAACTGGTGATTTGAAGAGCCATTTGAAAGAAGTTTTTGGAGGAGATGTCGCGGGGACTCTACTTGCGGCCATTTCCATCTCTACCTCGTTTTATGTTCGTAGATCATACAAGACTCAAATAAATCTATGGACTATGGAATTTTGCATATGTGTTCGAGACATTTGGATAGTCAACGCAAATACAAAGTCATGGGTTTTCCGGCAAAGCGCAACGAATAATTGCTACAAAGTCCTTGGCCAAAGACTTTGTTGTCACCCTGTAATTGTGGAGTGCGAACTTGTACTCTTCCTTGATGATCTTTAATCCTTCTCCTCCACCCACCCCCCCCCCCCAAATTGTTTTACAAGGTAGACGAAGCCTCATTGTTAACCATCATCTTGCACTCTCCGTTTTCTTTCCATCTTTTGTTTTCAGTACAATTTTTGGAACACTTTCATTTAGATAGAAATTCAGATGACCTTTTCGGTGAAGGCCCACTTTTCTCCTACACTCCGACCCTCGCCCCCTAATCACCTAAATCTGTGGTTCAGGGATGAGCAGAATTCCGGTTTCCGGAAGTTGGAAGTTCCTGAATTCTTGCCTCATGCGAGCCTCTGACTTCTAGATTTCTGGTCGATTGGCAGTCGTTGGACCACGCCAACTCAGACGTGCTGTACATATTCATCGCTCCAAATTTCGCCAGATTTCGAACTTCCCTCAACTTCCGACTTGCTACTTCCGGTCTCATGCAGTACTTCCGCTCATCCCTGCGGTGGTTATAACACAGAATTTTACCACCAGCGAAGGAGCACTTCCAGATTATGCTTATGTTTACTCACTCATGTTTGCACCATTCACAAAAACTCGTTCTTTTAACCAGATGACATAGCGAATATTCTCTAATTTCTCTGTATTGGCCGCATTAGCGGTACTATGGAGCTTTCTCTTTCTAACACGGAAGAGGATAATCCAAGCTTTTTTTTAGTCCTAAACTTTTTCCCCAAAATTCAAGAATTACCAATGTTCAGCTATCCGTATATGAGTAAAATTGCCATGGGTTGCTCTTTATGAAGCTTACAAGGGAGCTGCAAGAATGCCAGCTCGCAGATGCCAGCTCTGCCGATGGGTGTTGCAACACATGTAATAGCGTTCTATTTTCTGGAACCAAGGACAATAATGAAATATAAACTGTAGCACCTTCCCAAACATAGATTCTACTCAGGTAGGTTTCATTCCAATGCACGAGCCGGGCCTCTTGCATCTCCCTTGTTAGCTTTAAATGCTCAGGAAAGGAGCTCAGCAACACGCTCATTAAGATTAAGAAGAATCAACGCGCATTAACAGCCTCATGGTACATTATTCCATTTTATACAACGAAAATCCCTTCCAAAAGAGCTGCCTTTTCCTAAACTCAATATGCAGGCGTATCCCAACAGGAGGGCTAGTTTTCGGGAAGTTCATCCTCAAAATTAAAGAGAAGCTGGAGTAGGTTGAGTGAAGCAATCTAGGGTGACAGCTGCTCAACCAACGAAAAAGCCAATGCATAAAATTTGCAACACCTACTCAGATTGTTCATTAACCCTGGGCTACATCCACAGCTGACCACAGTTCCTGGCGCTCGAAACTCTTTCGACTCGGCTTCGCTGACTGTTTCTTCGCCAAAAGGCTCAATGAAATCACAAAATGACGCTGCTGCATTCCAACCTTTGCCGAGGCGAGGTGATAAACCCCATGATGGCTAATGTAACATTTTCCACAGCTTTTTCAATAAATAGAAAAAGGGAAATATTTTCGCAAAAAAAAGATTCAAAAAGCGCCCATTCTCGCGGAATATAGCCGCAAAAAAAGCAGCATCAATTATGCACTGGCCTGATAATTTTCTTCTGTTTATATAAAAGTAAAAGTTTGTTTGTGTGTATGTTCGGAATAGAAATCGCAGAGAATGAATCGATCGGTACCAACCCTTCCATGCGAACCATTAGGGATCCGGCGGAAGTTATAGGCTACTTTTCACCCGGGACTATCAATTAGCTTATCGATCATATCGATTATCGATTTTATTGAATTTTCAACTATTCTCGTCTAAGGATCGGTGAGAACATGCCTACTAGGGTTATTCAATATGCTGACCACGAATATGACAACCATTTCGAGAGATGATACCAATTTATTTTATTTTTTTTTCAATTTTTTCAACCTCTGGTCAGGGATCGGTGAACACATGCCCACTGGGGTTCTCGAATGTACTGAACACGACTGTGACAACCATCTTAAGTGACAGCATCGATTTCTTGTTTTCGTCGATTTTTCACAGGTTTTGCTGAGGGGTTGGTGAGGACATGTCCACTGAGTTTTTCGAATGCGCTGAACACAATATGATAACCACTACGCATGGAAACATCGAGTTAGTGGATTGATTCTATCGAATCGTTGGGGGAGGGTAGGAGCGCATTAACTGGGATTCTCTAAGAAGCTGAACTGCATTGAATATGTGTAGCATGCATTTTCCATAGACAACTACCTTCATTATTTGATTTTTTTGCTGATAGGTCGGTTAAAAAAGGCCATTACGGTCCATCAACATGCTGATCACCAAAATGATGAGCATCTTGAATAGATTTATCTGTAAGCAGCAAACTATTTTATCAGTGTGAAATAGCCGGAGTAGTAGAACACCCGAGTGAAGCTGGGCATGCCATCTAGTTATCCATAAATTTTGCAAGATGCTCAACCTCTTTAGAGTTGAGACCAAAGTGGCCCGAAATCAATTATTGACGAAGTTCTGGCTCCGTAGCTGGGATTATCAGAGAAGACCATTTAGAATGCTGAGTAGTAGAGAACAACCTCTGTTTTTTTTTAGGGAAAAGGGGATATTTCTCCTAAGGTGTGAAAGCAGGTAAGCCTAACTTCTTCGTACTTCAAATCTCTCGTGAGTATAATTAGATGTTCATGGTCAATGTTTGCCTTATTAAAGACTATGATTGTCTCACAGCTCAAAGATAATCAACGTCTGGTGATATTCTCTCTCAGTTTGATGAGCGTACTGGGAAATGTAACTTGGGTCTGATAGAGATATTAGTGCACTTCAACTAATTGCTAATGATGTAAATAGAGCGATTTCTGCATACAGCCTGCTTCTGCTTCCCATTTTCTCTTTGAATTCTCCCGCATTCAGAGTTTACTGCGTCTTATTTGAGCAAGCTCCTTAAATTTCAGGATCGAAAGCCTTGCCGCTAAGTCATAGGGTAGATCTCAGCGTCAATTTCGGCTCTGAATTCTCTCCAAGCTTCTATTCATTCACTATCTGTACCATTGCTATAGTGTTTTTAACGTATTCATAATGTTTGCTTGGGTGACATTTTCATAGTTAATGAAGCAGCATCTATTTAGCTCAATTGAAACCACTCGGTAATCTCGAATGAAACGCCTCTGCTGGAAGAAGGATGCTCACATTTCCGAATGCACAGCTGCAAAGATTAGATTGCGTTGCTTAGATTGCGGAAGTGCATCCTTAATTTGTCAGCTCCCATACGAATAAATTCGCTTGACGACAGCCATGCAAATGTCGGTTTCCACAAAAAAACAAAATTCATTACCAGTGCAGTAATTCAGAAGCTCAATCCAAACATTTCTTCTCCATAATCAGTGTCCGTTCTATGTACTTTTTCCTTACAAGAAATGAAGGCCGTTCTCAACGAATTCTGTAAGGCTGAATGGAGGGCGATATTTTGACTTCTTTCTTGTTTTTGAAGATTTTCTTCGCAAAGAAAATTTGGGGTAACTGGTAGTCTGAAGGTTATACTTCTGGGCTACAGGTCGGTCGCCGGAGTGTTTTATCTTTTTTTCGTTGGCTTTTAACTGGACCATTTTCACAACCTGTGGATAGGTCCGCCTCGTGGATTAGTTTTGTAGTCGTTGTTTCTGCCTCATGACGGTGCGTTGCCCTACCACGCAGTGTGAATGGAGTGGCTGGAGGTCAAGGATGAACTTGCCGCCAGGATTTCTCCTTGAACCAATACAATCATTCCACATTTTACAGCAGCTGCAGTACTACCTTACACTCGTATTAATTTCGTGATTTCCGAATCAGAATAGGCTGCTTCGTTCACTGCGGTTAGTTTATTTAGTTTAAGAGATACCCTTCCCTTATCCGATGTTATAAATGTCTTAGAGATTCCTGACATTGCAGAGAAGTTGTTGGCTGACAGCGATTAATTCATACAAAATGTCAACATCAATTAGGTGCAGGACAACTAGTAAAAGAAGGCTTTCAGAGCTAAATGTTGAAGAATTCCTAGCATTCTGCGCATTGCCTGAAGCGCCATGAAATGCTGTTTTAGATGAACATATACGGTGTCAGTTGATCATTTTTGCATCCCAGGAAATCGCTCAGCTGACCTGCCGCGCCGCACCACCTACGCAGCGCAGTCGATCAGCTCAACACTGTGGTTGTCAGGCTTTACTTGTACTAATGTTTTGCTCATGATTTCAATAAGTCCTGTTTGTTTCTTTGTTTTCATTGAAAAAAAACTGTGGAAAATGTAAGGAAAATATAAATACCGGCAACGCCTGACAACCACAGCACACAGCTGGTGTGTCGAGCCGCGTAGAGGATGCGGCGCGGCAGGCCAGCTGCGCCGCTCCATGTGGTGCAAAATTGACTGGTTGGTTCTGTACAACGGACTTGTATTGAGTGAAGTTGAGGAGCATGAAAATGAAAGCAAGCGGCATTCATATTCTCTTAATCTAATGAAAGTAGTAATGACCAGTAATGTAATGTATGAGTAATGGCTGTTTTCCTGCGCGATTTCGCTCCATACCACGACTGAGGCGATCCCCATAGGGCAATACCTTGACGATAACAACAGAATGTATCACAAACCCGATGCTCACCTGGTTATGTCATAGCTTTGAATTCGTTTCATCGAGATCAAATAAAGAAGAGTTCGAGAAATCATTCCACAAAATCTAATTATGGTTGATTAGCAGCGATTCATTGTTCATTGCAAGTGCTTTCTGAGAGACATAATTATATCGGATTAGTTGGCGATGTTTTTTGATTAATATCAGCGTCAAGGCTAATTCGTTTAACTCGCTGAGCTTTCACCTCATCAATTCATCAGTAGAGAACAGCACGGATTTAGCTGTGGTGGTGTTAATGGTCCATGAATTTATGAAAGTACAAGTAAACTTGCAGGTTCAGAGACGAAGTTCTCCTTTATTTGCCTAGATTCTCTTTATTATACTTTTTGGTTGCTGAATATATCAGGAATTTTGAATCCTATCTAGAGTTCCAGCAATTGATATGCAGTAATTTTTGAAATTCATTATGCATATTTTTCATTTCAACCCCCCTCCATTCCCATACCAGTTCTCCCGGAATGTTCATCCTGTTTTCATATTTCGTTTCTCTTCACCTTCATCTATTTCCCGCCTCAAGAAACGCCTCTGCTCATTCTTCGCTTGAATTGTCCATGAATTCCTCGTCAATGTCTGGATTCTTCATTTGCGATCCTTCAGACTCGATTGATGTTCCTCAATTCGTTACTATATACTTATTCCATCCATCACCTCCTACGCTTCCTGGAAATATGCCATATATGTAGCTTCAATTTCTTTCTTATAGCGGTATATCGGAATTTCTCGGGTGATTTTATATGAATATGCATATGTGGTGGATATATGGTGAATATTTTAATCATTATTCGGAAACACTAAAAAAAAACAATCAAAACTAGTGAGTCAAATATAACCAGAACCATTGAAAATAATGACCAAAATATGAAGTTGTTGCTTCCCTATAGAGTTTCTGGAAGGTACTAAGTGATTATCAGTATTGGCTCTACTTCCTCGTCCTACCGCCCCTAGTTCCTACCCTAATACAATGTATGGATGTAAAGATGTGGCAGAGCAAGTACACTTAGGAATTTATCAAGTGTACTTATTAGTAAAAACAATTTTCAAAGGAAAACGATGCTACTACGTATGTTCGGTGGATCATGTACCATTCTCTAGTCATTACTTACCTTGCTTACGTGAAATCATAACATCCGTCATGGGCGTAGTTCTCAACCATGCTACATATTCCTCTCTGTCTTGCGCGAGTTGCGCAAACATTCTTCCAGTTGGTCTTCATAACAAGCCTATCTTATTGCAGAGAGGGTTTCCCAGTTGGATGTTCTGTTGTTCGTGGGTACCAGTGAAAAATTCGCACTGTCCAGCGATTGGAGCTTATTTGAGCAACATGCCCTACCCATCTCTCATGGACCAAAATGATTTTTGTGGACCTGGTTCATTTGTCTTATCTCTTCACTCTTTTTATGCTGCATCTTGCTAATTCCATGCATTTGCCTTTCCACTGTCCTCTGCGTTACTTACAAGCTCTGGTCTTCTGTTTTCCTCAAGTTACATGTTTTACACCCGAACAGTATTGCGGGCGGCATGTTACTGTTGAATAAGCAACTCTTGGTTTGAAGTATACGTAGTACACCCCTGTTTCCAATTCCTCCTATTTTCGATTCTTGAAAATGTCGTCCAGCCTGCTTTCCTTGCTCCCAAGAGTTCCAGTCCCAGATCGTTGCCCACCCTGATGATTTGCCAAAATAGAAGTAGTGTGACGACCGGATTTTAATATTTGATCGCAAAAATCCTACTCACAGCAGGTTCGTTTTGGGTGACGAGGTTTTGCGACGTTTCCGAGCAACCAGCACCACATCATCGACAAACAATAGCATTTGCACTATTTCCCCATTTATTTTGAAGGCCTCTTTCTCAGCAGTTTATCTCATCGCCGATTTTAGCACACACGTAAAGGCTTCTGGAGAGCAGAATTTGTTTCGTTTAGCCCCTCCTTTCCTACTGATTTTTACAAGCATTTCGAAGTGAATGATTTCATTGTGGGCCTCTTCAAGGAAGTGATTTCCTTCATCGTTCATTGTAGAATGCTCATATGTATGTACATACAGTACAACGAGCAAAAAGATTGCACGTGCACCATCCGCATCGTCTTGCAAAATGACGTCTTGAAATCTGAAAGGAGTACTTGAGGTGGATTCAGAAGTGATCCCTTTAGGATATTTCCATCAGCTTGCCTCCTTCTATCAGCTCTGTTCAAAAAGGATGGAGGCTGCTGACGTTCCTATAAGTTTAGTTACAGGTGCTCGGCGTAAATGCAGTCCATTGCCCCCTCGAAATTCGCAAACGTTCTTGCTGGTTGCGACGCAGCCAGTTGTGCACATCACGGAAAATGAGTTCTGGAATTTTTTTTCTGTCTCGGGAAAGAAGACATCTGGACGAATGTCCCATCAGTGTTAAAGATGCTACAGGATTCCTAGAGTACTGTCATGTATGCGACGATTCATGCTGCCCCGAGTTTATCGAAACAGCGCCACTCGAAGTGAACAGTGCTGATCACACAACGTTTCACACTAAATCTGGAGACATTTACTCTGCAAATGTCTCCTTTAGTTCGCTTCAACCAAATCAAACCAGTTTTCGAAGTGCTAGGATAAAGTATCCCACTTCGGTGGTGTCTCGTAGATGTCATTGCACCGATGCAAGGTCTACGTACCTCATCACATCCAAGGCAGCATGAACAGCCATGTGCACGGCGATATTTCAGAAATTCTGTAGCACATTTACCACTCATAGGATCGTTCAGGTGTTTCCCTCCGCGAGACAGAGAGAAATTTCAAAACTAATTTTCTGTGATGTGCACAATTGGCTGCGTCGCAACCAGCTAGAATTTTCCGAATTCCGTGGGAGCAATGGACTGCATTTACGCCGAGCACTTGCAACTAAACTTATAGAAACGTCGACAATTTCTATCACTTTTGAACACAGCTGATAGAAGGAGCCAGGCTGAGAGAAATATCCTAAGGGGATCATTTCTTTCCCCAACTACTCTTTTCAGATGTCCTCAACGCATGCACATTTTCTGACGAATACGGTTGATACTGCATCTAGGAACGAATTCGTGGTCAGATCCCAACGATAGACGTCATTCTGCGAGACATTGCGGGTGGTGCTAATTTCCAGAATTTCGACTTCTGCAAAAAAAACCTTTTAAGAAAAGGCAGGAAGTCCATGAAAGAGGGAGGTTTTAACTTATTTCTATCTCACATGAGTAACTTCAACGCCTATAAAAATTTGAACCCTATTGCTCAGCTTCCAAAGGAGTTATGGACAAGAATCCGAAAGTCAAACTTTTTGCTCACTACTGTACATACATATGTATGCTGGTTCTACTCTCTGATCAGTTTTTTCCTAAAGTTCAGCAGTGTGTTTTGTGGGAGCAAATTCATTCCCGAGCCATTTCTGCGTATCATTCAACTCGTAGTTCATATGACACTTTTTTATCAGTGTCCAGCACTTGTCACTCTGATAACTTTTAATGTTCATGTTGACATGAATTTTGAACTGCCCATGAGTGCTTTCTCAGAAACGTCGAGAAGCTTGTGGGAGTGTATCTCATTTGCCCCATATATTCATAGCTGTTTTTGTGGCAGTGGAATGTCGAGAACTTTTTTTCTGTCTTTTTTCCTTCGTCTCTTTATAGCATTCGAGGTTTTTCCTTTTTTTCTGCCCCAGTGGGGCTTCTCTCCTTTTTTCCATTTGAGTAATGAAAAGATGAGTTTTTTTTACCACGGAGAGTGCAGAGTGCCTCTCCTATAGTGCAGCTTTTTATAGAGATTGTCCCTGCATCATGGAAGCGGAAAATTCGCTCCTGTCGTCATCAATTACTTTCAGTTTCGCAAGTTTCAGGGCAGATAGTAAGGTGAACGATATCATTGTCAAAGGTTCCCTTCTTTGCACTTCTCTGACTATATAATTGTTCCATAGGTCTTTTCCAAGTCGCCTCAGCGGAAGGATCCTCTTGTTAGTGCCTCTCGGAGAGTTGGAGCGACCTACACCCACGAATCTCTAAGTTTTTTTTGGCATTATCCTTGGTACCACCTCTGTGTGAAGAGACGAGCAACTGTTCTAATGTTGGGGGTCGTTCGCAAGAATTCTAAAAATTCATATATAACGAGCCTAGAACAGTCTTACTTCTCTTTTCTCTAGCCTGACCTTCTGAGGGGTTATGAGAATTCCTTGCCGAATATTACCTATTCAAAGAAAACTAAACAGTAGGGAGAACTATAACATTGCTTACTCAAGTATTATATATATATGTCGAGTATTACATTATATGTATCGAGTTTGTGATATAGCATGACTGCACCATGTGCATGCTCTCTCATACAAATCGAAATGATTTAACTATTCCTAAGTAAATAGTCTGGTCCAAATTTTCAAAGTTCCATTCATCTTAAAGTTCCAGCATTCAAAACCAAGTTTTCTTTTCCTCATAACCATCTTATTTTCGTTCTATGCTATGATAGAGTCGGTACTCACCCATATACATTTTTATTTCGCCTCATTTTGGCTCAAGCACCTTCAGTGCACCAATAAATAAACAAATTCCATGACGGGTATAAAGTTAAAAATTTTTAAAAAAAAATTGAATAATGTAAAGTTGAAAATGAAAAAAATATTGAGTCATGTAAAGTAAAAAATCATCAAGGAGGTGAAGTGGTCTCGTATGTATCATGTTGGGGAAAAGTTCGTGCTGTTTTTCATGGGCGTAGAAACCACTACTTTCCTCGAACAATCTCAACCACATTGAATGTGTTACACAACTCGTGCCCTCTTCTATTAATGGTGCCAGAGAAGGGCAGCTGGACTGCTTCATTTCTACGAAAGGTTGTTCGTTTGAGACGACTCAATTTGTAGCCCGTAACCGCAACTCTTTGATAAAGTCTACGAAATGAGCAGGGAACTAAATTAAGCTATGCATGAGTGCACTAGTCCTGTGGAGTCGGTATTAGTAAAATCCCCCTACATTTGAGTTTTTTGCTAGTCATTTTGGTGAATCTTGCATGGAGAAATCGAGCATTTCCAAAGTGGAGGATCACCTCATATCGCGCATTTTGGAGTTTCGCACGGAACGCCTTAGCCTAAATTTACACATCGGTGAAAGTTAATGTCAAGATGTTGCTTCAGCTGTTCGTATAGCTGAAGCTATATCTCTACACGAAAAACGGGAATGCCTCATCTGTGCTGTCCTTGCAGCAGTAAAGGTTCCTCTGTGGACTTCATTGATTTACCTGGCCAATTGAGCCACATTACATCCACGATTGAAGTCGAACAGTAGTCGGTGGCGTAGGGGTCCAATTTTGTGGACCTGGAGGGTCACGTTTCATGCGGCAGAAAGCAAGGTAGAGCGAAAATTGAGGAACGAGGTTTCAGCGGTTGCGAAAAGCAAATCAAGGTCTACAAAATGGACCAGACGGCAAGCCAAGCAAAGTTCAAATCACCGTGGAAAACAAGTTGAGTAAAAACCCGCACGAATTTATTTCCAAAACCAATATATACGTTTGGAAGTTAGCTGCGGGCTAATACTGGACTATACTGCTATCACGTTGTCCATTTCCAGTATGAACTTTCTGCAGGGAAGGGACATTCCAAGAAAGAAATTAATAGCCCGTAGCAATGGTTTATGGCCTGGCATTGGACGTGAATTTGGTAAATAGCTAGCTACACCCAATCGGAACTGAAATCTTTGCGAGATATTTGCCCTGGTTTATTCCTCTTGCCCTCATTTTATTCTCCACGCGCTGTGAGCGCGCTGTACTGTATTCGACCGCAGCTTCACGCCCTAAAGCATTGAAATCGGAAGCATGTACTTTGCAATAACCACGATGCAGTCTTCTGAAGTAAGTAGGTCTTGTACCGGTGCAATAAGATAAATATGTATTTAGGCGTAATTTGTTGCCTTTTTCTGATTTGGTCTTTACGCAAGATGCCATGGTTCTCAAAGGATTCAGACCTTTGAACATGCACTTCATTCATATTTCACATTCACTCTTGATTCTCGCCATACATTAACGGTGTCAATGGTTGTCAAGGTGAAACAATTCATAAGAGAGGACGGAACAAAGACACCTTTTTATAGTTGAAAGCATATCTATAGCAGCGATAGTGTTCTCTCCTTTCACTGGCCTAAAATAAAGAGAATATGCAGAGATCTTCAGTGCTGACTCACACGGAGCCACTATTTCTGAAAGCGTGACGTACGCTGCTGCACACATAACACGCTTTGTTAAGGGTCCGTGAAGTTGAATGCCTCATAAGAATTACGGTAACAGCCTGCACTATTATGCTTCTTCTTCCTTAGAAATAGCACTCACGGAAGTTTTTTACTCCGAGATTTCTAAGTGATCTGAGCTATTCGAGCGCGACTAACACTGCTGAATCTGAAAATGCCATAACTAAGAAGATCTAATTTTTTCACAACCCATTTGTCCACTACTTCAATACAGGTTGGCATTAATTGCGCGAGCCCTGGGCTGTCGGCCGATAGAAAAAAATGATGATGCCATTTTCCTTCATCTTTGTTTTCGCTCATTCACTCATTTAGATTGTAGTATGTAGATTCCATGTTCGACGTTCAACGAATACTGTCATGATCGATTTTTTTTCTTTCTTCTGAGGCGTAACCAAGATTCATATAGCACTTTATTCGGCTTAGTTTCGGCTTATTCGCCTTCGTCAGAGCCTGGAAACTGGAGAACAAATTTAATCTACCCCCACTAACATCTCATCGTCTACATAAGAATCCGACATATGTTAAACAAAAGCCAATCGACTGAATTGAAACTATGATACCATTAATAATATCATTAATTATTACAATGGTACCATAGGTTTAATCTAGTCGGTTGGCTTTTGTTTAATATATGTTGGATTCTTCTGTGGACGATGATGTTTTTGGTGGTAGATTACATTTGTCATTTCACTTTCCAAGCTCTGACGATGGGAAGTAAGCCGAAACGCTAGGCGAATAAAGTGTTGCATCAATCTCAGTTGCGGCTCAAAAATAAGAAAAGAGAAACTATTCAAATTGTTTCGCTCTATTTTCGGAAAAGACGAAAAAAGTAACCATTGGAAGAAGCGCAGTAACAAACAGATAAGCTATCGAGAACGAAAGAATTCCCAAATTGATCCAAAAATGGGAATGGAAGTCAAATTCGGCTCTCGTAAAAAAATTACCTAACAAGCGAATAAACAGTGAAGTTAGAAAAAGTAAAAGCAAAATATAAGAGGAAAGATGCGTTACATGCAAAAGTAAGTAGGGAAAAACCTAATGGATTGTGTAACAGCTGATATCTGACATTGTACGCGCTCCAAGAAGCCATTCCAGCTCTAGTTCAAACGCGACAACTACGTATGTAGTACCTGCAGGTTGGCTTGAAATGTTGGAGCAGAGTTGTACTTGTGATATCTTAGACTAGACGGTATACCCGGCTTCGCTCGGGTGTTTTACTACCCCGGCAATTTCACACCAATGAGGACATTTGCTAGTGCCGACAAATTCATTGCGGATGCCTATAGTTTTGGTGGTAAACATAATAGCAGGCTCATGTAACCGTAAGCGAAAAGTTAGTACTGTTGTTTCAGTGTCAATTTCATGGAAAGCAGTTGCCATATTCGCACTTAGGGTTCAGCGTTCTCGATTGATCCAGTGAACACATTCCTACCCCGTCCCTTTCCAAAAGCGGAGAGAGAGCAAAAGAAGTTACTGAGTCGACATATCCGTGGAGAATAGTTGTCATATTCGTGTACAGCCCAATGGAAAATCCCAGTAGACACATCTTCACTGGCCCGTGGACGGAAATCGCGGAAAATCATACCAATAATTCGAAATTCTGCGCAAAATGTTTATCATATTCGTGTTCAGCGCATTGACAAACCCCAGTAGACCTGTCCCCACCGACTCTCGGGCAAAAATATCGAAAAATCAATAAAATCGATAAATCGATGTTTGGTGCAAAACTGTTATCATATTCGTGTTCAGCGCATTGACAAACCCCAGTAGACCTGTCCCCACCGACTCTCGGGCAAAAATATCGAAAAATCAATAAAATCGATAAATCGATATTTGGTGCAAAACTGTTATCATATTAACTTCCATGTTCGCTCGTCTTTAAACCTGGGCATTTTTAATATTGTCCAATTGTGTGATTTGCTTCTGCCACACCAGGTTGTTACGGTGGAACTTTATTGACCTTACGTTTCAACGTAACCGTCGTCGTCAGAGGTCTGAAAGTGGCCCCAGTTGTTCAATCTGTATTCTAGACGGTCAAACGCCTCATCGTACCTCGCCAGTTCTCGGCCTTGTCTAAGGCAAGATACGACAAGAGCGCCCAGAATCGAGGTCCGACCCACCGGTTGTTCCACCTTCTGCGGAAGAAGTCCGCACAGGTGGAACAACCGGTGGGTCGGACCTCGATTCTGGGCGCTCTTGTCGTATCTTGCCTTAGACAAGGTCGAGAACTGGCGAGGTACGATGAGGCGTTTGACCGTCTAGAATACAGATTGAACAACTGGGGCCACTTTCAGACCTCTGACGACGACGGTTACGTTGAAACGTAAGGTCAATAAAGTTCCACCGTAACAACCTGGTGTGGCAGAAGCAAATCACACAATTGGACAATGTTATCATATTCGTGTTCAGCGCTTTGACAAACCCCAGTAGACCTGTCCCTACCGACTCTCGGGCAAAAATATCGAAAAATCAATAAAATCGATAAATCGATCGATAATGCCTGGCATGAAGTAGCCTAAAACCTTCGCCGGCCCATGTGGAATAAGCTTGCAAAGTTTGGTCCCGATCGGTTCACCCTCCGCGATTTCTATAAGGAACATACATACATACACAAACACACACATACATTCTACTTTATATATACAGAAATAGCGGTGCCTACGACAGCATTACCTTCACAGGATTGTCGGGATTATGCCTCGGATTCGAGAACACTTGAGATCTCAGACACGAAGATTATCGTGGGCTATTCCCCAACTGGTTTGTTAGGCTACGTTATAGCTTTATTCGTACACTTTCACAACACTGCGTATCAAATCTCTGGATCCATTACAAGAAGGGTGCGTAACAAAGTATTCAAACAATCCATGATGATGGGACCAGAGCCACCCGCTCCAGTGCTCAAGAAAAGCCTTCACAGAGATGTTCTACCGTGTCATTCACGTTTTCTGATGGGAAATACTAGCTACCACATTTTGTTTGTATCAAAATTAGATTTGTTCTCGATCTTAAGTAGACCAATTTTGTTCATGTTGAAGTCGGTATAAAGGCTGATATTTTTGCAAGGTTTCCATTCTTCTCTTTGCTGATATGCATGGTTGTGGAAGGCTTCTGACGTCTACTCAATGTACTGCATGTCGCACTATTGTCTCCAACCGAGGAAATCGAGAATTCTATGGAGCGAGTCCGTTTTGTGGGAGCAAATATGAGTCAAAACAATGCCCGAGTTGGGAGAATTCATAACTCTGATAAGCACTGCACGTGTGCAAAATCAAAATCTTCTTCAGTCCCTTCATATGGGAACATCCACTTCTATTATTCCGGCGAGATCCATTTCAAATTGGCTGAGGTTATCCAGAAAATTAGTTTCCACAATCATGTGACTTTACAAGCGCAGAGGTTGTTGGAAAAAATCCTATTAGAGAAAAGCATCGAAAATCTAATAGGTCCATAGGGGAACCAAGAATGCATTTTAAAAAATTCATAGCGCGTTTTGATGCCTCCATCTGGCTGATAAATAATATCCTAAAATCGGTTGCTGCCACCTGTTTTCTACGATTTGGCAGCCACAAATGTTATGATTATGTTCCATTCTTTTCAGGAGACTGCATACAAATATGAATGAGGTATTTCTCGGGTAAAAAGCTTTTTGCTAAATCATTTCGTTATGGAGCAGGCCCCAATATTGTGTGTATGACACTTTTGTGCTGCTAAGTCGCACTTTCCGAAGAAACAGCGACCGTATAGCAGTTTGTTCCAGTTCGTGTCGAAATTGTTGGTGATCTTTTTAAAAGTGGTGTTTTTGACTCATCGCTCATAATAGCGTATATCGTGACACTAGACATTTACTGCGCAATGTACTAATTATACACTCTCCGATTCGTTTCTTCGGGCGACTTGGGTGTTTTCGCCAAATCCGAGTCAGAAACTGCCATTACAAGGAGCAAGCCTTTCCTTGAAGACTGATAGACGGTATAGATGCGACGTGTACAAGAGGGATAACAATTCTGTGCAATGAACGACAAGCAACAGATGCGAGCGCTCCATCTGCGTCCGCGCGGTGCTTGCGCTGCGTAAAGAGTTGCGTAAACGACTATTTGTTATCTAATAGTCGCATTTCTGACGCATGCATGTCTTCCCGCTTTCCTCAAACAAGGTTAGTACTGTCCTCTAAAATCGCGGGCTTTTCGGGGAGAAAAAGGCCGCGATTCTTGCTTCAGATCTTGGCTGTTTGGGGAGAACACGCCGAGGTTTAGTAGTTACGTCTCAAGTATTATTTCTGGAGGTAAAGTATAGGACATTTATTACAGAAACTTGATGACAGTCCGGGAGGATATCTGATCCAACAGTGCCAGCAACCTGTACATCAAAGTCCTGCAAAGTTTTGCTCGCTTACATGCTTGAAGCTGTCTCTATTCCATTCGAAAGGGAGTAGAACTCATTGAAGCGACTTTTTGCGTAAAAATGGCAGGTTTCTTGCACTATGATGCGTCTGAGATTAAGTGAACGATCAGGCAGGTGTAGGCGACGTCCTACACTTTCTGGATCTTTAACAAAAAAAAATCGAGTCATGGCAAAATAGTCGTGGGCGAGATCACAGGTGTGGATCGAGCCTCCGAAATCCATGCTTTTTCCTTATGAACGAGCTCAAAAACGTCGTTGATCTGTGCCAATTACAGTGTGTTGCTGTGATAAGTTCGGACCTATGTATGTACATAGGAGACAGCAATGCACTATAGTTGGCACAGATCAGCGAAGTTTCTGAGTTCTGTCATGAGGAAGAAGCATAAAGGCTTGCAGAATCTTGGAACTTAACTTTGAGAAATGTGTAGAATGAGCTCCACATAATACTTTCAAAATCTTGCGTTGATGCAGCCGGATACGCACTTTTAAAAATACGTGGCGTATCTGGATTTTGAGAAGCATTCTCCAGAAAGCCGTTGTGCATGCGCAATGCGTGCCTGAAAATCTATGAGATTTGATAAACATCGGTTGGTTTTAGTTAGGTTAGTTAATTGAGCTGAGCTATACTAAAAAGATGGGCATTTGTTATAAATGTTATCTAAGACCTTTTCCGTCTCTTACTTTGTTTTGAGGTAGTGTAACATCTGGATAAAGGAATGTTTCCTGCTGATTGATACTTATCGCAACAATTGTACCGTTTAATAAGTATGTAGCGCAGTGAAATTATGGAAGAGTAACCTTATCAAAAAAAATTAGGTGGAACTTTTCCATCACTCCAATACTTCTTGACAAAAAAATTTCTGGAGGCAAAAATTCCCCTTTGTGGACAAGCCTGAGATCTGCTTCAGGTGACCAACATTTTTGCGTAAATGTCATGAAATTTATCTGCCCTTGCTCTGAACAGGCTCCTTAATAAGAATTCGCTCGAGATGCTGACGAATTTAGCACCTGCGCCTGAGGCGAATACTCATGGTTAAACTACTAGGGAGAACAGGTGCTATATAGTAAACGGAGACACCTGGAAGACAGAAATCACAAACTTTATCGCTGTGGGAATTTTTTTTCATTCACTAATAGTTTCTCCTTCTTTCCTCTGCACTTTGGAAAGTCGCATTTTTCTTTCCGAGTACCTGTAGCTGGACTGTGAAAAAGACTGTGATAACACATTTAGCCCGTAAGAATATGGTGGTCACAACCTAGTGCTGGATATTACTTTGTTTCAGTGTTGTTGCTTCCACAGTTGTACCTTCCGTTGGTATTTTTGAACATCCTGACCCCCTAATAGCTGCGGACCTGTTATCCAATGAACTCGGCCGTGGCCCGGGCTAAATCACCCAAACTGGAGGGGAGACTTTCACACGAGAAGTAGTTAAGAGTCGTCTCGCATCTCCCTCTTCCCTGTTAAGGACTACGTAACTTCCCACTTATGGCTAGGATTCTGGGCGATCCCTTTCTTCTGTTTTTGAACTTTACTATAAGTGTACAGGCATTTCTACAATTTCTGCAATGTAATATTCATTCATTTTGGATGTAAATTTTTGACGAGGCCTTTCGACAGATTCCTTTTGCACCCTTCTTCAGTGGCAAATTGCTCATTTGGATGCTCATTGAAGTACAAAAATAGTCGCCAAAACTGTGGACTTTTCACCATGCTGCATGAGCAAACCAAATGATTTTCGTCGTTACTGGGCAAACACCTATTGAAAATCGAAGTGAAACTGTGGAATCGCTGTTTTCCCAGTTGCATGGCTTTTTCCCAGAATTCGTGGCCTTCTACCCTCTAACGTGGCAGTTCGACCCTTAGCCTATGCCCACAGACTCGCCCACCTGCCATGTACAACCATCATTAGGAGGGATATGCATGTTTAACTAATCCAATCACACAATTTTTATCTTTAACAGTAATCCTTGTTTTATCGTTGTCGCTCGTTGATGCTTTCGTAGCATGTCCTCACTTTGATATGTCATTCATTCATTCCGACGACGTTTTTCCTGAGAAGAGGGAATCGTTGCTTTATAGAACTGTGGAGACCTGCGTATTTCTGGACTTCCTTTATTCAGAATGCCCTTCCATGTCCTTTTCTCAAAAAATCCTAGCAAACTACCTTAAAACAACAGGGTGTTAATTCCAAATGCTTTATTTGGGATTGGAATATTTTTATTGTAAAGACAAACTTTTCAAAATAGGGATTAGTGATGCTCTCTAGCTGACTTGATTTCGGCAGAATTGGGCAATGAGAGGACGCCATCAGGTACATACTGTTAACGTCTCTTTCACACTTTTCATAACACTTCTTGTCTTACACATTCCGCATACGCACATTCTGTATGTATAATTATCAATCTACTTATTTGTTTTTTAATTTATTCATTTTATTCATGAGGCGCCTAGACAACAAATATAACAAAATATATTAGTGCAAATGCTCAATTATATAACTGTGAGATGTGTAAGTTTTCAGTGGTTTTGCACTCGGGAGGTGACATTTGAAGGCTTCTAATGAGCGAGTAGCAATTAAATTTCACACATCTCTCTATACCGTTTCAAAGTGCATGATCCCCCCGACATTCAAAAATGTAAAACCTATTTTTACTTCCAATTTTGAAAAGGTAATGAGTTCTAAAACGAGCCAATCAAAAAGGAAGTTCAATAGCTTTCCAAAATAGCTGGACAAATTTAAATATGGCTACCCATTAAATGGCTGGAAACACTCTTTGTGTAATCAGCAAGATTACATAGCCAGTTTCGAGCATTCCGTGAGAATTAGAAATACTTCTTAAAATGCAAGGAAGCCAAAATTTGAATGGACGACTACTTTGAATTACAGTGTCGCAAACTCCTTGTTGAAGGCATTAATTGCTCGTGTGAAAATGGCGAAGGGTTAACGATCAAGAGAAATAAACTAAAATTAGGCCAGTGAACATTGGTCATGGTAAAATGGCACCTATGTATTTGCTGCTCCAAGCATCGTTAATATTTCCTGTGCCTGAACAAAGCATATCACCACGAAACGTGGCATTAAAATGTGGAACAAAAGCTTTTCGTGTGGTTTTGCTACGGCTATTTTTGTTATGGCTAATAATATCCAACGAATTAATGGCAGGGGACTGAGGTGAGTTGACTTTTCATGCGCAGCAGATAAATTATCTCGATGTTCATGTTTTATCACATTACGAAGCTGTTACTGTAATCCAGGTGACTAGATCAATGACCCTTACAAGGCTATTTAAGAGGTGACACCCGAATTGTGGCGGTTACGCTGCCAATTCGAGATGTTCTCACAACAATGTGCTTCTAAATATATGTAAACCATCTAGGGATGGGTGTGCGGACTTGCAAAGCAAGCTGCGCGACCGTGTCGCATGCGCTGGAATTGTCGCCGTGATGGCGATCTTCACGGTTTCTTGAAAATTTAGTTCATTTTCTTGATAGCTTTCATCAAATAAGACGGACACCTTGACTTGGTAGTACGTGGGCTATTCCAACACAAACGGCATGGTCGTGCCTCGTGCTTCCCAAGCCTACGCGACGCGCTCCAATCGACGCTCACTATAAACGACCCTTTGTCGCCGTCGATCAGGGAGCTTTGATTTTGATACGTATCGACAGTTGAGGTCGCGTGCAGCAGTGACGCTAGCGATGTCACGCTCAAAATCGATAGGTACAGTCCTTGTCGAAAAGATAGACGGATTCGGTCACTGCAGAAACGCGGCGGGACCTGAACGATGGATGCGGAGAGTGCATGCTCCAAGGAGAGGGTCCACTAGGTCCCACCGTGATTCTGCGACCGCGACGATATGAAACCGCACGCGCAATCCGTCTATCTTTTCGACAAGGACTGTATTGTAATCGATGTCGCTAGCGACGACGACACGGAGTACCATAGTTTAGGTGGAGTGTACCATTACTAGATGGAGTATAGCAGCTAGCTTAAAAAACTGAGGTACACACAACTCCAACAACCAGCTATTTGTCTTTTTTCGTCTATTTGTATTTTCTTTGTATGGGACTGACTGATGTTCTCTTCTTTTTAGAATAAATGAGGCTGCTGTAGGGCAACTTATACTAGAGTGCGTGCTCAGACGATGCATTCATTTGTGAAGGATTTTCCATGAAGCCTGATGGACGCGGCATGTGCATCTTCAATTAAAAGAAAGTGCTGCTGCCGCAAGGCCGTGAACGCGTGCGTCCGAGCTGCGTCAGCAATGCGACTTGTCCTATCCTTCATCATGTAGGACCACGTACGTCAAGCGCACGGACATGGTATGAATCGTTTACGGATTTCAAATACCCAGCCTCATTGTTGGTTAATCGCAGTAGGCGTATAGGGCGGTACTTCTTAGCATTCTTTGTATGCAACTATGGAACTCTATGCAACCGTACAGTAGAAGGGATTGGGATCTCGGAAAATTCCTTAACAAATTTCCTGGATATCCTGGAACTGCGAAGGACTTCTTTCTCATCTCATTCAGACCAACTTGCTGAGCGACTGCTGCTCCTAGTCTGTGGAGAAGTACCTCGGCAGAATATCGACGAATGACTCAAACAAGAACTCTATTTCAAGAATCCTGATTCGTTCGGCTCTGGCAGTTCACCCAGGACGTTCCCGTAATGGAGCTCTGTGATTCTGTGATCAAATATAACTGTTTGTATTCCTCTCTTAGTTATATTTTCTGCTGCTTGTGCAAGTCTAGCAGGCCACGCCCCGCAACAGGTGGGGTATTAAATGTCCTGTAACCGGTATGAATTGCCTTTTTCATGAAACTCATCACTATTAGCCAAATTAATATGATTCAGTTGCGCTAGTGTCTGGCGTGCAACCCTGCAAAGTCTTAAACTTCTAAAAGGGGATTTTTTATGTGACTTCTCGTGCAGCTAATGAGTTGCAGCGAATACGAATAATCGTTCTCACGAATGAAGGAGGATCAGAGGACGAAGTATTACTGTTCTCATTAGGAATGGACTTTTATTGATGAGGAAGTGCACGCACGCGCTTCCGCCACCTTCGGATGCAGTGAACACTGCAGATGAATTGCCCTAGGGGCGTTTTCATCGCTCAACTCTGGTGGCTCGCTGGCTTTTACTCACAGGGGCTTCGGATCTTTGTGACAACGTGGTCTTTTTTGGAAATGTAGTATCTGATGTGTGGCTGCTAATGATGCTGAAAAAAACATCACCTCCTTTGAATTTCTCACCGACGCTGACCAGATTAGGTTAACACATATGTATATAGGGTGCGCCATAAGTTCTTGCACAACATATTTCATACCACCATAGCAGCGGAATTCAACGCAATGGCATGTCCTCTATGGACAAACTAACGCAACTCAATAGCAACTCAAATAATCCAACAGATCGGGAATATGTCGCAATTTGCTTTGTAATAGCTGAAAGTTGAGTGGTAGGCGCACACAGCACGGCACCACTCTTTAGAACAAACTTCTGATATTTCCATCAGGAACATGGATTAAATGTAAAAAGCACTTGAAAATTTTGTTGTTAGAACGGAATTCCGTTTTCCCTCTTCCTTCATGGATTCCATCGTGTTTTTGAAAAGATGCCCAGTCAGTGCAAATTTTCCTAGATTTTTACAACATCAACGTCACGCTCAGTTTTATTTGAACAACATTTTAAAAGAAAAAAGATCTTGGTGCATTAAATTCGAACCGGCTACCCCAACCGTGACGTCTCAGTAAGACTCAACATCTGCTGATGGAGCAAGTGCGTTTACTGGAGTAGTGCGCGGGGAAATCCTGTGCTGAGATCTAACTCTACTGCAGCACTAATCTGAATCAGTGGATTGTTGCATGGTACAAGTTTTCAAGAGCAAATCAAGTGCTACATTATATAAAGTTTTGAGTTCATACCATAACACGGAGGAAAAGCTTAGGTAAGATTCAGACAAGAAATAGCGCCATGCCGCGATGTATGCGCCTCCCAGCCTACTGCTACGAAAGTAATTGGCGACATGCCTATTCCGTTATTCTGCTAAGTTATTTGAGTTGCTGTTCAGTTCACTTAGTGCGGCATCATGCCATTAAGTTGAATTCTGCTCCTGTGGTGGCAGTAAATATGGTGTTCAAGAACTCATGGCGCACACTGTATTTATGAATTTACGTAACAGCTCTGTTTCTAACAAAATATCTGCAGTTCCCTCAGTCTAACATCTGTCTACAACTCCAGTCGACTACGACTCCGCATAGCCCGAAATAATCCGGGATGCTCCAATATACACGTGAAAATTTTCCACTTAAAATTTTGCTCAATTCTGCAGTAAAAATGCAGCAGGAACAATATAATAGATCATGTTCAAAGCCTATGGGTATCTCCGTGCTTGTTGCTGATTTCCCCCAACTGCTGCTTCCTGAATAGATGTTAAAAGGTGGAAATCTTTGGCAGTAAGTGAGGGAAGGCAGCCAGTGCGAGGAGGTGGTCTTAGCTTTTGAACTTGACGCAGTACACTGTGCGGACTACGTTCGAATTGCCCAGTTATTAGAGTAAGTGCTCGCGTAAAGAATAAAAAACCCGCAATTCATTCGTCATGTGTTTATCTCTTTTCCAAATTGTATTTCGTAAACACCATGGAAACCACATTCAAATTATCCTACAAATTTGAGTCTAATGAATCAGAACACGAGAAAACACGACTAGAGCTCCGCTCGGCGCTTTACCGTTTTAGCGGTTTTCTCAATATTTCTCAGATCTTCTTTGGTGCTCGATGTGTAAATCTTTGATTTTCCAAATCTCAGTTTTTGAGGAGATATCCTAGAAGCAACAAAAAGTGCTGTTTTTAGCCGTTGTGTGAGTTCTTATATTTCAATTCGACAGCCCAAGAGCGAAAATGGGCGAAATTTGGAGTGGCGCGTTTGGAGCTTGTATTTGGAATTGCTTAGCAATAAATAACACGAAAATGAAGTAATGAAATTGTTCAACAAACAACAAAATTGAGAATGAAAGTACTAGGGGGGGGGGGGACGAGAATGGCTTTAAGACTCGAACGAGAATGTCTACAAGAGTATTTAGCCTATTTCCTGCAGGACTCGTAATTGCAGATTGACGAAAAATGTGATTTCTTTTGGTTTTTCCCTGTGGTAAGACGGTTGCATTGACCTCGACTACATATTCCTACAGCCACTGGTCTACGTTCTTGATGCGGCGTAGAAAAGAATACGCGTGAAAGTAGTTGTGCAGCATCAGGTTTACTAACTGTCTCTTTCAGAAGTGAATCTACCTTTTAATTTGGGTCAAGTCATCAAATTAGAATCATTAATCAATGCATAGATGAATTCGCCTTCTCATGGCAACACTTCTCTCGCCGAGTGGGCTCTAATTTAATGGGAATGGATCTCCGGATGAGGTTAATAAAAAGTAAGAATTTTACTGTTTAATAAAGCTAATGAAAAGTTGAAATTACTGCTTACTCCATTACCCAGCAAATTTTTGCTATTCCTTACTTGATGCACATATGAAGGGTTCAATACGAGTGCACTTTGAGAGTCCTTATAGTACATTCATTCATGTAGGCTACTGAATGCGAATTCCAAACATCCAAAAATGGGCGGTTTCTTCGAAAACGTAAGAATTTTACTGTTTAATAAAGCTAATGAAAAGTTGAAATTACTGGCACATCGCTCATCCATTGAATCGCATATGCGCTTCAATGGATGAGCGATGTGCCAGCTCGAGTCAATAGAAGCAAAGTTCTTACAAATTTTCATTGTCTTTAACAGGATATATAATTATGATATCTTTACTCACTTTCTAGAGACTCCATTTCAATTTAATAACAGTTAGATTGCGATGTAAATCTCGTATAAGAGCAAAAGCCTGTTTGGCATCTAAAGTTGAAACCGCAGCCAGGATTATGGAACTGTTTAGTACGAAATTTCTAGTCGTATAAATTTGAGCTGGATTCTGTTCCCAACTCATCACGCCCTCGACGTTCTAGTATAATACCTGCGAGTAACTTTCTTACGTATCTTTTTGCTCTTCTGCGCAATCTCAACCCTTTATTGACGATAGGCTGGATAGACGAATGTGTGACTACAGGGCCTTTTGGCGCTTTGCCCTAGATGACATCATGTCTTCCGATCCGCATCTTCAAGATTCCATAAATTCATCTTGTAGTCACTCACTGAAAACAACTCGATATTTTCTTCAATCTAATTTTTTTCCTGCGTGATGCCATGGTCCAGTGATCTTTTGTCCCCAGAAAAAGTATTAGTAGCTTCTTTGTATTGCTGCAGTGGTTTCATGACATGTTCGTAATGTATGAAACTAATAACACTCAAGCATGAGAAAGCAGAAGCGCCAAATGAAAGGCCAATACTTCAGAGCCAACCCGTGAGACTGACCGCTTGATTTTGTTTTCCGTCGTTTCTATGCATATTCTACACATTCTATCATCACACTGCATTGTTACCACATTTAACACATTCGCGACCTTACGCTTTTGGCATGGTGTCCAACATGCCACATACGCGCTTTTGCAGAAGTGGGACCCGTGCTCAACTGCTTGAACACGTGGTCCCACGTGGTAGGAATTTTTCCTTCGCAGCATACTACCCCGAACTTGCGCAAATCTGAACCCGATCTTTTTCTCTTTTGTGATCGTCAAGAAAGTTTCCGAATGTTTGTCGTCAATTCACTTGATACTGGTTGTAGTTTCTTTTTCATATGTATCCTTCTCTCTTGTGTATGTTCAACCACATATTAAAAAAGACTGAGTGAAGACCTGCTCTGCCCAGTGCATGTATAGAAAGCTTGAATATATGTAAGCATAACACTACGTAGAAGATTGCTAGTTATGCTTGCTTCACAGAAATATAACTCTGAGCGTGCTCACCCGGTTGAGCACGCGGTCCCACGTCGCACCATGCGTATCAACCGGTTCTGCACATTCTTGCGAAGGTGTTAATGTGCATGCACGTGGGAAGAAGGAAGGGCTTGAGAAACCGTATATGTAGTGTTGGGCGGGGATGACGGTGTAACTCAATGACTTCAAATTCTGGAGCAGAATCTCGGGTGTGTACTGTCGTGCAGTGCCTGGAAAAGCTATTTTTGGGGTAGACTTGCGGGCGACAGAGCGCTCGGCGATGTTCATCCAGCCTCTTTCTCAATGGTCTTCCACTTCCTCCAATTAATCGTTGACCACATCCACTACACTTTATGAGATACACCGTACCGCGCAAGTGACAGACCTTCTTATCGGTAAGGTATTTGCATCCCTCTTCGTCGCACCTGTTTTCATGCACCTGTGACGACGTCAGAATCTCCCTGAGGGTGGTTGGTGGCTGAAATATCAGGCGCACTGGTAACCATGACCTCTTCACTACAGTGTTGACTTGTTTAGCAAGGCGTTCGTTGAGGTACGGTAACACCAGTGCAATCTCATCAGGAGCCGAATACGGTCGTCAAGTGGCCACGTCCCCACTGTTGTATCCATTGTCAAAGAGGATACGCTGTATTGTCTCATCAGTTTCTGAAGTGTCTGCCGCAATCCGTTCGCTAGTTCCGATCAAATTTTGCACCACATTCGCCTTCATTTAAGTGACATGTGCTCTTCGTGAATGTAGTGTGATGTTTTTCGATTATGGTTTCTTATACCAGCGAATTTCCATCGCTACATCGCAAATTCGAATTTTAGCATTCAAGAATGGAAGAAATCCATCACTGCTTGGTTCGTCCACAGTGAACTTGATATTCGCATCCTTCGTTTTCAAATTTGCTAGCGTTGTTGTCAATTCAGATAATGATGCTCCAATTGCAAAGACGTCGTTGATGTATGGCTTGTATGGTATTACGCCGTTTGTCAGCGACGCTTTCTCGATATGATCGAGATATACAATGGCGAGCAAAGGGGCAATGCGTGTCCCCATTCCTAAGCTTCGTCTCTGCGCGTAGGTGTTGTTGTTAAGACGGATTACGTTAAAAGCGAGCGTAGCTTCAAAAGAGTCTCGATTTCATTAGCAGCAAAGCCGCACATGCTCACTTCCTTGCTATGATTGTTAAGAAGCTCGAGCACAGTTTTAATTGCTGCATCGTTAGTGATGTTCGTGTACAGCGATACTGCGTCGTAGCTCACATGTCATGCAGAGTTTGGAACTCGACATTGTTTGATGGAATCAATGAAATCCTCGGAATTCACAGTGTGGGTGCCGACATAGCTGAGAAGTGGTGAAAACAACTTTACTAATTGCCAGCTGATTCGGTCCCACGGTTCTCCGCACGAAGAAATGATAGGTCGTGTTTTTATCGGGGATATGTCGATTTCGGAGAGGTCTACGTTCTGATCAAATTTGTGTGTTTTGACCAGTGAATGGTACGTTGAGCCCTCTGCATGGTTTGTCCGAAAGCGCGACGCTGTCTTCATGTCCCATTTCTTGCGAAGAACAGACTTCATTGCAGCTTCGAATATCTGACACTGGCGAGTGAAGCAGTTGTACGAACTTCTTTCGTAGACAATGTACACGCGCTAGAAGATACTCAAAGAAAGAAGAAGCGTTACTCAAAGCGAGTATAGCCGCTCAGGCTATGCGCCGAAAACTTACTGGATTTTAAATAAACTACTAAAAGAGAAGCTCTCATTACAATTTCCAGAATGCTTTTTTAAGTGAAAATCAGTCCATTTTCTGCTCCACCTGCTGGTAATGATCCCGCCAAACACTACATGTACGGTTTCTTATGCCCTTCCGCCTTTCCACGTGCATGCACATTAACACTTTCGCGACAATGTGCAGAACCGATTAACAGGTGGTGCGACGTGGGACCGCGTGCTCAACCGGGTGAGCACGCTCTTTTCAGATATATTTCTAAACAAATAAAAACAGTTACTGTCACTCAAGCTCGAGGAGAACTCGTGGATGTTTCGGTCTATGTATGTGCCATCTTCCTTAGTTTATATAAGATTTTGTGTGTGTGTGTGTGTGTGTGTGTGTGTGTGTGTGTGTGTGTGTGTGTGTGTGTGTGTGTGTGTGTGTGTGTGTGTGTGTGTGTGTGTGTGTGTGTTCTGAATAGAAATAGCGGAGGATTAACGGATCGGGACCAAACTTTGCAAACATGTACCCTGAGGGCCGACGGAGGCTGTAGGCTACTTTACGATTCTACGTTATCGATTGTATCGATTACATCGATTTTATTGATTTTTCGCTATTTCGGCCCTGGGGGTAGTGAAGAAATGTATGTTGGGGTAACTCAATAAGCTGAACACGAATATGACAACAATTTTGTACGTCACTGTCGACTTATCGATTGTGTTGACTTTTTTCGTTTTCCCTGGGGGACGGGCGAAGATATGTCTGCTGAGGTTTCCCAATGCGCCGAACACGAATATGATGACCGCTTTGAACGAGATATCGATTTTTCGAGTTTATCGATTTTCACCTATTCTCGCTCTCGAGTCAAAGAAGTAATTTCGTCTGAGATTTTCCGAAAAGCTAAACGTGAATATGACAAGCATTGTAAAAGAATTTACCAGTTGAACAACTTTGCCTTATTTTTCAGCCGAGGGGCGAGGTTAAAAAGGGTCACCACTAAATGATGAACATGTTAAAAGGATTCTTTTCGTTCAACAAATGTTGTCATCAGTTCTAAATGGCCGGGAGAAATAAAGCTCCCGATCGAAGCCGGGCATACCATCTAGTATGTCATGAAACGCTCTTGACAGTGTATCTATGTGGATTGCGGGTGCCGCTTTTTTACACATTACGCATCGGGGTGCTAGCAAATCTCTCAAATTGAACAGAAAAAGCCGCCGAAGAACTTCTCCATGGAATAATGACCTCCTATGCTGCCTCTCGCGCACGTCGCAATGAGATGATCACCCAAAATCTAGACAAAATCGTTGTCAAGAAGGGCAAACAACTAGATTGTTCCAAAATTTCTATTCAACAAATCCAAACTTTCCTCTCTCATCTACAACCTCTGCATCATTGCCTCGCAGTACTCACTCGAGCTTGCTGGAAGTCGTTTCTGCGAAAGCAATGAAGCATTACGTAAGAACTTGTTCATGAATTATGCATGGAAGTGTACCACTGCACTGCGTTTACGACTGCGTGAATCATTTATCGACGAGAAGACCACTGTAGGCATTACTGATGCAAAGCTGTATCCTTAAGAAAATGATGTGCGTGTGCATCTGCACCTAGATGTTGAGCAGCCTTTTTTTAACGTCTTCTTCCATTTGGGGGCTATCCTGACTCCTAGATATGGGATGGTACAAAGTCGCAATTGCTGTAATCCTTTTCTGTTGCCGGTGTGAAGAAATGCGTAACTGGAGGCGATTTGGATGTGCTCGTATACGGAAGTCCCTCTAGTTCGATGAGATCTCCAGAGAGGGGTTGAAGGTTCCATGAGTTAGTGTTTGGAACAGAGTATAGACGTGATGGATGCAAACGATTTCCGGCTCACCTATTTGGTTATTTGCAATGTTTGAAGTTTTGTTTTTTGTGGCATTGTGTTTTGTCAGAATTTCTTAGCATACGAACGATTACCTACTCAAAGTGAAGCGTAACATCGCTTCGCATGATTCCGTCTCAAGGGAAGTCTTGCCTTAGGGGTAGGGAATACCTAAGATCCGAAAATCCAGGCTAAGATTTTCTGCGCACGCTCGTGGAAAGTGATATATGGACTCTTCAATTTAGCGTCACATTAAATCAAAAATAATACACTAGTTAAGTGAAGGCTTAGCCTGAGCATGACACATGCGCTGTTGGTTAATTCTACCCATAGTGGTTAAGGCTACGGTTACATATTATACATCCGGAATCTCCTTGCTGTACCACTACCAATCACAACTTTGCCGTGATTATTTTCATAACTGCGCACCCCTACTGGTGTAGCAAGTAAATAAATAAATTCGTAGGTAGAGAACAATCATTGGCTCAATAGCGAAAAAAACAGCAGCATTGGACTACAAAACGGGTGTGAAATTCATGAACGACATCTGAAATAACCCCTATATGCAACAAATATTACAATACATCAATGCGAAAAAAACACTGCACTACGGGTACAGATCTGCTCTACGCGCACTTTCAGAGGAGAACGTTTGTAAATTCTTTTGCTATGGCGTACGACAGGAAAGGAGGATGATTTTGACCGGTTCCGTAATGTCACGGTCTTCCGTTGTCAATTTTTTTACCGTCCCACTCGTGTAGAGTTTCATAAACCATGCAACCATCAAATATTCGTAGTCAAGAGAGGGAATATCAATGTAACGGCTCCTCATTGTCGTCTGGGGATGTTCGAGCTCTTAGGAGGATAAACATCAAACATTACAGTGGTAAACCTTGCTTCTATACTGTTTGCTGTACCACCACTGCTTCCTATTTATTTTGTTGCTGAACGAACAACTAGCTCTTGCCGGTGACAACAAAATCTTTGACCAGAGGCTCTTTTGAAATTTTTCATGTAAATTTTGTGCATTTTCCGTTTTTATTCCATTGTAACCGTGTGTTTCAAAACTGGCATAAGAATTTAGATGTAGTAGAGATAAGTCTCATGAAGCAAGCTAGGTGGGGCATGAGAATGCCTTTCAGTAGTCGTGTCACCGTCTGCCGTCGAAACTCGACACCTCTCGTGTTTTCTCGTTATTACCTAATATTCAAGAGGTGCCTTGGAAAGACTCCAGACCGAAAAATACAAGTGATACAAATGTAATGATGTATGAAATAACATGTATGTAATAATATAAACGGTAATATAAATATAGTGAATCTTCAGAACAACTAACACTACACCCAACATTGACTTTCCGAGTTTTTTTTTCTGCTCGAGACTGCTCCACTCGTTTTTTCCTTTCAGCAGCTGAATTCAAGGAAAAAATGTTTGCTTGTAATCGGAGCTCACCTTCTATGATAGCAACAGGCAGAGATGCCACAAGTTTAGCTGAGAGCTCCTATTTTCACTTCATTATGATTATTTATTTATTTATTTATTTATTTATTTATTTATTTAATACATCACAAGGATGTGCCATCAACTATCGTGGCAATACCTGGAATCGGAATCAGATCGAATTAAATCAGGCGAACGAAGAACAGGAAAGAAAATAGTTGGGGTTAAGTTAGGAAAGCAGTACAAAAAAATTCGAGTCAACAAAACATTTGGACCGGATAGCCCTCACCTTATTTCCTGAAGAAATTACGAACCTTCTTTTTTTATGATTTATGATTACGATGCTTACTGTACGGTCTTCCTTTTCTTTGGATGTTAATCCCGTGAGATTCAGCAATGAAAATCAGGAAGTCAATCAACAAATTCTGAGGTTAGATGTATAATATTAAATGGTTTCCGAAAACAAACATTAGTCGAGTAATTGATTACATAATTTGATTTCAGCCCTTGTTATCCACTTTTCAGACACACTAGATGTCTTACATAGTGTAACAATGGAAGTTTATTAACATTAATTTTCCTATTCTGTTCCTGTGGTCGGATTATCCATACTTTAATATACATATTTGGGAACGCCTACATGTCAAGGCAGCGCTATAATTGTATATGAAGCAAACACACATAGCCAGTCTATTCAGCTTGAGTGTGCCCTATATGTGTAATCTGGGATCCAGTTACATTACACTTACTTTTATGACTAGATGGACCGCATCATTTTGTGGCGCGGGCCACGCATTGACTCTACTGGGTTTCTTTTGAATGGTCACATTGATGCAAGGGTCTCACGCGCAAGAGTTATAATTGCTGTTACAGCTTATTAAGGAATAATTTCGTACGAGAGTACAGTTTCCGCCTGAATTCTGTATGTGGACAACGCAGAAGGAAATTTTAACATTTTCATAACTGAGCGCTTAGCTGGTCCATGCGAATGCGTCGACTAATCTCGTTAATGGTCTCTGTTGAGATCGTTTCGTTTTTATCCTTTTCTCTCCCTCCTTCTCATTATATGATGATCTCACCAGTCGTAGATATGAACACCTCCCTGTCATGAAGGCTGGATATTCGTTGCTGTCAGAACTGGTAAGCCCAACTTGTAGAGTTTTACTGTAGTTTGTATCTACTATTAGCTGTGTCTTTGTTTTCGACAACATTACTAGCCTACTCCTCTGCTGCGTAACGGAGTTTTGGAAGAATTAGGTTGGTGCATAATTAATGCGACTTTTTCGGCGATTTCTCTCTCTAGAAATTAAAGTGGTCCTCTTTTTCCATTCAACAAGGGTGTCATCAAAAATTGTACCCAAAAAAAAGCCATTACGCGCTCCACTACTCCTAGAAAAATTGGAATGATCTCCGCAAATTTCTCGGCCAAGGGATAAAGGGACAGCAAAACCAGGTTGAAAAATGATTCATACTTAAAGGACACAAGCTCCACAGATGAAGAAGGAAGAGGTCTTCCATCAAATTACGAGCACTATTAACTTCGGCCATCCGTGAAAGAGGACCAAGGCAAATGTTTGATCAAGAGAGTGCTGGCCGGAGACTTCAATTGAGATCACCTGATCATCAGTATTTCATTCAAAATGCTCAAAAAAAGGATGCAGATTGACTAAACAAGTAATCGAAGATTTAGGCAGGTACATAGCTCAACGTCTCAATTTCCATCAGTTTTCTGCAGCGTAACGAGCAAGTTCCATCCTTGTATAATAGAATCGTGTCAATGGAACCTCATTCCTTTTTGCTACTTCCAATCCAAAAGTCCCTGGTTAGCGAAACTTGATACCGAGTTCTTCCTCCTTCATCTACTAGGATTGTACCTCCCCATTAGAACTAATTAACCACCTTTCGACTTGGCTCTGTTGACTGTTCATCACCTAAAATTTCGTTGAGACGGGAAATGACTGTGCTCCTTCCCCCCCCCCGGGTGGTGGAGGATGCAATGGCAAATTTGGACACCATTTCTAGTAATACCTTTACTAAACAAAAAGGAGGATCATTTGCTGAAAGAAAACCATTCAAGAAGCGTGAATTCTCGAAGATAAAAGAGCCGCATTAATTATAGAACCTAAGTGATACTTTGTCATCGGATAGATAAGTAGAATAGGCGGAGACAGGGGAGGAAAGTAAGAGGAGGTGACTGAACGCCTAATTTTTCAAATTTAGCTCAGAGTATATAATCCAAACGAATCTTGCATCAGCTTCTGTTCTACCTTTTTCAATTCTTTGTTTTTTTTCTATCTTCTTGACATACTACTGCTTCTGACAACTTCCTATTAAAGCTATAAAATTGATATTTTGATCGTTGTAGTGCCAAAATCTCTCCCACCTCCTTCCCTTTCCACCTCATTGCGATGCATCAAGCTCCTTTAGTTATTTGAAGGTAGCAGAATACTGTGCGGTCAACTGCGCGGCATGCTGCAATTCAAGATCATGTGGTGAAAACCATTTTGCACTTTGAAAGGCTGCAGGGCAGTCTCATTCGATACGAAAAGAAGTACTTTTAGTGATTTTCACTTTGTTCCGTTTGATTTTGCCTGCGCCATACATGAATGGGAAGTTTCGCGTTTGTGTAAACATTTCTCTCCGGAAAGAAAAGAAAAACTTCTCCATATAGAGTATCTCCCGTCCTTTCCGTCCATTTATTGCATTTGTCTCGTCTTTCCACTTTGCTTGGATGCCAAAGTACTTTTGTAGATCATGATTATACTCGCCAATATAGAAAGGATTCAAGCAATACGTCCACATATTCGCCAAGGTTAACATAGCGGATTCAGCGGCTTCATTTTTTTTCTGCGGTCCTAGATGAGAGGTGTTAATGCGCATATGACGAAATGTCCACTGAAACGATTAATCTTTAATGCGTCATTCTGCTCATCAGAGGTTGCCTCCCCTAAAAGGCAGTGTCCAGACAGAATCTTCACTACTGGTACCCAAAGCCGATCCAGTGCCCGCTCCGCCCCTTCGAAGATTTCGTAAAAACATGTTCAGTCATGCCTGAGATTGTAAAGACATGTTTTACTGTTTAACAGTCTGCTCCCTCTCTATTCTGTTATGCTGCGGATGGAACTCACACCAACATGTGCTAACTTGTTGAACATGCATTGTTAAATTTGACAGGCTTTTAATCAGCATCAATCCAGAATTTCGCCCCAAATTTCGGTAAAAAATGGTTACTAGTAGGAATACTAATGGTAAAAAGCAAAAAGCAATCAAGAAGATGTCCCTTAGGATATATAGGATCACCTGTAGCAATATTTAGCTGGTTTGTCCAAAAGTTCGAGAGATCGAGAAGCCTTATTGCCTCCTTTTCATTTTGCACTCTTCCACATCGTAACTTTCAACCTTCTAAAAACCACAAATTTCAAGGTTTCTACGGGTAAAATCTATACAGTTGCAATCAGCTCGTCGAGTAGAGTAACAATATGGTAGAACTGAAGTATCGAAATTTTTGCCTGGACACTGCCTTTAAGCCGAAGATTTGCCCAGCTTATTGCAGAATCTGACGTTCCTCGCTGTTTTTTTTTTTACTTCGCTTTTTTTCTCTCTCTAAAGAAGCAAATTTAAACCCCTTTGCAAGGTTGGATAAGAAGAGATTTTGGCTGGTTTTTCACACAAAAGCACAAATGGGCTCATATTGTAGGCAGAATCATGTGAGTGACCCATGTGTATAGGTTTTGCTAAAGAAATTCAGTATTTTTCTCGTACCTAAACCCCTCAATCTTTGGTTTGATTACTTCTAGCTGAAATACAGTACGATATGAAAACCGAGTGCACTCTATGCCTAATTCATTTACTGAAAAACGACGTTTTTACTTTAAACAATTCCAGTTCATTCCAATGACAAGTCATTATTGTCTCATTTTGCTTTATTTTTTTAATTGACCAACTAAGCAGTGTTAGTTGATGTAATGTGTCACAAGTTCGTTATGGTATCACAAGCTCATTAGGGTGTTCGTGAGCAAAGCGATTAATTGCCTTACGATGAAAAGGATCATTATCGAGTTAATAAATACATGAAGTAATTATACATGAAGTAATTGATCACAGTTCATATTGCTACGTTTGATGCGAAATTTTCGATTTCCTCCTTGAACAAAGCCTTGATAAAGTGCTGCTGTTCTCTCGCGACATCTATGCATGAATCCTCTATGTCCCCTCCTCAGTACCCTTCAATGTTTATTCTGCAGGAGGAGGAGAATCGATACATCCGGAGGCCAGTTTAAGGAGCCAGAAAACCACTCTCTCTGCCTTGCTTGAATTAACATTGAGACGTCGACAGGAAGAAACTTCGGAATCCTGCAGCAACTGAAGCTGCTGCTGTGCCTCCGTCACCAGCATTCATCACCTCTTCACAATGCTATACAGCGCAGTTCAGAAATCATCTCATTGGCGAACTGCATTTATTTCATGTGGTGGTTCCAAGAAATAGAACGGAAATAAACCCAGCGTCCCATCTTAGAATCATTTTTGAGTTTTTCACGCGAAAAGAATCTCCAAGAGCTACTGATCACAATGGTATATGTGATTCCGTGGAAAACTGCCGAAAAACCTGTTTTTGAGCCCCAATTCTCAAGGAGCCGATGGGCGGAGCCGAAGCACTCTCTGAATAATTCACTCCTAGGAGCTCACCTTCTGGTTGAATTCGTAATTCTCGTGAGAGTTCCTCATCCACTCCCTGTCAGAATAGAGCCTGTTCTCCATGCGTGACGAGCGAAGGAATATATGAAGTGAAAACCATATACTTTCGCATTGGCTCCGCCCACAGGCTTCTCAATAATTGGGGCTTGAAAATGGTGTTTTGGCACTTTTTCACAGGATCACATATACCATTGTGATCAGCAGCTAGGGGAGAATCTCAAATCTCAAAAGCGATTCTGAGATGGGACGGTGCGTATACGTCCAAATATACGTCGCAGTTCAGTAGTTGACAAAAAGGGCCTACTCGCCAATAGGCCCCGCTTTCACTAGTGGATTAATAGAGCTATTGTCAAGCGAGCTAACATTAGTTTAGGGAAAAACTTCTGCAATTGAGCACTAAGGATTACGCTAAGAGCACAAAGGAAATTCTCGCTGCAAGGTGTCGTGTGCTTTTTTCAGTTAGATATCCAATTACAGATTATCTAGTTGCTCCCTAGTTGCTTAGGTAACTGAGGATATTCTTTATGGAGCTGCAAAGAAGGCAGAGCTAAGCCCGGAGGGTCATAGTGGTCGCCACTCAACACTTATGAACAATATTACATTAGGTTATTCCGAAAGTTATGCACCAAAATATCCTTTAAGATCTAGAATTTCATAGACTTTGAATCAAAATGGCACTACATGTGAAGTGTAGGATACACCTAGCTGCGGCCTTGCAATAATTGCCAGACATCTCGAAGCGCTGGGTTGTAGAAAACTGATGAGGGGTTGGGTCCCCCACTAACTGAGTGCCTTGCAAGACTGAGTGTGCCAGTCTTAGGTGCTGCGTCCACACAAGAGAAAAGTTCTCCGACAACTCATCACTGGAGATGAGAGTTGAGTGCGTATGCTAACTATACACGAGAGAAAAGTTGATTTCCGCGTGGCGAACCAGCTCTGAAACAGCCGCCGGAAGAAGAACGGCACGAGAGAAGGTTTTTCTTTGTTGTTGGTGGGATTCCCAGGGAATGCTGTACCGAGAAGTGTTGACACCCGGGCGACCGTGACTGTCTAGTTCTACTCTTCTCGAAAAAAAATGCTTGGTTGACTCAAAAGAAATGACCCTTTTCATGGTGACATTTTCCAGAATGCTTCGGCAAACTATCAAATCCTTTTGATTGGCAGGAAACATTCCTCATCGTATCAGTGGATCCCTGACCCTCTCCACTCAAAACACCGAAAACTGCGAAGTTGGGAAGAACAGAGTTGATGTTTGGAGATTTTTCCTGTGAAGTAAAAGCAACTGGGGATAAGGAATGTTGCAGCTCGACAACTTTCCCAAAGAATGTGATGGCAACTGTACAGTCTCCGTACGAAATTATAGAAGCTTGAGCCAGCTCTTGAAATCTGATTTTGGCCGATATATGTACTTGTACCCGCAGTCGTGTAGCTTGTTTATCAGCTTTAATTACTAAAAAATGTTCATGCGAGCTGTAGAACTTCCCTGAAGCTGCCAGCGCTTTGTTTCCATTACAATTAGATTATCCTGGAATCGCTTTTGTTCCCCTCTGAGCTTGCTACACTTAAAATTTCATCCTTGACAACAATGAAGCATTTACTCTCAACAAAGCACAAACTCAAGAAATCAAGATATGAGAAGGTCCTCCGGCTTGGTTCCTGTCTTCTTGATGGATGCAAATGATAGGCCGCTTCCTTGTATAGACTGAGTTTTCGGACGAAAGGACGTGAAAATCCTGGATCACTTTGGCTTTCTGGTGAACCAACTAATTATAGGAAAAAATTTCCAAGTCTGCTGATTTTTTAGAGAAACATAGGAGAAATACAAAGAGTTCTGCTGCAAAAAACTTCTTGGCATAATTCATAGAGAAAATGTATACATAGAACTGTGAACGTTCGATCCTTTACAAATCTCGTCATGGTGAATATAGATAGTTGCTTTAATAATTTGGGCAGTACACCAAGACTGTCAGGGGCGTGGCACATTATTTACTAGAAGCCGCACACCTATTCATTGTGACTAAACATCTGCATGTCTAGGTACGTATCGGCGAGCTTTACCTCTATGATCTTCCTTTCGTACTACTCTCAGGTTGAATTATAACTTGTAGACCGATTGAGCGATTGAGGTGGCGGAGGGGGGGGGGGACATATCACTTTTGGTTTTGGTTTTTCAGGCTCTGACGAAGGCTACGTAGCCAAATCGTCACCTGGAATAAAGAACTGTAACAATCTTGGTTTACTGCTCAAGTTGTTCAAGACAGACGTATGGAGCGTTGTCCACATGACTACCATTTCTGTTACACTTCCAAAAAATGGTCTTAATGTGAAGTCTTTAGTTCTTTATTGTGGAGAAGCTTTGTATCCTGAGCCCGCAATCATGAACATTAGCGGGATGGTCCCGAGCTTCCGCCTGGATAGTTTTTTGCCAGCACCTGTCATCGCTGACTGAGACGAGTGACTCTAGCACAGTATACTCTTGAGAACCTGTGCATTCTAGAAGAGAAGTAGATCACAACCATATCTGGCACCTTCACTATTACGAAAAATGGTTACTGAAAGTCTTTGAATTGCGAATTTGGTATCCAATTTTTGCTCTTTCCTGGTTCAATATGAAAACAACAACAAAACGGTCCATGAACCTCTGTATGGATCTAATATACCGAAAGTAATAAATAAACTCAATCCTTCTGCAACAAGCGAAGCTGCAAGTTAATTCCTTTGCGTGACACAAGGAATGCCGCAGAAGAATGTTCCGCGAATCCTTCCTGGGCTGCTGATAATTGTCATGTTCCACGTTCCGATGGCGTTTTCTCCACCAGGGTCGGCATTCATGAACACACTCAAATGAAATTGAAATCAAAATGTAATTCCTCTCATACATAATGATGGGCAGCTGGCGAAAAGAGAAACTGCAACGTCATATTTTATTTACTATTTAAATTTCCTTCTTTTTTATTCTGGAGCACCAGAGACGGCTGATGTATTGAACAAATAAATGAATAAATAAATAAATGGCTGGGGAGGCTGTGATCTCAAGGTAAAAACGAGCCCAATATGTTAGAGCGCCTCGTCTCAATCAGCGATGATGGTAAAGAGAGCAAGATATTCATAACTCACTTTGGTAGAGAAGCTCGCCTACTCTGGTTGGACGGGCAGTTCGAGATGTTCCTGGAAATTTTCAAGAATTTCGGCAGAGGGCGATTATTCCACAGGACAAGGTCCTAAACTATTACATCAACGGTTGGCTTACATACATCCCCCCCCCCCCCGCTTCCCCAGAAAAGAATCACCAGGGACTAAGTTCCTCCATTTTATGGGCTAGATAGTTTGCAATTCACTCACTTTTTGGAGCAAGTCTCTTCCACACGTGTGTCGTTCGCGGGCGTGGTATTATCCTGGCATTTTGCGCACATTTGTTGCTACTCTATGTCTGGAATAAATTTATTCATAATTTATCACAATCACAGCGGGCAATTTTAATTCAATTTTGCAGATCTACAGAGTGCGGCATAAACACCGTGTCAGAAATATTGGTTGATAACATCTGTCACAGAACTCATTTACCTAAACCTTTACAAATCTTGGGGAACTTCTAACGTGGTCTCCTTCCGCCTTCGCGACGGAGATTAGACTTAGGGCATGCACAACCACTGGGGCCCGCAGACAATTTCGGACGTTTTCTTCCCCCTTCTTTCCTGTGAGGATTACCAGATTCGTGGCAGCAGTCGGTAACTATGCGCATGTCCACACTTCTACGTACATTTACCAGTTGCCACATCCATCGATGTTAAGGAAGTTTGCACACGATTCCTCTGCCGAGATGAGTTCGTGGAGTTGAAGCACCAGCGGTTACTTTGTCTTCTGCGCCTCCTTTATTCAAGCACTGCTGTCCTAGCGAACCCATTTTTTATGAATGGACTAGCAGCTATACCTTCTTTACAAAATTACTCTTTTTTCCAGCAAAGAGATGTTTTTCTAACTTTTATTCAGCGTCGACCTAAGGCATGTGGTCACTTTCAGAGAAATCAGCTTCAGTGATGGTAAAGGTCAGATGTGATCTGCAAGAGATGCCTTTCCTACTCCATCTGATGTCTTGGAGAACTGCCCCAAAACTATGCAATTTTCGCTGATGAAGCTGTGTTCCACATTGAAAAAAAAATAGTCGTAATGAGCTACCTATCGTATGCGGCCTTCCAAGGTAACATAACTAAATTCTGCCTTCTCTCACGCTGATGTGCGTTGTGAACATGGTATTCCCAATGCTTGCAGTATTCCGTCTGTACTTCCACACTAGCAGAAAAATTCATCGCTTTCTGCAAATATCACGGCTCTGTATGCGCTCAACTCTTTTACTTCGCAATTTTGAAATGTGTTTGTTTCTCGAGGATTTTTTCGAACTGTAGAATTGTCACATCTGTGTGGCATGTAATTGAGAACAGCCCTTCAACAGCAGAGCATCGAGCCGCAAATTGAAAGGTGCACTCATGTTGCTGCAAAAAATAGGCGATGAAGAAACAAGATTGTATGGTGATGCCTAAAGGCAGGAGACCACCTCTTTCCACCTGTTGGAGATATGGACATATCGTAGATCCTCTCGCCATGGTCCAGTAATATACATCAACAGTCTCAAAAGCGACAAAAGCCCCGTTTTCGAAAGGGTCGAATTAGCTACATTTTTGGAGCTAGGAGGCGGACCGCTCCAAGCTGTCCTGGCTGCCTGCCATGGCTGCAACGTTGGCCAACGAGTCTTGCCGTGTTCAATCGATAAGATCAACGGCTGCACACGTCAACTCGGTTAGCAGACTGTTACAGACCGCTTCCCGAACGATGGATTTAAAGACCGTTTCGAGACAATTTACATATACCACTGATACGTGGAGATAATACATAGGAAGGGATAGCTATTTCAAATATAAAGTTTAAGATGAAGAGCTTCTTCGCAATGGAGATGAATCTTGCGACAAATCTTGACACAATATTCATGCCGTACCTTGTATATGTTAATTTCTACAGCATGCTACATGATAAAGCATGCCAAAAGTTCATTCTCGCTAGTGTATTGAAATGTCACATGATGTTAGACGATGTATGGTGCCCTTATTTCAATTATATAACCAGTAAAAAAGGGGAATATAATACATTTCTCAACCCGTCAAAGCAGGAACGCCCCCACTGTTTTTTGCCTCCGGCCAACCACAGTTTAGATAACAGGCGGTGCCTGTTGCCTCAAGCAACCTTAGGTACCCTGCTGAGATCTTCTGCTGCAACGGCCGCCGCATTATCACGAGATCATTGGCAGTCCTTGATCGTCTCTGGGCTGTTCTAACTGCAAACCAAGCTGTTTTTCCGCGCCTCAGCTCAGCAGCTATCACACGGTTCTAACAATAGCTTGCTGTTGGCAAACTGCCTTACCCAGGATGAGCTAGAGCGCAACAATACATTCTTCCTGCTCAACCACTTGTGGTCCGAAAAGGTGAGCAAATAGAGGTTTCATTTAATGTGACGGTAGCAAGAAGAGACGACTCTTGAGCGATTCTGCCCTGGTCTACTTTAGAAATGAACGAAATCAATTCAAGTGTTAGCTGGGCTTTTAAATAAGTAATTTAGTTGTATCAAAGCAATTCAAAATCAAAATTGTTGCTCAAGTGTCCTGAGCTGTCTGAGCTGTTTGAACGAAGAGGTTGGCGCATAAATCTTACGGCTTTTCTCGTTTCTCTGCTTCTTCTGCGCTAAACACAGATGCCGTTTTTTCCTTTTTCTTTGATCCGAGAAGTGTTTCTCTTAACACGTAATAATCACTGATAAATTTTATGTCTGCGGGGTCTGCAGTCGCATTAGCCTTCTCCCATTCATTTCGAGTATATATGAAGTGGTCTGTACTGAGAGACGTGCATATAGAGTCGTTCATAGGGATGAAGCCCGAGCATGGGCGAAATGCGCCCTTGTTTTGTTATGACATACTTACTTTATATAGGAGTGGAGAGAAGGTAAGGCATGTTGTATGAATCGGATGCATTTTGACTTCAGAGGAGAAAATGAGAAGGAATAGCGTTGTCCACATGTGTTATTCAGAAATACTAGCGTAAAAAAATAAAAAATAATTTCGGAGGACTCCACTAAAAAAGAATGTCTTGTTAAACGACATGAGCACAGAATCAAAAAGTCCAATACAATTTGCTTTGATTTCTTCCATTTTCAATTATCAATCCCTGAAACAGATGAACTATCAGATGCAGCATTCTGCAACACTAGTGTGATCTCTTAGTCATTCTGTTAGCCAAAGGAAAATGGAGTAATTTCAGGTCAAGATGACTTCTCTGAAGTAGACACTCATAGCAAACTTCCAGAAATGGTGCTCTTTGCTGAACTTTCATCCAAAATATCCGTACATTCCACAAACAAAGCCTGCATATTTGCCTTGTTTCGGGAAGTACAGGAAGTGCACTTTCCAGCAAAAAAAAGAACAAAAAGAAATCCCACAACGATTTTTTCTGCTAGTCCATGAAATTCTAGAGCATGCAATCTGAAAATAGTACGAATCCAGCACCACCAGATACGATTTGCCCCTCATGGTACTCGTCGGAGCATACGATTTTGCTGCTCTTTGTGCGTTTTTTTTTCATTTTGTTTGTAGATAAAGCAGTGTCATCCCTTCCAGGGAATTTGTACTATGTGTTTGCTTATAGCCTTCGTAGAAATTTGCTCTATGGCCTACCAATAGTCTTCTATTTCGGTGTGAGATTCTGTTGGTAATCGCTTGCGTTGCGTTTGAAAGTTATTTGATAGAAAGTTTAGCACTATCCCAATAGGTCTGGTACAATATATGCAAAAGGATTTACCTGGAGTTTTACCTACGTAGCTTAGTTGGCATGATGATCACAATATCACACTCATACGGCACTGCAATATGATTTTTTCAGGCATTATGGTAAGGATACAGTTGAAAACTGGAAGTAAAAACACCAATAGCATGCTGAATCATGTGATACTATCAATCAGGTTGTGAAACAGCTTTTCCGCTGTACACCTACCGTGACCAGTGATTAGCACCAGCACTCTTTGTACAAGTTTATGCAAAAAAAATCGTATGATGATGTGACTTTCCTGACCTTCTTCGAGATTCTGGGGCAGAAGAAGTGAATGATGGGGTAGTTCTTATTATCTTACACATTTTTTATCTGATTATAGACCCTGGGTTGCTCAGGTGGATGAGCAGGGCCCATTACCCAGGAGATAACTCAGATTTCTTCGTTTCTGATAGCTTTTCAAGACTCCCGTACGACAAATTCAATGGTTAGCTTTCGTTGTGATAACATCTGCTTTGGACCTACAATATGTCAACATATTGCATTCAATTCACATCAATATTGGTTGAGTAAACTAACTAATAAGCTCTGTTCTGTTGACTTATTGAGAGTTATAAAGTTCAAGTAAATTTAGAAATTCCGGAGGATTTTGTCATTAGTTTGATTGAGCAGTATGCACTTTCTGAACACAACAGTCCAAATAAAATTGGAAATAATTGATTTTATGGAAAGTAATTGAAAGAAGTTGTGCCAAAGTGGTGTTTGGGACCGTTTCTTAACCAATTTTTTTTTCGCTGTTAACTGATGAACATTTCTCTTGTTCATTGCAACACGCAGCCTCTCCTGAACCTAATCATGCTGCGCAAGCTAAAATAATTGATTTTTAGGAAAGTTGTCAAAAATTCTTTGGACCGATGCTGAACACTAACTTTCTGGGTAAATTTAAGGTTCAGAGAATTCCAAAGCAATATCTAAACTCAAAATCACTTGATTCCATTTCGTTTCGACGGCTGGCAGAAGAGAGAATCAGAAATCTAACTACGAAGTTTGAGCACGATCCGTTCAGTACCTACGATAGTGTGGGTACTGCTGGCTACTTTTTCAACTGTAATTTTCAGAACAAATATTAACTCTATTCTTATTTCACTCAGAATTAATAGAACTCATACATCGAAAATTCTTCCGCTCAATAATCTCCTTTTTCTGCTCTTATCGGCAAAGAATGGATGGTCATCCGGCTAAAGTCCAACTCTCAGCTACGAAGCTCCCTTTGCTCACCACATCTTTTACGAAGTCCCACTGCATTCAAGAACTTGTCCTCGTTGTTTATCTAGAGTGATAGTCGCTTCATCGCCAAGGCCTCTAGTGATTTCTTTTCTAGTTGGACTTCTTGGATGTAAATAATTACCCTTTGAAATAAATTACGTGAACTAAATGCAGTATGTTGGCATTCTGAAGGTCCGAAGGAGGTGGTATTACACCAAAGGTAACCAATGAATTTGTCGCATAAAAGTCTTCAAAAGCTATCAGAAACAAGTATATCACTCCAGGATAGCTCCACATAATCAAGTTTAGATTTAGCCGAGAACCGCCACTGCAGCGTACTCACTCGAAGAAGAAGTTCTATTCTTGTTTTTCGCTCTCTACTACTTCCTTAGCATTTTTGGAAATTGCCACTTCTGTCCTCATTACACAAAGTTTATGAGAATTACGAGAGAAGTACATGTCTGCAAAAAAACGCAATATTTCGCACATAGCAAGCTTCATTTCTCAGTAAAAGGAGAACACATTAGGCCATCCCAATGCGGAAAGGGCAAATTTCTTTTGAAGATTTCAGTTTCCTTACGAATTCATCAAGACGAGATGAAAAGTATCTGCAGCAGGGTGCAGCTCATCAGTTGCAGAAATGGAAAAGTTAGGATTTAGGATTTTGATTTATTGTCTTGTAAGGCTCCTGTTATTAGGTTTTCTGAATTTTTTGCAAGCAACTTATGCCTAATTGTATTATATGTCTTCATTGCACAATGGCTCTTACAGCCTGAACTTGAAGGCTGTTATTTGAAAGAAGCGCAAACACTGTATCGCCAAGAGAACAAAGGGCATAGCAGCTCAAGCATATATGATGTGTAATTGCGACGGTTGAGTAACATTTTCATACAAGTCTCTTTATCTGGAGTGAGGGGGGGGGCGCTGTGGTGGGGTCATATGTAGTGTGACGGATAAAGCGAAAGTTAAAAATTGCCCAATTCCTGCCTCGACAAATTATCAACTTACTTTCGGAGCAGAGGGAATGAACGGTTGTGATACTAGCGGTAAGGTGTGCCTACCCAACCCCCATCCCCATTCCCACCCCCCCCCCCCCAAAAAAAAATGGTTGCAGAGTTTTCGAAATCACTTTATGAAGCAGTAGACAAAAGTTTTGTATTGGCCTGTTTCTAACTACTTTTATTGCTATCTCTTGAGCACCGAATTTGTTTGTTTAAATCTAAAAATAGTGTTTTTTATAAAATTCATTTTCAAAATTTTGGCCGCTCGGGCCCCCAAAGCTGGCGGGAACCCCACTTCTCTCCCACCTATCTCCCACCACCCAAGCCCCTCCCGCTCACTCTCTTCGAGTCTACCTTTGATGCTTTATGCTTTATCACCTCCGAACATGAAAACTCGTCCACGAATAGGTCTTGCTGCACTGTTCCAGAGTGTGTCTGAGGCACTTCTACTGATTGTTGCATGCACGCACTTACAGGCAGCACCCACGATAATGTCTCCATGGGACGGGTTTCTTGGCCAGAGCCAGTAGTGGTCCCACATATTGTAGATAAACGGATCACTCGGCCACTGGAATTTTCCAGCGGGGTCGCAGAGCCTTCTGGGAGAACAAATCTATGGTGGTAAACAAGATGGTTCTGGAAGATAGCATATCACAATTTGTCATCTATGTTGCATGTTAATCCACCTTTACGTTCCACATTTTTTTATCTTCTTATTCCTTCGTGTGCTCTGATTTTTTTATTATCATAGTGACCTATCTGAGTATCAATATCTAATATAACATATATAAATATATCAATATCTAATATAATATAATATAATATAATATAATATAATATAATATAATATAATATAATATAATATAATATAATATATATCAATACTATCTGAGAAAACCGCTGGAATCAGTGGGGCTAACTGATCTCTCGAACTGAATCATATGGAGCAAAAAAAACTGAATCAAGCACAGCTCACCAGTGAGTGGGGCGGTCGTCAATGGACAAATATTGCCGAGCTTCTCGCCATGCAAACACCGTTGACATGAGGATATTGTGTATTTCACCGGGAAACATTGTTGTAAGGATATTAGAGGAAGATAGAACGGAAGAAACAGTGCCGTATTCGGAGAGGCATGCGAAAGATCATAGCCACAAATACTCAACTATCGTCGTTTTTGAAGCGGACTATATCAGGTCATCTGGTTGACGAGAGGTTGACGAGTAAGCAGCTAGCAGCTAATGAGTTCAATTTGCTATTTTGCAAAAAAAAAGAAGGGAAACTAAGCATCTCACCTCCTTTTCGCGTGATTTACTATGTACATATATGGAAGAATTAGGGAAGAGTTCGAACCCTTGTCGGAACTAATCAGGGAAGTTACTGAGGAACATGATGTGTGGAACACCAGTGTCGGATGCAGAAGTAGCAAGCCAGAGGGAGGGAACTGGGTGCATAAACTCAATGAAAACAAACATATAAACATTCGAATATCGGGCCTATCCTCACAAAATCGCACAGCATGTCGCTTTCATGACCACTACGGCATTTTGCTTACCTTCAAAAAGAAGTCGGATACTTTACTTTCTAGCATTTCTCTCCAATTTATTTGCTGATTTCCACAGGCAATTAACATTGGTAATGAACGACGCCTGTGGAGGATGAAAGCAAAAATTGCTCAACCTTAATCAACGCCTTTGGGATGCGTCATGCGCCATTTATTCGCACTCTGAGCTGCAAATGCGCACAAGTTATGTGCATTCTTTCACCAAAACAATATTGAACATCATGAAACGATTTAAAAAGTTTCATTAATGGATGGGAGAACAGTAATTTAATTTAGTTATCGGCCTACGCTGCTTCATTTCTACTAGGAACCGCCTCCGCTTAATTAATGTTCTCGCACTGACTGTAACATTGCAGCACGTAAGCGTTGCCTCTATGTCGAGTTTCGCTGCTACCTCTTATTATGGGATACTCTGGGCTCTTTCGATGTGTGAAACATGCCCTAGTTTTGTACATACTAATACTAGGTTTATTCCGTTTTTCTCTCCCCACCTACCCAAATTCCCCCCGCTTCTTGACATACTTTATTTTCGTGTTTTGGGTTTGCATTGTAACTCTCCACGATGTATATAACAAATAAATAAATACTTAGTTAGAGCTCGTTCTATTAGGTTGTTACATAAGTTTCTGTTGTTTTGAAATTTTTGGCAAAAAAAGTTTTATAAAAAATCAAGTAACAACAGGTGACAATCGAGGTACGTATGTACAACAGCAGTGGCTGTACTTTTGCCGTTTTCACAGCAAGGGCTCGACTCCGCTGGTCCAGAAATCCACGGACTACGAGGCAAGGAATCGGGCAGTGCTGGAGGTCACTAACTTTGGCAAATCGGTTCTCGCACAACAGAGATTCTTGGATCTGATAACCTGCGCATGGTTATAGCTAGATTTATGCTACATAATGCGCAATTAGAAATTCCTCTAAGGGCTCATCGCCTTTCAGGGAAGTTCCACGAACAAAATTAAGGTGCCCGACACAGTGTGGCAAACCGGTGTGATTTCCACTGAACGCTTGCAACTTTTCATAAAATACTATCGATTACTGTTCTCAAATGGTTGATGTTCCCAGTCACAGTGGAAAAAATTCAACTGCAATTTGCTGCAATCCTAGAAAAAAAACGACATAGTTAAAATTTTGGGTTACCAAGTTTGTTGCCTCTGCTTGAGACTGCTCGGCAATAAAATGTGGGGAGAAAGTATCAGGAGAACAATAATGGCCTTAAGATTACTTAACCCAAATTTGGTTAGAATCATGCAACGATATGGTTCACTTATTATCCGTGCAAGTGCTGTTAACAAATTTGCATTCTTTGAAGGTTCACTCCGAAATCAATTACATTTTTAAAACAAGACGGAGAAACATGTTTCACAATGCAGAATGTTCGCGAGATCATGCACTTTAAAGTATTATCTAGACATTTGCGAAATCTAATCGCTATTCATTTATTAGGAACGTTTGAAAATGCCTATGCGAAAACAGTGGAAACTTATGTGACAACCTAATATATCCAAGTTGGTACAGAAATGAAACTAGACTCCCGGGACCTTAGCAGGACGTGTCCTGAAGCTTACTGGCATCCAAAGACCAGCGAAATTTTTCATGTTTTTCAAAAAGCGCTTCTCACCATCCCCCTTCGAAACTTTGAGCGTAGTTTTTCACTAGTTTATAAACCTGTTTAATTGAATTGGGAAATCTAATGGAAGTGCTCATGCGTCCTGGATTTTCTTGGATTCGAATCCAGAAATCAGAACATCATCTATTCATCATTATCTCTTAAACATGTAGTTTTGATGGTTCAGCTTCAATTTTAGAAATGCTTGCAAAAAAAGGAAAGGTGAAGCGCGCGGGATCAGCTTATTCTCGAGTCTTTTCGAAAAAAGTATTCCATTGAATGGATATTTGTAATTTGCTCTAATCATAAGCATTCAAATTTTGTTTAAAAAATGTGTTAATCGCGGTGATGTCAGCAAAAAAGGACTTGAGAAACGTTCGAACCTTGCAAAAAAACCAGAGGCATCATGAAAATTGTTGAACAGGGTATGCGACAGACATGTAGGGATTTTCCATTTTTACTTCTACTTTTTTTTATCGGTTCCGTTCATAGCGGAAAGTCGTTGATGGAGTTATAGGGAGAGAGCTATGTGCCAGATTCTATTTTTCAATGGTGAAAATGGGACTTTTCCTGCTTTTTCTACAGCCAGATCAGGGTTAAATCAAAAAGATGAACGATGCTGGATACATTTTTTTTGCAACATTCCATGCAAGAATGGAGGTGCAAAAATATTTTGCAAGAGCTGCAAAATATTTTGTTGGTGCAGAGTCGGATAGTGGCTGGAAGATCATAAAAAGAAAATGAGATGAATTCTGTGAACACCCTAGTCCCAACATCCAAAGTTCAGCAGTATCGAGTTTTCCAATATTTTCAAAGCATTTTTCATAGGAATCTCACATTATAGCGATAGGAACGTAAATTTGTAGCATTTAAAGGTAAAATCATGTGAATTCTGTCATTAAACTGCATATTCTAGACAATTTGATTAGTAGGCATCAAATTTTTATTCTCTGTATTCGGTTTTTGTATCGATGAGTCAGCAGCGGGTTAGGGGTTGCTACCTATTAAATTTATGTTTCTGCTTTCCCATTAGTTTTTTTACCCCTAGGTAATAACAGCGAGCTGTCTCAGACATTGCCAAGAAACAATATGTCAATGTTATGTGGGTTTATCGCCTAGTCTTCTGACTTTCTATGAAGAAACTCGGCTTAAAAGGAGTTCTGGAGCGACCTGAGAAAACGCCATGATTCACGCCATAGGACATGAACAATAGCTCTTCCCCATCAATTGCTTTTGCACACCCTAGCCCCGTTTCGCAGTGTCCACGTGATCTTTCCTTTATAAAACCCCTTGTTCCTATTATAGCAATGTGCTAGATGGTTCTAACTCTAAAAATGATGCGTGCAGCAAGCTGAAACTTTGCAATCCCGTGATATGACCACGAATCTCCAAAAAACCAACCTATTCCAACGCGATTTCAATTCTCCAAGAACCTTCATGGGACGAATCCTGGAGCTATAAATCCTTAATTATTGCTTTCTTTCTCGAAGCCTGCCAGCCACAATAATTAGACGTCATTGGATGCGATTCGTTGCAGAGTTTGGTCCCACATGTACAATCTATTCGCTTCTATAAGTAGAAATATAAGGCAGTGTAAAGGAGGGACAGGCCTTCTTCTCCATCGTCAGTTGTGGACACTGTCTACGTTAGCTCTGCTCTTAAGGCTATTTATGGTGATGTAGACTAGCTGAGATCTCTCATCTCTGTCTGCAAATCTTGTAGTAGTGCGTTGGAAGAGCTTTATTCCGCCAAGGAAGAGGGTTCAGGCAGGGTAAACGTGACCGACTGCGGGATATGGTGTCGAAGGGCCAAGCGGCTATGGTGGGCATGGTTATCGATCGGTGGCGACGCGCCGTTCGAAGGCGCGTTGCGTATCGTTGCGCTGCATCCAATCACCTCATACCTTTTTACTGAAGGTGCCCGTATAATTATGATACATTGGGAGATGGGACCAAACACTTAATTTACACTATTACACTTTATTTTTCCATTTTTCAGAGCGGAATGGAGTAGCATAAGGTTTACGGGGACGCCGAATTCACAGGTAGCAGTGAAGTTTGTCAGGAATGTGTGGGAGAGCAGATCCCGTAATTTTTGGGGTGCTCTATATTTATGATACGCACTCTATGGGTGCACTTCTGAAGGATATTCAGCCATTTTCCAACCTAAACACAGGGTTAGCAAAACTAAAAGATGTAAATAGTACAAAACGGGAACTAGACCATATCTTTTACACTTTCTCAGAGTTATTAAGACTCTTTCGGATCTTTTTATTCTTGTTAGCTTTCGGCACATGTAACGCCCTAGTCAGACATCCTGAATGATCGCAAAGTTATCAGATACAAACAATTCGATTAGCAAAAATTTGGCGAGGCCAGACGTTGATGATGACTCTAGCTACCAACACAGTAGTGTAGATCTACACAGAGAATTCTCACTATGAGCGAAAGGAAAGAGCGCGGGAACGAGAAGGAACTCATCCTTTCTCGGTCTCAGCAATAGAGTGAGGGGTACAGAACCAGAGCGCTTCGAAAGGGAAAAGGATCTAATGATGTGATCAGCCTCAATATTTCCTTCTCCTCATCCTCGTAATTTATCTCTGGCTGGTGCCATCTGATTTCTGTGGGCTTCCATTATTTTTTCATTCCAAATTTTTAGTTAGATTACGATGCAACACTTGGACCGTGAACAATTATGGCTGCTGAGTCGCGTGTCTGAGGGTCCGGTGTCGTAAGAAACTTTAATTGGGTAGGAAGCTGGTTGTAAAATCGCTCTTCTACGCTTGGAAACCTTTGCGCAACGGTTTCATTGTCTCACCAACACATTTTTCCGCCACATCCACTGCATATGATCATGTATTTTGTTTTTTTTTTACTAAAATGATAAATTGTGATCTATTGCCCCAAGGATCTGCTAATACAGCCCTTCTTCTTGAAAATCCAATTCAAAATCTACTCTTCGTATTACTTAGCACTTAACCAGCGGACCGCGTCTGCTTACTGCGGTTTGTGTCTAAGGGCAATGCCAGTGGTCCAATGGATCTGAAAACCTGTGTTCTTGTAAATAATAGAAATTGTACTCCTTTAGTTTCGCTTGAAAGACTTAGAATATGAGCACACAAAATCTATCCATGAAGAAGGGGCGAGTGCTCATTAATTCTGAAAAAGTGGGATCTTGCTATGCGACGGTTCATTGCACTTGTGCTAGCTTTTTTCGTCAACAAGCAGCTTTTCAAGAAGTCGGCCTAGGTTGTTGACGTCCTCTGCTAAGGCAATCATGCAGAATTTCAATTTCGAGCAGGCCTAACGAACTTCTTCTAATTTGGCCTCTCAAATGAATGAAGCTGTTGCATTTCTGCTGCTAAAGATAGTGTGCCAGTAACGCAATGGCAACAAACTCGCCATAGCGTACACCTTCGATGGTTCGATTCACTGCCTTGGTCAACTAGCCCCCCGCCCTCCACCCTCCCTTCGAGACTTTGTTGTTGGTCCTAGAGGAGCGTACAAGAAGGAAGCACTGACTTTGCCTCGGTTTTCCCCCACATGTCATATAGGGCAAATACCTGATATGTGTGAACCTCAGCAATAAATATAAAATGAAGATGGATGCGTGACCACCTTCTACAAATGGGAGTATTTAAAGGCAGTGTGTCACCTCGTTTTCGTGTCTGAGTTTCTACCAGATGCTGAATCTCCTCGACACGCTAACGGTACACCTAAAATGTTACAAAAAGGTCTTTAAACCCTACTTTTAAAGGTTTTTCGGGACGGGCTTTGTAACAGTTTGTCGAGCCGAGTGGACGCGTGGAGCCATCGATCTCATCGATCGGACACGTCTAGACGTGTTGGCCAACGCTGCAGACGTGGCGGGCAGCCAGCACATTCACGGGCCGCTCCGCCCAAGTGGTCCTGAACTGTAGTTTCCCTCCGAAAACGGGGTTTTCGTCATTTTTATGAGCTTTGACGTACATCTTTGGAATTAGCGTGACGAGGAGGTCTACAGCCTATTGGTATTTTCAGCTCACGAAACGAGGTGACACACTGCCATTAACGCCGACCATTTTATCCTCCGTCCTTCGGAGATAGTACACTGCGTCGTTGTTCTTTACGAAGCTGACTGTTTTCCCTTGTTTCTCACGCATTCATCAAACATATGAATAAGAAATGGCAACTTGTCAAGGCATCACTCAAAATGGTGTTAATCTAGCGTTCGCCGTATATTTTCCCATGAAAATTAGATTAGAAAAGGCAGCAAGAAAAAGAGAACGACTCCCTTTCACTCGCAGGGTGGGTGGAGTTGGCGATGCCTTATCGTCTAGCTGGTGAACTAGTAGTTGTTTTAAGTCTTTTTTCTTCTACTCTTGCATTTTCTTCTGATCTCATTTGTGGGAATAGGAGGTAGGGAAGGACTATTGGGAGAGAGGAAAAGCCGGAGCAGGTCACATTTCTTTGATGTGTTCTCTCTTTATTTTTTTACATTCTTTACCAAATCAGTTATATTCGCCTTCACGTTGACTGTATATGACTATGACTATGGCATCAACATTCTCTTGTTTACGGTCTATTCATAGATTTGCCTTTTGATCACGTCTTTTCAGCCTTTACTGTTTATCTTCTTCACTATTTAGCCGTTACCAAGTTTATTGTCCGTGGGTCGCCACCGTCGCCGCACTGACGTCAATGGTGCCCATTTTGGCACGCGTATATTTTCGCTAAGAATGAGATTTCGACTGCGTTATGTAGCTAATGTACGTTATGCAAATTCCATTGAAAGATGGTCATTATTTTCGTCGGGAACCAGCAATGTGTCGGAATAGCAGTGACGCAGAAACCGCATTAAGCCGACGCGGCCCGCTGTTTAGAGCGTTAAGTAGAGTATGTGAATATTTTTATAGAAAATTCATAGTCTATTCCATTTGGGAAGATAGTTGGAAGGACATCAGAAGGAAAAGTAGTACAGTACGGCAAAATGCCCAGGAATTTGAGAGGTAGAGAGAGGACACCTTTGCGCGGATATGCAAGTATTCTCGCATTTGAAAAAGACTAGATCTGCATGTTATGTCAAAGTCTGCATCTGTTATTGTCTTATTTCTTTGCCACTCCGGCTCGGTTCTTTACTACGGCCTCTCATGGATAGATCGTGGCTCCAGAGCGGCGAAAATCTGCTCAAAAGCCTATCTTGCAACAAAAAAAAAACGCAAAAGTGCCATTCAATCTAGCGGAATTAATGCTGACGTGGATTGTTTTTGGTAGCTCCCATCAACTTTAATTGAGCACTCAATCTAACTTTATTCGCACTTTGTTTTATTTAGAACACTTTATTCATGCTTCAACCAAAGTTTGTTTCATAGGAAAAATGACTTTTTTGAAGCTTCATCTGAAATTTTTTCCCGACAAGACCTCTGAACGTCATTGTCATGTTCGCGGCACTGGTGTGTTTTGAATCTGATTACGAAGAGGCAGCAATGATAGGTTTAACCCGCCTGTCTGTCCAGTCTGATCCTTTGTTCCAACGACACACCAAATTGCGAAAATTCGAAAGCGATTGAAGCAATAGGGAGTGGTGCTCACCAATGCAGCATGGCAGTAAGAGATGATTTGTAACTCGATTACCTGATTTGTGATGGTGGCGGATTACAGGACTCCGTACAGGTGCCTCTGTGGGGGAAGTGGATAGCTTCGAAGAGATGACTTCATTGTCAGATAGTGACTCGTAACTGTTCCAGAAACATCGTCCTCCAGCAGCACTTTACATTAGCTTCTTTCAACTCAGAAGGACTTCCTCCAATTCATAATATTGATGCAGATTCCTGTTAGAGAAATCCTCGCTATTTATTCCACTGCTCACACCTCTTCAATGCACTTGATGAATTGGTTTAATTTCTTGACTTCCCCTAGGCACCCTACATCCTTTTGGGACGCTCCTGATTGTCTGTGACTCAGGTAGAGACAAGTATTATCCTATTTACGCTTTCACCATGCAAAAACACTGCAAAAGTGCAAAACTTGATAGTTTTTGCGCCTTTGGCCAGACAATCTATTCAAGTAATTAGACTCGTGTCTTTGAAAAAGTCAAACTTGAGAGCCCCTGGATTTTTTTTCTTTCACCAATCGGCTCATTTTGATATTAACCATTGGTTAAACTACAGTAATCGTCTTTGCTCTTTCCTGTAGTCCTTAAATGTGCAGTGATGATTAGATTGGAGTGAAAGAGGGCGGGGCATTTACAACTGTTCCTAGTGCCTGTTCAACATGGATTCAGTACCTGAGGTAGGTTTAAGAAGTACTAATTTATTGAATTAACACCTCTAATTCCATGTGCCTTATAAGGAATGACTCATGCGCTTAGCTGTAGCTATATCTAACTAATTATGATGGTTTTAGGATACTTTTGGAGATAAGGACTCACTGGAGAACGTTATATTCTTAGGAAATTTTTGTAGCTTGAGGCTTGTTAAAGTACATTACGCTGTTATGATAGAACAAGTAGTATATTGCTTGAAAATTCCATGTAACATGATCATGGTGCCCTCAAATATATTTGGAAATGGTCTACAAACCAAAAATCTATTCAGATAACAGAGGAAGATCTAATGGCTAACTCAGCAGGGCGAAATGAAACCTGCCTGGCTTTGGATGCGGTTATCCGTTAAGGTACCGAAATCTATACTTTACCTGGAACACATCAACATGCTTACCCATGCGTGACATTGTTCACACCCAGCTGCTACCCATGGGTTATCGTACTTGTGGGTATAAGATCACTCATCCCTTCAATGATGCATCCGAATTATAGCACGTAGCTTCGCTTAATGGTTTACCCAAGTAGTTATACCTTTTTTTGCTAGCGAGTCCTGACCCAGGACCCAAGGTAAACGTGTTGACGACCATGTTAACGATGGGTAAGTTTATGTCATGTTGACAAATTTACCTCGGGTAATATCAATGATGCATGAGGCTTGGCCTGGCAGAAATGCAAGAAGCACTGCACCACAGTTCGGCGCGTTACCCACTTGCCCACTTTGACGATTTGCTATTGTCGTATAAACTCCTATAATTGCGTGGCAAAAGCTTGCAGTTCTTTTTAGGCTTGCTCTATTACTGATTTGCGTGAAGAGCCATGTTCAACAATTTTGCACGGTGTGCGCAACGGAACGGAAATTGAGCAATAGCTCTCTTTTTCCTCCTTCCTGTTATCGCTAGAACACAAAATTCTCAGAAAATGCTTTTGTTCCAGCGCTTTTCGGAAACCTATTTCATTTCCTTCGCTATCAATAATCAAGATCCAAATTCAAAAGTGAAAAAGCAATGAAAGCGCTCTGTCACAGTCAGTCGAAATTCTTGTTTTCTCAGATATCCATCAAGAGAGGAAATTCCTCAGTGAGGAGTTTTGTTCCAGCTCTTGACCTTACGAGCACCTTACCTCCAATAAATTATTGAACTTGTGAGAAACTCAAACATAAGATGACAAAGCATCAGAAGTTCTTGATTGGCACGATTGGGCCCAAATGAGAAAAAATTCCATGAAGAAATGGTTGTTTAGTTGAGGAACAAACAATCGAGATGACGTCATTTCCGCATTAACACATGGTATTCGAAGATGTTCGGTTAGTGCATATAAATATGGTAAATAGATACGGTAAATATAAATATACAGTAAATATAAATATATGAAAAGATTTTGTAGATAGGAAAAAACTATGAAAAAGTGAATCAAAAGGAAAAAAAACTATGAAAAAGTGAATCAAATCCTCCTGGTCTTACACACCGTCTCATGCTGTTCTTTTCTCTCTCGCATTGCCTGCATCACAGTTAGTTCCCATCATCTTCACAGCTTTTGCATCGCAGCAAATTGAACATATTTCCCCAATTTCCGCTTTAGCAAGAAGTGTTCATTAGCGGAATACTTTAGTACTCCATTGAGCTAATAGCAGAAGCACTTATGGCAACAAAACGATAGGAATGAAGTGAAATTGAGGTTGAATGAAATGCAATTGGGACTTCACCACCAGTAGTCTGTCCCAAAAGTGATGGCTGCTACCTACATAGTAATGAAATTTTGGAAGTTCATAACACCGCCTTAGCTAGATAGGCAATTTTAGACAAATATGTACAATGTCCTAGACCTGCAACCTGCACATTCTGGATTCTGCGAACACTTCGTCGTTTTTGGATCTTTATGGATTTAACAGCCGATATCGTGCGATGAGGAATAATACTTTTGTTTCCCATCATTTTGATTTTTTTTCAAAAAACGAGAACCGTATTTAGTGTTAGTTCTTTCAACTTTGGGAAGATGGTGGTCATAGAACCTCTCAAGGGCAGGGCATAGTCCAGGAAGTGGGTTACGAATTTGAAAACACTTTATATGAATATGGCTTGCACTTGGGTTAAGGGCAACTACAAATCCAACTACAGTGGCGAAGTCTCGTTCAACCTTCAGAGTTTCGACTCAGTATTTCTGGCTAGCGGCAGGTTAAGTTGAGCTGCCTTGGAAGACGATCGGTAAATTGAACAAAGGATTGGTAAACTAAACGAAAAATGAATTAGTGGTCGAGAAAAGATGAAGCGATAATAAACAATAAAAAAATAAAGTCAATAAATAATGAAATTTCACCGTAGTATCTGCTTTCAAGGCTATGTTAGCAGAAAACATACTCATTGTACTCTTTGTACCTCTTCACTTTAGGTTGTCAAGTAAGTCAGCGCGTTTTTTTTCCTCGAATTTTGGATTTTTATGGGAGGCAAGGGTCAGTGGTCGATGGAGACAGTGGATATGTAAAGACCAAAGTAACTCGTCCATTGTAGAAGAGCTCCGCCCCTCGCATTTGCGCTCCGCCCACTTGCTGATAAGACAAGTGCTTATGTCCATTTAAGTGCTGTTTTTCTGGACCGTCTGAGGAAAGTTAGAGCTTGTCTCAAGCGATATCCTCAGCTATTATGTTCCCTTTGTGAAAGGTGGAAACGTTCTAATCCACATTATTTGCTTTTCAACGATGGCGAAAGGGAAAATGACGCATCGGTCGGAAGTGGGTTTTTTTTTTCATTTGCGAACAGTTACCTCTATTTCCCGGGCAAGAAACTCAGGTAAAATTGAGTTTTTCCCACGAAATGATGAGAAAATGCTTGTGCATTAAGAGAAGCGCTCTAAAATGGCTATAAGCACTTGTCTTATCATCAGAAAAGTACGGGACATAATTAAGTAACAAAAAGTGCTGGAACTCAGCCTATAACCCAATACATACTTCTCTTCCGGTACTGCCTTCTATTTAAGGTTTGAGATGCTAAGAACTTCGGTGGAAGGACATTCATCATTTCTCACTCCTTAGTTTTCCAGGCTGCCTAGACTTTTGCCATACCATACCCGCTAGCATGAAATTTTTATAGAGGAAAAAAATCTGCGTTTTCCTTTTTCCGCGACGGCCTTCCTTTTCTCACGTCAAATTATGTCCATTCAGCAGGAAAAACCATGGGAAAACACAGGGAAAGTGCAAACATGGTCTTCCTTATTCATTTTTCCTCATCAAGAGCTCTCATTGACCACGAGGGGGACTTGGAGAAGTGTACAGGCACCCACAAATCAACCTTATAAAAGTTCTAGAACTGCACTTTTTGTTTTCAACTGGATTCACCGACAAGGAGAGGATTCATTGAATTGGCACCTGATTGCAGTCTTCATCATACTTGTTTAGCCATGCTGCCGTACTAAACTCTTAATTCCTTGCTACTGCTTCACAGAATTGGCAAATTTTCTCCTTTCTAATACCATACATAATACATAGTACATAATTCATAGTAACTATGCAATCCGTTAAGATATAATGACTCACTCAGATGGCCTCGTTTCAGACCAGCTTCATGGCTGCTGCTCTCTCTAACTACTCTGATCCGGATAGTGTTCCACAAGACACATGCATCAGGGTACGTTATTTTTTTTTCCATTTGCTAGCTGAATTCTCGAATTGTTGTGTTAATACAAAGGGATGCAGGCTTCGAGAATTGAAGGAGAAAACTGTAGCGGTTATAGGCCCTGACCAAGGTTTTACTCTGCGGAATGTTATCAAAACAAGTGTGCATGGCACATGAGGAATGCTCAAATTCATGCGAGGTGGCAGTTACTCTATTTGAAGGCCCGGAGTAGCTCAATTTTATGGGGGTCAAAAATATAATGTAAAAATAACTACTCAAAGAAACAAAAAAAATCAACTGGTGACCGTACAAGAGTAGAACCTTTGAGCATTTTCTTGTAAAGGCTTCCCTGTAGACAGTTTTTCTAATCTTTCGTGGTCCTGACAGCCATTTGTGGTTCGTTCTGCAAGCATTATTCAAGTCAAGGTCCGGGGTTTGTATTTAGATTGAATGAGTTCTTGTCCCGATACATTCAGTCCGATGGCGTAGCCTGGACTTGGATACCTCAAAGGTGCTGTTTATGGTGCATTTAGATCTGGGTAAACGGATGCGAGGTGGGTAGCCGAAGTATGTCTTGCAATTCGTGTACGTCTATGCTTAATATTAGGCCAAAGCATCGTCTAGATACGCTTTTTCTGGCGCATTGGTTTCTCGTTGCATCTTAGGTGTCAGTTTCGAAAATTATTACGTGCAGTACTAGATTATAGGAGCACCTCGAGTTCATGAATAAATGGATAAATATGCATGAACTAATAAATAAAATGTTGTTCCCTCAAACTTTGACTGAAGAAGAAATTAAAAAATTAAAATCACATATGTAGGTTGCGTCAATTCAAATCTATGAATGTAAATCTGTGGTTTTTCTTGAGTGCGTGACTAAGAAAGTACAGTGCTTTGTGTTGTAGTTATAGAGACACCCCAATTTTTAACTGTAGTTACCTAGCTTCTTATGTAGCACAATAATCGGCCTGATTCCTCTTACACTCGATCCTGACATAGAATGACCTATAGACAGACTAACTTCCCATAATCACCATTGGTATACATATAAAATGTTCCATAGGAAGAGATAACCACTTATTAGTGAGTCTTCCCCTATTTAGTCCTAATCCAAACATTCCATTCACCAGACTGGTGAAGGGCTTTAAACTCGGTTGAGCTCTTGATTGACCTAGATATCTTGAATTGCCCTTCCAAATTCTTCAACATGAAAATTCCCTCGCAATAAGCATCGCTCCGTCTAGAAATTTTCGATATTAGTGTTTACATTCCAGAGAGGGCATCGTGATAGTTGGAGGAGCAACACATTCCAAGTTTTGGTTCAAAAGTGTTGTTTGTGCTTCTGTTCGTGTGCGCTATCAAAGTGTTTTTAGTTTTTTTTTTTTTGAACTGGTTTTGCTTGATTGATTTCGCTTGCCATGCAATTACTTTTCTGTATAAGGAACATCAAGGGTGTACCTATAAATAAATAAACAAATAAATATTCTGCAGTAAAAATTTTATGTGCCGATGGTGATTGTAGAGAGTAGTTAATTGATAGGTCTACGATGAAGCCCCCTGCTGTCAAAAATTGTGGTGACCTTATTGTTATGAAATGCACCTTATGCCCTCTGAAGGCAGCACTTTTAGATTGCCGAAGTTTTACGGAATCCGTTCTATCGCGGAGCACAGTTTGTCAATTGCCTCGAGTCCGTTGGCGCTGTGACCTGCATCATCTACGCTGTCTGTAGGTATAGGAAAAAACTCAGCTTCCACCCAAACATTGAGGTACGAGTTATCAAACGGTTTTGTTGGAATCAAACTCTTTTGTTCTGCTTTCAGATCCTCCTGTGCACATTGTACGTGTCATGTTTACTTCATGCTACATTCTACTGTGTTGCTAAGGTTTGTCAAAGAAAGTGCTTTATTACAATGAATCATAGTCTAGCATTTCACCATCAAAAAATCATAATTAAGTGGTACGCTTTGCTTTCCTACTATATACTTTGTAGAGAAGGTGTAATAGATGCGTAGCAGTGGCGGACGCAGAAAGTGGGCGGGAGGGGGGGGGCGTGCGAAGAAAAGTGGGGTCTCCGCCGTTTTGGGGACCCAGACGGAAAATAAAATTAATAATAATATTAATTATAATAATAAACAATAAATTAAAAAATATTAAAAATAATAATAAAAATAAACAATTAAAAATAAACTAACACAAGATTTTTATTTGTATTGTAAAGTAATTTCGAAAATTTGGCGTCCCATTCTCGGGGGGGGGGGCGCGCCCCCCCCCCCCCCCTGGGTCCGCCACTGATGCGTAGTACTTTCCGTAGTGCTAATAGGTAGCTAGAAAACAATGGAGGCGCTGCGTACAGTACAGTAGTTCTCAAGAAGATCCAGGATGGAGGATTGTTGCCCATCCACTGGAATAATAGCGGAATAATAATTGTATAAGATCTCGAAATTGAAAGGTTAGCTTTCAAACTCAGCGAATTCTTACCAGTGTAATCAGATGGAAAAAAAACTATCATTTTGATGCTCGACCTTGTTGTAACACGAAGAAAACCTCTGCATTTAATTTCTGAGGCGGCGAATTTTCTAATATTGCAGGTCTATCAGCTGAGCGTCTCTTTCTTCACGATTAATGAGTGCCACATGTTTCTACCAAGGAATTTTTACATTATTACCCATGCATTCATTGTGTTTGGAAACTGCGGCATAAGGAACACGCAGACGGCGATGATTATTGAGAGATGTGTGGCCACAGCGCTCGTGGACACCTACGAGAAGCGGTGTAGAACCCTAGGCGTGATACTGACATCAATAGTGGTGAGTGCTTTCAAAACTCGCCTAATCTGCAGACTGCAGTAAGCGTATACAGATGGATCTGACGCGAACTTGCGGACTTGGGCGCAGACAGCACAGCCACTCCGGAATCGCTAATCATGGCTACCCAAGAATTATGAATAAAATTAGGATCATTAAGGTTTCCAGCCTTTCCAGCCTCTCAAAATGAACTTGTAAAAAAAACTTAGTTCACTGGTGAGCATCGTGGTCATCAATGGGTTAATCATATTTGATGCATCAACCACGAAAAAACACCAAATATCGTAACGATTGGCTGTTATGGTGGCACGGACAGCGATCCGAGCGCGCTGCGCGATCACGCTGCTGTAGGCGATCGATATTTCGTCAGCTCCACCGACGCTTACTGTAGTTAAACGTCCTCCGTCATAAAGCTAGCACAGGATTATATGACCTCTCTGTAACTTTGTCTCCTCTATAACTCCTTGGTAACTTCTTAATGTCTCTGTTTCTGTCCTCTCTGTCTGTTACCTCCTTGTAAAGCTCACTGAAGCGGTTCTTTGTGCTGCAACCACCCCTCGAGCAGTGAAAAATTAGCTTCACTAGCTAGCTCATAGTATAACGGACGCTGATGTTCGAGAACTACAATGGTTAATCATATTATGGGCATTTCGATGTTTTCATTTCCAAGCTGCCAATAGAATTCTACGTATTCTAGATCATAGCAACCTCCATGGAAGTGGGATTCGGCTTCTACATTATAGCAGGCAATCATTTAATGACAAACAGCCTAATGTATCCGGATTCAAAAAGTGGAAACGTCACCATCACATTTGCTATTATTCTGGTATTCAGCTGCTGTTCACTTGCGACCACCATTTCGCTGTTTTGTTTCAACGTGCATCGACGAAGAAGGTGAGTTCTAGGTGACTCGTTTGAGCCAAAACCACCCCCATATTTCATTATTATGAGCGCATATTTTAATGCAATATAGAAGGAAATATAGAAGGAAACAACATTCCCAAAATTTCTGGAAGCTATTCTCTAGTTTCTAGCATAGCAAATTACAGACACCGCACTTTCAATTTTACGTTTTTTGCGTGATTCTCCAATAAGACCACAAGCAATTTGGTTTGGAACACCTTCCGTTCATTCAATCTAGAGCTCACTACCAACTCCGCTGTCGAGTTCTTGCTTCATGGCTTCCATTTTGCAGAAAAGCGGACAAGCACCTTGTGAAACATTTTCTTTGCTTCTTCTAGAGTTCTTCCTGAACTCTGCAATCCATGCGGCTAATACGAATCAGTACACTAAGCATCAATTATGGCTGTTATTTGGTCCTAGATGTAGGGAATGCTGTAGTCGAAGAACTTCCAAAAAGCATTAGGGACCGTTTTCTGCGCTGCCAAAATCGGCCAAAATTCGTTTCCGGGGACTGCCTTAAATTTGGGTAACTTTGCTGGAAAACAATTCCCCCTTCACATTCGTTAGGAAATTAGTGGTAAGAATGCCACCTTCGAGCTTCAAGAGTTCTTTCTACTCAAAAAAATCACCAAACATGCCAACTCGAGAAAGGCAGTCTCTAGTTTTCCCCTTCGCACCTTCTCGAGTTCTGAACATGGGGCGCTATTAACGTGCTCGTAACATAAGCGATGGTCTTACTAATCAAAGAAATTATATCGCTCGTCGAAGTTGTAGTTCGGGAAAGTTGCGGAAAAAACAACGACGACGAAGATCAACGACAGAAGTTTTACATCATTCCGGCTAGTGTATACCCAAAGTAAGACGTGTCAATCTAACATTCCAGGCAGAATTTCACGCGTGTAGTATTCTTTCGGACAAATATTTCACATCGCACCGGACTGGAAAAGTAGTGTTCTAATCAATTTACCCTAGAATTGGACTAAACACATCCATGGCAATCTTATGAAGAGGATCTGTACGCTGGGGTGACGTCTACATGTGATGAATTTTCCACAGTTGTCCCGCAGAGATAGGTCTACGTTCCGACCACGTTCCGAAAAATTATGCTGTTCAAATGACAAGAGCAATGCTGAGAACCTACCGCCACTCTTACCAACATCTTACTCTACAACTTTTTCTTATTCGAAATCAGACATTTTGCACCTACTTCATGAGCTAATACTACTGAGGCTTCTGAACAAATAGGAAAGTTTTAAGTGCATTTCGGATTTTTCTGCTACGCTGCTCAACGAGTGGAGCAGAGTGCGACGAATCCCATTGAAATTTGCTTTCCACACTCAAAAATCCAAGAGATGCATTTAGTTTGTCAAATCAACACCACTAAGGGGTGTTTCATGGACCCCAAATTGAACCACCGCCTTTATTATATCTAAACCACCGTTTTTTTATTCCTGTCCTTCCACATTCACTATTAAACCCGCCCATTGTCAAGATAATTAGTGCAATCAATTGTATACAATATTTTTAGACGAACCTTGACATCTCGCTATCAATCGGTCGAGAACGTCTCCACATCGGCTTTGCTCTGCATCATTTCCATAATTCAATTGGTTACATTTGCACTGTACGCGTTTGCGATGACGTATCTCAGGCTGACGCAGAATAGTAACCCATTGCTAGACGCTTATAAAGAAGCGGGCTATGTGAGTTCGAGACTATGTTCAATTTCTTTTTTTCCTGTAATATTACCCATTCATATGTACAACATTTCAGCTTGTTCCCCTCACAACATTCTTGATCCCGTTCGCAACAATAGTCTTCATTGAAAATTCGAAAAAGAGGCGTCGTAGTGGCATTGATGGCATGGTAAAGGTAAGGCAATCAATTTTATTTGGAACTTCCTTCACGACAGAAGTGTTCCAGGTGAAAACTAATGGACAAGAAGGCTGGGAAAACTACGTAGCAGTGCTGAACCGACACTGGAAATGAAAACTACTAGTAATGTACAACGTTTACGCTTGTGGAGATGCATCAAAGTATTACGCAATTTTGGCGGAAAATCAGCGTGCACCCACAGTTTCGGGTCTTTGGAAGAAGTGTCTTGCACACGTCGCAGTGTATTTCTTATGGGATCATTATCAAGTCATTCCATTAGCGGCATACTTGTTTTTGTGATGTAACTGACGGTATTTCTTATATTATGCTTGCAATAAATTAATTCGTCAGTTCTGTTGACAAATCTGGACTGAACTCTAGTTCGACTGACGAAAAACCTCATAATATGTAAATGGATATCGCGAATAATAGTTTCCTTAGAACATTTTTCACAGATTCACGCAGTTCATTCGCAAATGGAGACTGGTTGCTCCTGAGAAAAGTGCACCGGCCCACTGCAAAGCCAACGGTTGTTGTTCAGGCCGTTTTGTCTTTTTGAACTTCCTCCAAAACAACCGTGCAATACCTACCTACTTCTGCGAAAAAAAAAACGGCTGGATTAATCGTTAATAATCGTTGACGTTAACCGTCGCAGTAATGTAACTCCTTTTGGAATGAAGCCTTTCCAGGTCTAAGCACACTCTTGGATCTTAAATCAAAATTGGAATTGAACAGCATATAAAATCACTCGAACTTCAGCTTCAAAATATTTATTTTTTCAAAAATTCGAAAAATTCTCAAAATCTCAGCAATGAGTCCGACGCCACCCGTTTTTTTTTTGCAGAAGTTACAGGCGGTATTGGGCATGGTTTGAAAGTTGCTCTAATTCAGCATCTCACGCAGCATCTCACTGATCACTTTAGACCAAACTTGGGTTTTTCTGACAAAAAACCGGAACCAGAGGTTTTCTACATGTATGTAAACTGCCCTACCGCGGCCTTACGCGCGCAGGTGGTAAGTGTTCGACAATTCCCCAGCAGGGTTGCCTGTAGCACCTTCTAGGTTTTCGTCTCTCATCTCTCCAACCGAATATTTTTATCCATACTTCCCTGCTGCAAATTTTCCGCGGGCTACCAAGACATTTGAAACGCTCATCGGAGTCGTATTGGTTGAACAATGGTAGGAATATTCACCATCGTCGGAGCAACTATTGGAGTTCTTGCTCGTTGCCAGGGTTAGCTCGAACATTACTTATCAAAAAGGAATTTAAAATATCAAAATATAATAGTTAGTCGGAGAGCATACTTCTATACTTTTTTGGAAATATTTATCCAGCAAGGGAATGAAACGAATAAGAAGAATGGAATCACTCATGGTATGGTACCATGTTTGGGAACAGTAAAATCAGAGGAAATATTTACAAATGGATTCAGCGACATAAAACCACTCTTTTCTCGAAGGAAGTGTTCGCAAGCCTTTACCCATTTGAAGAACGGAGTATTACTAAGGTAAGGATTATGTGATCGTTCGGTGTCGGCGTCGTAGTCGTTGTGGTTTACAACAGTGAAGCTTGCAGCAGTGTCTAACTTCGTTTTTGAAGAAGTTCATGTCAGCCACGTCACGAGATAGATATTTTTGCTGATTTATCAAGGGTATAACAATGAATCTTCCAATCATAGTAATCAGTGCTAGCCTCCAGTTGCACAGAATAGAAATAGGTCCTTTGTTCTTCTATTATTCACTAAAGCAAAATTCTAGGCTTGGAGGAGTGAATAGGCTGTTACTAGCTGACGTGTTGAACGTCAACAGACCCCCTATGAAATCAAGCGTGCTTACCTGGGACAAATATGTATAAGTTTTGAATTGGATAGTAATGGAAGTTTCCTGCTACTCTGGACCGATCTAGCGCTTTCACTAATCCGTACATCTACCTTAGTTCGAAAGACTGGTGATTTTCCCTTTCAATAGTTGGATCTACTAGCAATTGGTCACACAAAGCTGCTACTCAGTGCGAACCAGATTAACCTTGCATGAATGAATTCTTGCTTAAGTTGTGCATCTGACACCCCTATTATTTTTATGCGCAACCCATTTCCATTGGTGCTATTCTATTGGCTACTCTATTACGAGCTCATTCCTTTGCACATGTTGTATCACACTCATAAATACATTACACATGGTTTGTTGACTGCTGCATACCGCAGGTGAACTTTTATTGTGATAAAAGTAGCATCACAGTGCAGGCGTGGTATATGTATGAAATTCTGGCCGGAAACGGATTTGGTGTCCCCATGCTGTCCAGAACACTGTTATTCATGTGCTGCTTGTACGTTTTGCTTCTTATACATGTTTCAAGCCACAAGATTTCAGGATTCAATTTTGCAGGGTAGCAGTCTCCTTTTAATGGGTAATTTTGCGTTGGGTGATCAAAAGGGTAGCAAAAAGGGGCGGAGAAGGAGAGGCTTCGTTGGCCATCATCCCGGAATCCGGCTCACGTCCATACCTATGTAAGTCGCACCTGGCAGTTAGCAGCGAAAGTAGATGAGGAAGAAGGGGAGCAGTGAGAAGCGAAAAGGAAGTGCTCTTCAATTTAAGGTTTCTGGAGCCTTTGTTTGGAAAAAAACTATGAAAAAAATCCATTCCAGTTTAAAAACAAACACTAACAAAGATTAGAATTCAAAAACTAGGTAGTAAAAAAATTTTTTCAACTATTTCACCAGACAATCTTGAGAACTTTCTCATCCCACTCTTGAGTGATGAGGCTGTGCCCGCAGTAGTGGGGACATTGAATGAGGAAGAATTTTTTGCAGCAATTTTGAAAATTGAACTTTTCGCGATGGTTGTTTTTTTTTCTTTCGTCCTCATAACTGTTTTCACACATTTCAACTTTCCTACAAGGAAGGTTCACAACATCTTCTGGTGATTTCTAGTCTTTTTCTTCTTAAGCCTTCCACCTCTTTATCCTTATTCTGCCTGCCGTCACCATTGATGCCGAGCTTAGCGAGAAAAAAAAACGAATGCTAGTGATAGCAGATGGGCACTTATAAAATCAGAATTAATTTTGTGGCAGTACTACTCGGTGTAGACTAAATTCAGTAATCCCAGTAAGTAAAGTGATTGTTAAGAATGAGAATGTTAAAAAAACAAATGAGATTCAGATGTGGGAATTCTGAAAAGTTGCCCCTCCCTGTTTTCCCATTAGAAGTGTATGTATCACAGTTACATAGAGGCGATAGAGGCTTCCTCTACCTGGAAAAGATAGGTACGATCTCATAATGCTTTGTGCTCTTGTGTGATCCAACTTTTGGTTGGTCATTCACGCAATAATTACCTAGCATCAGCCGGATATTGCATGCCGCTTCCGTCCTTGCAAATAACGCTAGCAAGAGTCTAACTCATTCAAACATCACTGATTACTCAGACGTTACAGCATCCCTGTAATTCTTGATCATTCCCTGTTCTCAGTTCCGGGAAACTTTGTTTGTCCTCAGTTTTAGATTCGTCCAGTTTCTCGAGCCTTACCCACCAAATGTAGCGGTTAAACAGAGCTCTGAAAATGTATGGGCGTATAGCATATAAGGATACTTTGTGTTGGCACATACTTGGCAGCGCTTAAGAGCTGTCAAATTTCCCCTTGGTGAAGATTATCTGCCCACCCACATAAGATTCTGTGCACCACTTTAATCTGTAGGGCAAACGTACGCGCAACCTCACCAGTTTGCTCTATTTTACTATACTAATATTTGCCCAATCACTGACAGAGTGCCTATAAACATCACTCATTTTAATCACCCCGCGGATATCAGCAAATCCCCCACCTGCCTCAGGTTTTTGTTGACAAAATACCTACATATATACTTGATTGTGCCACAGCAGTGACGTTGTTCAATCAGACATTTGGTGTTTTAGCTACATAGTTACGTACTGTAAAATGGCAACTGCTCAGATACAGTTCGTAGGTCTAATTACTGTAGTTCGTAGGTCTAATTGCTTCGAAGTGGTTCCAACGTAGTTTCGTTTGCATGGTAACTTGAGAATTTTATTTATTCCTGGAATTAAGATGTTCCTTGGAAAGTTTAATATACGACTGTCTCATGTATACTCGATTGACCTGATGCAGATCCACCCAACTCCGTTCGCCGCACTTGATCTTTATGCTTCTGGCCCAGATGTTGTGCAGAAACTATGTACAGGCGACATAAACAGCCTTCGGGTGGTCTACTTTGAAGACTAATGTTATTTTGAAATATTCACAGAAATTTGATTCCTCCTGCGTCACTAGCCAACTCAACCTCTCTATCCAAAAAAATTGGTGGTGCGCTATGCGGAATTCACGCAGATTTCGCAGTCACTTCGTATAACTAACGAGGAAAGGATACCAGAAGTATGTGGCAGTTCAGGATGGGATATGCCTCCTTATGTGAAGTTGACTATGCTGATCTTGAATATGCTTTTGCGTTTCGCTCAATGCCACTGCAGAAGAAGTTATCACTTTGTCCGTGCAGTATCTGTGCGCAGTTTCTGCATTAACCTACCATAACTCCATATAGGAGGCGTTGCAATGAAAAATGGGTACAGAATTCGTGATCAACAGTCCAAATAACTCTCTATGTAAAATCTCAGCGAAAAATGCTTCACTACAGGTACAGAATTACGCCTTGATCATTTATTACTACTACCATTTGCAAGAGAACGATATTTCATTGAAGGCCCACCGTTACAAGGTGTACACTGCTTTGTGCATCTCGAACCACTGACTTCAAAACTATTTTGATCTCGGTCCAGTCTCGTCTCCATAAGGATTTATACCCGTTTTTCCAAATTCACGTGATAAGGAGGTACTCATAGAATAAGGTTGTCCTTCCTTGTAAGGAACACTTTCAGATTCAAATATTCTTTAGAGCTCCAAAATTTATATATTCGTGCATCGTACTGCTGAGCTGCTCCACTCATTCGCATAGCTGCTGCCGACCCGAAAACATCCTCATTGATCTCAACAAAACCAAGTCCCGTGCATAAAACGTGTACGATAACTTTCAGTTCCACTCCAGCACTCTGATACGACCCTTCGGGTTTTTTGCCATGGTGATTCTGCAAGTTTGTCTATGAACAGGTCGTAGACTAGAAAGCTGATGTCTAACCTCACTGTCCAACAGTTCAACCATGTACATTGGTTTTGGTCTTTCCATCAGAGATACATACTCCCTTGGCCAGACGCAAGTAATAATGATATTATTTGCGGTTTAATTGTTTTGCTGTGCGTCGCTCTACACAGTTGCCTGAAAACAACCCCGGGATTTTAATGTCACTGGCTAATTCTACATTTGTCGTCGTTCCAAACTAGTTTCTTTGTTTCTGTCACTTCTCGGTCAATTCGAATTATTGAAGATAATAAGTTTTTCTCCCTCTTCGATCGGTCTACGAGAACAGTTGCAGACTCCGGCAGTTTCTTGTCATGATTGCCGATTAAGCGGTCGCAGAATCTCGAAACTTCGTCAGTACAGTACGTCAGAAGCTGTAGACAAAGAAAAAATCCATCTCCAATGATTCTTCAAACGTTTCATTGATTGTGTGTGGATGTGCTCATGTTTTCAGCACCAATGATCACGCAAGTGATAACGTTCATAGAAGCAATTTATTCTGCTCTGTTGGCTCAAGCTTCACTCAACAGATTTCGTAAAGCACCAAGAGCTGTGAGCTCGAAGTATCATGGAGTATGCGATTTTACGCGATTTTTCCTCTGAAAGCTCTTTCTAATAAAGCTGCTGCTCACTCACTCATATGGAAGCTGATATGGGGATGAAAGCATTTTGAGCTCTCAGAAATTACTGCTGCGTTCATTTATTTACTTATTCATTTACTTGCTTTTTTATTCGATTCACCGTTTACATAAGAGAACATCAGAGAGCTCGCAGTAGCTTGTGGTGAGAATAGAGAGAAAAGAGGCCTATAATGAGTCATGCTCGTTTTGGCCCTCACCGTGGTAGTAGTGGGGGGGGGATATCCTTCATTCGTCACTATGTAGGGATATTCCTCCCCAACACTTGAACTTTCGATAACACTTAACAACGCGTTTTTAAGCAATCGAGTATTTATGTACCGATTCTTTTTTTAAAATTTTTTTTTAGAAAACTGAGCGCCCCAAAAGGCGAAACTCTTCGACTTCCTCGGATAGTCGTTGAAATTTTTCGTTCAAATGTCAACGCCTGCCTATAGATGTCGTATTAGAAGTAAAACTATGATGCATTCCAGATTGCGCTTTTCAAAAATTAAATTAGGTTAAAACTTGACATATATCTCGCTCTTTTCACTGATAGTACTCCGCCCCAAATTGTGCCCTGGCCTACCTTGAATTATGTACAAATGTATGCCTCGTGACCCTGAGTTTCAGGAAAAGCACACCCACTCTTGAAGCGATGCTTGTAAAACTCAAAATTTCTTGCATGCGTTTTTCTACTATGACTTACCAATCATTCTCTCACAAAATTGACTGCGATATTCCAGCTAATTTGTGGTTGCCCCAGGGAGTTCAAGGTATGGTTTATGTTGTTGTTCTTAACGCATATTTTGGCTATTTCTTCTGGAGTGGAACAACGTTGAAGATATTACAGAGAGAGAGAGAGAAAGAACGGGGGAATGTATCTTCTTAGAGGGTTGACATTATAGAAAGGCAGACCACCGCCCACTTTTCGAGAATGGGTTGCCAAATTTTTGAAATCACCGTATTAGATAAAACTATTGTACAAGCTTATTGTTATGATCTATTTTTATCACTATTCTCAGAATATTTGCTATCGAATATTAACATTGAAATCAATATTTTTAGTAATTTTGTTATTCCATCTACGTCCACGGAGTGTCGAAGTGTAGTCATAGTTTACTAAAGCACGCCTTCGCTGTGGATTTATTGTCATTAAATAGTATGAACTGATACAAAATGAGTAAACTGTGCTACTAACAGTGGTATCCAAGTTTTTTTTTCATGAAGTTGCTCATTAGTAACGCATTATTGCATTAGGTTCGTATTTGCATTCGCTTTAGATTACTGACGTTATGCAATCGTACCCCCAATCACTGACCCTCTGCTTCCGGATCGTGGACCACGGAAACGTTGGAGGACCTACTAAGCCAGTACCCGGCGCTTTGATTGCCTTCCAAGAACTTGCAGTGTTGGTGGGGCCTGCCCTTCTGAACCGAGGTGTTCACCCCCCCCCCCCCCCCGCCCCACCCCCTCCCTATTCCACCTATAGGATATGGTTAGATCAGTTTTTTGTTGAATTCTCTGTCTATGGCATCTTCCACGCTCTGCTTCAAGAAAGTCAACCGATATTATGAATAAATGAATAAATTAATAAATTGATAAACCAGACCTAACTATAAGAACTGCTGCTTCCAGTAGCACACTAGCTTCCTGCTTTACCAAAAATAAAATGCTCTCCACATCTTATAAGTTTGGAAGACCCCATAATTTTTGTTCCATTCTTTGCTAGGAACGCTATGAAAGGTTGGCTCTATCTTGTGCAAGCGCACGATTTCTGCTGAGCTTTTCAATGGATATATTCACGATTACTCTATTCAAACCATGTTTTTCCAACAAGAGCATTCAACATTATGAAATTTCTTCACTCATAAGTGGCAAATGACTCTTGCGATGAAGACTTTGTCCAGAGAAAACGTTCAAAAATTTTTAGTGCAGATGCGATCCATTCTGTCCTATCCTCAGCGCCTAATGTTACTCCTGAAATATGAGAACATAATCCATTTAGCAAATGAAAGAGCACTCTTGTTTTGGTTCCGACGCCGATTCCGTGCAGTATGCGCTTCCTGAGACCTCACGTACTTTGAAAACATGAAATCCTTCGAGAATTGCTCACGGTGGCGAAAAATTAAGCGAGAAGTTCGTTGCAGCTTTCCTATATGCCTTGGATGATACAAACAATGGAATTTCTCATGTACCCGACGCTCAAATGAGCTCCTTTATTCCTTCCTCACAACCGGAGAGATGTGAGAGAGAGATATTACGTAGTTGCCTGCTGCTCAGCTGATGACTACATGAAGTTTGCAAATAATTTGTAGAATGAGTAATGATGCACTAGGGAACTATTCGTGTACCATTGCTATTCAAACATATCTTTAAAGGATAATTGAAGCGTTATTCAATAGATACGTGTCTCTTTTCAATATAGTGCCTCACTCATTTGCACTTTCGATACTTGGCATCTTTCTTGGCATCATAGCAGAGAATCATTATGGTGTGCAAAATGAACTTGTTGAGGTGAAAATGGCTAGCCTATGCCATTCATTAGTCAAGGGATAAGCATGCCAACCAAGGCGTGACACTCATTATTCCGTGGAAACAAAGTCTGGGTATAGCTAAAAAGACCACGAGTGATTTTTTCCATCCAGAGAAGGATCTATAGTCACAATGCAAAAATGGGGTTGTCAAATGAGCTCCCACTTTTTTCGACTTACTGAAATTTCATGAGAGGCCGGTGGTCGACAAGCTCCGCCCTCTGCGGTTGAGCTCCGCCCACTTGATCTATTCTTCTTGGTCATCTGGAGGCAATCTGATCCATTCTCAAACACTGTTGTCTGCTGTCGTATACGCCATATATCGTGTATAGGATGGGCGCGTTTAGAGACGCAATGCTCGTTTTTCGTCACTCGTTCAGTGCAAGGGAAACTAATAGAGGTGTCAAAATTCAGTATTTTTGCTTGCTCACACTTCTATTTCAATGTGATGTGCTTGTAGAGAACGAAATGAGCTTTCGAATGACTATAAGCACTTGCCTTTTACAGGAGTAGGAAACGAATCCCCTTAACAAAGCACCGTAAGGGCGGCAGTGATGGAAAAATGGATACGAACAAATAATATAAGGCGGGGGAACTTACATATTTGGAGAGCTGATAGGATCACGTCAAAATCTTTCACGCAGCTGTCAGAATCCTGGAATGTGAAAACTTCATTGTGGTATAAGGGGACAATAAATGTGTCTCAGCAGGAAAATAAAGGACTTACATGGTTATTGAGCGTGCCCAGCGTAATGCTGCGGACTGCGCTTCAATTCTACTAAATGGCCTATAGAAGCTCACAATTCCATCTCCAACCATTGTAACAAGGGAGGTACACTTCGGCTGGGTGTCATGCCTTCCGTCTTGGAGTATACTTTTATATTACGGAGACGTTGCTGCTGCTTCCCCTAATTCCTTCCAGCGCAAACTCAGTCCTATAATCAGTGTTTGCATACCATGGAATACAAGCTGCTCCGCTCCGTAAAATTGAAGTGCCTGATGATCCTTCAATTCCCACAAATATTATTTATCACAGTTACTACATTTTCTGAACTGAGGCGGAAACATTTTTCTTTTCATTTCATGATAAACTATTCATAGTTGCGAACCAGTGCTTGATATGATTGACTGTGACCTTTACTCCTTAATTAAGCCTGTGCTGCACGAAGCTAGCTGGATAAATGTGCTCCAGCTTTCCTCATTTTTCCACCATCTGACGACAATAGTAGACAGTGGCAATGTTGAACCTCAGACGAGTAGCGGAGTGATGGATGCACTGGTCTGTAATAAAAGTGAGAGATTTAGACAGTGTTTTCAGGATTTTCAGGGATCCACATATGCATATATTTATTTATTCATTAATTCAATGCAGTCTAGCTGGAACTAAGTTGAGAACCGATAAAAAAGTGGAAACTAAACAATCTCAGAGTCGGCTAAATCAACGGCAAAGCAAACATTCAACACCATAAAGAAGCTCATGCGTTAAAAAAACATTTTCCCATTATATTTCTTGACATAAAACTTAAGAGGAACCTTGATTTGAATAGAGTGCTCTTCGACTCCTTAACACTATAGATTTCGCAGCTAACATTTCTATTATATGTCTATTTTTTTTTAAAATTCTCCACCCCCCCCCCCCCCGGTACGCGTGAGACTCAGACCTTTCGCCCTGGTGTCCTTCCTTTCGTTTCATCGCTCGAATGTGACCCTCAGCCATCTGAACCTCACACCATGGTTAGTAATGGACAATACACAGAGTTCGCTGACGGTTCTGTTTCGGCTTAATCTATGTCTTGGTAGTGCAAGCTTTGTAAGCAGTTAGCGCAGCGCACTAGTATAGTGTTGCATCCCAGAGAGGGGATCGTGGTATGTAGTTGGAGGAGTAACTCTTATAAAGTTCAGTTTAAAAAAAGTGTTCTTGCACTCCTCCAATATGTCTTTTTGAAGTGGTTTTTCGTTTTTCTTTTCCTTCTTAATGGGTTTCACTACATTGATTTGATTCGTCACGAAGTTATTCATATTTTTTATAAGCAACACCATGAAAGCATTTACAACTGAGTAAACAAGTAAGTGTCAAAGAACAGCTTGAAGAAACTAAGGTGTTGAAATATAATTTGCCTAGTTATGAGTAATCCTCTGAAAAAAAAGTTGGGAAAGAAACGGTAGCACTTTTCGCTGTGAAAATTTCATATAGTGTCGTCAAGCAATAAAATACACGAATAATCCATAACCATTTATGAATAGCAATTGTTTGCAGTCTTGACAAATTTAGGAGTATGCAGAGAGAGCAGATTTAAGGAAGGTTGCATGTCATGGTTTCTTTAAGATATGTATGGCACAGTTCAATGTGAGCCCATTAATTTTAAAAGCTCAGTAGCTGCTGCTGGAGCTATTCGTCACCATGTTCTGCAGGATCTCTCCTCCACGATCTGAGAAATTGCTGAAGAATCTGCCCACTTATTACTATTGCGCTGGCACATCCTCCTGCTTTGCAAAAGATTTTTAGTATGCTCTCGTGCCCTCCGCTAACCTTCCCTACCTCCATACAAGAGCTCACCCCCCCCCCCCCCCATCCCCTACCCAACTTTTTTTCTGTTGAGAACCCGTAGAAATTTCAGAGATACAGGTGCTAACATATGTTAAATTAGAATGATTTCATCTTTAATTTTTTCTTCATCTTTTTAGACTTGATGAAAGGATTTTTTGTTTCTACTTCTCGTCAGACATACAAATATTACAAGATAACTCTACCTCTTTTACGGTCATTGTCGGTAGGTGAGAAGATCGATCCCTAGAGATTTCTTGATCTCTTCTAAGGCTTGGAGAGATTATCACTGTTTATCAAACTCAAAGAAATTGTTCGACGAAGAGGTAGAGCTTGAATTTAAAAAAAACGCAAAAAAAGCGAATTTCTGTTAATCTGGCTACCGAGACGGCTGCATTGTCTGAAGTTTGAGACAGTACGGGTTGATCGAGCAAAATAATACTTTTATATCAAGAAGAATCTGAAAAAAAATTTTGTTTCAACTCATTTTAACTAATGTTGTACCTCTTTATTGAATCTATTCTGGCTGTCTGGGTAACATTGTGCAGAAATTGAGCACAAATTGCGGAATTGTGGTGTGATAGGAAATTCTGCAGCAATAATTTCTACATGTCTACATTTTTGCGCATTTACAGATCAGCTCTTCTGACCGTCTTCTTCTATGGTTTCAAGACGATCACTTTCTCGTCATCCTTGGCGGTTTGATCACCATCTTCATTTCTAAACAAACAAAGGCACTATGCGCTAGACAACAGCGGCACTTATCTGCTCACTTCTCCTTCTTCTTTCTTTTCTTATTGTTTTGTCCCTACTGCCACTATATCCGTCTTCTATGGTTAACTATTATGAGAAAACGACAGAAGTGATATTAATAGTCCGTTTCATTTTAGTTCACCTTATTTTCACTCTAGTGTTGTCTGTTTAATGGATATTGCGCTTTCAAAGAAATGGCTTGCCCTGCTCCCTTTCTTATTTAAGTAACATGCTGCTTTCATTGTGATTAATACTTCTCTTATTCCTTGATCGCTGGCTGTCTTAAAGGCGGAACTGTTGCATAAAATAGTTTTAGATTTAGCACCAGGCTATTCTCTTCCGGAAGCTGAGCAAGGTGGACTTATGCTTCATGCGCCAACATGCTGATTTTCTATTTTCGCCTCGCCGAGGGGTAATTCGGACCAGGGATAAATTCATAAAGGCTCATGATGAAGCAAAATAGTTTGACAGGCTATCCAAGAGAATATTTGAATTTAGGATGCACAAAACGTCAAAGTTGGTTTACTTATCTGGTTTCGCCAACTTGTGCGCTCACGAATCCTGGCCCGGGGAACGCTGGAACCAAATCTCTCAGCCTTGAAACTTTCTCAGCCTTGATCCTTAAAGGTCTCGGAGCCAAAACCATTTCTTAGCCAGATGATTATTTATCCACTTTTCGTAGAAGTGAGATCCGGAAAATATTCAACTGCTCTGCTTTTCCTTTTTGCTTTCTTTGGAGATTTTTCCCATGCGCACTTTTGTAATTAATACCTGTCAACCTATGTAATTCAATAGAGGGTAATGCACCTTTGGCTCCGCTTCGCTTTTCTTCTTAGCAGCTTTTATCTTGGTTCACTGGGAAGTCTAATGTTGCTATGGGCTTTTACTTCTGCTTATTGAAATGAATGGACTCTGCTGCACTTGGGATACCAGGAAAGGGGGATACCCTCCCCCTTCCCTGGTATCCCAATTGCAGCAGAGTCCAGAGCAAAAATGCTGTCAAGCGCCAGCGTGTCTGCCTCACTACGCTGAGACAAGAGAATAGTCTTCAGAGCATATGTGTCATCGGGTATTCCTTTCAACGTGGATGTAGCGTAGCCACTCCTTTGCGTCATGGAGCGAAAAGACCATGGAGCAGAATCCACACTTCTTGGTCAAGATCTTTTCAAATATTTTACTATGTGACTTCATTTAAACCTTCATTCTAAGAGGGTGCAGCTCTGAGCTAATCTCTCGATTTATCGTCCATAAAACTTCGTTCCCTCGTGGAAACTCGCTCAATGACTCGTTCCGACGATGCTTCAATCCAGACCTCCCTGGTGGGTTTCGTCTTCAAATTGGATTCAAAAGAGACCGCTTGCATCACTGAGACTACCTAGGGTAAAAGTGTTACCACCACACTACTTCGAATGAATTTGATAAATTTAACCTATCGTTAACTCTGATGTCATTACGTTCACCCTGGGTAATCTCGATGATACTGCCACGTCCAGTTCCGTAAGAATGACAGGTCAGAGCGCATTACTGGGACGATGCCCAATCTTATATCAGTGTCATACTGTTATGATATGGGTATGATTTGTACAGATAGCGTCACGTATGGGTAAACACGTTGATAGATGTCAGTTAAAGGGTAGACTTGGGTACTTTTACACGTCTACCATGGGTAATTTCAACTTTGCGGTTGGACCCAGGGGTTTTCACGTTCAGTGGATAGTGTAAGACACAATACGTATTGTGTACCGCCTGTTCATCCTGAGGTTCGTTGCAGGTGACGCTTTCTCTTGAGCTCTGTTCTTCCCTATTTGACTTTCTCCCTATGATCAAATGGGGACTTCATCCTCCTATCTTTTAAAATCTTTTTTGAGGTTTCTTGCCGCTGTCTCCTCTAGTCAATCCCTATGGCAGTTTCCAGGTGTACGTAGAACCTAGAGCTGTGACATAACACTTATAGGCACCACAGATTGTCTATAATACATGAATAAATAAAACTTATACCACTCGATTAGACTGGCAGCTGTATCTCAAGTAAATCTTATAGAGGGTTCCGTTATTTTCCGCGTTCTTGGTATCATAATATTTCTACTTTACCCTTCGCTTGTCTCTATAATATTTTTGTATGAACAAGCACGACGTTTTATGCTTACTTCTGTCTCTATTCGTATTTTCCCTTTGTGGAGCTTGATATGGTATGGTGTTTTCGATAAATACTCCACACGGTTATTCGCTCATCTAATCATCACTTCCCTTTATCTCATTACACCAGTGTAGTTGAACGACATTGTTGTGGCTGCATTAATTGTGTTCAGACTCGATCTATAACATAAGTTTTAACACATTGCTCTTGGTTCCTACGGTACGTATAATACTTCGCTTTGGGACGCATATTAACACCTATGAGCTTTAAATTTCTTGAGGTAGCAGGATTTTCCCGCAAAATAACAAACTTTCAAATAACAGACAGAATAGAAAACGCTATCGGAGCAGAAAGTTCGTTACTGCCTTTTTTAAAATTTTCCAACGATAATTCGTCCCATTTCGCACCGTTTTATGAAATAAAGCTATTTCGAGAAATCAAGCAATTTGCCCTTGAAAATTAGTTCACATGAAGATCTTTAAGCCATTGGCAGCCGCACGCATTTTCGCGCGTCCGGCGAGGGGGCCAGCCCCCCTCCCCACCTTTTTAGAGCGCGGCGCCACGCTGTTACGAAGAGAAAATTGGAGTTAAAATGGATAGTTTTGCAAAAATAATTTTAAATCTAGTTCTGGAAGGTCGCTAGTACCATCGAGCAGGAAAGCGAGAGAATCTAAACGCTCCTTACCTTCTTCACGGCTGAAAGAAGTTAGCAGCAGGTATTCTGAGGATTATAGGGAAGTGTCTTTTGAGTATACACGTTCGTCTAACACTAGCTTGACAAGTAAGAAAGTACTAGATGTAAAGAAATTAATTCTGTGCACGAAATGTGACTTTTATACAGATTATTTCCATCCACAATACGAGAAATTTAACGCAGTCCTCCTCAATTTTAATATCCCATTCTTTTCGTGGTTCTGCTATAATAAAACAGATTTCTCAAACCACAAATATTTGGAAAATTGTTCGGAATTTTTGTGCTCGTTTCATACGAAAATACTGCCAAACAGTTCAGAAATGAGGTCCAGTAGTTGATAACAAGAGCGCGGCTCACCGGTAAGCCACGCGGTCGTCAATGGGTTACGTTACAATATCTCCATGCGTAGGTCTCCTCGGGACGGGATCAAATAAAGCTTTTGTAGGTAATCACATGCACAGTAGTTTTCCAACTGTTGGATAGTATTCGGATGAAACACGTCTGAATCATGGGGTAAACAGTAGAAAATCGGACAAACTCTATGTGAAACTAAATAATTTCATAGAAAAATGCTCGAGACGCTCAAGCGCTCGTTTGCAGAACTAGAACTTTCGGCTATACAGCGCCTTTGAGAAGACACCCGAAATTCATTTTTTTTCCTCGGCAAAGGCTCCACTTCTGACTACATGAATTCACTCGAGAAGTTGCGACTGTTTCGTGACCAGCAACTTTTTCGGCCATTTAACTTCTTTGCTGGAGGAATTTTAGTTCACTTGTCTAGTTGTCAAGTATAGAATGCGGAAAAAACAAAGGAAAGGAACGAAGTTCATTCACAACTCGGCCCCTCACCGAGTCAGTTTTGGGTCGTTGGATCATTGCCGTCACAAAAAAAAGGTGAGCACTGATCTGCCACGCATATTCTGCCCACATTAGTACGAAAAACAGCCATGAAGTTGCCTTTGCGTGGTTCTGAAGAGATTTGATCAGATGTTGGATTGTCGTATTCTCCGTCTCAGGCTCTGAAAACGTTGATTTGACTCTGAAAACGTTGAATGACGATTTTCCGAATGCACACCTACTTAACCAGTGCCGGCCTCCCCTAAGCGACAATACCCATTGTTGAGTGAAGCAGCTAATAGAACACGAAAATGCACGAAATACTGTATAACTACTAGTTTCCAAAAGGATCTCAACTTCTTTCGTCGCTGTCGAAGAAACGAATGGTTAGCCTCTGTACGTGTGCAACAGCCCTGAAACGCATTGAAAATCCTTGAGAAATTGCTACTCATTCGTTCTTTAACGACCTCTGCAACCTGTTTTGTGCGTTGGAGACGCCCATGAACGAGGGTGTTCGGTTGAACTCCCTTTCGGTTAACGTTTAGATATTTCTCAAACTGGTTTGCCTTCTAGAGATGAATCATGCAAGAGTTCCCTCTGAACCACCCAATGTGTCCATCTCCATCTCCTTTCTTTGTTTACTTGGATGGATTACGCTTCTTCGCATTTTTCTTTCTTTTTTTCGTCTGCTTCTCTTTTCATAGACCTGAAACATCCTTTTCTCAAAGCTTTTTTTGCACAGATTTTTTCGATCGCTGGGGAATGGAGGGGAAGGGCAGGATAGAATTGTTAATAGGATGAGAAGCCCGTTTTCATAAGAAGCAATTAAACTTATCTGTTATTTAATTGGGTTTTTTATTTGTTTACTTGTCTTTTTTCGTACTTATTCATTTGTTTATTTATTGTGGGTTAAAAACTACGATAAGCAATACTATCTATTTCTATGGACCGAAGGAATTAAGTAAAGCGATGGAACAGAAAACGGAACAGAAAAGGATTCAAAGCACAGAAGGAAGAAACAGCTCAAGCTACTCGGTATTTTTCACCTCAGACTTCCCAACTTCTCTTTAGGTAGTACCAGACTCAAGTGGCATTCAACAAAGCTACCATTGGACCAAAAATTATTTAACCCTTTGAAACATTCTAATCAAGCGTTTTCACACAAGAAATATACTGCTGACGGTTGTCCATCCCAGTGCAGTGTTATTTTCTTAGAAAAAGTTCTCGATGAGATTCTACGCTTGTCCAGAGGTGCTGCTATGAATAAGCTGCTAGTTTGTCCCACCGAGCAAAAATAGCATTCCTTTATTGAAAAGAAACGTGATTTGGTCTCCCTCTGGATTTTTTCAACTGCTGCTTCGATTTCTGCGTACTTTAATCAAGTTACGTCGCAATCGTAATAGTTTCGACAGAATTTCGAACTCTGTTTTCCTTTCACCAACTATTAAAGGGAAAGGAAAACAAAGTGGTTTACGTAATTTCTGTTTCGCACTATAACAAATCGGAAATGAGATTTTAAAAAATATGGCCTCGTGAACATATCACTAGCGAGCGAATTTCGCATTAAATGAAAAATATCTGAAACCGCTGCCTTCTCTTGGAATGGTTTGTACATATAATGGTAAGGTTTCGTTCTCCCAAGTCGTTCTTTTGGCCGTACGTGTTCGTCATCCTGTGGCTGTCCTGGTCTCTCCACTACAGCTCTCAAACGTGGATTTCAAAGCGAAATAATGGTCTATGATTTGCTGCTGAGTGATTCAGCTTTGGTAGCGCATAACTCCTAACAAGCTGTTGAATTCTGCTCCATTTTTTGTTTGTTTCCAGAATTTTCAATTTTGGTGTAGAATGCTTTGCAAGGTCTTTTTCTTTCACAGGAAAAGACGAACCTTTCACTATTTTCCTTAAGTTTTCGTCTACTTAAATGCATATTACAATGAATTTCCATGACAGCCCTCCTCGCCTTCCTCACAGATCTGCTCCTTACGATACCCCACAGAATTTCCAGAATACGAGCTCTCTGTTCAACGGTGGTTACACCTGAAGAAATGATTGCTGGGGACTTTGGAAGATCAAAGCAATCAACAGGATTCAAAAGCTGTAGTTATAGTGCATCGGAGTTCGATCACGTCGAATAACGAAAGGTACGTATCGATCCTTCTCGTCATTCTTTCGACGAGAATCAATACGTATCTTTTGTTATCTGAGCGGATCGGATTCCGATGCACTATGAATGCAGCTAAATGCACGAGACAATCTCCTGCGCACTGGAAAACAAATAGCTTAGGAGCACGCACCATCAAAAATGTCTTTGGTTAGCGGGCTGGCGCTTTCTTCATAAGTTGCAAGGGTTTCAGCAGCAGTATGAGCTAGGAAAGGGGGGGGGGGGCTAGCGTGCGATGCGCTTTCGGTTTATGGCATTTGGACAAATGACGTGAGACATTTTGTGTCCGTGAACGTAAATCGGACGTTGGAGACACATTTTAGCACCCGACATTCTCATATTTCACGCAATCGCGCCCATTTTCGTAGACATCTCATTTTGCGAAATCCTTGTTTATTTTTGGAGGAAGCCCGTACTATCCTAGCTATTCCACCAACATTCGTTTCCCCACTGGAACATTTCCCCTCTTTTATGGTGTCAGCTCGAGTTAATCGTTCGGTATCCAGAGTTTCAGCGTAATTTTTTTTCGCAAATGCTCAAAAAACACCTTGTGAGTTGCAGTACGATGCACATTTTACTTTGAGGACTAGAAAACTTCGTTTTGCATACGATTCGCCTATTCTGCAAATGTAAAACTGGTGTTCTTAAAAAAGTGAACCACTGCAGCTGTGAAGCACCTCCTGACACTTTTACACATCCGATGATGAAAAATCCCACGAGTTTCTTTTCTTGTTCCTATGACTATTTGGCTATTTTCTCTAATTCATCCGGGCAAGTAGATAAAATTTGCGAAGACTTAGGTGAATTTCTCTGAGACTTACTTCATCCTGAATTCTTAGGCTGGTTACGTCGGTAATGGCTATTCATGATTTCAACGAAAGGTCAACTAAGCAAACTGATTAACATATGTACATGCTCTAAATCCTAATTTCTTCTTGTATTTTCGGCCGTTCATTTTCAATTTCCTAGAACTATTAGTGATTCCAGAAGATTCCCATTCCACAAATTTCGACTGTCCTTTACTTGAGCCGGAGATCCATTGTTTTCTCTCAGGAATATTTCTCACTCCCTTGCGACGTACATATTGTGGGTGTCTTTCATGCTTTTCCCAAAGCTACTCACTCGCCATACTATCCATAGAGGCTATTTTAGATACGTGTACGTAGGCTTAGGCTTAGGCTTAGGCTAAGGCTTTAGATTCAAATTATATCAAATTCGCAGACCTGAGGAGCGGTCAGTTCTACTGAAGATGTGCACGTTTCAGGCAGACACAGATGCACGTCATGCTCTCTGGTGACAGAATCGATTTGAGAATCGGACTGCCTTTCAAAACCTGCCCCCTTTTTCTGAACATATTATATATTTCAGTTGCTATTGTGGAATAAAGAAGATTTTACGGGGAAGACTGCTAACCCATTATCCAATCCTCCCAGTTCCGCATTCGGGTTTGCTTTCCCCTATGTACTCGACAGTTCAGGACGAGATACGCATATGTAGAAAATATACATGTTCCAGAAATCAGACCTAGTCTGGATCTTTCTCGCGGTATCGCTTATCTGCCCGGCTAGGCACAAATACAGCAACCGTTCACCCAAAGTACGTAACTACTAGTTCTGTAGAGGTCATAGTTAACACTGCGATCAGAATGAAATGGAAATCGTCCTTTTTCGCGGGAAAATGCTTCTGGTCTACAGAATTGATATAACTAACTACATCAAAATGGCGTTTTCTGGAATAGCAAACTCTTACTCGAGCCACGGAAGCAGATCTTTTCCACGATTTCACCTACTGTGAAGTGATTAAAACCGGCTTATCAATGAAGAGCAGGTGTAAAGCACCCATTTGTCAATCAGGAAATTCTTCTGGACAAAAGTTCTGGAAGATTTCAAATCCACAACTGTGTTTCCTATGTATAATTTTCATTACTTTCTGAAAGTCGTCGTCCATTTCAAGTGTTTTTTGTTCTACTCCTTCTGAAGCATCTATTTCCGCATCATCGGAAGAAATGGAGCTTGCAAGCTAACTGCAAGAATCTATTAAGAACAGTTCCGAAGAAATTAGGGAGAACTACGTGATAGAAGGTGCTGCTTCTTCAGTTGTTTTAGCATTATTTTTATTTAAGGTCTCTATACATATTATCCAAGGTCGCCTTTTGCCTCTTCGCATCTGTAGGATGGACGAGTGAAACAAAGGCACCAGCCACTTCACCATGTAATTCTATGCACGACTGCATATCGTATTGTCTCCCACAGAAACTCTTTTAGTTCTTGAATAACCATCTTCTGTGAGATCCTTTCCATATCCATATAATTGTTACAGAGCGTGTTTTTATCTTTCTTAGGGAATTTCCTCGTGCCAAATTACATATGTCAATGCATGACGGAATAATTTAGTGTGTGCTACTTTGCCATTTTTGCTTTAGCTAAATTCACAAAAACTGATAATGCTGTTGCTCTACTCCTTGAGAAATATAGCCCTTTCGATCGCTGCAGTGCGGCATCTCTGGCTTTGGTACGTATCATATACGGGCCTACGTCAGCGCAGTGGCCAGCATGGCGCCGCGTACAATCGATATATATCTAAACTGCTATCGCGGTGCAGCAGCTATGTATAAAAAAATTATGTACTCCTCGGGGAGTACAATAGTAGCTTTTTGGCTTTTTTGTTGCCTGTGTAAATATAATCCCTGAACAAGAAGTTACTGTAAAGCTAAGTGCTGTTAAAGGCCTCCGTATTATAACATTGTTAGTCACTCTCTTAAACGCACTTCCCTGTGGTGTATCAAATAAAATAAATCGAAAAAATGCTAGATAATATACATCGTATATCACTATGATAAAGCACTACCTCATAATATCCATGAAATTGCGATTATCTGGCGCATAGACCCCAAATTCAACACAGGAATTTCGACTGCGCAGAGGGCTACATACTTCCAGTCGATGGCAGGATGTATAGGACCTCAAATTTGAAGGGGGAGGAGGGGGAATACCTGGGACCAAGGCAGAGTGGTCCCCCTACGGTGGGCTTTGTGGAAGGAACCAGATTATGAATTTAGGCCAAGTTAACGCAACTATTTCCATGAAGAAGATTAGTGTTGAATACCGCAGATTCTGTTTTTTTTTAGTGTAAGTTTTTTTGAATAGAAAGAGTAGTGGGTGAACCTGTGGCTTACTGGAATCAGCATAATTCCCTGCTATGGCTCTCCAAGTACTGAGAAACACTAGTCTTTGTGTTCGCACTTATTCATCTCGATTATCTCTCTAGAGGCAATTTCCTGTTGTTTAATTTCCCAAGCGAACTAGATTTCACTAATAAAATACATTTCCCTTGTATTTTGTTGGCGATTTCCTCATATGGAATTAATCTTCACGTTGCTCTGAAGATCCGTTCGCAAGCATTGATGTTCTTGTCTTTATGGATTACCAAGCTAGCTGTGCTCCGTTTTCCTGCAGCTCTTGACGTCATTTTCTGGATCTATCGGTGTGGAACTGCTGTTGCACCACATTTTTTGCTCAAATCGCAAACCACTATCCGTTCATTCAACCCAAGTACAGTGTCACGCCCATAAATAGTAACTTTGCAGGACACCTACAAAGTCATACCTCCCAGCTGTCAACACTTACAAAATATGGAAAATTCCACTTTGGATGAGTTCTGCATCAAGGTAATGCACACGTTAGCTACCAGTACTTTTTTCTAGTAGTTGTAGATCTTTTGCAACACCTTCCTGCCCGTTTTCCAGAATGGAGTCGATATAGTGACATACCCATACTACCGGGCCATGCAGATCATCCACATAGTCCTCTCCATTGGCTCGGTGGTTTTGATTCTTTGGGTTTTGAAGAAGTACCGGAAGAAACTCATCTTCCACTATAATATTCGGGTTAGTAAATGATTTCCGGTCGCTTCTTGTTGTAATTGCTGTGAATTCATCCCAGCGGAAAATTAACAAGATGCATTGCAGATCCTCGTCACATCTCTCTTCTTCGCATCATTGCTGCACGCAACTCTAATGACCATATTTGAGGTGGGTAAATTCTAGGGAATTTGTTTTACCAGCCTTGTGACATTTCGGGTACAACAGATCCTGTAGCAGGATCAGAACAACTCCTAAGAATGTTACGAGATGACGTCTTACAGTAGCGCCTTTGATTGCCAACGGCAATGCAGAGACTTTCATTTTGATTTTTTTCGAATTTATAGCAATTGTTGAAGTTTTTGCTCCGCTCTCCTTTTTCTAACTGCAATAATTCTATTTCAGTGCTATCAGCTATACTTATCCTTTACGTATGTGAAGCCTTGTGACGTCGTGCTCCCTCGACTGTTTTATATAATCGTTCACATGCCTTTTATTTTCTCAGTGATGTGGATAGAAGCGACACAGGTCTGTTCAATTTGGACTGCGAAAGCAAATTTTTGCTTTTTACCTTCAATTCATCCCGTTGTAGGGGTAGAACTTCTCACTTGTGGGGCGAGGGGTGGAGCGAGTGGGGTTTTAGGAGTGGGAAAGGGAAAGATAAAAAAGCTTAAAGCCAGAAAAAAAAACCCTAGAAAAAGAGGTTTACTGGAATTTTCCCTGAAATAGTTTAGTTAGATTCAGACTTTCGGGATGACTGTAGAAGGTTAAACCAAGAGTAAGAGCAAAAATTTTCTCCATTCTCTCGGCTTAGTATTCATTTTTTTAAATTTTATTTTTTATTCCCTTGCACGTTTATTTGCTCTGTCATTTCATGTCTATATTTTGTTCTTTTGTTCCTTTATGTTTTTATTCATTCATTTGTGCATTTGATCAATTGTTTATTTCTACCCTTAAATATTCGTCCATCTGCATAATTACTTGCTTTTTTATTTCTTTTTCTATGCGATTTTCAGATGGTAATACTCATAGAAAGAGCAATAGCGATGTTGTATGTGGGAGAATATGAGAGTTGCACAAAGAAATTGGGAAACAGTCTCTTAGTTTTGACAGTAAGTTTTTTTTAGCTGTTTAGAGCTAATTTTAAATGCTTTTCAACCTTTTCTTTATTTAGCTCGTGACTCCGCTACTCGAATGTTTATGGGCGTATATCGGCGAGCCGTTTCTCGCTCCAGAAATAAACTGTCTCAACACTCCATTGAACAGAGCAAACAAAATTAAAGCACTGTTCTTGTTTTCTCTTAGTTTCCACTTGGTTGCATTTGCAGCTATGGCCATTATGTTCTTCATTCACAAGAGAAAATCAAGGTGAGGCCAGATTTTATTTCTTCCGACTGTTTATTTCTCTCTTATATTACTTGACGTGCCCACATGCCGCAGTGCAAGAGACCCGTTGTCGGCTCGCACGGTTATCGGTTCGACCGCGGCTCTGTCCAGCAGTGCTACCCACCCCCGGGTTGGTGAATTGGTAGAGAGACTAAGAGGATAAAGTGCTGACTTGGCACATCGGATTTCCCCGCAAGCTAGTGTATAGGACGCATTCAATGCCTCTATGAAGTTGAGGTGAAGTCGAATGCGTGGCGCATCCCACAGAATTGATTAACGCCGGCCACCTTATCCTTTATTATCCTCATTTTTTAAGTTTGTGCAAACTTTCTGTCAGTTTTGATTCGAAATTCAATAATTCTCCCTAAAAGTCGTGTTACGAATAGGTATGGTAATGGATTCGTAGAACAAATCCTGCTCTTCTTTGCTGTATGTATGAAAAGTGTTCAATACAGTTAATAGGAAAGGAATACTCATAGTTTCACGGATGCTGCACATTCAATTCATGTTTCGCGTGATTCTCCAATAACGTCACATGAAATTTCAAGTAAAAGGATTCCTCTGGAACCCAATTTAAACTGCCGCGATTATATTTCCTTTAGTAGCAGATAATATGTGTAATAGAATACGAATAAGAATGGTAGTTTAAAGGGTAAGTTAACTAGTTTCCCGAACTTCTGAGGATTGTATTGGAAAAAGTAATACATCATCTGCATCCGTGGAGAATGCGCTTCATCCTCACCTAACGGCAGCCTATCCCCGCAGACGTAAACGGAAACCTAGGATCCCACTTCCCATCTTCCCCTCTTCCTCACAAGATCCCTATGCTGCACCATCATCCTTGGAACCGCTCACATGTTGATTGTGTACAATTAAGGTGATGAGTTAACATACTACATACACAACATAATACAACACGACTGCTAGTTTATGGTGTCCGAATCACACGACATCAATCAATACCAGGCAATGGTACATTAATGGTACAACGAAGATGGTGGGGCCAGCTCAAACAGAAGCAGTTGGTAAATGGTATTACTTGCGGATCACGGCATCATAAGTTGAACGAGGACCTGCAGTTCCTAAGAATGGTACCTTGACGAATGACACAGAATCAGTACGGCACGAAAGCATTGAAAAGGCCGACCATTCGGAGAAATAGCTCGACAGTGACTGAATTCGAAATTCGGCCGCGCCGCACCGTCCGCACGCGATAACTGCGTGCGAACTACAATGCGCAGCTACGCGCGGCGGGACCCGGCCATAGGAGCAGAGTCGCGCATGGCGCGACAGCGTTGAGTCAGTGAATTTTGAGGTCATAAAGGAGGCTGACAGCGATTGTTCCGCCAGCGTTAAGCTTAGACCTCCAACCGAGCTCGAGCTTGGTTTTTTTAAAGACGTTTGAAGCGACATCACTCATTCGATTTATGTAGATAGACTAGGCATTGTGGAGTGTAGCGCGTGTACGCGTTAATGGCGCCTCTTTCCACAACACAACGCCATGATAATAATTTCAGAAAAATATGTGCGTAATTTCAGGACAGCTCGGACTCTTACAAGCCGATTCCAATTTTCTGAGAACCTCATGTCATCACGCCTTCTAATAACTCTATCAGGGATACAACTCTTCATATTCTTCACATATGCTTCGTCTATTATTTATTTAATGATGACATTTAATCCAGAGACCTCTATGCCTGTTTACAGATCCAACATCCTTGCTGCCTACGTGAGTTTTCGTTGATCTTTGCTGCAGGTTAAGTTTTAAGGCGCATATCGAGAGAGTACTAGTTGGCTAAAGCGGGAGGATCCATTAGAATTATGACAGATATTAGTTTCCAATTTATAGGTCATTCAGAAAGGAGTCGGTATTGGTGCATCACAGACTGGAGGTAAGTGATGCGGTTGTGCACTATCAGGCATGCTTGATATTGATTGAAAACGACCGCATCGCAGCCCATGATCCTTCTCCCAATGACGACTGCCGGGTGAATGCACTGTAATGCGAAATCAAAATGCAATCATAACATGCCATAATTCAAAATCTGTGCCAGCTGTATCTTCTTAGTCAGAAGGGAATATGTGCATTTACACCAGTATTCTATAGAAAAGCTATTGAACGTGCGCTAAATGTCAAGCACTGCTACCTGTGGCTTCAATATATGCTTCTCACGGCTTTCGAACATGCGAATTGTGGAAAGTGCCTGATATGCGTGACCTAATACATGACCTACGAACCGAAGGCATCAACTGCTCTTGAACGAGTTCATGCTGTTATCATTGTCTGTGTATCATGGTCGATCATTACTTCTAGGTAATTCTGGCATGGAGTTCAGAGATAGCCTTACTAGAGAGAACGTTAGGGGCTGGCATGCATCCTTGAGATTACCCATGGTAAACGATGGAACGTTCCCAACTTAGGCCATAACCTGCGACCCATCAAAAATGCTTATCCACAAATGGATGGGTAGAGGTGCGTGTAGCCCAACTGACGCGGAGCGTGTGGCAAACTTCATCCACACTGAGCTATAAGCTTACCCATCCATTCAACGATGCATACCAGCCAGGGTGGACGTTGCGGGAACATATACAATTCATCCTAACAAACTGTTGGTGTAACTATTTCTAATCATATTATACTTGCTTACACATGGCTCAATCGATCATTAACAAGTTCAATGTCTGACATATGAGCCGGTTAATACCTTGTGGGATTCACCGAGATTTTTCATTGAGTGTATGCTTTCTCTAGATTACTATGAGGCTGCTTGGGTTTCCTCTGCTCACACTTAACAGCTCATGCCATTGATAACAGTACACTGCTAGGGCTATAAGCTGCGAAGAATTCCAAACGAGAGAGTTGCACCGAATGTGTATGAGCCAGTTCAAGAAAAAACAACGTCAATAAGGTGTTCTAGAAAAAAATTTTAGTATCAGAATGAAATAATGTCAAAAAATAGAGAAGAATTGTCCGAAGGAGCGAGATTTGTGTTTGATCAATTTGCGTAGTGTTCGCAAATATTTCCTCACACCGTCCCATGAGGTCAAGCACGAGAAAATAGTTTAGTTGTCATATTTCGACAATTTCTAAACAGATGCCTCACGTTTTTATATTTCTAGGTGGTGCCTGTGTACACATTTATGCTTCCACTAATCACAACGGTCTTTCTGTGGCGGATGAAACATACGCGAAGATCCGAGATTCGATCAATGATACAGGTATCTTCAGGAACCTCAAAGGAAACTGTCCAAAAAATGAGTAATTCAGGTGAAAGCGTCAGGTGCTGAAGGCTGGGCGAACTATTCCAATCAGCTTCAGCAACAATGGAACAGTTAGTAGGATGTAATAAGCCATTTGCAATATGTTGAATATGAATGAATTTGCTCATTCTAACAACGATTCTGACGTTGGAGCTGCGTATATATTCACAGTGAATATCAGAAAGAAGAGATTACAATATGCTAGGCCCCACTCAAATCAGGAACAAAGGACATCTGCTAGCATGCAACTATAAGATTACTTTTCTAGCAAATATTTCGTAATCATCAGTCATTTGTTGCTTTGATAAGAGTCAGATGTCAAATGCATAGTAGTCATCGTTGTTCAATCAAGTTACTATCTAATGTGGAGGATTTTTGGCAGAACTGAAGTCATATCTCAAGAAAGAGAGTATCAAAACGAAAACACGGGAAAGGGAGAGAGAAGAGCTCGATATTCTTACTGTTTCCCTCCATTGAAGCTAAGTGGAAATTTATTTATTTATTTTATAAGCTGCGAGGTGCGCCATAAACAGGAGTTCGAAAGAAAATTGAACAGAACAGACTCAAGCAATAAAACCAACAGCGAGATTCTTATTCCACCATGAAATTCTAGGTAGATGTACAAAATGTTTCTTGGTGGGCCCACAAAATCATAAGCAGACCTAGAAACCTAGATGTACTGGGTTACGACAACCTACCCTGTATGAGGAGAACATCGCAGATACAGGTGAATGACAATGGGAAGTCCACTGTGTACGTGGTGATAATGAGTAGACTAAGTTTCAAATGTTACGTATTCACCGTCATAACCCTCCTGAATTCATTTGTCATTTAATGTAGTACAATTGTATGCAGTTTGAGGTAGGTGTAGAGGAACCAGTGCAAGTGATTGTTTTGCAGGCATGAGAGAGGTGTGGTTACGTCAAAAGCGGGAAAATGTTTAGGAGACATTATTTGAGAAGTCCCCACGAAAAATTGTGTTCCAGTTCCAGAAAGACATGTTTACATCCAACAATGGTTTTTACAGAACAAATGTCTTGTACTTGTGGTATTCAACTTATTATTCGCATTGTTCGTGTTCTCCTTCCAAGAACTTTATTAAGAGAACAAAAAAACAAAGAGTACTGGAACAGGTAATGAGAACTTGCTGTGTCTTCATAGATTTCATGAAGCAGAGATTAGTATGACGTTTCAGCATGTTTTATGTTCTCTATACATGTCAAGAAAAGCCTTCGGAATACATTGAAAAACTGCTGTTTTTAAGGGGAAAGAAGTGGGGAAGTACCTAGTTGAAGTCGGCATTAGACTGACTTTTATTATACTCCGAAGCCAATTGTGCCAGAATTGTTTCAATTCGTCCATTTTTGAGCGCTTCAGAAGTTTTCTGAATCTTGTGCTTCTGAATTTAGTTAATAGTTGTTTAAAGTAATTAATCGACAACAACTCGAATGCGAAGTAGGATCGATCTAAAAATCATCGCAGTCATAGTGTTTCTGCACAAGAATAGAATTATTGCAAAAGAGGTTGTTCATGAAGAGAACCAGGTATAGGAATCGGCTCATACAAGCTGAGCTTGTGAATCAAAAACTGCATAAATACTGTGCAATTGGATATGAAATTACTAAGGATCATTTTTCAGTCGGTAGTCCGCAAAGAGCCTCAGACTAAGCAGTCCTGTAATACGAGCTGCGCTAGCAAGCCCTGGTTGTGCCCCACTGAACCTTCTGAGGAACACGGGCTACCACTAATTGAGAGCGATACAAAAGAAGAAGACTAGAAAAACAGCGGATACGGGCGAGGACGTGCTAACTGCTGTGAAAAGGATCCCTAATGACCTCTGGTTTATTTTCAACAAATTTCGCAGTCTGATGAGTTGGATTGGGGAATAAGCTCGTGGTGTGGGTCACATTCCATGCGGTAGAAAATAAGGTGAAGCGATAACTGAGAAACACCGTAGTGTCACCGATAAAGAGCACATCAAGTGCTACAAAAGGGCCATGACGGCAAATCAAGCAATGTTCAAATCTCTGTGGAAGAACAAAGTGAAAAAAACCGCAAGCACTTATTCGCCAACCCAATACATGATGCATCATGTCATTTCCTCCTCGTACGGAAAAGCGGTGCACATGGTTCATCATCGGAAAAATATCCATTGGACAAGCACGCTCGAAATCCGTTCCGTGAATCAGTTCCGTGAGTTTCTGCTTAAAGTGAAGGAGGAGTAATACTACTGGAGCCTAATAAGCAGATGAAATATAGAAAAGCAAAAAGGAAATAAAGGGTTGAGATGTAAACGTTTCCTGCCTCTTCTCGTTGACTGAATCTCAAACCCTGTAGGTACCTAAAATAAACCACATGAAGCAGTGATTCTTCATTAGTATCACCAACTATCTGAGTTGAAAACCATGTATCCTTGTGAAACTACATTCTTTTAGAAGTGCAGTCACAAGCGAAGATAGATATGCAGGAACTTGCACGTCTTGTAAACAGTGCTTTTATTACATAAATCTAGGAATCATGAAAATACCATAGAATAGAGACTATAGAGTAGATCACTTGTGCAAAGATGGTGTGACGGATATAGTTTACTGAAATCTCTATAATCTAAAGTTCCTGACCCATCCGAGCAGATTTTAAAAAAATTGGTGTTGAATATATAATTTAGAGGTTAGATATGTACCTGAAACATGTGAAATGGACCATCTCAAGAAGAAATCCTGATATCATTTTCATTGCAGAGAGTCACTTGGAAATCTCTCTGAAGAAATCTACTGTTCACCAAAAATGGGAATACAAGTAGTCATTGATACCTGAGGATAGAATGAGACGAAGCTCGACGCATGTCGGTAATTGTGACATACACTTATTCTTGAGAGGTTAACCGTTGTGCTGAATTTCCTTAGATCTATTTTTATTTTCTTAGTGCAAGCCTCCAACATACCGTGATACGCATCATCGAGTGCAATGAAACTGAGCAAGGTAAGCGGAGGAAAAACCCCTTGCTCCTTCTTTGTGGACCCTGTCATAGACAGCTTATCGCACAAGTCATCAAATAAATAAAGAAGTATTAACAGACTTAATATAATAAAAGTCATTTCAAAAGGGGCTGAGTTGCAATTTTACTGTCTCATGATGTTAACTTTAAGACAATGTCCTTTAAAGGCGAAAACACCATTTGCTCGTGCGTCTTGTAGTGAAAACTTTTAGCCCTTTGATGATGGCGTCTTTGTTAGCTATTTCTTCCACATTTTCTCAATTTCGGGTCCCCTTCCTGCTCTCAAATTTAGACAGAGAATCTAGATTTTTTTAATCACAATGAATTAGAAGTCTTACTACGCGGTCCAAGACATATGCTGGAATCGTTATGGCTTAGTGATCTCTCAAACTGGCAAAAAAATGCGCGACTCACGGGTGAGCCACGCGATCGTCAATGGGTTAGCACATTTGCATACCCTCTCGTCCATCCGTGTCTTAAGACGACGCAAAGCTCAACTCTCATTGAGGAGCACTGCATAGCCTAACACAACAAAGTTCTTTGTGACAATCTTATATTTTCCTAGGAATGTTCTCCAACAATTTCTACGGAATAATAGGTGCGTGGAAATGCTTTGGTGCAGCTCGTAGGAATCTAGCCGTTCCAGTTAGATTGTGATGGTTTGGATGCAAATTGGTAGTAGAGTATGCTATCCCACCACTTTCCTTTGAACTTCACATTGTTTATTTAGTTTATTTGAGGAACAAAAGCTGGTCATATACAATGAATCAAATCGATGAGTCTTATTCACGAGCTTAGATCGTAGGCTTCCCTAAGAAATCTAACTGTATCATCTTGAAAACATTGGGTAGGTCCCAATATTTCTTCATCGATCCCGTCTGTGGGATGCGCCACGCATTCGACTTCTTGGTTGACCATGGGCACGATCGAATCATCTGCCGTTTGAGTGCGCAGTGCGACTCTTGCCACTGCGCCACACACGCCCCTACAACTATGCACTTGCATCTGTTTTTTGGAACTCGACTTTTTGCTGAAAAACGAGTCTTTCTATTCAATATAATGGGGGTTTATTAATCATTGAAATACTGAATTTTCACGGAAAAGTCGAGTTCCGAAAAATGGATGCAAGTGCACCACCACTTGCATCCATTTTTCGGAAGATTAAGCAGATTTGGTTGTAATGTGCACATACATACAGTAGCGGACATACGTATTGCAACAAATCTTCTTCTGTATGTAATTTCTTTCAGAGCAGAGCTGGTTGACTTTAATTTTTATATGTTTTGCAGGTACACATGTGGGGATGGGTCGAATAGATGGGACTTCGTGTCGTGCATGAATCTCTCTGAGAGAAATTTTTTACCGGGTGAGGTCGAAATTTGGGGTTCGACAGTGTTGACAACCGCATACAAGAAATATTTACAAAGGCGGTCTCGACCTGAATTCATCACATTAATTTCGAAACATTTTCAATGAGAAATACATGCTAACACAGAATTCATTAATATCTGCCATTCTTGCAAATGAGCGGTTTGTAGGTAACCTTCTACCGCAATTTCTGCCTTTCTATTAGGTCGTCAAGTATGAAATGTCTGATTTTATGAGCGGCCAGTTTGACAGTCTCTATCTTCGAAGTTTTACTAGAGCATTTCTCATCTTTCTTTCCATTATCAAGGTACATCTTCCCTCTCTCAGAATCTCTTCCTTGATTTTTGATCAGTTCTCAAATTTTCGTTCGAAAGCATTTTTTGTAGAACAACTCAAAGACGAAAAATCGTGTCATTTTGGAACATATGCTCTATTTTCTAGCCATTAGAGCAGAGAAAGGAAACATCAGGCATCAGGGCAGCGTTAAAAGCTTTTGTATGGGAAGTTCAGCTCAGGTGACATGAAGCTGCAAATTGAGCCTTGTGATGAACTTGGATATCGATGAGCTGGAAGTCGTAGCCGAAGTGGATAGGAGTCGAACTAGGTCAGCGCAAGTAGCAAGGTGTGACCTTTATAATTCTATAATATTTATTTACTCATAGCAATACGTGGATTAAAAGTGGTTCGGTAAAAGAATTTTTCCCTTGACAGTGCGGATCGGGGTGCCCCTACCTAGGGTTGGTTTCGAGGGCTCCATCTCCCCACTTCATAATACACCGCATATTCCCGTAACCGTACCAGGGCTCCTCACCTTTTGGCTTCCACCCCAGTACCCAAGAATTTTATGGCCGTTGGAATACGAAGGCTGTGTTAGGGCGACTTACGGCCGGCTAAGGTGACGCACCCTAACACAGGGGAGCTAGTACACTAATTAGATTATATGAGTTTACTATACTAATACTACTTACAATATACTACGCTACTAAACTACTTCTCCTACAAAGAGACCCTATGGGGGCTAAGAGGGAGAACCTACTGACCTATTGGATAGTACCTACTAAATTATGTATATTGAGGGAAAAGAACTTGAGGGATGTGCCCTCTAGCTAAGCCAGCGGAGCAGGGGTGTGGACCCACCTGCACAGGTGATCTACACGTACTGGGCAAACCTTGCTCTATTTGACCGCCACTGCTTTCTGGAATTCGCACATTCTTGCTGTAGGAACCAGTCAATTTTCAACATGATGTTGGAAATGCTCTTCGCTGCTTGATCGCTTCTAGCTTTCCATGCTTCTAAGCTGTTGACGCAACCAAGACACCACAAAAGAGTCAAGGCTATGCCGATAATACAGAAGATGTTGGGATATCTTATATCGCAACTTGCGTTAGAAACAAAACTCAAAATCTTCCTATTCAGACATTTCTAATTTTCACATCAGTTCTGAGGTCAGCATTTCTTCTTGTGTTACTACTACTCTCTCTAAAGATGAACATCTCTACTGTGATCTCTAGCCCTAATGGAAAGTAGAGATAACCCAGCTAGTTCTGGTGGCTCCAATAGTGCACACTGCCAAAAATATGGTCTGGATTTCTGCTTTACTTCGAAAAGTGGCTTAAGTAGAAAATCACATTGCCTGCAGGAACTGTACATCCTCTACAATGCTGACTATACGTAGCGACCCGAATCGTGGCTCCGTAATGGATTCTTTACATTGTATTAGAAGCCAGATGTTCTGCAAACGTTCCATCTGCTCCGCTGTATTGAAACTGAACAGAATTTTCGTGCTTCCACGAGAATAAAGTAGTAAACTTCACCCCTCTGATGTCCAGCGTAGTTCACTACACTTTAGTATGGTTTGATTTACTTCCTGACTCCTCGAAACAGGAAGCTTTTAGCTTTACTGTCTGGGACAACATTATAAAGAATCTGGTGCTTCTTTTTGCACAATAACGCCCAAAGAAAGCGATTTCTCAAGAAAAGCAGAAATTAAACCACATTTTTAGCGATTTGCACTAATGGAGCCACCAGAGCTAGGTACCTCTTTAATAGAGCAGAAGTATCACAAGGAGAAATTCTGACCTTAGAATAGAAATTGCGGCAGAAGGTTACCGCCAACCCGATCATTTGCAAGGCTGACAGATATCAATGAATCCCTTGTTAACACGTATTTTTCAGCGAAAATGTTTCGAAACTAACGTAATAAATCTAATTCAGGTCGAGACCGCCTTCGTAAACATTCCTTGTAGGTGGTTGTCAACACTGTCGAACCCTAAATTTCGATCTCACCGAATTCATGCACGAAATGAAATCGCATCTATGTATTTGTCCCACTACCACATGTGTACCTGCAGAACATATAAAAGTTAAAGTCACCCAGCTCTGCTCTGAAAGAAATTACGGAAGGAGATTTGTTGCAAGACTTATGTCCGCCACTGTTGAAGTATGTATTACGAAGTCATTGAAGTAATGTCAAATATTGCACGATCACCGCGTTTTTATTGCGTTCATTTTGTAGTAACGAAATTCTGCAATACATTTCAGTGGCTTACGAGTTCCGAGCAACGTAAGAAAGAGGAAATTGTTGTCGGCATTCTGGTAGCTAAAAAGGAGGAAGTTATTGTGTTCGGGAAAATTACTGACTTTCCATTCTTCACTTTTGTTCTTATTTCGTTTCATTTGATTTTCAAAGCCTTAATTATTCCCATGCGTGCAATTGCGAGGCACTTGAAAATGTTCTACGATTCCTACATGCAAATATTAGGTGTTAACATAAGTCGTTGCGCTTTTTTTAATTGCAATTTTGTCCCTCCCGCTGCCATTTTTCACCGACATTCACCATATTTTCTGAAAGCGCTTTCCATTTTCTACAAACCTATCATCACGTGTTTTCACAGAACTATCGAACTACTTAACTTTTATGCTCAAAAAGAAAAACGCCAATTCTTGGAAAAACCGGGTTTTCTCCTTGCATTCAGTGGGGACCAGAAAGGATCCTATGCTGTTTTAGCGTGTAAGCTCTGTCGAATATAAACGCGGCGGAAAAACATCATCAACGGAACTGTTGGAGCGCCAACTTTACGATTTTTGGAAAGTAAGGTCTAACGTCACTATTAGGTAAGATGACTAGACCATCGCGATTGGATTCTTCTAGCAGAATTACCTCAGTTATTCGAAAACTTTGCGAAGTACGATGTCTATCTAGACCATACAATTCCTATGGAGCTGTTCCTGGGTCTCCATGTAAGAAATTTGTTCTATCGACGTGGTTTGTATCTCCGAGACAAAATGTGTCTTCTTTGATCTTAGAAAATCGCTGATGAGCAGTCATTTCAAGCAAAACGTATTTTCATGCTTGAACAGGTCACTTGGCCAGTTTAGATGGCCTTTCGAGCTTCAACTGATTGACGGGATAGGTGGTTGTCGGTTGCGCTGTTTTTCATTGACTCATTGTTCCATTTCGTTTGCTTAAAACTCGAACGAACTATCACCTTAAGAAAAATGTCCACGAAATTCCTGTATATAAATTGTATCTAAAAGATGGCAACTAGGTGGAGGAACTTGCATTCGAAAAAAAACGCAATGATTTAACACCAACACACCTATTATGTGTATGTTTACCCTTATCCACTCTCCACTCCCCATTCGGAGTAGCATATGTGTGTGTATGTAAGTATGTGTATGTGTGTGTATGTATGTGTGTATGTGTGTGTATGTGTGTGTGTCTGAAACGAAATTCGGGGTATGGACTAGCATGGTGATACGCGTGTAGATGGGTCCAACGAGGTGATACGGGGTGCGCCGGCGCCCAAAAGTGAGGGAACGTGTGGAGACGGATCCATAGAGATAGAAGTGCGTTGGAGATGAGAAGTGGGGAGGTGCTGAGGAAGGAGTTACACATTGTTATTCGAGTCTTTTTCTCTCGAATATTCGAATGATCGAATATTTTGACTTTTTGAATAATTCGAATATTCGAATAATCGAATGGTGATAATGGGATAGCGATGGAACAGGAGCGGTTGCGAAGAGACACCCACCCCCCCCCCGTACCCGAGCATGGGTCACCAAATTTTTGGAATCACGTTGCTTTATTTTACAAAATAAATAAAACTTTGCATCAATTTATTTTTGATCGTTTATTTTTCTCAATAATTACAGTGAGTATTCTAAATTATAACTGATATTCTTAAATTTTTTATTCTCCACTGGCGTCGCCGAAGTTGCGGAGATCCCAATTTTTTCCACCTCCCAATTTCTGCGTCCGCCACTGCTGTTCAGATAAATAAAGTGAACATAAATATGATTTGAGGGACGAACGTAAGTAGCGATTACATTTTTTTACTGTTTCTCACGCTATTATAGTAACGATCAATCGAGCTTCCTGTGGAAGGAATTATCTGTAACCAAGTCGAATTGCGCACATCGCATCCTATGTTCCAACCGTGTCTTAAAAGCAGGGGCCCACCTCATTCCGCTGTTGGAGGTATAGATATATCTTAGACTATGTTGATCCCTGTAATGTACATCACAAGGCTCAGAGGCGATGAAAGCTTCATTTTTGGAGGGGTCGAAGTGGCTACATTATTGGAGCCCGTAGGCGGATCGCTCAAAGCTGTGTTGGCTGTCTGCCACGGCTGCAGCGTTTTCCAACCTGCCTTGGCGTGTTCAATCGATAAGATCAATGGCTTCACACGTCAACTCTGGTTATCAAACTTTTACAGACCCCGTTCCGGAAAACGTGTTGAAAGATGGTTCCGAGACAATTTACCTACATCGCTGGATTCACCGTGTCGAGGAGTTGCAGGATCTGCAATTATCTCAACCATGGATGTGATGTGGGCCCCTGCCTTTGAGCAACAAATCAACTTCATTCCGGTCCCTAGGTACCACCGTAAAAGACAAAACTAATAACGTTTTGTGTTATCTTCTACGAAGCTCGATGACCGCATATTTCTCTCAAACTCCCGCACCTTCAAATTTGCATCATGTGTTCGATAATTGGCATCATGTGTTCGATATGTAATTTTTCAAATTCAGCCGAACTTAAAGCCAAAAAAGGGGTAGCATGGGATTAAATGTTTGCAGATGATAAGATTAACAGCCTCTATAATGTAGTTGGAAACAAATTAGGCCCGTCTTTTCCACGGGTCTTGTCAGTATTGTCCAATTTTTTCATTAAGCAATCAGTGAAAAGTAATAAATGAATGACAGTGGCGGACGCAGGGGGGGCGGGGGGCCCCCCCCGAGAATGGGTCGCCAAATTTTCGAAATTACTTTACAATACAAATAAAAATCTTGTGTTAGTTTATTTTTAATTGTTTATTTTTATTATTATTTTTAATATATTTTTTATTTATTGTTTATTATTATAATTAATATTATTATTAATTTTATTTTCCGTCTGGGTCCCCAAAACGGCGGAGACCCCACTTTTCTTCCCACGCCCCCCCCCCCTCCCGCCCACTTTCTGCGTCCGCCACTGATGAATGATGCATGCTTGTCGTTCGCATTCAGTCACTTGCTGGGAGTAAGTCATAATATGTGATCCATGAGTCATGGCAATTTTATCATTAAACCAATTATTCGAATCATGGATGCTCGAATATTCGAATGTTCGCATATCGAATACTTCGACTTCTCGAATTGTTCAAATATTCGAAAAGCGAAAATTTCGAATTATTCGAATATTCGTTCAAAAATATTCGTTCGATTACCAATGTATAGTTGGAGGCCACTGCTGTGATAGGGTACACCTGCCCTCAGAAGCGGAGAAATCTCACAAGTTGTTTTTGGCTCCACTGATGTGGGAGTAGAATGAGGATGAGTGTCGCTTTCGTTTAGCATGCTAGGCGCATGAAATTCCTCAGTCGCTTTTGTGGCCCTCTCAGGTCCTGTATTCATTCCTTCGTCTCTGAGGCAACTACCTCATAATTCAAGTGGGATGTAGTATGTATTTTTTTAAATTGGTTTCTCTTTACTCAAGAATGCGCACTTATAAGTTGCCCACCAATTATAAACCCACTGAACATCAGAAGAATCCCAGTGCTTAGTAGTCTCGCTGCAGTCGAAAAAGATTTGTTAAGAAGCCCCTCAAAACAATGTGTTGTGAAGTCACTAAGACATCTTGGAACTTAAGAGGGAAGTTTAAAAATATCGGGTTACGCATGCGTGAGAAAACGTAGGAGGTTCCTTGAATGCACTTCTATGTTGATGTAATCGTCTGAAAAAAGAATCTTAGTTGTGCAAAGTACTTTCTTTTACTTTTTGCTACGTTGTGACTATTCTTATTACCGCATAGTAGTCGCCAGCAGGCTCATTAATTTTCTTCTCACCATCCATGCGCGACGCTGTTTTAGCAGCTGCCTTTCGCTACGATGCTTCTGAGGTCTCTGATTTGTGTTTGCCAAACTCAGATAACTGGATAAGGCAAACGCAGCACAATCTGCAAAGCCACACCCCCAAGAAATGGAAGGCAGACATTGCTGCAGGAGGAAGAACTGCTGCATTCCGACTGCTAAGAGCAGCAAGCCATGTGATTAGGCTGCGTTTTTTGCCTGATGAACTGTGGTGCCATGCAACCTGCGTTCCGCATGCTCCTTGCCACGTGGCGACACGCCCCCTGGGAGGTGTATATAAGCCGCTGGTTGAGCATCAAAGTTTAGCCGTATCTCCGCTTCGGCGGAGACAAGGCGAGCCCAGCGAGATTCGTCAGGCCGGGTAAAACCGTGTCCCAGTGCAATAATTGGTCAGTCGAGATCCGCGCGGTGCGGACGCGTGCGGGTGCGGCGAGGATCTGAAGTTCGCAGCATCCCTCGAGCGCTGCTGCGGAAAGCACGCACGCGTTCGGGACCATTTTTGGATTAGCTTGGGTAAGCTTCTACTTACCCAAGTCTGCAGTACGAACACAGCCCTGCACCCAGATTGAGCTGCGATCCTAGAACTTTGAAACATCCAAAACCAGTTCTCGCCTCCGAAACACAGCCTTTCTGGGGAAAACGCAGCTCGTGGGGCGACAAAATAAGCTTTCACCTCCCGGTATAACTGCTGTTCAAACGTGTTCGGCCTGCGTTCGTCGTCCCGGAATCTCTGAGAAAGTACCTATTTGTTTCTTGATTTAAGATCTCTTTCATAACTCACTTTCATAACAGATTTCATTCACGCAATGCTACGTCTACCACTAATAAAAAGCTATGATCTTGCTTTCTTACATTAGCTCTTCACTTCGATCACGGCGATTTACTGTCTAAACCCTTTTTTTTCAACACTTGCTTCAATCTTTAGGGAAACTTTTACAAGCTTCATTGGCAGTGCGTTTTTTGCGGCCCCTAAAAGAACGCGCCGCAACCGCGCTGCTCCCGCTAGAATTCTCTCCGGGACAACTAACGATAGAATTTTCTTGATAGTTAGTTGGGTTTTTTTGTTAGTTAAGATGAATGATGATGAGCGGCTGTCTAAAAACTGCAGCCACTGCGGCAATCTTTTATCGTGAGCGGCGCGGTCGTGGAGCGTGCTTTTCGAGTCCTGCAAAAAATGCTAGACGCCTGTGTTTATTTTTTCTCGAACGGCTCTCACACGTACATATATCCCTCATATGTTCAAGCGTATAAGTTTTGTTTTTGATTCGGAAGGTGTTCTTGCGCAACTCAATGTGCATGTAATAAACAAATCCTCTTATATAAATCCTGGTAGTGCAACAAAATTTTCTAGAGCACAGGCGGTGGGGGACCAGCACGTGATCGCATGCTTTCATCATGAGGCCCAGTTATAGACAATGCTCGTGAGGATGCGAACCTGACGGGGAATTCGGCCGACGTTTCGTCATAGGAGCATAAACGTAGTGGAAGTCGGGTGCACTCAGCATTTCGTGGTAGGGCCAGAGCTTGGCGGTCTCGAACCTCGGGCAAGGTAGTGTTTGCAACGATTTGACGTTGCATAGCAGCAATGTATGGATCAGAGTCGCCCCTCTGCTGGAGCATTGCTTTTGACTCTATTCAACTGTGAAACAAGCAACGATAATCGCCTGGAAAGGATGTGTGAACGCCGTGGAGGCGATGGCGAGCCGTGAAGCGTCACATAGGATATGCTCTCTGCGCACCTCCCGTTGAGGCCCCATGGGATTTTGCAGCCTGAGGAGGATCAGTACAATCAGTACAATCAAATCGAGGATCAGTACAATCAAATACACAGGATGAACGGACGAAGAACGAGTCATCATAAGCCGTTGTGACATCTTCAGGAACCATTTGAGCATTTGATCAAACTTTCTAAATATTTCCTAACTTTCTTCCATTATTCCCGAGATTTGCAAAGAATGCGGGTGCACTGATGACGAACAGATGTGCCGTGGCCCCGTAGTTCAGAAAAACATCAGGATAGGTGTCTACCGATCGAGAAAGGGTCCGCCGTGGCCCAGTAGTGGGGAAAACGTCAGGCGTCAGGATACAGGTCCATCGATGGAGATTGGGTTCGCAGGGGCCCATTAGTGGGGGAATGCCAGGGTCCACGGATGGGGATTGGGTCTGCCCTGGCCCAATAGTGGGGAAAACGCTAAGATGCACGTCCGTCCATGGAGTGGTTGCACTCATTAGTGTCCCTGTCAACCACCTCCTCTTCATCCCTGCATATTGAAGCAGAAGCTCATTACTTGGACTACCTCAGTAACGTGAAGCTTGAATCATTTCAGGTGATTATTCGCACGGCATATACTTAGGATCGAACAATGCTCTAAATTTATATTCGAATTTGAGGACTCAATTCTAAGAAGAGTTGAAATTTTGGGTGTCCCGGGGTGAGAGAAGTGCAACTCATGAGGAATTAAAACGAGTGATATAGTGCATTCTCTTTCTTGAGCATTCCAATTTTTCAGATCGAGTTTCGGATTTATACCCAAGTTGACTGGGTTATTTGGTTTCTATTCGGTCCTAAGTATAGTTACATATTACATATTACATACATATATCACATACTTTAGCTTAAACACAGAGCTTTCCTTTCGAAAGAATCTCATGATTGCGGATCTCATGATCGGAAAAAGGCGTCTACGCAGAAAACATCAATTTCCTCTATGCTATCCTTCCTTGCTCTCGACTGTCTAGCATAACAATTCCTTTTCTTCGTAAATGAGAGTGGAGTTTGAATAGAAAGATGAGGGAACAGGAAGCGACTACTTCTATCATTTAACTGTAGTAATATTGAGCTACCCTACGTCGTTATGCTGTGTCACAGTACTGCCATTTGTTGGCAACACGCGTCAAATAATGAATTAAAACTGTTCCGATTCTGAAACTGGATAAGACTCCTCAGTGTATTCTAATGCCCTCATGGTCATTATTTTCGATGAACAACCTCCATGATTCCCTGTTCCACGCTATTGTTTGGGCATGGAGCGCTATTCCTGGAAAGGGCAATATGACCTGGCTATACGACTGGTCGGTGGCCCAGGGCCTGACTGGGCTGCCCTCTTCAGGGCGCTGACCCTATCCTTTGAGGCAACTGATATTTCAGATATTTCAATCGAAAACATTTTCCACGAAGTCTGCCATACCCAATGCTCCAGGACATCCTGGGCTAGGATACTTGAACGCATAACCAAGCAAAACCAGGCTAGCAAACCAACTTTCGCTTCCAGCGCCTTACCCTGTACGGTAACCAGTAGCGCTAGCCATAGATGTTTTGCAGGATCATCGTTCCATGGTTTCGTAGTCCTGGATCATGGACATCTTTGATTCACACTCTGAACTTTCTCTAATATCAAAATTCCGGTGGCAGATGCGGGAGGGGGGAGGGTCAGAATAAGTCGCCAAATTTTTGAAATTTCTCCATAAAATATATGAAAATCTCATGTTATTTTGTTTTTGATTGTAATTTATATTATATGCTACTTTAATAGTTTTGTTCTCCATTAGCGTCTCCATAACGGCGGAGACCCCACTTTTTTCCACCCTCCCCCCTCTCGCCCCTTTTCTGCGTACTCATCTGCAAAATTCCAGTCTTCTCAAACAATTGGGAATGTTTATCTGTTCTATGAATAAACGGCCTTCATTTTACGAAAACATCTTTTGATTATCTTACAAACTCCCATTAGCTAATTAGGACTACAGCTATGCCACCCATTTGAGTATCAACTGTTGTCACATTTACGTTTCATTTACATTTCATTCACCACTTTCATTAACATGATTTTGTCCTATCCACATAATAAATGTCAAAATATCCTGTATAAAAACAAATCCTTATAATTAAGTTTAATGAGGCGGTCCCAAGTGGGTGTTTTCGGCAGATGACACTACGGTACAGTTCGTGATCCCATCTTTATTTCACTGCTTTTTTTTTGAACAAGGTGGGGAGGAGCTGCGAGGAGGGGCCGGTCACGGGGTACTGCAAGTTTCTTTAGTTTTCTTTCTTCCTCCGGAGAGGTCCAAAAACTTATATAAAACACAAGGCAGAATTTTTTGGATTTACATTTTCCTCACATAATATTGTTCCCAATGAATAACGCTTCTCCTCAGCACTAGTTAAAGGTAGTCCACCTACTTTTCGTTCTAACTCAAGCTATATTTATGGCTTATTTTTAGGGGAGTGACAAAAGATTCGCCTAATGAACTATAGTATAGTTGCCCTAATCCCATAGTGAAACTGTTATGATGGACATTAAATAGGTTCTAATAGACTCTAAAATGTTGTGCAATGAGAACACATTAGTGATGCCATAGATCCAATTCCTAATAGAGATGTTCAAGAAGGTCTCTCCACAGTTCCGGTTTCGAGGCTAAGAACTAGACCGGTTGTGTGACTTCCTTGGTGCCCCCAGGTCTATGACCCTTAGTTGGAAGTTGTACTACCATAATAACTGCCAGGCCTGGGTTAAAATGCAGCCTGAGTGGATCAGATTCGAGCCTTCGCTCGATGTTTTGACCCAAACCCCTGGCTAACCAGGAGATTTATCCATTTGGGTATAGAAAATTAGTACAAGAAGATTCCGAAAGCGGTGACTGGTTACATTAGCGCCCACGCATGCTGCTGCGTATGGTACACATGTATTCAATGCCTCCGCGATTCTAAATAGATGAAGTCGAATGCGTGGCGCATTCTGCGAACATTACTTACTCCGACCAGTGTGTCGCTCATCTTTTGTCCTAGGCATTTCGTTAATGAGCTCTTAGTATTGTCACCCCCATCCCTTGTTCGCGAACAGGTAGGTGCGGCATAATATTGCACACACCTCGCTGTCCATGATTGTCTTTGGCCGCGGTCCTCCCTTGCAACAGAACAAGCACTAACTACCAGGTTATTCCCAAATCGATACCGAATTTTGAGCGTTAATTTTCATCGATCATAGACCTGCTCATATAAAACCTTTAAGTTAATGAATATTAGAGTCAGCATACATATTATAGTATGTATGTACCTAGGACCGAGTAAAAACCAAATAATTTTTTTTTACTCTAATTAACAATTGAGGGAACAACTCATACATCCAGATTTTCGACACTGAAAATCTCTGGAGCTCATCCCTTCTTTCGTAGGCATTGCACTGGTTCTCAACCGAATATTTTTGACACGAATATCGAATATTTTGAATAAATGAAAAGGTCGAATTTTTCGAAATTAGAGACCAATATAATGCGGTTTGAGACAGAAAAGGAGCTTCAACGCTTCCTCATTCCCGAGTACCTGGATGTTTAGATTGTTTCCTAAATCGTTTATTCAAATAACAGAATTATTCGGTTTTTATTCGTTCGCTAGTGTGATAAATACATGTATCCATCTTCCAGTTGACCTGCACAGGAAATGAATCTGAGCTTATTCGAAACATCGAAGCAGCAAAGTGTTTTAAGCAGATATGAAAGATCACCTGCAATCGTTTCTGTTAAGGAGAGGTCTAGGTTCTTGAAATTGCAAGGTCCCATGAATACGTTACTTCAAGGAGAATTCCGCCTTCTGAATTCATGGGATTTTGTCTGAACTGAAAATCTGGGACATGTGGTGTCGTGAAGAATCGAGACCACATTCTTCTTCTTTCGATGTACGAGGACATTTTCTGGTTATTATGGAACGACAAATCAGCACTGATACTTTGACTAGGTATTAGGAACGAGTGTCAAATGGATCACCGCCAGACAATTAGGAACGACTTATTAAATGGATCACCGCCAGACAATGACCTTGTTTTGGAAAGGATTTGGGGCTTCGATCCGCTCAGTACAGTGCAGTTTGTGCACTCTGCTGAATACTGTAAAAGAAAATCAGTCCATCGTAAAATACGCCAACATTCGTCAAAAACGACCTCGCGATGTTGCGTGTAAGAGGGATCGTGCAAGTAATAAAAGCAATAAATAAATATGATAGTGAGGCAATTCCTATTTTTCGGCCATATTTAGCTCGAAACGACGGTACACCATTCCTACCATCACTTTTTCATAATTCTCGCTCATTCCGCGTTCTCAAGAGCAGGTACGTAGTAGGCATGCAAGTCATCTTTGGGATTCCGCGTGGTTCCTCAGGTGACAGCTCCTTGAAAGCAATCCCGTCGGCCTGAGATTTACGGCTACGACTCGGTTGAACATTGAGTCTCATGTTTCCAGATCACGTTTCCTCGAAAAAACCTGAGCTTTCGCTGAGAATTTCTCTCCATTATCTTTGGGGGTACTGCTATTGCTTACAGCTGCATTGTTACCAACTTTGAGCTTATATTTCACGACAAGTTTGCACTCAACTACATTTAGCACCATAAATCGTGAAACCAACAATAACGGCACCAACAATAGTAAGTTTCAGTAAGGAATGAAAGTACAGAAAAGGGATGAACAAGCTCTAAGATGAGTACAAAATTGCCCACTTTACTCGTGTGCTTGAAGTAGTTTATTTATATATTTATATATTTATTTATCTATTTATTTATTTATTTGTTGAATATGTAGACACAATGGTGTACCACCAAATCAAACCTAGGTACCACGGAACACTAAGGACATTTGTGTGATCACAATACAGTACGAAATAACATCGTTCTCCCAATACGGAGGGCGCGCGTTTGGCTCAGCCAAAAAAGGGGTGTGGCTGACCGCGTCCTGGCGGTACGCACGCAGCGTGCCGCCGCTAAGTGACAGCCAGGAAGGCTCACGCAGAGGGGTGAAATTCTTAAACTGTAATTCTTAAAAACCTCCGAAATTTTCCCATAATAGACTAGTTGCTGTGCTGATCGCGGAATCGGTGACCATTTTGTAAAATGACGTCACGTTTATCCACTTGAAGACCTAACCTTCCTGTTCAGCCCAGTTTTTCTGGGGATTCTGCGACATCGTATTTGGTCCCATTTCAAAAGTGTATTACTTCCCTTTGATTTATTAAATTTTTTCGAACCTTTTTCATTCGACTGGTCCTTTAGATGACAGTTTTATTTTGAATGCTCCGCAGCAGTAACTCATCGTTTTCAGTTAGTTTTCCCCTCTCGAGATCCTTATCCCAGAACCCGAGCGCGTCTTACTAAGCCTAGAGCAACAAGGACTAGGCTGACCCACTTAACCCGAGATGAACGAATTGAAACGAAATGGAAATTTTTGGTAGAAAATACGATCTGTTTGGGAACAATCTCATAGACTTCATCTGCGATGAGGCACAGTTCTTCTCCCTAATCGTGGAGGATTTCAAAATTGTCGGCGAAATTCCATCTCTGTACAAAGAACGATATCTAAGACAGCCTTTAACATAAACGCACAATACAGTAACAGCACCTTCCTGTGGGAGAGCATTAGTAATAGAGCACTGATCTTCGCCTATAATGAATGTTACCTTTGGAAGTTATTCAGTAGTGCTTCTCCGCAGAAATGTTCCTTTGTCGTTGCCTTCAATGGGATTGCCATTCATTCCCCAGTGACCTATAGTGTCGGCTGTGCTCTTCTTAATTTTACTCACATTATAAAGGTACCCTCTTAAAGGCAGTGTCCAAACCCAGGACCAATTTGGGGTATTGGGTATCAGAAGATGCACGAGGTGACGCTGATTACAATTGCGTCAGCCCAAAAATGCAGAAAACCCCCCTTTTGAACCGTATATTTTTGAAGGAAACGGTCACCACGGCGCATCGACATCTCGTACGCGAAGTTGCGCTTGCATTCTATCACACATCTGCAACTTCACCATTGCGTGGAGTGCCCGTTTCCTCCGAAAATAGAGGGTTCAAAAAGGGGGTTTTCTGCACTTTTGAGGATACCTACACCTTTGTAATCAGCCTCGCTCCCTCCATGCATCTTCTGATACCTAGTACCTCAAATTGGTCCTGAGCTTGGACACTGCCCCTCTAAGCACTCTTCTTTACCAAATTTTCGAACGCTTCCCCCTGGCAGGGCGCGGGCTGACATCCTTCCCGACACTTTCACAGAATTATAAAAGGTGATTCGGCATCGACTCGCATTCTTTAGAAATTCTAGCCTGGACCTCACTTTAGGGGGTTGATAGATGCGCTGATCACGAGAATCGCACTAATTTCCTATCCTATTCACCTTTTGACGTTTTTCGTAAAGGTGTATTGAGATCACAGTAAGAAACAGAGAAAACATGAATTCTGGCGAGGAAATGGCAGTCTGATCAGGCACTTGCCCGCTTTCCTGCTCAGAAAACCCCGGAAATTTCCTCGCTAATTGATATAAAGGTTAATGAATGTGATGAACATGAGAATCGTAGCCACTTTGTATTGTAACACCATTTAAGTTAGCCACGCTACAGCATTTGGCACTGCCATTACTTCGATTTCCTGTCCTTGTCAAAGTTTGCATTTCATTTCATTCACCTGCACTATTCCCACCGTAAATTTACGAAAACATTGCTAGGGTAGAAAAAACTGCGATTTTCGTGATCAGGGCATCGAATAACCCCCTAAAGAGAGGTCCAGGCTAGGATTTCTAAAGAATACGGGTCCGATCCGGAGTCACCTTTTATAATCCTGTGGAATGTTCAGCTTTTAAAACTACTTAGGTCCACGAGGAGTATAAACCACTTGTTTTTGAATGCCTGACTGCTTCAAACTACTTAATCTGTCCTCGTTGGCGAAGGAGATGAGTTTTCTCAAATTTTCGTCCATTTGTGCAACAAACATCTAACTATTTTGTTCCTCTCGCCGCCCGGGTAAGTTTTCATTTCAGCTGCTGCGCTTGCATACCTGTAATAAAAGTGTCAACACTACACTTAACCGACAGGAGAGTGTGACCATTAAAGTGTTTCTTACCAGAAATATTACCGAAAAGTCAGCTTTGTCTTTCGGCTCCAATTCACTGCTTAATCATGCTTTTTCTTTCTTTAGCGTGCTACAAATGCAGTTACGTGGTATGAAATGTGAAATGTATTGCTTAGTCTACTTCTCGTCTTGGTAAAACTAAAAAAAACTAAAAAAACAAAACTTGGTAAGTAAGGGCCGAGGGAGGGTTAAAACTATGGGTGAAGTAAGTAGTAAATATGGGTGGCTGAAGTAAGTAGTAAATACGTGGCCGGCACTATACATATGGGCATGCATGTGTGCATTTTGCATCGAACTAGTAAATGGAGAATGTGAACATCCTACTACTGACCTTTGCTAAATCATTACCTTCCGTTGAGGTGTGCTGCCTTTAACTTTGTACCGGATACGTACGTGCGTCAGAGGTGTGCATACATCCTATGCAAATTTGTACTTTTCACGAATGTCGATAAGATTCGCTAGAACAGTGTCTGGAGTGCGTCTGGGACTATCCTTCATTATACAGCTGTCAGGCTGATGCGTATCCAGTCACAGTTTTATGTGAAATGTTTTTTTATCAGCACGAGTGAAGTTTTTATAGCATCGTGCCATGTACTTTAGGAATACACTATTATCCCTGACTCCTTTGGTGCATACATGCTAGAGCAATGATCAATTGAAAATCGACAAATTCACTTTATTTGGGTACTATATATTTTGGAGGCGTACCCGGAAGTCTAAAATTTAAAAAGAGCTCTACGTCTCTCCTTTTATGCATGTCCATCGAGGCTGTAGAGCTCTTCCTTTTTTTTGAATCATCCAGTTTTCGGAATACTCGAAATCGAATATGTGCTTGAAAACTGAGTGTAACAAATATGTTATTCGATTAACGCCAACACGATTAAGGAGAGCACTTTTTCAAACGAAATATACTGTGTTAATTTGCGTATATTCATTATGTTGAAAATTTTATTATACTGAACTGTTCAAAGATATTAGATACACTGTACTAAACATTACTTTGAAAACACAACAGTGTTGCAATTTTTTTTTCGTGTGGAACTCGTTTCTCTCAATGGCATGTCCACTCGGCATGAATAGGAGGGGCTGGCAGGACGCCTAACAAGCGCACAACCAGCAGGGTTAATTTCTTACTTCAGCATCATGACCAATGTGCGTATCTCTTCAATGTGATTGCTGCTTCCATTCAGAAATGAATGATTCACCGTGGCCAAATCTGCTTTTCGAGTTATATTCTGCTATAAATATGCACGAAAACTATTCCATACATGTCGGCTAATTAAAATTAAATCATGCTTATGAAATTCTCTTGGATTCAGATAAGTTCTCGCGATCTCTTGGCAAAATACATCCAAGAAGCCAAAATTTGGGTGCCTTGAGCAAGCCTAAATCATGCCACGTACGTAACTCTTCAGAGAGATTACCGCGGCAGGTAAGGAAGGCGGGTTTGAGATCAGCATCGAAAACTGAATTCAACAGTAAATTACATTAGGAGTTGTCGGACCCGCCTAGTATCCCTCCCTGGTGAGGAATAAGCCTGTGACTTTTTTCATAGGCATTAGATTCGTTACCTTTACTCCTGACGCTGTCATGCGCTGTGTATTTAGTCTATTAATTCTACTGCCTACTAACAACAAATCTGAGGAAGGAATACAGAGTGAGCCATAAATACGGAAACACGGAATGTATATGCAGAAAAAGCATTTATTTGTAATTTGAAACATAGTTGTAGGATTTATGTTAACTAGGTCACATCTGACACAAGGCAACCCTTCATCTCCGAATAACCCCTTTCAGTTTTGATAGAGGCCCCAACATGCTGAGCGGAGTCGTTGACATCGGCAAGTGATAGTGGTTGTCGTGCCCGGCCTGGGCGTCGGTGGTAGCACCCAAGCCAGACACGGCAAAAGAGGGTTTTACCTGAACCCACAAGGCTACGAGGGTAGTACCGCAGCGCACAGAGACAGTGGGCTCGCAAGCCAGCGGGCAAAGTGAAAGAGGCCTACTACCCTAAGCGAGCGGCAAGCGGGCGCGAGCGATTACTTAGCGAACTTAGTATAGACTGCCTGAACCCTTGACCGAGATGATCCTAGAACCTAGCACATAACCAATACCCTTCAACCAGATGTTACCAGATATGGATGATCTTCAGGTTATCCTTCTTCTTCACACCATTACACGAGATAAATAGCCACCTTCATATTCCCCATCAAATATAACATCAATACAATAATAAAGCTAAACCACAAGATGGAATGGGTCAACTTATAACCGGCCTGGTGGACACGCGCAGCGACTGGCAGGATCGTGACGGCGGCTCGACAAGATCTTCTGGAGCGTTGACTTGGCGATCGAGGAATCCATCATCATCGAACGGCAGGACGGCGACCAGCATCTTCGGTGGAACCATGGGCCATTGCGGCTGAGCGGCGAGGAGTCGATTGAGCGGACGGTCGAACGCGAATGAACCCATGAGAGCGCGAGGGCGCCTTATATAGTGCTGCCGCGTGGGAACGGTACGCGCGGTCTTGAGAAAGTACCGTATCCCGTGGGAGCGCCGATGGAATTGGCGCGCACACGCCATGCGAGTGTATTTGAACCGGTGTAGGACGTCGGTTCACACCGCAGGCGGATTCGGACCGGGATCTTGACGTCGGTCGAAGGAGTCCTCGAATGGAAGTCGTGCGAGAGTCACGACACTCCGGGCGGCGAGAAGATGGAACGACGCAGGATCGAAGTGACGAAGTTGTTCCATAGCGACTTCGAACGACGGCATCTTCTTTCTTCTTTTGCGCGTTGCGTGTCCGTTACCTACGTGTCAGGAATATACAACACCTACGAGTTAAAAAACCTAAGTGTTGTAGCGCGGTTACCTACATTGACGTGGGCCTACTATTGTTTGACGTTTTTGCAGCGTAGAAAAAAAATGATGTTCTTGACGTTTTCCGCTGCGGGTGAGGGCGTGCTGATGTTTTTTGCACTGTTACCTACGGGGGAATGGTGGCAGTGCTTCTTCTGGGTGGAAGCATAGACCGTTGGCGTCAGTATCACGACGCATAACCATGACGTGACCATGAGACCATTGGCGGAGGCAACCATAAGACCATGACATATGAAGTTCGGCATAGACTCGAGTGACTTGACGTGGGCGTGAAACATCGGCATGACATGGAGGCAGCGGCTCGACATTGGAATTGAGGCTCGACATGACATGGACGACGATTCAGCGGCTCGACATTGACTTGACGGCTTGATCGGCAGGAACCTCGACGAAAGATTGAGATGGAACGAGGTAGAGGTTACCTACTTAGCGTGTTTTCACGCCGTCAGGGGGAGCGAAAATGTGAGGGAGAGATGTTTTACCTCACTGGGATGTCGAGGGGGTCAAGTCCCGGAAGTGACAGATGGAAATGAGAACTATGCGAACGTGTGGTATGGCGATCTCTCAACGCCGGGGTAAGGATGTTAAATTGCCCCGAGTCCCAGGTGAGGGGGTCATGTTCACAACGATCTATGAGGATGAAGGAACTTAAGGTTCGCTTCGAAAAGAGCCGAAAATAAACTTCTAGATAGTTGTGATATATAGAATATGTACAAAAGTGTGTTGGACTGGTGTCCAACGATGCGGTTTGGGGGCGGATTTTTCACCCAATTGCACAAGACAGATGACGTTTTGGTCTAAATGCAAAAGGGATGTAGCGGATGAGCGGAGCGATGTAGGTCTTTCGATCTGTTCGTCTCATTCTCTTATTCTGATCTCTTCGGATGTTTCCTTTCGTCTGTTCAATCTCCTTCTGTTCATCTTCCCCAGCAAGCGGAACAAAACAAAGTGAAAACAAAACAGAAATGAAGTGAAAGCAAAACAAAAATAAAGCGTGCGGGTCGCGGCGTTTTTAAGGCGGGTAGTTTTGAACGTCGGGCGAGCAAACTTCCAAGCGACATAAGCGCATGCGTTTTAGGGCGAGCAACTAAGGTGGTGAATAAGGCAATAACCTAAGGCGCGAGTAAGGCAATTACCTAAGCGGCGAATATAAGGCGAACTATAAGCGGGCAGTGACATAAGGCAATATTTAAAGGCGGTTAATAAATATGCATTTAAGCGAGCAAATATTAAAGGGCGTAGAACTAAATAAATGAACGTAGGGAGGTAGATGCTAGCGGAGCTTGTCGTACGAAGTGTTTCGAATAAGGAAGCAGATAGAATGCTTCGTACTCTTCTTTCAAAAGAACCTTTACATGTCCGCAGAATGACAGCAAGTCTCCTTTGACGTTGCAGATGACATGGCAACGTCATGGAAAGTGGAGATGTGGATGGTAAAACTGGTCATAACAGACTGTGCAGAATCTTTCTCGCTGGCATGAACCAAGGAGTAAACGGGCAGTTGAATTGTAGGGAGGTTAGTGCAAGGGAAACTACTGTAGGAAGTGTTTCTACTGGTGAAGAACCATGTAGGACGCTTCGAACTTCGTTTCCGAAAGAAATGTCTCAAGTCTGTAAGCGAGTTACTGCAGCGTCATTGTCCATAGAGAACGATTCAGTTGCAGAAAGCCTGATGGTAGTGGCTGTCGCTACAGAAGACACGAGTCTTTCATACCGGCACTAACCAAGGTGTAGAAGGGGAGTGGAATAGAGCGAGCAAAATGATGCGTGCGGGTTAAAGCGAGCGGGTAAATGCGTGTAAATTGGGAAGCGTAAATAAATACAGCGATTTGGGCGGAAGTGTAAATGCGTGCGATAAAGTTTGAAACAGGTTAATGTAGGCGAGAATCAAAGCACAAAGTTCTACTGAGGGCGAGGAGCCATGTAGAGATCTTCGTACTTGACCACTGCAAGGTTACGCATCTGTTTGTAAAACGAAATGAGATCTCCAGCGACGTCGTTGGTGACACTACGACGGTTCATGAAACAGAACGCTGGATGGTGATCCCTATGCCACAGATGGAGCAGTGTTTTTCGCGCAAACATTGACCTGGAGGGTGCAGGTACAGGCATTTAAGACACCGACCTGCATTAGCGGCAATATAACAGCGGTCCGTGAGGCTTTTTACAGCATCACAGGCAGCTGTATAGTGGTTCCCTGAGCAGAAGAAGCACCCATGGGAACCTTCGCGGAGAGTAGCAGAGCTTTGAGATGATATAGGTAAGGGTGTTAGTGGCGGAATTGTCACAGTGCTAGAAGTAGAAGCTGATAACATTGCTTCATTTCTCTGCACTGCGGCTTGGGACGCCGAGGCCTTACGAAATTGTTGCTCTGCGTACTTAGCGGGCGCAGGAAATGAGAAGCGGTGCCTGATCTTCAGCAGATCCGTAGAGAGGTTTAGATTCTCTACCGGAAGTGCGTCTGGATCAGGGGCGGATGATGTGGAAGGTACAGCAGTAGCTGTCTCGGTTTGTGAGACTGCACCTGCTGTGGTGGTGATAGGCGGAGTTGATGCGGGCGGTTGCGGTGCTGGTGTGGAAGAAGGCAATTCTTGGGTAACAGTAGCCACGGTTACTAAGGTAGGCACAATGGAAGTGTTGAATTTAGAATGAACCGTGATTGCTGGTGTCCAAGTATTGCTTTGGGGCGAATGAGAGGGCGAAGTATGAGGGACGTCTGGTTTTGAACTTTGAGGCTCAAAAGAACACAGACGACGAAGATTATTTGTAAGAGCTTGATGCAGGGTATATGCCTGAGCAAGCTCTGCGGTAGCGGCGTTATAATAAAATAAGATGGTAAGCGGGGAAGCGTTGTGGTAGTCGAGCATATCAGCGTAGTTTTGGATATCCTCGACTGGGACGGTAGTGATAAGCGGGGTTATGTACATATCCAATACAGCGCGATGATGATCAAGGTCGTACATTAGCCTGGCAAGTAGCTCGAGAGCATCGATTACCTTGTCAGGTGACTTCCACTGATCAATTTCCGTGAACAGTTCTATCCTAAGAGTGGTAAGTTGTTGGGTTGCGGCATGTAAGCCCTTAAGACTCTGGATAGTTGCTGACACAGGAAAATCGCGGATGCATGGATATGTGTGCGCGGAAGATGAAGGAATAGGAGCATCTCCAACGAAAGAATCGCGGAGATGCGCAAAGATGTCGTCGCGTAGAAACGCGTCGATCATCATGAGGTTGCGAGCGGAAAGGTGCGCAAGGCTAAACGTGTAGTCAAAATTGGAAACTACAGTTAGCGTTTGCGCAAGGCGGAGTGCGGCGCGGGCGTGGATAGGGACTGCGAGCGAGGGATTGTCCTTGACGGGTACGTCAAGGAGCTGAAATTTACCTTGCGCGTAGAGAAAACAAGCCTCAAAAGGTGTTAGAGCGCGATAGCCTAAGCGTGGCGGGATGTTAAGCTGGTCAGTGTCCTCAGCACCGAGAAGGTCCTGAAGACAAGGAGGAGACTTAGGCTGCGAGCGTAGCTGTGGAGATGAGGCAACACCTGCTGCTGACTCTAGAGTGGACAGTAGCAAGCGAAGTTTCCTACTAACAAGGGAGGAAGCGACATGTGATGTCGCGGGATTAGATGTTGAGGGATTCTGCGACGTGGAAGCATTGTATACTTCCGTGTCGGCAGAATGGGCGATAAATGCGAGCGAATGCGCGGAAATTGCGGAAGATGCGGCGTGGGAAAGCGGCATGGGTTGTTGCGGCGAAGTATACGAACCAGTACACGCTGGGACGCAAGTATAAAGTGGCACGCTAAGATTGTAAATTGCGTGCGTGGATTGCGCCATAGATGTAAAAGCGGGCTGGTTCGCTTGTGAGCGGGGCGAATAAGAAGAAGTATTTAAATGAGCAACAGGGGAAGTAACGCCTGAATTAGCGAGCAGCGCAATAGCGCTCGGATGGAAGGTAGGCGCATGGGCGAGAGTTTGAACTGTCAAACTTACCTGAGCTGCTTGATCCAGACGTCGAAAAGATGCAGTCGTTGAGACGTTAGCGGTGGACGCGGAATGTCCAACGGTAGACTGCATCGCGAAATAGCAATAGAAGTCGAACAGATGGCTGGTCGGGCCGGAACTATTACCTAAACAAGAAGACTAAGTGACCAATATTGTAGAGGAAATACTGTTACTCATTCATAGGTGGATTAGAAGAAATAAATCAGAATAGGATAGAAGGATACTAAAGCGGCGCGGAGAGGGCGTAAGATGAGCGAGGAAATAAATATTTAAGCGGTTTAAGGCGATAAGCGCAAGGGGGGTATAAGCGGCAATAAAGAAGATAGAATAGAATATAGAAAATGAGGATAGAGAAAGAAGAAAAAAGTTGTTAAGAAATAGGGAAGAGAGAGAAAAAGTTGTTAAGAAATAGTAGGGAAGAGATAGAGAGAGAGTGGTGGAGGAGAAAGAACGTTATAAAGGAAAGGAAAAGGAAAATAGATAGAGAAGTACAGGGAAAGGCGAGAGAAATAGAGGAAGGATGGTAAAGAAGGAAGAAGAGGAGAAGGTAGAAAGAACAAAGGGAGATAAGGAATTAAATAGGAAAAAAAGGAGATAGAAAGAGGGGGTGAGAGATAGGAGGAGGGGAAGAGAAGCCAAATAGAAAAGAAGGTATAGAATGGGAAAATGAGAAGAAGAGAAAAAGGGTAGAATGCAAGGACTAAAAAAGGAGAAAAGGAAGAGACAGAAAATTGAAAAAGGAAAAAGAGAGGAGAAAGAAAGAGGAATGAAGAGATAGAAGGAGAGAGATAGAGAAAGAACTGTAAAGAGGAATTAAAAGAGGAGATAAGATACCAAGATGAGAGAGAGTGAGATGGAAAGGAGTTATAAAGGGAAGTATGAGATTAGAAAATAAAGAGAAGAAGGAAGACTGAGAGGATGAATGAGGAAAGAGTGATAAAGATAAAGGAAGAAGAAAAGGGATTTGAGAAGGTTGAGGAAAGGGAAAGAAAAGGATTTAAGGAGAGAAGGCTGAGAAGTATGAAAGAGAAAACAAGTGGGTGAGGAAGTAAGAAGAGACAGTAATGAAGAAATAGGAGAAGGAAGATAGAGAAGAAGTGGTTAAGAAGAAGGAACATCATAAAGAACAAGGAGGAGGGAGACAGAAAGGGTGAAAATAAAAGGAGGTGATAGACGAAGGAGTAAAAGGATAGAGAAAGAAAATAGGAGAGGAAGGAGAGGAGAGAAAATAAAGATTAAGCGGCGGTATGATGGAAAGGGCGAAACGCGGATGAACTGCGCGATGTTAAATGCTAGTTACCTATGCGCGTACGTATTACTTACACTATGCCATTAGGATAGATGTTAGCGCGAACCTAACGCATGAGGTCAATAAGCACGACGAGGAAGGGAACAAGCATGCGCAATAATAAAGAGCGGCGATAAATGAAGGTAGCGGGCGTAAGGAAGGGAAGGCGAAATAAGGATGCGAGAGATTGCGAAAGAAGCGCAGGATAGATGGATAAGCGTGCGTGAGGCGCAGATGGATGGAGAAGAGCGAGCATTTGAACTACGCTAGGCACCTAGTGTATTACCATAAACCCATTGTATCAGGTACATGGTACGCATACAAACATGAATTTTAATGAATTTTAGCCGGTAGTTGATGGAAGTATCCCCAGTACGGCGGTGGATTTGCCGTAGGGATAAGGAAACCGGTATTGATTGGTAGGCGAAATTTGTGGATCATGTTCGGAAGCGTGAACCAAATGAAACTGACGCAATGCGTTTAAAACGCAACTTTACCAATTAGAGCCGGTTAGGGTAGGTTAAGCAGGATGTTATTAAGCGGGTAATACCTACAGTAGACCGAACAAAGATCTTAGCTGGAAAGGTACGATTGAGGATGATAATACAGAAAGGTGGAAGGCAGTGGATCAAATGCGGCGGAGTGGAGGAATGCGAGCACTTGAACTGTGCGAAGCACCTAGAGCGTTAGCGTGTACCCATTAGATCAGGGCGTAGTGCGCATTCAAACATGAATTTTGGATGGATTTTGACCGGCATGTATTGGAGAAAAGTGAAGACGGCGATGGAGCTGCCGTGAAATGGAGATACCGGTAATGATGGAATAGCGAAAGCGGTCATGTTTGAAGGCGTAACTAGTCGAACCGATCTAATGTGTTTAGGGCACAGCTGAACCAACTAGAGCCGACTAGCGCAAGCAAGGTAAACGCGATTAAGCAGAAAATACCTACTATAGGCCAACCAGAACTAATTGGCGAGCACGCCGAAGACGGTAATGACAGAAGGCGGAAAGCAAAGGATCAAGTGCAGCGAGAGCGAGCAGAGAGCGGGCAAAAGGCGTGATATAGATGAGAAGACAGCAATAAGGAGAAGAGTACCTAACAGTAGAGAATGAAGAAAGGTGTAAACCTATCTAAATTTCTTTATTACCGACTGTAGAAATAGACTTGTTCCATAGCACCGTGCGGTCGAATGTACGTGCAGAAACAATTGCCATGTTCTTAGATCCTGTTCAATCCTCATAAGCTGTGATCTCAGGTGGATGAAAGAACGCGACCGGTAGATGTTCGAACGGTCGCTACTGGAGGAAACGTATTCCAAAGGCAACAAATACACCAAATGACCATTGCCTTGTAAGTGGACGCATAGCGAGATTGACATCCAGAACGCCAGAATGGCCAAAGGAGATTTGCGCTAATGGGTACGCATCCGAAGCGATGTGCGGTAGAAACAAGTAACCCTAGTACCGACAAGGCTAACGGATGGTTTTGAAGCCTACGAAGGGGACGATAACTAGGAAGACTTGCAGCGGAGACGAACTAGGCGGAGGAATCCAACGCAGTGTATAGGCCAAGAAAGGTATTAACTACTGCAATTGGATGACGAAGTTGCGAGAGGTGGAAGCGAACTAGAGAAGCACAATTAAGTGCGGCGGAAAGTTCCAATATGGCATCTACGATGTTAGCAGGTACCCAGATGGGATTTACCCAGGTGGTAATTTGCCATATGGAAATGCGAAGTTGTGCCAACCAGGAAGAGACAAATTAGATAAGCACAGGATTACGGAGACGTGACGGTTGTCTCTGTAGACTGGATATACTAATTTGTAGGATGGACCCGATGGAACGACACAACGTAAGATATGCGAAAGAAGCGAGACGAGAGGACGGAAAGGGCGAATAAAGGAGTAGCGAAAAAATGCGAATTTTGCGGACAAACTCTAAGCCAAGGGAAGTGAGCAGCATTGCATAACAGATTGCATTATGAGCGAATCTGGCAGAGAACTGCACCGACATTCGCAGACCGAGAGAAGTGGTGTTAACCCAAACAAACAGAATGCCAAAGAAGCCTGGTGTGATGACAAAACCAGAACTAAACTGCTGTTAAGGCTAAGCGAATAGTAGCGAAATGTAGACATATTGAAGACAACATATGACTTAGCACTAGATGAAGTATCCTAGTTAGCCGGAGGAAATAGATGGGAACGTGGCCGTTCCAACAAACTAGTTAGGGACTAAACTAAGATACAATGTTAACTTGCAAGACGTCTACGAGCGAGGAGTTGGTGCGGATAACGGAAGCGATGCATGATCAACTGATTGAGCCACGTGATGGAGGAGGAACGTGTAAAGATATTATACCATGCCACGATAGAGGTAGAATGGACAATGGCAGATGGAAAACCACAACTGGTACCTAGTAGTGATTAAGGCCAAGAGGAATGTCCGATTCCACAGCGCTTGTGGCAGGGCACGAATCCAGATCGACAAACGTGGTCAAGAAGTTGAATCGCGCTTAGGCGGAGACAAAACTGGAGTCGTTGAACCAGAACACGTACGAGAAGGAATGACACAAAATGGAGCAACCACAGAAGGGCCCTAAAAGTAGTTAACACCAGGAAGAGTGTCCGATACTGCAACGTGTGGCGAACAACGAGTCCAGAATGGCGGAGATGCGAAGAAAACGGAGAAGAATGACGAAGCCTTCTGAAGAAGATGTTGAACTGTGGCCACAAGAAACAACACCTTTGATGTTACACATACCTTCGAAAGACTTGATAAAGTGGCGATCGGACGGATAACAGGCGGACAAAAAAGGGGAGCGAAAGGGTAATGGATGCGAAGGAAGCGGAGAAGAACGCCAAGGTGTTCCGAAGGAGCGTTGAACTGGCCAGAAGAAACAACGACCCTGATATTATGTGTGCCTTGACGAAGTAGCGAAGAAACTGAGCGGATGACGATGATAAACAAAACAAACAACTGTAACGTGTGGAGCCGTAACTATTCCTGCCGCATAGGCGACGTCGGACTGGTGACCTCGAATAGTGGCAAGACGAGGAACAGCGGAAACAAAACGATTCACAAGAAGGATTCCTAGACGAGCCACAAAGACCTGATAGAAAGTCTGACGTGAAGCTGTCCTACGATGACGGTGTAGGTAGAAGGCGTAGGTAGACGTGGAGCGGAGAAACCAAGGGTAACAAGCTTGCGGGAAGGGTTCCTACGTGAACCACTAGGACATGATGGAATGAAGTTGTCCGCGTACGTCGAAGTTGAAGACGTGAGTAGGCGTGAATGCAGGAACCACGATGATGTTGATGAGCTTGCGATGGGTTACTAGACGAACCACGACTGCCAGATAGACGATGACTACCTATAGAACAGCTAAGACTACAGGACTACAGCGACCAGACGGAAGTGCAGGTGTATGTCGCGAGCAGGAAAGTTAGTGATGACCTGTACCACAACGATTACAGCTGGGAGCGGAACAGTTGGCTGCAAGAAAACCCAATGAGGCTGTTGTAGCACAACTGGTAACAGCGGACGACGAAGCACCTTGCAGTGGAGCGATAACAACTACTGGGACAAGGATGGAAAGGTCCAGGAGCAGTATACTTCCGGATTGTGTACTGCTGCTGGAGTTGCCGTCGATCCAACGTTGGCGACTTCGTCTGCGGAGAAGCGGAAATGACCGTAAGTTCCTAGCTGGGCAAGGGCATGATGTCGACTATCCTCTAGTTGCTCGATGGACTTGCCAAAACCCCAAAGAAGCTGATGTAACTGCAAACATACCTGTTTGATCGTGCGCATTCCTTAGGGAAAGGAGCTTGAGCAATAGCGACCATAGCGTGTCCTCGTATTGTTTACCGTAGGATGCGAACTCCATCACGACATAACGCGTATCTCTATGAGCTGATTAAGGCGAGCGATAGCTAAAAGATGTGTTAGCTTCTGAAATGATGATAAGAGAAGCATAGCCCATCGCAACGTTGTTACTATGCCTTAAGCGGATGCTCTAGGATACGAGATACGTTACGGCGCGAACTTAGCGCAACTAACGCGGCCTTAGCTTACGGCTAGTAGTTAGATGGAAATGTACTAGAATTGTAAGCGAGACAGGCAAATTTGAAAAGCGCAGTTGAAGGAATTAGAGCGTTGACAACCTAGGCAGAATTAACACTACGATAAAGGTGCTTGCTGGCGGATGTTACTTGCGAGCAGCAACTTTAAGGCAGAAACTGGATTGCGAGTGAGAACACGCGATTTTGGAAGATGGACTGCTAGCGACAACGGCGAAAGCTAGAATTTCGCGGGTTTCCTAGGCGAGCGATATTTGCAGGCTAACCTACGAGAGACTATGCTGGAGATGTTAAGCGCGTTGTGCTGCGAATCAGCACCTTAATGCTACCCAGTGATGTTAAGGTTCAGTGCAAAGACTTCGTCTTCGTCCTGCTCGATTACGAAGCGGCTGCGACTTCGTATCGACGATCGCGGATGTTGAGCGCTATTAGATATAATATAACGCGAGTCATTGTTGGATTGCCCGGAAGAACAAATGCGGAGCACGCGATTTTTCCCAACTATACGGCCGTGAATAGTGTGGGCCAATCTGTGCCAGAGCGCGATGAAATTGCAAGTTGCGGATGTTAGCGCAAACTTAGCAAGGAAGGCGTAACGACTAGGCGTGGCTTTACCATACTGTAGTGAAGCTACCTGAAACGGGGAAGTCTGAAGGCTGATGAAGGCTGAAATGTTCGCAATTGTAAACGCTGTGGCCACAAACGTTACATGCTGGAAAAACGAACGATCAGTGTAAGGTGGCTCTCGAACCGTGAATATCTGATAACCCATGATTAGGCTAGTTAGGGACCAGGCGGGTAGAAACCAAGCGCGGCAACGGGCAGCGCAGAATAACGTAAGAACGCGGAGCAACGTTAACGAACGCAAGACTAACGCAAAGGGTAGGAAGATGTGCGGGCAAGGGAAAAAGGGGAGGTGTGGTAGGGGAACATGTGAAAATTAGAAGGCAGCAACTGGCAAAGGCAAAAACCCCAACACGCAGAGCGGTCTAGCGCGTGTGCTTACCCCAAGACTGTTGATCCTCGAGTGTCAAGCGGCTTCTGGGTCCTTCCAAGCCAACCCTGCGGCTAAAGGCCATGGGACGTACCCAACTCGATCTACCCCCGCAGAGTGAGTAAGCACCTGGCGCGTAAGGGGATTGCGTCTACTAACCAGCGCGTCCATGGCAGGCTCCGGCGCCACCTCGCTTTGAGGATTATACGTGGAGTTCGATGACGTCTGCCACCCGCCATCTAGCTCCCCGTAACACCGGTTCGGCCTCTTACGGTGGGAGACGAGACCCCAGTCGCAATCGTTAAACAGGTTCTTACCTATGCGGCTGCACCTCTAAAATACCCATGGGACCCTACGGCTGGTCAAAAACTAACCAGCAACAACACCTAGTTAGGGGACAAAGCGGGGAGAGCGTTAGCACTTACCTAGGCAGCGAGCTGCGTGCAGTGGCGCGGCGGTGACGGGCTCGATCATCTACGGTGCTCCGAGCAGTTGCTCTCGAAGACACCGTGGCCCGATGCACCAATTTTGTCGCACCCGGTCCGGGCGTCGGTGGTAGCACCCGAACCGGACACGACAAAAGAGGGTTTTACCTGAACCCACAAGGCTACTGAAGGGTAGTACCGCAGCGCACGAAGGCAGTGGGCTCGCAAGCCAGCGGGCGAAGTGAAAGAGGCCTACTACCCTAAGCGAGCGGCAAGCGGGCGCGAACGTAGACTTAGCGAACTTAGTATAGACTGCCTGGACCTTAACCGAACTGATCCTAGAAGCTAGCACATAACCAGTGTCCTTCAACCAGATACTGATGATGTTAACAATATCCTTCTTCTTCACACCATTACACTGAGTAAATAGCCACCTTCATATTCCCCATCAATATAACATCAATACAATAATCAAGCTAAACCACAAGATGGAATGGGTCAACTTATAACCGGCCTGGTGGTCACGCGCAGCGACTGGCAGGATCGTGACGGCGGCTCGGCAAGATCTTCTGGAGCGTTGACTCAGCGATCGAGGCATCCATCATCATCTTCGAACGGCAGGACGGCGACCAGCATCTTCGGTGGAACCATGGGCCATTGAGCGGACGGACGGTCGAACGCGAATGAAGCGAATGAACCCATGAGAGCGCGAGGGCGCCTTATATAGTGCTGCCGCGTGGGAACGGTACGCGCGGTCTTGAGAAAGTACCGTATCCCGTGGGAGCGCCGATGGAAATGGCGCGCTTACGCCATGCGAGTGTATTTGAACCGGTGTAGGACGTCGGTTCACACCGCAGGCGGATTCGGACCGGGATCTTGACGTCGGTCGAAGGAGTCCTCGAATGGAAGTCGTGCGAGAGTCACGACAGCATGAAAGTGAGTATGAGAAACATCTAGGCGCACTTCTCAAGTGAGTATCACGAACTCATAGATTACCTAGGGAAAGCCATCATTTGAATAGTGCAGATCATCACATCAGTTGAGTGAACAGTAACAAACTATGTATACGTTAGGTACATACAAAAACAATTTTCACCTGAGTGCACCGATTTTGCGAGGTCATCAACGAAATGGAGGCAAATGAATGGAGAACGGCGACTCTAGTGTGGATTCACCTAAATACAGACCTGTATATACGTATGATGATATAAAAGTGAAAGCTTGTGTGTTTGTTCGTGTGTTTCTGTGTGTGTTTTTACAGTCCTTGTCGAAAAGATAGACGGATTCTGCGACTGCAGAAACGCGGTGGGACCCGAGCGATGGATGAGGAGAGAGCATGCTCCAAGTGAGAGGGTGCATTAGGTCCCAACGCGACTCTGCGGCCGCGACGATATGAAACCGCACGCGCAATCCGTCTATCTTTTCGACAAGGACTGTATGTGTTTGTTACGAATAGAAATCGCGAAGGAAGAACCCATCGAGACCAGATTTTGCGTGAATGTTCCTCAGGGGCTGGCGGAAGTTATAGGCTACTTTTCACCTGGGACTATCGATTGGTTTGGTCGATTATATTCATTTTATCGATTTTTCACCATTTCGTCCAAGGGTCGTGTGCGTACTAGAGTTATTCAACATGCTGAGCACGAATATGACAACCATCTTTAATGACGGCATCGATTTATGTATTTTATCGATTTTTCACAACTTTTATTAAGGGATTGGTGAGGATATGCCCGCTGTGATTTTTGAATGGCTGAACACAAACGTAACAACCATCATGTATGGAAACATTGAGTTAGTAGTTTTATCAAATTTTTAGTGGAGTTTCTGAATTTTTCGCTTCTTCTTATGGACGGGTAAGAGCACATCTACTGACGTTCTCAGAGAAGCTGAACGCAAAAGTGGCATGGATTTTCCATAAAGTTATTATCCAAATAACTCAATTTTTTCATTTTTCGCCAAAAGGTCGGTCAAAAAAGGCCATTCGGGTCTGCCAAGATGTTGATCGCTTAAGTACAGTGGACGTCAACGGCGGTGGCCCATCCGCGGCCTCGAGAAGGACGCAACGCGACCGCGCTGCGCGCGCCTGGATCAGTATCGTTTGCTGCCGGGATGCTACTTCTAGTCGCGTTCCTCCCGATTTGGTCAAAAATCCTAAAAGTTGGGTAGAAAAACGGCTAAACATAACATAACAGCGGCAGAAAACATCGTTCGCGACGCACGTGGCGCGGTGGCGCGGTGTACTTCTCGAGGCCGCAGATGGGCCACCACCATTGACGTCCACTGTAGCTAGCATCTTGAGTGGATTTATCGGTGGTAGCAAGTTCCCTCTTCAGGCGTGAAATAGCCGGGGTACTAAAACATCGGAGCACACCAAAACCTGGCACACCGTCTAGTTTTTCCACAACGTCCTTTTTATACGATACATTCTATGTCAATGTATTGGATGTGATGATTTGAGTGATCACAACCAAAACTGCGATTCATGGGAAATATAGAAAAAACAGCAAAAAATCCAATAGAACTAGATTAGTTCGGCATAGGGTGAGTCATGAACTTTTCTGCTAAACTTTCTTGAGGAACGAATCATTGTAACCTTAGACGTATAGCAACAAGTGCTATATCTATGCTTAGACTGCGGTTTTTCCAATCGTACTCTGCTCGGTTGAACAACACAAAAAGGGCAGCAGACTCGCACTTCTCTTCATTTGCGGCATTCACTCGTTTGTTGCTCAGCAATGGTAAAGATCCCCGATTATCTGCAACTCTAATGTAAGATCGCTCATGCGATGCGCAGGAGGAAGATGTTCCATCCCCGATGAAGCGTGCAAAAATGCGACCAAATCCTTTCGCAGGTGAACCCTCACCTCCCACACTCTATGATTAGGCCTGCAGAAAAAATCTAGCATATTGAGAGCCAGAAGCATATTTCGGTCTCGGAAAAATTATCCTCGCTAAATCTCATCTTTGGTGGTAATTAGTGCCCTTAGTTGTGACCAAAATGCAACATTTTCGAACAGGTTAAACACAGAACAGAGGTGGAAAATCAGCAAACAATGAGAACCAAATCAAAGCAAGTTGCATCAGAATGCAGAGCGACGAATTTCCAACCTGATGACACTACTTCGAAGGTATAGAATACACAAGTGTAGAATACATATGGTCATGATTTTGCAAGTCCGAAAGTGACAAATTGACACGAACAAACGAAAAGTTAAAAGCAGAGCAAGAACAATTGATAAATCGAACATGCAACTACATATGGCTGGTAGGCATGTATCGCTCTTTTTTCCACCTACCTCCAACTCTGAAACCGTAAGAATTTGCACTCATTTTTATCATTCGTTTTGTGGTAGTACCCACCTTCGCGAAAGGCGTGCTAAATTTTACCTTTCACAGCCTAGATTTAGGCTTTCAGTACCTCCTCGAGCGGAGCTACTGTTGGGGCAAGAGATTGGCCTCAAAGGCAGCACCCAAGATAATCTTCAAGTCCAAAATCTTGAATGTTTTGGAGTATGTACGATAGTCGCAGTATTTCTACGCAAGTTGCCCCAACAAAAGCATCAGCGTTTCCAAGATATTACAAGTTAGACCAGATATCTGCAGATGAGGTGTGGCGCGATACGAATCAGCCGTTTTCTGCTGCAGTCAGTCAGTTTTTCAAAGAAAACGTTTGCAGTGATAGAAGAATAGTTAGTTGAGCAATACACCAAGATTGATATTCACGTTTATTGGGCTAACCTTTCGGTGTCGTCGCCTTCCTCAGAGCCTGGAAAGTCAAGAACATATGCAATCTACCCCCTCAAACGCCTTATCATGCTACTAGATACGATTTGAGGAAGGAAATACATCAGAAATAATCTCAAAGGAGCAAAAACCACAAGCGCTGACCTGTGTAACCGTTGTGCCGCTATGTAAGCGGACCACCGTGCAAGAGTAACGCCGCTACTAGTAGTAGGACGGTGCTCCCGCATCCGACCCCGTAGATCAAAATCTGCAGAGGTCTTGGTACGGCGCCAGCTCGTTGGTCACAGCGATGCACATCCTTACGATTAATTTTTGGACTTCTAGCCATAATTCAAAACGCCTCTAATGTTTTGCGCGCTAGTGTTTTGGGTTCGTGCGACAGGATCGTGACAGCTATGGCGAATGGAGCATTTTCATGACATTGCCTGCGATGGGCACCTAGGGGAGTGTCAGCTTTGATCTTAGCAAGTCCATCCAAATGCGTAAATGCGATTGCGTACCAACTGGTGTTTAAGATTTGTAGGGTATGACTACAACTCTTACCGAATCTTGGTAACCTGTCTCCCGCAAATTTGCCCGCATAGCCTCGCTGTCTTTATCCGATATGAAGGAGAGGCAGAAAGGAATCTTAGTGGTGCCCTTATGTTCTCTTCCCCTACGCCAGGATTCGACGACGGTCGAGCTTGAGACCTACTGAAAGATAACTTTTGTTTTTCATGCTCATTCCGAGAAGTTTTACATTGTGATGATCTAGTTCCCTCATTTCTGCTTATTCAATTGTTGTTAAACCGTACGGCCCCATCTTTCACCCAGAACTTTCGAAATTTCAATTGTGATACAAATTTCTGTTTGTTACGGTCCCGTCGATGCCGCCTTTAAAATCTGCGAAATAAACGCGATGTCGCGTCGGAAGCGCCGGCTTACCACAACTCTTTTCATTGTGATCCATTCGAGACGAAAACCGAAATTCAAAATCAGTGATCTTAGATCTATCGAATGCGCTATTTGAAAATTGAAAATCTCGAAATTTTTGCAACTTTGGTGACGCCACACCAGGCTGGTATTACTGACAACTCGGTCTGCGTCGAGTCTCACCTAATTGTATCCTCAGGTATTATGGAATCAACGCAATCTCAGGAATTTCTGGAAAAATCGAGGTTTGAGAATAGGAAAAAAGAAAAAGATCTAATCACAAGGAAGATATAGATCTTAGATGACTTACAGATCTTAGATGACTTTTTCTTCAGATCTACATTCCATAGTTCTAAATTTTGAAATTTTGAGATCCGAAATTTTGAAATTTCCAGTGTAGGATTAAAGGGGGGCGTTCAAACAACTAAATTTCCGGAGTTGTAGAGTAGTCTACACCACAGATTCGGTTCTTATGAAATCTGTTTTAAGATTTAAACTAAAAAAGCATGGTTTGGCAAGTTATAAAAATTTCATTTTTAGATCTCGATTATCTGTGATTCCAATTGATTTTCAGAGGAAGTGCGTTTTTTCCAATGTTTCATATTGCTACGAAGTGTTTATGTTTTTTCTTGAAATTTTGTGAACTGCTCTCAATTTGAATATTAAGTTCGAAAATTCCCTGTTTCACATATTAGGAATCTCCATATTTGTTAACCACTTGCGTTTTACATTTCATGTGAGGGAATTGCTGCTTCACAGAAGGGGTGATGTGCTTTTGTAGTCCCATCCTCTTTCGCTCCCACCGAAAGAGAAATGAGCCGGAAATTCGAATTTGACCTGAGGAATTGTCTTCAAAATTCAAGGAATCCAACACTTCATGAGATTTAGCACGTCTATATCATTTTCACAATTTTTCCCGATTTTCCGTTCAAATCGGCTTCATTCACTACCACCCCTATAATCCTCAGATCATTCCAGGTGCCAGAACGAGGGCTCGCTAGCGCGGCCCAATGACAATGTTGCGTATCCTGCAGGCACGCACCGCATTATCGATTGTGGGAAAGATCCAGCGATATTTGAAGTTCGATTCCACAATGTATACGTATTGATTAGTAAACACACGTTGTGTAGACGAATCTAAGAAATTATTCTCGGTAAAAATCAATATTTATACAATTGATTGAATTTCATGGAATTTTATTCATGCGTGTTTTCGCATTTCTCTCTAAATGTCTTGATAATTTTGATAAATCTGATAAATCTGAGATTCTGGATCAACAGGATCAGTGTGGGGTCATTCGATCGAGTTGTGGCGGCAGCGGAGCATTACTTCCAGCTGATTTCGCAGGTAGTCATTTTCTTCCTTGTCATGATAAAGCTCTTCTTCAGTACTTAGAATCCATTTTTTGCTTTTCATGGCACAGCAAATTTTCCTACTTGTCATTTTGCACCAAATCTGCCTGTTTAGGCACTTGTATTGCTGCTTTCCCCCGGTTTTTCTTTTTCAAATCCTTTCGGCGTTTCATGGATCGTTTTAGTATTCGTTAATATTTCTGTGATGCGGTAAAACAATGTCGAAAACCGATTTACCGAAAGCCATATCGGCACACCCTACTCGAAAGCGATAAGCGAGAGGTTCCAGTAAACGGGGAGTCCGATGGTTTCTTCGGTTTTCGGCATTGTAGCTGTGTTCAACGCACGCGATTGCACCGAATTGTGCCGAAATATCGAGGTCAAAAATTTCTGTGGGTGCTGCCTTTAAAGAATGGCATGATTCCAGACCAGTGAAAGGGATCAAAAATCTCTCAATCAAGAAAGGCCAGTGGGAGGACATTACCATCTAACAGACAATTCATCGATTCTCGATTTTATACAAGACGTTCACCAAATACTGCTCAACCGCATGGAACGAATCCTGGACCGTTACCAATCAATATAGCAGACCAGTTTTCACAAAAACATTTCTTGCGTGGCCATCGTTCAGGCAATCACCGAGCTCATTGGAAATAGCCACGAATATCACCTTTCTCTAGTTCCAGCCTTCATAGACTTAAAGGCAGTGTGTCACCTCGTTTCGTGGGCTGTAGATATCGCTAGACTTTAGACCTCCTCGTCACACAGATTCCAATGATGTACGTCAGAACGCACGAAAGTGACAAAAGCTCCGTTTTCGGAGGTCCCAATGTGCAGTTCACGGACCATTTGGGCGGAGCGGTCCGTGGCTGTGCTGGCTGCTCCCCACGGCTACAGTGTTGGCCAACACGTCTTGACGTGTCCGATCGATGAGATCAATGGCTTCACGCGTCCATTCAGCTCGACAAACTGTTCCAAATACTGTCCCGAAAAACGTTTAAAAAACGGGTTTGAAGACAGTTTCGTAACATTTTGTGTATGCCGCTGAATTCAGCGCATCGAGGAGATTCAGAATCCGCCAAAAGCTCAAATCGGAAAACGAGGTGACACACTGCCTTTAAGAAACTTTTGATTTTACAGAGACCAATACCGTCCTATATGCCCGAACACGTGATAGAGTCCCTCGGTACACATCCAATTGCTAGAGCAATGTTGTTTTTTGGATATTTCAAATACCACTCAGTTGTTCGATTACAAGTTGGAAACACTCATCTAGGCGTAGAAATGGGGGCAAAAAAAACCCGCTAGAATTGCCTGAGATATTGAGACATGATTGGAGCAGCACTGCTTCGGTTAGCATTTATGCACTTTTTGAGGAATAAGTTGGGAAATATACTCTGATATGGAAAACATACTTTGATATCTCTTCAACACACCACTCTGTCCATCGATCTTCCGAATAAAAGGAATTTTTGGAAGTTTTATGGCAGGACGTTCCCGCCAACCTAATGTAAATACTAATAACATTCAGAATTCTTCATTCATCAACTGGAAACAATTCATTGGATGAGAAGATACTCGGAGTTTCCGGGTGAGGTAAATCCAGAACTAAAAGGGAACTATTAATATCACCTAAGTAGATGTGTTAAATGTAAAAAATCACTCGGTCGATGTGATATGTAGTCCTGGTATCCGCATGCTTCAAAAGTTAACACCATCATCGTTGTAACCAAATCTCTTATATCATCAGTTCGTTCCTATTCCTTTTAGTGCAGCGGAGGCTGGGCATACTCTCAAACAAAGCGACAAGATCGTCGAGAAAAACAAGCGGTAGGAAGCTCTCGAGAACAATGCGACTTGATAATCGATACGCATCCGTTTCACTATCGTTGTCATTTGTACCATCGGCTCACTTTTGGCGAAGTCTAAGGCTACTTAAAAGTGGACGTAATTACACTCAAAGATCTCTATAGTAATGTTATTTCTATAATTACCAGTAATAGAAACGGTAGTCTCCTTCATTTCCGCTGATTCCACCACACCCAATGGCTATAGACTTAGTTCCTGGCGTGATTGGTAGCCGTGTCCACGGCCATCGACTCAATTTTTTCTTTCATGATTGATAACCGTGGTCATTCCTAGGCATAGTTTCAAGAGACTATAGCCAAACCATCAAACACATAAATGTTTGCAATTTTCTCTTACACTCTTACACTATTTGATCACGTCCTTTCCTCAGTTTTGTTTTCCTTAGAGTTTCCGCTTCATATCGACATATCCGCTAGCGAACACCAAACAAGCTGTTGGGTCTACAACCTTTTCCATACCTAGCAAGGCTTAGACTTGTAACATTTTGACTGATCACCTGGAATTTGAGGCTTGGTGAAAAAAAAAAACACTAATTTGGAGGTACGTGGCAAACAAGGTAATAAATAGGAGCAAATTTCTAGTAACAAAACACTTTTGACATAGAATGAACGTCAACTAAATCCAACCTCATAGGGAAAAACCCTCTTTATGTGAATATATAAATGCAGTGCCAATCCAGTAGTGAGATTGACCAAGTTCTATAGAAAAATTTCACTCAGCGAATCGTCTCCATCTAGAGGTGGACAAGTGGTAAGAAGCTTAGAACCTTTCTAGGAACCTTCATGAATAACCCGCCGCGGGATTTGCTACATTTTTTATTTTATTTTATTTATATGCACACTACGGTGCACCAAGCCAGATGCAGATAAAAAAAAGAATTAAAGAAGCAGAGAATGACTGCTTAATTCAAACAAAGAAGCTCAAACGTTGCATTAAATGAGGTGGAAATCATATGAGAAGGATAACAAAGGTTGTGAGCACCAAGAACAGAACTATGTAATAAATGTAGAAATGAATAGGAAAACTTAAAAGGAACACGAAAACAAAAAAAATCCTCGCAAACCCAACAGCGAGAAGATACTGCATCAGAGATCTTCAGGAAGGTTGTGTTTAATCAATGTGTTAAAAAAGGAGTGATGGAACCATTTTTCCGGGCGGGCGGTAGCTTGTCATGGACAAAAACGGCGCCTAGCTGTACCATTCCGATGGAGGAGGTGTGGTAAGACAGTTCTTCCAAGCAAGCCAGCACGGTGGTTCCGAACTTCAGATGGGAAATTGGCTTTACGACTATATCGGAACTCAAAGCCACTGACTCCCCAGTGAGGTGGGGGGGGGGGGGACTGGTTGCGCAACGCACTTCTGGGCAACTGGCGCGCATATCCCCGTAGCATTCGGAAAGACCGCAACAGGAAACCGGAAAAACCACAGCAGTTATTCGGAAGGACCGCAGCAGCTATTCGGAAAGACCGCAGCCGCCATTTGGAAGAAATGCAGCAGAAAACCGGAAAGACCGCAGGTCACCCGTCAGTTTTTCCGGTTTTCTGCTGCTGTCCTTCTGAAAAATTGTCTGAGATAGTGACGAATGGGTTAGAGAGAACGACGTCTTATCAAAGTCTTTCAGTCACATGAAGGAATTCCACGAAGAAATTGTTGAGTAAACATTATATTATTGACAGAACAACAGAACTAGAGCTTTTAGTAGCGTCCTATTGCATCAGTTACCACCTACCGCCTCTGATAACTCTGACAGAAGACTACTAATGTTTTTCTTTCCTGTTCCCTAAAAAAAGTCTCTGACTCAACATTCCAAATGTGTCGCAACAGCACTTTTCTTGAGTTCTGTGAGTTGAGGACTCTGAATGTCTTTTTCCTAGAGGAAATGTCTTACAGAGAGGCTTATGTAGAAGTTAAATATAGCAAAAGAATATGTAGGATTTCACGTTGTTGGCATGCGACGAGTAATACCAGCTACGATGGCGTTTGTTGCACTACAATCTGAGGACGGTTCGTGTCGACATTTAGCGCGATTTCACACATAGGGCAGAAAATTCTAAAATATAGAATTTAGAATGAATTACTCTCTCCTAAATCTTCACAAAATTTTGTGTGGAAACTTCTTCCAAACGCTTTGCTAATGAATAGTCATTCGTAGAACTAATTTTGCTTGGAATTTGCGTGAATCAACGATGCGGCGGCAATCAGCACATCATCGAATGGCGAAAATGCTGCATTTTTGCCAGGAATGCACTGGTTTTTAATTCATTTAAGTGTGCTTTAAATATATATGAGATTTTCTACTACTTTTCAGTTCATGCGCAAACATGTGCGTATGTACAAAGTTCACCTATTTTCACTAGAGCTATGAGAGATGAATTTTTCACTCTTGAAGGCTTATACTATGCGACTGCAAAAATGCTTATTGTTCCGCGATCTGTGTTGTGGTGAATTGTTCCAGGTTTCAAATCATTCAAATTTATACGTACACTTGCATAATTAGACGTAACTATGTTTCTCCGTGAACTTCTGATTCTGGATGTCTAGACGGTCGAAAATGAAAAAAAAATCATAGCATTGAAAATATTGCAGGCCTGAGTCACACTGATTCATTATCTCATACTGATTCATTATCGTCTCTCAAGCTCTCTTAATTACCATCCACAACTCCTCACGGCACTCAAAATGTGTCATGGCACTGTCACAGCGCTTCATAGCCAAACTCGTTATGACGTTCCCAAATTTGTTCGTTGAATTTCTTTTTTGGAAAAATTCCGTGGGCAAGCATGTTAGATCAGTTACGCGATTAGTTACAAGGAAATTCCTACGTTCACGTTTTGGCCATTATTCTAAAGCTGAGTGTCATTCACAGCACTGATGCGTAGCTCCACTAAGACCTCTCATCTACTGTAGAAAGCACTGACAGGGTTAATCGAGCGAAGTGGATTGAACCTGAACCAAAGCATTCAAAATCAAGGAATTTTTTTCTGAAAGTGCTTTGCCTGAAAACCGTTTTCCGTTGTCTTCATGGGAACTTTTTTTAGTCCTGAATAAGTCATTTTCTTTCTGGCACTGATGATACACTCTTAAGTGCAAGAAAGAAACAGCAAGGAAAGCATCAGAAGCGTGGTAGTGGACTTCAGTGCAGTAGTATTTCAGTAGTATTTAGTGCAGTAGTATGAAGTAACTTTGTACGGGTTTTTCATCTCATTTTTCGTGAGCTTTGGATTTCATTCGACAACTTGTTGCGTATTACTCCGTTTTTCTTGCTCTGCTCTTTACCACCATCACAACTGCAGTTCTTACTTCTCGTCGCACCTTATTCTCTATCACATGGAATGTAACCCTTCCAACAAGAACAACGACACCTTCTATTGTTTGACCTCAATAGTGAATCAAAAGCAGCTCGCGTGCTCAGAAACCACAACGACGTATGGCTGGAAGAATTCATAGACGAACCAGCTCTAGAGAACTAACTAAAGAAGAAATGGCCTGGAGGGTGTCTCTTATTCTGGACGCCCAGTAGCATAGAAGCAGCGTGCTAGGCAATGCTGAACCAGCCTATAACACAAAGGAAAAGTATAGAGCCATACGACTGGAGAATCGCGATAAACCTTCACCATAAACCACAACCACAATGAATTCTGGAATGCCAATCCCTATCCTGTTCTTCTAATCTGCTAAATGACGCCGTAAAGGGGAGGTAACATTCTTTTCTCCGCAGTTCTTCTGAATTCTAGAATGACTGCATTACTAATGTAGCCAATCGCAACAAAGAAGCATGATGTATCATTTTTCTCGGCGTAGTTCACACCGAACACTCCAGTTTTCCCATACGACTTTGAAAAACCGCTAATAACCTCGTTGTTTCGGAGAATTGGGTGATTTCGTGATTCTAGGAAAGTTTGATCGGAAGTGCATGTGTCGACATAGTGCATCAGTGGAAAAAGTGGCAAACCTGTCTCGCTATCTATCATTCTTTTTTGCCTTCCAATGTGGAAACAATACAAACAAATCGCGTCCCGGCCACATGACGCTTTTATTGAAGTGCTTTGTTGCGGGTGTTAAAAATTGTCCAGATTATTTCCGTATTTTTCATACTGACTCTTACCAAATGTAAAGACATGTTTTGAACGTGAATTTTTCTTGATCTTATGCGTTGTTCCATGTTCTACTAATTTTATTGCTTCCTGGAATTTTTCACTTTCATTCCTTCTGCTGTCTTCCCATCGAGCGGTTTGCACTTTTCTCCTGCCCTACGTCTGTAGGAAATTTACACGGATGTCATTTCAGACATGCCTGCCGAGGTTAACGTACCACTCACAACGTATGAGCGCCTTCAGAAATACAAGGTTTGCTCCAGCAATAGTAGTTTTTTTTAGCTCTTCGGGCTTAGAAGGCAAGATTTCTGTATTTCGATTTACATTAATTTTAGCAATGTACAGTCCTTCTCAAAAGCACTTGCCTCACGCTTCGCCGCCCATCTCGTGGGCCGCGCCGCATCACCTATACGTTATTATACGTGGTGTGACATGGGTGAGCTGACGTGCGGTTCAGCGTGAGACAAGGATTTTTGAGAAAGACTGTGTCTAAATATGTTCAGGATGAGTTTACGAACGCTCTTCGCCATCCTGATTCTCCCGAATGGTTCAGCAAAGAAGTCAATGAGAAGTTGAAGAAGGAGCTCCTGTGGGCTGCACCGTATGATGCTCGTTTCCCGCAGGTTTCACAACTAAATTTTATAGATAATTATATTTCTACAAATTTTGTTTCAATACTTTTTCCGTGCTTTCCTTTGATTTATTAAGGACTGCTACAGAAAAATCATCATAGACAATCTTATATCAATCATTTCTGATAAGAAAGATAATGCTACTTAAAGCATACACCCCTCACAACATACAGGGAACTCCAAATACTCAGACAAAGTATCGCACACATGCGTAGGACTACTTACGTAGGACTACTTCAGGGCACCCGGAGGGCTTGGTCAGGAGACCGGTCTGCTACAGACCGTACTCTGACGTTCATTGACGATACGTTTGGCAAGAGAATGTGTTTGACGATATGCTTTACGGGATAAAATTTTGTTTGGCAATATGATTTACGGGAGAATGAGTGAAGAGCCTGTTTGACGATACATTTGGCAAGAGAATTTGTTGACGATACATTTTACGGGTGTTTGGCGATACATTTGGCAAGAGAATCTGCTGACGATACATTTGCCGAGGGTTGCTTGCCGATACAAATGGCAATATTTGCATGGCGATACATTTTACGGGTGTTCTGATAAGGCGTTCATTTCATTCTCAGTTGAAGGCTTAACCATCGGCGGTGTCGATCCGGATAGCTCAGCTGGTAAGGCAGCGTGCTCCAAAGATTGGTATTATGGCACGATTCCTGATGATATCGAAATTTTTGCGCGGTTGATAACCCCTTTTGTTTGACGATACAATTGGCAAGGTTCGTGTGGCGATACATTTTACGGGGTTTGCGTGACGATACATTTTACGGGACTTCTTGTTTGGCAATACATTTGGCGGGCTTTGTTTGCCTAGCTAAATGGCAAGCTCGTTTTCGAGGTTGCCAAACAAACCTCGCCAAATGTATCGTCAATGAACATCAGAGTAATTCTCGATTTAGTCCTCCGCAGGTCCCGGTACCCTCCTCCGCATGTCCCGTAATGGGGGTTTTTTGAACAAAACTCATCACCTCCGCTACCGCTCTATCTATACCAATAAGCTCTATCTATCTGTATCAATCACTACCAAACGTTGAATACATAACTCCTAAGGGCCTGTGGAGATTTTGCACCCTTTCCGCCAAGAACTGTAGTCTGCTTTACCGTTCACACCGATTTCATTGATTTTTGCTTATTTTTGTCCTGAAGTTGCCGATGACATTTCTATTGTTGTTCGATACGACATGTTTATTTTGTCTGATGCGCTGAACACAAATATATCTACAGTTTCATATAAAATCATAGGTTAAACCATTCATTTTACGCTGTTTGTTTTACGTTTTTGATCGAGGGATAGTGAGTACATGCCCACTGAGGTTTTCTTATCACAAATATGACGAAAATTTTGGGGCAAAGTATCGTTTCATTGACTGTTTATTAATTTTTTTATTCAAACTAATTTTCAACTCTCATTCAGGGGTGGGTCAGTGAGGAAATGTGCATTATGTGCATGAAACGTCCACCCAATTTCAAACAGTATGATTCCATACGATGTAATGTCTCATGAAACTTATGGAATACTACGTTGAAAAAGCACTGAGACGAGCAACTCCATGCTGGTTTAGCGGGCTTAGCCCCTTTTTGCCATAGCTCTGGTCTTGAAGACTAAACAACAGTATCACTATTCCCTCAGTGCTGCGTACTGGCAGCAGATTTCGATTTGTACGTCAATATAGAGAAAATCTTTCTGATTGCAAAAGTGCGCAATTTTCGACGTTATAGGAAAGTATTAGAAAGCTTCAGCTCTCAATTTCCTCGACCAACACTCGTTTCCTGGCCAGGCTACAGTTCACATCCGTAATCTGATCAGGCATACTCCGTAGCCTGCTCTGGAAACATCGAGGCCTGGCGTCTGTATAGGCAACATCTGAGGTTTGAGTCAGTTCTGCTGTTGACCCGTAATTTCCCCAAGCAACATAAGCAAGTGCTGATTCAGCCGTAGCCTCTTAAAAAACAGGGTCATCCTTTTCGAGATCTTTCATGCATACCATCGTTCACGCCAGCTCACACTGATTTTCTTACCATGAAAATCTCAAAAACGATTTCTGAGGTGAGACTCTGTTGCTGTTAGGACGCACACGGTGTTAAAAGCTCTATATTCTGTGGCAGGAACCAAAATAGATGCTTTTGTGAGTAGGAAGTCCGCTCAAATACACTTTAGAGAAGTAAACAATGAATGCCGTTTTTACAGTGAATATGACAATAAGAAACTCAATAAACATTAGTTAGTAAACTTGTTAGCCGAACACGAGGTTCGTCACTGACACTGACAACACCAGCGTTCGGTGGACTTGCAGAGGTGAGATTCCGACTTCCAAGGGGTTTGCTGGTTTTTTGAGTATGGCCTCGATCTAATGTTTGACTGAAGAGGCGTTTGTGCGGCTACTCTCATACATCGTTTGATCCTTTCAGGCCCTGAAGAAGGCGAAGCCGCCGAAACGTTGGCCAATAAAAAGTATTACTAACCTCGTGTTCGGCTAACAAGTTTACTAACTGACTAGTATGCCGAGGTTCAATGACGACCGGACTTGGGAACTCAATAAACATTATTATAAGTGAGATTCCCAGAGTGATTATGATTATAAAAGACGTATTATACGTTATCATAGGAGAAAGACGGCGTGCAGGGCAACAAGTGGTGGGAAAATAGGCAGAACTCGCTGCTCTGTGATTTCTGAACTCGGGGGATTCTCGGATTACCTGCCAGGTTCCTCCGCACCCATCCGAGGCTTTTATCAAAGTTCGGGGGTATGTCGCACCTCCCGACCACATCCTCCGCGAGTCTCGATGGTTTTTCGGGCCCAGATCGCACCCCTCGACTACCTCCTCCGCATATCCCGAAGCAGGCGGTCACTGCATGATCAATAAACTTCCTTAAGAAATGAGGGCTATGGTTCTCCGCATGTCCTGACATTTTTGTGTGAGGATACGCAGACAAGGGTAGGGACCGCGGCGCGGCTCTCTTGGGCAGATACTGAGAGCTCTTCATGCTGAGGTGGGTAGGTGGAACGCTGTGGGTGGCAAGGCAAGGAAAAGCGGTGGCCGCCAATACCGCGAGTCCGTCAGAGAGGTATATCGGGGCTCCGGAAACCAACTTACTAGGTTCATCAACCAAGCCAAGCTCCACATGCCGCACCCGGCAGATCCGATCAATGACTGGGTGAAATAGGAAATAATATGTGATAAAAATTTGTGTGAGTGCGACTATAACACGGAGGCGTTAGTAACATCAACTGAGCAAATCATAACATATCAAGAAAATCGAAACGAATCGTGATCAATATGAGTTACGCAACGGAAACTAGGGAGGTGACCGAGGCAGGATGTAAGGCTAGAGCTGGAATACAGTGAACAACACTACGAGAGAGACAAACGTGCATTTCGACGTTCCTGCTGGAAAATATCTATTAGTTATTACCTTCTCTGACTAAAATTAATGTAACCCCCTCTCTGAGAATTTTCTGCAGTTTTGCACTGAATACAGTGGCTGACGTACAGTAGCGAGCAAAAAGATAGCAACTTTTGGTTTTTCGTCTATACCTTCTTCCGGAGCAGAGCGTGGGAGTTCAAATTTTTATGGGAGTTGCAGATACCCATGGGAGATAGAAACAAGGAATAACCCCTTTACTCCATTGACTTCACGTTTTTTAAGAAAAATTTTTCTCCCAGAGCTCTTAATCTGTAATTTCGCACCATCCGCAATGTCTCATAAAATGAAGTCTATCGTTAGGATCTGACCAAGAGTTGGTTCCTTTCAGCAGAGCCAACCCTCATGTGCTTGAAAATGTGCATGCGCTGACCACTAGTTGACGTCTACAGAGACTATGTGAGATTAGTTCAGCAGTGATCCTCTATGGGTGTTTCTGTCACCCTGGCTCCAAATATCGGCTCTATTTAAAAGAGAGGGATGTCCCTGATGGTTTTATAAGTTTGGCTACAAGTGTTCGGTTTCAACGCAGCTTATTGCTCCCTCGCAGTTCCGGAATATTCGGGCTTGTTACTGTGCAGCCAATCCTGCACATCACGGAAGATAAGTTTTGGAATTTTTTCTGTCTCAAGGAGGAAGATACCTTGAAGATCCCATAAATGGTAAAGATTCTTCAGGGTCCCTAGAATATTGCAGTGTGCGTGGAGACTCATGGCGCCTTGGATTTATCAAAACAGGACTACTCGAAGTGAAGAGTGCTGGTCACTAGCACGAGCATGTGTGGTCCCTTGCTCCACCTACGAGTTTTCCCACTTCACCCTGAGCATTTCGATTTTAAAAGGTCTCTTTTAGTTTGTTCCATCTAATTGAAACTGAATTAGCCAGTTTTTATAGTGCCAGTTCACAGTATCCCGCTTCGGTGACGTTTCATAGAATTTATTGCATTTTAGCAAGATCTTCCTCATCAAGTTCAAACCAGCATGAGTCGCCACGCACACCACAATACTCTAAGGACCCTGGAGAATCTTTATCATTTATGGGATCTTTAAGGTATCTTTTTCTTCGAGACAGAAAAAATTCCAAAGCTTATTTTCGGTGATGTGCACGATTAGCTGCACGGCAACAAGCCCGAATATTTCGGAGCTGCGAGGGAGCAATAAGCTGCGTTGAAACCGAACATTTGTTGCCAAACTTATAGAACCATCAGGGGCATTCCTCCTTTTTAAATAGAGCCGACGGGTGGAGCCAAGGTGACAGAAACACCCAAAGAGGATCACTGCTGAACTAATCTCACATAGCCCTTGCCGATATCGACCAGTGGTCAGCGCATGCATACTTTCAAGCGCGTACGAGTTGGCTCTACTTCAAGGAGCCAATTCGTGGTCAGATCCTAACGATAGACGTCATTTTATGAGCCATTGCGGATGGTGCCAATTTACAGATTTAGGCCGCTGTGAGAAAAATTTTTCTTAAAAAAGGTGGAGTCAATGGAGTAAAGGGGTTATTCCTTGTTTTTATCTTCCATGAGTATCTACAACTCCCGTAAAAATTTGAACTCCCATGCTTTGCTCTGTAAGAAGTTATAGACGAAAAACCAAAAGTTGCAATCTTTTTGCTCGCTACTGTAGATTGAAAAACAGTGCATGGGAGGTTATTCCACATCCTGATGCTACGTCGTATAAATGAATCATGGTATTGCTGTGATCGCGCTATGCTTGCCAGAAGTCTGAACAGGTGCCCTCTACTAATATTGCTGAAAGTAGAGAAGGAAAAAAGATCCTTAGCATCAAGATCGGCTTCACCAAATACAATCTTTAAGAGAAGGTTCTGGTTGTGCACGATTCGCCTAAACTGCAATGAGGTGCTGTTCAAGCGCATCAGCCGTTCTTGGCACGATATGCGAAATAAGCTATTTCTTGCAAAATTCGTTTCGTAAACGACCTCTGAACGTTTTCTAGCTCATTCATTAGTATGACTTTGGTGGGGGACCATAGCGGGTTGCCATATTCGAGTAGCGGTCTTACATGTGGTTAGCGCATATACAGGAAGCTTCAAATGCCCGCAGTCAAGAGGGGCGTGGCCACGACGCGGCTTTAGGCAGAGACACAGGCGCTCTGCATGCTGCCGCCGGTTGTCTGCAGGGTCAGAGAAGCCAGAGGCAGCATAGAGAGCGCCTGTGTCTGATCAAGGAGCCGCACCGTAGCCACGCCCCTCTTGACTGCGGACATTTGGAGCTTCCTGTAGCTCGGAAACGAAAAGTTCTACTGCCGTACTTAGCGAGTATCTCATTCTAGTAAAGAAAAGTTGCTGTATAAAAAATGATTTTGCAGCCACGAAAGCAGCGGCAATGCTTCGCCTACTACGTCGATTTCCATCGATGCAATGAATTAATGGGAAAAGACTACAAGCCCTGCAAATTCTTCCAGAACGTTTATCGCGTGAGCACATCTTTATTTATACCTGATTTTTTGAATATCCTCCAACAAAATGATAATGAGACCCGCCGGTGAATCCCATCTTGGCGGTCAACGGAGAGGGGAGCAAGTCCCGGTGGGGGGTCCAGCATTTCAATTGGGTTCTCTAATTTAGAAAGGCAACAAAAGTTTTTTTTTCTCAGAGGAGAATTGTTTCATTTTCAGGACATCTGCCCCAATTTCTGGATAGAAAGATGGGATGAACTGATCGAGGAAGGTCGCTTCCCGGCGAAATTCGATCGCTAGGCTGTCGTATTGTAAATAGTAGATCATTGATATTCAATGTAGTCTTTTTTCAAGATAAACGTGTTGGTGTAACGTCCCTACGACAACCAGAGCTTCGAAAATTGAGATCTTGAAAACTCGATTAGAATTTGAAGGCAGCACTCACGCTAAAAAAAGTTTTCTCGCATTTGTGCTCATTTTAAAGGTGCCATCAATTGGAGTGTAACTGCAAAAGCAACCACTCCGAATCCTGCAGTAACTCGAGCAATAAAACTCATATGCATGTTCAAATGCGCCCATCATGCTCAACCCCGCCCCAAATAGATCAGAGAACTCTCTGATCGTGTGCGGCTGTGTTTCTCAGCTGATACAGGATCGATCACTATTTTCGGATAGCGGTGATCCTCCCCTCACATCGGCGGCGGCACCCATCCCAGGCGATAGATCTCGTACAAATGGACATGTATTGGCAAAATACAACAGTATCTCTCGCAAATGTTACCTTTTTTGATGGTCTTTCCTCTGTTATGGGCGCCAGAGTAGCCTCCAGAGTAGAACCCTATGAAAAAAAATCGAAGACGTTTTTTATCGTGAGTGCTGTTTTTAAGTCATTACAAATGAAAGCTTGGAAAAATAATTCCAAAAAATAAGGTACTGGAAGTGAGATGATACGAAATTTCATTATTTGAACAAATGGTGTACAATCTCTGCGAAGTTGGTCGACTGGTGGTGCACACTGATTGATGTGAGTCGCTGAACCAAGGAAAGATGTTGCGGCGGGTGCTGTGATTGGCCACTCCGGTGGGCCAATCCCGAAACCCGACTGCACCTTCCATTTTTTTCCTTTCCACCTACAAATACGAATGAGCAGCTCCTGTACTCAGGTTCAAAACCTTGAATTACTGCCGGAACTGGTCCTTTTTTAGGTGGCTTTTTGTATGAGTATAGTGTATAGTTCATGCATATGTTACCGTTCCCACTGTGTTTTTTCTTCAACACTAAGAGTTACTTGCTCGAATGTTTTTTCTGCCTCGGAGAAATTCTATTTTGTCATACATCGACTATTCGTAACACACTTTTGGTGCGAATAAATTAAATAAATAAATAAAATGATGGTATATGAAATAAATAAACGAATGGCGGAACCCGACATCATAACAAAGAAAACAAGAAAAGAATTGGAGATTCTACGAGGTCCAGAGTTGGAGAATTGGAGAGCCACTAACTCCACGCTTCTGCAGCAGTTGACCCTTCTATTTTCGTACATGTGCTTGAAGAGAATCACAATCGGCAATACGACTATAGCCTGTATAGTTAGGACCGAATAGTGCATTACATACCTGTAATTTTATAATGGGCCGTTATCCCAGGTTTATAAAATTAACACGTAGTGTAGCGTACTACTTTTCCTGTAGTTATTTTCTTACTCTTCTCAACTCGAGATCTAGCTTGAAATAGTTTCCTGGAGCTAAAGCACTCAATCATTTACATTTACTTGAAACAAGCCTGAACTCATTTAGATGTAAGATTCATTTAACTCCTATCATGACTTATAATAAAGCGCTTAGTCTGTCACGTGTGTGTGTGGGTGTGTGTGAAACGAAATTCCCTGATTGGTCAGAGATGGTGATTGCGGGGTCAACGAGATGATAGGGATGGGTATGGTGAGGTTCAAAGAATGAAGAGAAGCTCTAAAGGATGGGGAAGTGGAGAGCGGTGAGTGCACCGTGGTGTGGAGAGTGCATCAGCGCCGGAAAGTGGGGAAACGCCTGGAGTCGGGTCCAACGGTGTGATAAGGATGCGTCGGCGTCCAGAAGTGGGGAAACGCCTGGAGTCGGGTCCAACGTTGTGATAAGGATGCGCCGGCGTCCAAAAGTGGGGAAACGCCTGGAGTCGGGTCCAACGGTGTGATAAGGATGCGCCGGCGTCCAGAAGTGGGGAAACGCCTGGAGTCGGGTCCAACGTTGTGATAAGGATGCGCCGGCGTCCAAAAGTGGGGAAACGCGTGGAGTCGGGTCCAACGGTGTGATGAGGATGCGCCGGCGTCCAAAAGTGGGGAAACGCCTGGAGTCGGGTCCAACGCTGTGATAAGGATGCGCCGGCGTCCAAAAGTGGGGAAACGCCTGGAGTCGGGTCCAACGGTGTGATAAGGATGCGCCGGCGTCCAAAAGTGGGGAAACGCCTGGAGTCGGGTCCAACGTTGTGATAAGGATGCGCCGGCGTCCAAAAGTGGGGAAACGCCTGGAGTCGGGTCCAACGGTGTGATAAGGATGCGCCGGCGTCCAAAAGTGGGGAAACGCCTGGAGTCGGGTCCAACGGTGTGATAAGGATGCGCCGGCGTCCAAAAGTGGGGAAACGCCTGGAGTCGGGTCCAACGTTGTGATAAGGATGCGCCGGCGTCCAAAAGTGGGGAAACGCCTGGAGTCGGGTCCAACGTTGTGATAAGGATGCGCCGGCGTCCAGAAGTGGGGAAACGCCTGGAGTCGGGTCCAACGCGTCCAAAAGTGGGGAAACGCCTGGAGTCGGGTCCAACGCTGTGATAAGGATACGCCGGCGTCCAGAAGTGGGGAAACGCCTGGAGTCGGGTCCAACGCTGTGATAAGGATGCGCCGGCGTCCAGAAGTGGGGAAACACCTGGAGTCGGGTCCAACGTTGTGATAAGGATGCGCCGGCGTCCAAAAGTGAGGAAACGCCTAAAGTCAGGTCCAACGTTGTGATAAGGGTGTGCAAGCTCCGCAAGTAATAGGAATTCGCTAGGCGGGCCTATTTCTGCATGAGCGGTACGCTTACCATGTTTCGGCGGACCCTCCTACCTAAATCAACTAGATGTACATTGTTTCCTTTCGTATCCGTGTCCTCTTCCCATTCCGTTTGTGTCTGAATAAACCACTCCTTCCTTTCTGTTTATATACACCGGTGGACCCTTACCACTTGAATTACCACAACAACCAGTTGAGCCTAAATCATTTCAAGATAACACTTACACTGAATTGGTTACACTCAATTATTCACAGCCACTAACTTCGCTTATATGGGAGAACAAAATTTCGTTCTACGGGAGAAGCTACCACCTATGGGATCAAGGGCTTCTCAGGAAAGCGATAGAACTGCGTGGAAGGAAAGAGTATTTATCAATCCATTGACACTTTTGTGTTTGCTTTCAACGTGCAGTATGCGAGCGGAGCGAGCATCAATAGAAGTCTGGAAGTACGGCGTCAGCCGGACGGCCAGACTAGTCATGACTTATAATAACGGGCTTACTTTGTGTGTCACGTGTGTGTGTGTGTGTGTGTGTGTAGAACGAAATTCGAGGGCGTGGCTTAGAGTGATGCCGACCACTCCACCGTTACATGAAGGGTGCGCCGGCGCCCAAAGTGGTGGGAGACGGGTCCACTGCTGTGATAAGGGTGCGGCGGCGCCCAAAGTGGTGGGAGACGGGTCCACTGCTGTGATAAGGGTGCGCCGGCGCACAAAGTGGTGGGGGACGGGTCCACTGCTGTGATAAGGGTGCGGCGGCGCCCAAAGTGGTGGGAGACGGGTCCACTGCTGTGATAGCGTGCACCGGAGCCCAAAGGGGGGGGGAGACGGGTCCACTGCTGTGATAAGGGTGCGCCGGCGCGCAAAGTGGGGGGAGACGGGTCCACTGCTGTGATAAGGGTGCGCCGACGCCCAAAGTGGGGGGAGACGGGTCCACTGCTGTGATAAGGGTGCGCCGGCGCCAAAGTGGGGGGAGACGGGTCCACTGCTGTGATAAGGTGCGCCGGCGCCCAAAGTGGGGGGAGACGGGTCCACTGCGGGTGTGCTGTGATAAGGGTGCGCCGGCGCCCAAAGTGGGGGGAGACGGGTCCACTGCTGTGATAAGGGTGCGCCGGCGCCCAAAGTGGAGGGAGACGGGTCCACTGCTGTGATAAGGGTGCACCGGCGCCCAAAGTGGGGGGAGACGGGTCCACTGCTGTGATAAGAGTACACCGGCGCCCAAAGTGGGGGGAGACAGGTCCACTGCTGTGATAAGGGTGCGACAGCGCCCAAAGTGGGGGGAGACGGGTCCACTGCTGTGATAAGGGTGCGATGGCGCCCAAAGTGGGGGAAGACGGGTCCACTGCTGTGATGAGGGTGCGTCGGCACCCAAAGTGGAGGGAGACGGGTCCACTGCTGTGATAAGAGTACACCGGCGCCCAAAGTGGGGGGAGACGGGTCCACTGCTGTGATAAGAGTGCACCGGCGCCCAAAGTGGGGGGAGACGGGTCCACTGCTGTGATAAGGGTGCGCCGGCGCCCAAAAAGGTGGGAGACGGGTCCACTGCTGTGATAGGGTGCGCCGGCGCCCAAAGTGGGGGGAGACGGGTCCACTGCTGTGATAAGGATGCGCCGGCGCCCAAAGTAGGGGGAGACGGGTCCACTGCTGTGATAAGGGTGCGCCGGCGCCCAAAGTGGGGGGAGACGGGTCCACTGCTGTGATAAGGGTGCGCCGGCGCCCAAAGTGGGGGGAGACGGGTCCACGGCTGTGATAAGGGTGTGCCTGCGCTCAAAAGTGGAGGAGCGCCTGAAAATATAGCTACCGATGCAGGAGGGGTGCGCCGGTGTCCACTACTCAGGGAAATGTCATGAGTTAGGTCCATATTTGTTAAATCGATTCGATGGCGTCTAACATCAATCGTAAAAGAAACTAGATGTCAGACCACTGCGCGGATTAGTATGCAATCCGTGTGAATCCTTCCTCCTTACGTCCTCCCCCGCGTTCTTCTCTTCTCATTTGTTTATGAACACACCGCACCCTCCACTTTTATATGTTCTAACTGACTCTTATCACTTGACCAGTTATAACAAACAAAGAATGATATACCATTTTCTGCGGTCAATCCAGGTTGAACCGGTTATATATAGTTTCGAAAAAGCATTTTCAGTTGAGAAAATGATAAAATTGCTTCGAAAAGGTTAATCCTCTTTGATAAGTGCATTTTTACATGAGAAAAAGCAATGGAAAGGGTGTGGGACACATTATAGCAAAAATGTGGAATAGCTGTGACTTTATTTGAATGAAGAAGGGATGAAGTCATGCGAGCGAAGCGAGCGTGAGGAAAAGTCTGGAAATCCGGCGTTAGCCGGACGGCCAGACTGGTATATAGATAACACAGCATGGCAGAATATTGTAAGATATCAAATTACACACACAGTACCAGAATAGCTTGACTATAAAAACAAAGGGGGAGGGTGGGAATGTTGAGGAGGGAGGCAAGGCGCGGTGCCGATAAGCGGCTAACAGATCCTGTACCTCTATCTCTCAACAGTAGCGCCTTTTATATGCCCCTCAGCTCCTCCTCAGCTCGAACACTGCGCTTGATTGATGATTACGCGCGCGGTGAGAGAAAAGTGGTGGTCGCTACTGAGTTGCGCTCAAGCGCTTTTACTGCGTTGGTTCGCTCTCTCTCTCTGAAAGTGAAGCATTAACCTTACCAGACGATTATATTCTGCCAGTAGAATGTGATTCGAAAGTACAGGCACAAGAGGAATTTTCAGAATGCGTAAATAGAATGATTTGCTTATGTGAAAATCTAAAAGCTCTCAGAGCATGCAAATGTTCGCAAGATTCTATCCGCAATCTCCGTAAGGACGTCACAAATGTATTTCCAATCAAAACCCATTCACAGAAATTAGGGCAGAAAGTGGAGATATTAATGCCTACTCTCAAGAAGGAGAAATCACTATTGTACTGCAGTCTAACTTCATGATAAACAGCCCTAACTACATAATTGAACAACCTTGTGACATCATTTTCGAAGAAATAAGAGGTTGCTACAATTGCTTTGAAGGAGCACAAGTAAAAGTCTCTTGTAAAACCGATATCGCTGCATGGGCGACTGTCGAATGCGAACCACAGGTTTTCTCAATCCAATATGGCCCATCGAATAAATCTAATGTGGTATCACTCGAGTTTAATAGCGCTCTGATCCAAAAAAAGTGTTACACGTTGTGTAATTGGTGTGAACTACGTGGCACATTAGTATACCACCCAAGATAAAAGCGAAATCAATTGTTTCCTACAGAAAACGAAGGAAAGGAGTAAAAACCCTCTTTGAAACTTTTGATCTACCTGATCTGCAACCACTCGCAAGAATATTTACGGAACACTGGAAGCTTGTATTCGGAGCATTGAGTGCACCTGCAATAACAACAGTCATGATCTACCTTATGGGACCGACCATCATTATATTGGTCATAAAAATAATTATCCATATTTTTAAATCCTTAGTAACAATAGTAGTTTTGATTTCGAAACTCATCGTGACTAGTATAGGTTCAGGCGATTCAGGAATGAGTCGGTATTTGTGCATTTTTACGTAAAGAGATTAGAGAGGCTTTTGGCAAGTCGTACATGTTCAAGCTTGTTAGTCGCAGTGATTTTTAACTACTTAACATATTAGAAAGGGTCCCGGGAATGATGTGGGAGTACGTGGAGCATATGTCTCCGAAAAGTGGCATACTGACTCCCCGATGAATGGCCTGTAAGTGTTGCGCAACAATCGCTAAAAGAAGAGTGTAGGAGACAGTATCAGATTACTGTAAACTATCACCGTTCTTACATTAAGCCTTGTGCCCAATATAAGTCACTTAGAGTTCATTGTCCATATGTATCCTAAGTTTGTATATGTGATTTTATCCATAGTGGGCGGAACCTGGCCATCAGCATAAAAGCACGACTCAAAAAAAAAAAACTAATCAACATCTAGTTGTTGCTATGGCTCATCTCGAAGACTTTCTCGACGAGATCGACACTACCCCAGCATTTGCCTCCATATCAGCGGCTATTCGTGCACTGATCAACCGCATGGAGAGTGACCACGACTCCATGCTGCTCCAGTTGAATACCATCGAGGACGCGTGGAGTGAACTCCTAAAACGTTCAGAACTACGCTCGTCTTGTGCAATCTGCACGTTGGAGGAGAACCGCGATATGCATCAGACGGTTCGATGTAGCCGTTTCCCTGACGCCGTCGCCAGAACCCTCCAGGCTGCTAAAGCAGCCCTGTGCGAGCGTTGCCTCAAGCCGAAGCACGGCACTGAGGATTGCGGCGTTAGTTGCATGTATTGCGGTTTACCGCATAACACGCTTCTATGCAGCAACCGTGGTCGCCCTGGCCTGTACAAAAGACGTCACCACTGATGCTGCCTCGTCTTCCCTCCACCTCCACGTCGTCTACCCTCCCCCCCCCCACATACTCATCTACTCATTCGGTATGCTATACCCCCGATCAACCTTCACGAATTCAACGTCAAGCATGGATATGGAGCAATCCTGAAGTGGTACCACGATAAACTGCGTGCTGATGTATGATTCGCTTGATGGGATCCGTAATTTCCTTTTGTTGTTGCCTTGGCCCCGCCGGAATGTTCTGACGGGACATCAAAACATATGGAATAGCCGCTTTGTTTACATGTATTCTTTGTTCCTAATACTGTACCCATGTGATCCACCTCCCAGATGTGCAAGAAGGCAGTGTCGATTTTGTGCCGCCGACCGAAGGTAGGCCATTTTATGTTGTGAATTTTGGATAAATTGTAACCAGTGCACCACAGTTTTTCTTGGGTGCCAATCACCCTTTGCTGGGAAGACTCATACCCCGGCAGTACAATTTTGGTGCATCGGCCTAAGAAAGTGCCGAGAAAGTGCAGCAAGCCCCTAAGTTGCCCACAGCAAGCCCATAGCTGTGTAACATCTTTACGATGTCACTAGTGTTCCATAGAAAACCAATTGCGCATACAGCAAAAGCCCTCCAAGTACTTCTGGAGAAATTCTCACCATACACAGGCGAAATCAAACCTGTGGGATCTGATGAGGAAAAATGCGAGACATTACTGAGCACAATCAACCTCATGCTGGGTAGCATCGATACCATCGAACAGAGTAGAAGTTCATTGCAATCACTCGTGGATAAACTCCAGAGAGAATTTGATGATGCCAAAACAAAAGCCAATAAAAAAGAACTAGAAAAAGAAGTCGAAGACATCGATAGTGAAATCAAATTCACGGAAATTATTGCCAAAGCCAACGAAATAAAACTTATGCTAGGCGCAAGACTTACTGAGGCAAAAAATCAAGCTGAAATGCTCGCGCGCAAAATGGGAATAAAATTACCCAAAACGGCTTTGAGACAACCTGAACCTGCATACAATCAATCCGGCCAGCCCGGAAGCAGCAGTTCAGCTCCGATTAAGGATGGTTATGAGGTCATCGACCCAAATGACGCAATTTGATTGTCAGAAGATACTTCCGAGGGCAGCAGAGACTCGGTTGAAGAAGATTTCATCTGTAGAACACTCAAACCAAAACAAATGAGTCTTCCCAGATTTTTCCCCAGGAATTCCCAGAGTTCTTGGCAGTATATGAAACACTCGTCCACCAAAACAAAGTGCTCAGCACCGTCGAAAAATGCTCCCCTTAAAGGATAGCTTGACACGAGAAACTGAAATGGCCATAAAAGGAATACAACTAATTCTACAGAACTATAAATGGATGGTTGACACTCTAAAAAAAAGTATGGCAACAAACCAGTTAATAGAGCCAAAATCGTTCAAAAACTCATTGACCTTCCAGGAGCCAAGAGCAATGACGAAAGTTGCACCTTTATTTTCGACAAGATCAGAATGCTCATTAACCAAATGGTGTCCGCTGGGCAGGACATTCCAAATATGCAAGACGCTATGTGGGCAGAAAAGATTCTAGAAAAATTCCCATATAGCATTGTGAAAAACGTGCTAATCTCCATCCAAGAAATGGAAGAAGTAAAAGACGAGGATGTCATGGAACAACTCGATATAGAAATCAATGCGAAGAAATACGTAGAATTGAGACTGAAAGGTCGCTCCAAAACCGAGTTTCAAGAATTTAAGAAATATCAACCTCAAGAGAAATCGCAGGTCCAAAAACGGGAGAAAACGTGCGTTTTCTATGACAGCTGCGAACACTTCCGGTCGAACTGCAGAGCCGTTACTGATGTTCATCAGAAAAGAAACATAGTTATAGAATCGAAACGGTGTTGGAAATTTTTTACTGACCAACACAGAAGTAATCAGTGTAGCAGATCTAACTACCTCAACTGCACAAGAATGCACCACATCATTTTGTGCTTCCAAAACACAAGAGCGCCCGCCCGAAAACTCAGGTTCGCCGAATAATCGCGCAGTTCGCTTCGCCAACACACCGGTCGCCAGCAGGCGACCCTCTGCCGGAGAAGACAAGAGAGAGACCAAAGAGACCAACCTTCAACCCTACATGCAGAACTAACCAGTACTAGCTCATTAGTAAAAAGCAGCATTGATGAAAGCAGAAGAGATCAAGTTGGACTCATGACGGCAGAAGCCAATATTTGGTATCACAATACGAGCCAATTCGAACAAGCTTTAGTGTTTTTCGACGCTGGTGCCCAAAATTCACAACATAAAATGGCAGACCTTCGGTCGGCGGCACAAAATCAACACTGCCTTCTTGCACATCTGGGAGGCGGATCATATGGGTACAGTATTAGGAACAAAGGATACATGTAAACAAATCGGCTATTCCACATGTTCTGATGCCAGAACAACATACCTATCGACGAAATTCGAAAGCTCGATTTCGAATGAGTCTATAGTTCGAATGTTCCGAAACTTTAAATTCTCCGCATCTAGTCCTGGATGAATAATTAAATAAATTGATTGTTCGGTCTAAAGTATGGTCCGTTAGCTCGGGGAGTGTGCCAGGATGGACTTTGTCCGCAATTGCGACCGCAGTGGTATCGGCCGGTCGATCGACCGGTTCCATCGGAGACAGTAGCGGGACATTAAAATGGAAGGAGTCACACCACATCCATATCAAAACTTAAAGAAGCCTATTTGGACGGCCGGAACCTCTGCGGTCGCAATTGCAGACGAAGTCAACCCTGGTGCACTCCCTCCGGAGAGCTCGTGCTAACAGACTGTACAATGGCCTGATTAAAGACAGCACCGGCTCAAATCTTCGTGTTTGAGATTTTGTGGGTTCCTGGGGTTTTGAGGGATCTGGAACTCATATCCATTAGTGAAACAGCGCAAAACGTACCGGAAATGCACGAAATCGTGGTGCTGTTTCCCGTGCGAGTAAGCGCGCTAAGTCTGACACTCGTGGGTTCCGCCGGGCGAAGGCCACACATGCTTTTACCGAGCGACAGCGGCCTGTGTGCGCTGGCGTATGTAAGACAGCTGTGTTCGCGACTTCGATTTGGATTTCTTCGCAGGTAAGTCGTGATTCTTTGTGTTCGGTGAACTTTTGTAATGTGCTGGCAATACTATATTCCACTATTAGCGGCTCAACCCGGAGTCGAGAATTTCGACGAGTGCTGCCTTTAAAACGATGCTTGAGTATTCGTGTAATTTGATGGCTTTCCTCTCAGTCCTCTCTAACTTTCCACACTTTTTCGCGTTCTTTTCCTCTCTGTCCCTTCTTTGAATATTCAGCAGGTTCCAGCGCCTGAAGCGACTCTCGTTCCCGGTGGAACAGACTATAACGAAAGTCCAAATAGGTGGAGAAAAAGAAAAAATAAAGCTACATGGCATCTGGGAAAAGCTTGTGCATTACATCACAAACCCAAGAGGTTTCCACGTTATCTGATTATGGGGCATGTATCATCGTGAGGGAAAAAGGGGCGTAGCTGGGCGACTCTGATTGACGCATTCGAGCCGCCCGTCACGCCCACCTGTTGGATTTGTACGGCGCCACGCATCAATACACCATGTGTTACGTAATCGACGCCGTACGAGTTCAAAAGGTGGGCGTGACGAGCCGGCCCGAATGAGCCAATCGGAGTCGCCTGGTTACGCCTCCTTTCCCCTCACGATGATACACACCCCTGATTGTGAGCTGCGAAAATGTGGGTGTGGTCTGTGTGCTGTCACGTAATAATTGGCGGATAGTGCGCGTGGCGGGACCTACTCGACACTCTATTGTAGTCAACCACATCCTTGGGTGTAGAGCGCTTCAGGCGCTGACGGAATCTGCGGTTGGCCAATCTGTCCAAGTGATCAATCGCAGAGCTCATTGGTACGGCCCCTTCCAGGTATGATATAATGCTCTACACCCACATCCTTTGTTTCGGTAGCGCCGCGCTTCTCGACGCGCACGCGTTATTATTTCGAATAATGCGGCTTATGCGACAAAATCCGTCGTTATTATTGACCATTACTTCCACTAGTTTGTTCCTCTCTTTCCCCCTCCCCATCAGTATCTGGTCTATCGCATCGCGCAACATGCGCAACGCAGAACACCAGTTGGGCGCTATGGTTGACGGGCGTTACCGGCATTGATGCTCTGTTTATGTTTTCGAACATTTTCCTCTGCGTCTTTGTTTTCATTCCAAAAACGGTGGAAAACACTAGCAAAACATCAATACCGGCAAAGCCCGACAACCACAGCGTCCAGCTGGTCCTCTGCGCCGCATTGGTTGTGTGTCGAGGCAGATCAGATGCTCTGATAACTGTGCAGCACGAACGCAGCCCGAACGGCGTAATGGTTCGGGTAGAAACCCTATCAGAAACGGTTGCCAGTTGCTGCCATCCTCCCCTTGATTGCTGCTAAAGGGCCGACAGATTGAGCAGCAATCGAGGGGAGGATGGCAGCAACTGGCAACCGTTGCTGCTAGGGTTTCTACCCGAACCATTACGCCGTTTGGTCTGCGTTCGTCTTGCACAGTTATCAGAGTGGGTGGTTTTTTGTGGTGCAGAAGTGATTGACCTGTACTGTACATGAGGAGGACAAAGTCACTAGAACACTATATTACTTCACTGCTCCCTCATTCATTTTCTTCTCTGTGTGTGTTCCAAGTTTTCGGACAAAAAGATCCGACTTACTGCCCCAGAAACTCCCCAACTGTGGACATGTGGGTATTCAAAGTGTTTAGAATGCGTAGTGTTAATGAGATTCTTGCCGTAAACACAACCTTCTAAAGAAAACTACATTAGCATGAGCAGAAAAGACTGTTCGGACAAGTTCAGACAACCTTCTGGACCTGTCTGGACATGTCAAAACTTGCCAGCGCAGCAGACGCGCGCGGCGTTGTTGCTGTCCGGTGGCGTCCGCACTGCTCGTCTACGTTTATCGATCTTTTGATGTGACCTCTTTTTCAACCTGCTTACATGCCTTTATATATGCAGTGGACGTCAATGGCTCTGCCCTCGAGAGGGACGCAACGCGACCGCGCTGCGGGCGCCGGGATCAGCGTCGTCTGCTGCCAAGATGCTATTTCTGGTCTCATTCTTACCAATCTTTTCAAAAATCATAGAAATCGGGTAGAAAAGCTGTTAGATATAGCAAACAGCAGCAAGAAACATCGTTCGAACGCACGCGGCACAGTTGCGAGGCGTACTTTTCGAGGCCGCAGATGTGCCACCGCCATTGACGCCCACTGTAATTATGTAGGTCTAAAAGGTGTGATGACTTGAAGCCGATTACCATTACCTGGAAGTTGTATGGCACTTTGCACTTCCACCTTGGAAAACAGTAGGTGTTATGGACAAAAACATCCATGCTATCTAGAATGAGTTTCACTACTAGTTCTTCTTTACATCCGTTTTTCTTCCTTTTTTCTCCCAGAAGTCTCGTAGATATTAGATTCGTTCATCGAATTAACAAGTTCCATGTGGTAATTGCTTGAATATTCCAGATGCCTGGCTGCCTATCAGTTCCTGCCACTGCACTGGTGGACAGAAAGATGAAGTGAGTTTTTTTGACATTGACATGGAAAAATTTTTCTTTCCTCCAAACAATTCTTTAAGATGGTGTGAATTCAGTGCTCCCTTGTTTCTTACTGTTAATTAGCCCAGCGGCATTCACGGGAAACTTTGCAGTCAATCGCATTGGCGCGTACAGGCGGTTCAGAAATGAGTCGGTATTGGTGCATTTTTACGTGAAGAGATTAGAGGGGCCTTTGGCAAGTCGCGCATGTTCAAGCTTGTTAGTCGCAGTGATTTTTATCTGCTTAACATGTTAGAAAGGATCCCGGAAATGATGTGGGAGTACGTGGAACCCATGACTCACCTCAGGTCCGTGAATGCACCAGTACCGACTCCTTTCCGAATGCCCTATAATTATCCGTATTGTTGTTTTTCCCTGTTTTTGTGCAGGGGGTAGACGCTTTTCTAGTCTCATCTGTCAAAAGCATTGCTTAATATTGACTTGATAAAAGGGCGTCTAGAGTGAACATCGATGGGGGAGCGTTTTTCTTTCTTGGCGAGTGCGCCGCGCGCCGCGCCGCTTGCGCTGGAATTGTCGCCATGATAGCAAACCATAGGGTTTCCTTGATTGTTTGCTGGTTTTCTCGATAGTTGACCTTGAATAAGACGAACGACTAATGAGAAGACCTAATTTGCTATTATGTTGTCGAGCGACACACCCACGCCACTCCATACGCAGAAGGCGCACCGCCATCAACGCTCCCTGTGGGTAAGGTTGGTGTACATACACGGTATCTCACAAAATCCGTTCAGTTTTTGCACAAACGGGTTCTCTCATTAGCCGTAGTAGCACTTGGGTAACCACTGCAAAGGGAGCGAATACAAACGAGATATAAAAAAGCGGGGACTCATTTAACTAGTATTTTCAAGGTAACCAACTGGGTGATCAGGGGTCTGTCGAGTGTTGAACCCACCCATCAGTGTCGATTTTGAGTTCAAAGAGGGTGATTTAGAATTTAGACCTATACCGAAATCACGGTATAGGTCTAAATTCTAAATTTCTGAAAGCTGCCGGCTCGTAGGACTGAACGTTTCATCTTGTGTTTTGTAAGTCATACTTCCTCGAAATAGTGGATGATAGTATAACGTGAAAATTGTCTCGTACTAGTGGTTACTGAAGAATATCTGCAATAAGATGAAGCATAGGAACGTCAATTGCAATCCACGAAAGATGAGCAGGAAAACGTCGGGTAATTATGCACCGACCTAATGCACTGGACATGGACCAACTCTGTAAACGAACTATGTTGCTTTTTACTGTCTAAGTTTCAAAAAGACTCAACTTCAGAACTCGTCGTCAATTGAAAGCGTTGGAGTCCATTGGCGTGAAACAAACGCTGCTTTTTCTGGAAAACTACAAACGTGGTGTTGGCAGCATGTCAACTTCCGCTCACAATCATAACGATAAGTGAGGCATGCGCTTTCACCTCTTCAATCTGTATTGCTGAGGCTGATATTTTCAGGTATCCGGTCGAAGCGGGCCCTCTTACCAGCGCAACCAGGTTTTTTTTTGTTCGTTTGAGCACTTTTTCTACTGCTTAGGAGTTCTACTAGTAACTACTATAATCGACGACAACTTATCATTATATTTTAGTGACAGACATCCTAGTAATGGTCGGAAATCTGCTGCCAAATGGTTGGAGGGTGCTTGTGCTTCTCCCAGGTGAATGTGTTTTAGGTTCTAGCAGATTGGTATACGCCTCATAGAAGATTTTTCATTGTTTTTTTTTCCTGTACTTCGTTATCATGGGACAATCGCATGCGAGGAGTAAAATGAAATAGCTACATAATTTCTAATTCCTTTCCCTTCAGTGTTCGGCAAAGGTCCACCCGCCGAACTGCAAAAACCGATGTAGCCAAAAAACCTACGTAAGTTCGTGATTCTTATAGCTTTTGAGTTAAGGAATAGTGGTGTTTATTTTGCTTCACCATATGTTCAGACTATCAAGACAAGTGGAAACTCCAAAAACTTCACGCCTTACCAGCGTACCTTCTCGTAAACCTCGGTAATCCATTTCAAATTTTTGCTACCCTAACCTTTTGTTCTTTGGGAAGGGTGGGTGCTAGTAGACTTGGTGTGTTCGAAGAGAATATAGTAGTTTCCATGATTATTTGCCTTACTCCTTCAAATTTTGAGAGCGTTGGAAACTCTCAACTCCGCAAAATGTACAGGAAAACAAGTTGGAACACCAGGGTAAGATCTTACTCCCATTTTTTTCTTTGATTAGGTGATCAAAATTGATTCAGTGACATGGCTATAAACACCGAAAAACGTCGTCGAGGTCGTCCTCGTAAGAACTCTCCACCAAGAAACAGGTTATTTTTTCAGTAGTGGCTCCTGTGAATCTCTTACAGGCGGGGATCTTCATTATTAGTATGACTGTTTTTTTTTGCAGTGTTAGCCGTAGTGGTCGTGTCACTGGTCCTACTTCCGTGAGGTATACGTACCCCGTTCCTGATCCGCCGAGTTCCCGAAACCAGAACAAAGCGGAAGACCGGTAGGGGCTTAGATTTGTTGATTACGACTATCTCTTCCTTTGGTTCAACTGCTCATCCAAGTGATATTCGTTCGGGACGACGTTTTTTTTCTATTTTGCATGAAAAGAAATTAAAAACTAGCAATTTCTTATACTTTGCTTGGTTCACTGAATTGCAGATGGGCATACGTCTTTGTATCTTTTGGATACGTTAATCCTACTGCTTCACTCTATCCACGCAGGTGTCTTCATTCACGGCCTTGCCTGTGTTACCCCGATTTGCCCCTCCGCTTTTCAAACGTACTGATGCAGATGCGTTCAGCCGCTTGCACGTTAATCATCCAATTATCACCACTGAATCTTCGCGCACTCATACATTTCCATGTGCTTATCCTTAATTGTGACTTTTTATGGCGAATACGCAGAAAATTTTGACATTCGAACTGTTTTTCGTGTTTAAGGTGCATTATTTCACTACTTTTTTACAGCTCAACGAGGCCGAACGTGAAGGCGGGAAGATGGTCCCAAAAGCGGAGTGCTCCACCGTTATCGCTCAATGACAGTGCTAAGATTGTGAAGTGTTCGCGTAAACGAAGCGCTCCGTCATCATCGCGTAGCGACCACGCCATGATTGTGGATTGTTCGCCAAAACGAAGCCCTCCGTCACTATCGGTTAGTAATTGTCCCACTTTTCTGTGTTTTGTTTTTAATTGTGCTGTATTAGTCTTCCACCTGGTCCAGATTCCGTGGAATAATTTACCAGCCAATTTTTTAAAACTCTTCGTCAATCTTTTTTTTTGAAGGAGGAAGAACGCTCCGCAGTACCCCTTCCTCCCTTTGTCAGTTCTGCGTTCAGTAATGATGGAAGGAATAGACACGAGAGAACAACAATTGCACTTATTCAAAGAAAAGTGAGACCAGTCCAACTCATTTTACTTTTTCATATCACCTAAGAGGCTTTAGTTACATGTCTTTTTCGGACCATTTCGTTTTTTTTTTCCACACAGCTCACATCGTGTGGAATGTTTGGGCGAATGTCGCCTTTAGTGAAGTAGATTACCTAGTTTACATCTAATTTGGTGTTTATTGAAAAGTGACGACCTTGAATGTCCAGAGGCATCTCGTGGAGCTGTTTGACTCAATCCTCCCTACTGACATCTGCGATGGTAGGATGAACTTCGAAGAAATAATGGATAGGATTCGTCGCTTCGTTGGGGATCTAATTGTCGCTGCTAGTCAGTCGGGAGCCCGAGGAGTTCCCAGCATTGACTACAACTATCAGTATTCGGCTGACCCTAGCCGTGCACTACTACCTACCAACCAGCTTGGTATTGAGGTGAGCGAATGACCGTTCTTTTTCCAGTCTCGTACAGATGCAATCTCCTTATCTACATAACAGGGTGCCAATTGTTGTTTGTAATTGCCAGATGGTTCATTTTCTTTGTAGCGGAGTATTTTTTTTCCAAATTTGAATTCTGAGTTCCTATTAATCTATTGACTAGCTGAAGGTATTCTTCATCCAATGCTGCTCTCTTCCGAAGTGTTGTAATCCGTCTTTATTGCCACTTTGAATAGTCACTGTTCAGAACTTGCTTTCGCCTGTTAGAAGTCCACACATTCTGCCGTATCAGCCGCAAAATTACAGGTTAAGCAATGTTTTTTTTTTCAACATTTGCCAGAGTTATTTCTTGAGTTTGTAGTGACAGTGGAAGACGCCCTCTAAGCAATGTTCGCATGATTTCTGAAGGGAGAGAAGAAAACTACGGGCTCGGAGCTTTCCAGGATGCGAACATTAGAGCTCTTCTTCCGAATACACCAGTCTATTCGGCGGCTCGTGTAAGTTTTGCTTGTCTAGAACAATCTAGTTGTTGTCTTGTTTTATGCTTGTTTTAGCGTTTTGAATGTTTTAGCTGCGTAATCTCGTCCACAGTAATGGAATGGCTATGACTGAAAGAGAGAATACAGAAATTGTTCCGGTAGAGAAATTGGATCCCCATCAATTTCAGCTACTGCAGGAGGAAGGTAATTGCAAAAAGAATTACCACCTGGCTGGTCCACAAACTCGCTTGGTACCCATTCCTTTTAAAGCCTTTGCAAGTTTTGCTCCACTTTTCATAGTGATGTTTATGGTTGGAAAGCGAAGAATTAAGAACCAATCGAGAATCTCATGGATTTTACCACTCTGATAGCTGCGCAGTAGGGATGCCAGCTCGAACAGAGTTGATACGTCGAGTACAGAGCCTAGCAGCACCTCCTCGCAGTTAGTGCCATCTCCCCTCAGTTGGTGTTCTCCATCCTCAACTGCTGCAGAACGAACGCTTGTGCAGCAGTTGAAGTGCGGAAGGCACCAACTGGATATGCCTCCTGGTTATGTACTCGACATATTATGGTCTTCGAACTGCGTTCCTGCGGCAGATCTACCAGAGCATACAGTTGTAGGTTTCTTTTGCTCTACTGTTTTGCTTTATTTGTATATTCGAGCATAAAAAAGCTTTACATTGAGAGGTATTATCAAGAAAGTAAATCCACATCATAAAGTTTTACAGGGTTCCGCCTGGTCACGCTCGATCTTCCAGAAGATAGTACGTCTCTCACAAATATGCAACGTATGGCTCTCGCTGATATGCGCCATGGAAATGAAAATACACCTGAGAAGGAGCCTAAGTCTATCACGTACTGAAGATTCCGAACTCTGCGAGTGTTCTCGCTTTGAAACACTGGTGAATCTCAATAAGTTGTTTTTGATTTTCTTCTACTCTGAGATCTCTCTCTGTTTATCAGTTCATTACAAAAGTCCGTATTGTTCTTTTTTTCATCCATGTAGCACTAGAAAAGTTGGTTACATTCTCTGCCTTCTAACACTTTATAAATCGTAATCTGCTCAAAGCAGACCTCCATCTCAACCTCAGTTCCATGGGTTACGTGTAGTTATTATTCTTCGATATACTGTCATTCTCACCTTTTTGGTTAATATTCCAATTCAATAGATAAGATTCCATCAGGTATGTAATATCCGAGTTTTTTTCATGTAGTGATTTTTTTTTTGCAATTTTCATTAGGTCCATGTATTGCATGCGTCAAAGGTAGTAAAGATTTCCATGAAAATGCTTTATTGCGCTTTTTTAGCTGAAATATACAGCGATGAGATCAATCCGTTCAAATCAAACCAGATATTAATTTAGTGCTAGTTTCTGAGAGGAATTCATCTTCCACGAAGATATAGACAAATCTGATTCGGTAACTGTAAAGAAACTGTTCCTACTTCTCATAATAGATCATCTGTATGTTATGGTTTTAAGCAACCTTCTGAGAAATTTCCAATCTGAAGTACAGGGTTATTAAAGTGAGAGTTCTAAGTGCGCGAAGTTAAACAGTTTTTCTCCAGCCGTCTTCTGGAAGTTGCTGTGTCGTAGGTTTTTTCTCGTTCTTCGATTCGTTTGCTATTTCATCGGAAAGGATGCGATCCAGAAAGGATTCCGTTTGATCCATTGCTATCTAAAATTGTGAGCGATGATAAGCTTTATGACCATTGAGGTAGTTATTATTTGAATGACAGGGGTAACCTAAGCAGAGCGTGCCCCACTCAACATCCTGGAATGAAGTTCATAAAATTACCTTTTTGATAGCTGGCTTAAAAATGCTACCCATAAACGAATTCCCGCTGCTGCTGACGAATCCATCCCTGAACTTCCCGAAAGGCATGAGGAAATGAGGTTGAACACGTGGGAACAGCGGGTTGATGACTGATAGATCCATGTTGGGGTCCTGGTGAAATTGGTAAAATGTCGCTATCGCAAGGAAAATTGCCTGCAGAAAATAGGAACTCATACCTCAGCAGGCTCAAATTGCGATGGAGGAATGGTGTTGTGAATGTAACTGAACGGCGGCAGCAGATCGCGTGGGAACTCGTCGATCGTCTTCAGAATCGGTGTTATGGTAGTGGTTTGCTGTGGAGGTTGGTATGGAGCCAGCGTTGCAATTGGGTGATACGGCGATTGAGCGACGTTTTGTTGGAGTTCCCTGAAAAGGGTGTGTGGACAACTATTGGAAATCCAGAAGGTATGCTTTCAGACTAACTTGTTGCCTTGCCAGTGAACATATTCAGGATCCGAAGGAAGTCTTGGAATGACGAAGCTTTGAGTCGCATATGGATCAGGAGTGGGACCCTGTAGATACTAGGTGATTCACATAGAAAATCGGAGTGCAACAAAATAAAATGATGATGAAATTGTATAAACCAGAATATTAATAACTTTATTGTGGTAAGTCGGGATGGATGTAATAGAAATAAAGTAAGATGTATAGATAACATGGAGTCTAACAAAAATTCTCGTTTCCGCGATATGAGACCAAGGTAACAGCTAAATTCTTGACTTGGTGCTGGTTCAAAATATGTCCGTTTAAAAAGAGCGATGGGTCTGCCCCGCCGGATCCATGGCCCCTTGCGAACGGGAAACTGGCAAATTTGTACTTAGAATACGTCCTGACGGTTTCTCTTTTAACAGTTTGCAGTAGATGTTATTCTATATTTGTTTCAAACGACCGTTTTGTCAAATTGAATAAATAGAGTAATGTAAATATGTATAATTTAGTTGAGAGAAAACCAGTAGATTAAGACGGGAAAATTACAGGCCTAGCACTTTGTGAAATTTTTTTTTGCCTTTTGAAACATTTCTACGCCCACAGTGACGGTCAATCGTTATTGCACGGCAGAAAGCGCGGCCGCACCGCGCCACCCGCGCGGCACGGCGGACCAGTTGAGCGTTGTAGTTATCGGGCGTTCCCGGGCTTGCTACTTTGCGTATAGTTTCTGCGGTTAAATTCTTTGTGTGCAGAGATTCTTACATGCGCTCATCCTTTTGCGTGTGAAAGCGGTAAACCTGACAGCGCCCGACAGCCACTCTGACAACTGGTCTGCGTCGTGTAGATGGTGCGGCGCGGCCTCGTTTCCCGCAGTAGTAGCGACTGACCATCGGACATGTGGCAGAATATTTCAAGAATTTCTCTTCATCATGACTTCAAAGGAGCTCAAGAAGGAGAGTAACAAAAAAAAAACAGAACAGATGGAAAAATTACTTTGATTTCAGACTACTGCCAAAGGCATATCTTGGGGCATTTTTCAAGGAAGAATATTTTTGTTGATTTCAAGTAAAAATTTCTACGCAGGTATTTGATATGAGAAGGTCGAGTGTTTCGAGTGGTCGTTCCAAGGTCTAATTTCGTCCACTTCCAATGATTCTGACGGTTTGGGAATTAGGAGTAGCACCGTGTTAAAGTGTTGGATGAATCCCTCTTGAGTTATATGGTGTTGAGAGGGATAAATTCCATGTATCTGCAACTTTCCTGGCTCCGATAGACGCTAAGACGCCGAAATGTTAGCAGAAACAGAATAATGATAACAGTGATTGTACGATTACGAGGGAGAACTCACCACATTTAGCCCACATCGACCGTAGGAGGGTATGAACACAAGATTTGGAGGGCACATCCGCTCCGTCCACCGACCTCGTCTTCCAATCATTGGGGTGCACTGCAGGTATCGTGACGCATCACTGGAAAAGAATAGGCCATTTTCATGCTCTAGTATTTTCACTAAAAGCCTCAAAGGCAGTGTGTCACCTCGTTTCGTGGGCTGAAAATGCCAACAGACTCTAGGCCTCCTCGTCACGCTAATTCCAAACATGTACGTCAAAGCTTATAAAAATGACGAAAACCCTGTTTTCGGAGGGTCCGAATGTGCAGTTTACGGAGCACCTGGGCGGAGCGGTCCGTGAATGTGCTGGCTGTCCGCCACGTCTGCAGCGTTGGCCAACACGTCTAGACGTGTCCGACCGATGAGATCAACGGCTTCACGCGTCCACTCGGCTCGACAAACTGTTACAAATTCCGTCTCGAAAAACGTCTAAAAATAGGGTTCAAATACCTTTTTGTAACATTTTGGGTATACCGTTGGATTCAGCGTGTCGAGGAGATTCAGAATCTGGTAAAAGCTCAGACACGAAAAGATGACACACTGCCTTGAACCTGTTGATAACCAGCCTACGTTAGTCCCTGCTCCAAATCAAACTTTACTTACTTCGGATGTGGACACAATAGGTCGTCCTCATAGCTAAAAGCACACTCAGTGCTAGAATCGCATTCAGATGTCACCGTTGATGGTAGCTCGGATGTCCCTGTGGATGGGATCTATAAGGAAGTTTTTTTTCAGTGCAAAACAAAATAAAAAAGGATAAGACATGTATGTACCGGAGTTTGGGACCATTCCAGAACATTCGTTTGCATATCAGGTGGAGGTCGCCACGAGTGCGGGCTGGTCACCCATTCACTGGCTGGAGAGGATGGAGTCGGAGGTGGCGCGGTGAAGTGGATGATTTCAAGTTGTGGAGGCTCTGTGCTAGTTTGCCTGGAATGCTATCTAATAATCGCTATACATGGAATTTGAATTCAATAATTAGGAAACAACAGAGCACTTTGCTGAAAGTGGCCCAGAATGGACATGCAATGGCTCATTGAATTTTCCGGAATTTCCAGGAATTTCTTTGCGCACCGTGGTGATGTTATGAAGAGCTAATGGGGCGAAGATGAATTTGTTCTAATTCTCACTTTGTGAAACGAAATGAAGAATGACTTTAATTTCTATCGTGAGGCATTGCATTTATATATTTATTTATTTATTTATTTATTTGAACGCTCACCAAGATGGCAAAACAAATAAGCAGACTGGGACACGAAACCATCAGTTCCATTGTATTTCATAGGAATTATCAAATAACACTATTATACAATATTTTCCTCATGTGATCACAACACCCAGTGAGGGAGTGTCCGATCGTTCTCCTCTCAACGAAGGTGAAAACATTTTGTACAGTATTTAGTATTACAGCAGTATTTTTTATAGTTACTGTATCAATTTCAAAGTGTTTCTCAGGAGAAATAAAACTTAGAACCCACCTGCTATTCATGCTCATCAATCCAGCCAATACAGTCTTTGTGACGTCATTGTTGGTGCTGTAGCCGTAGTAATCAGTGTTATGTTCTCCTACAACAAGTGGGTTTCTAGAAAATTTTCTTTTTCTTTCTTTCTCTCTCCTCTCTCTCTGTTTGCTCTTTTTTTATTCCTTGCAATGAAAATTTTTGCACAATTTCTCATTGCACGTCTTGGTAGAGTGTTGCAAACTTGAAAACCTCCGCACATTTTCTGGAGCGTGCACCATTGTGAGGAGAAATAGGGCGTGAGCAGGCCACTGTGATTGGCGCCTTCAAGCGGCCAATCATCGTAGCGGTAACGCCCCACTTCTCCTCACGATGTGGGTGTGTATCATCGTGAGGGAAAATGAGGAGGAGACTTCCCGCCCTTAACGATCAACTCGTCCTCGATCGCATTCAAATTTTGGATGTTTATATACAGTGGAATCGCGCGCGAAGGGGACGAGTCCACCGTTGAGGGCGGGAGAAGGATTTGAACGGACCAATCACAGAACCATGCCACGCCCCGTTTTCCCTCACGATGATACACACCTTCACGATGTTATGCACCTCCGTTTTTGAGGTCAGCCAGAAATGTGAAGACTAATTACTTAATGTCGAATTCAAATGCTGTTCTTATTTCTAATAGTAGGGAGGGGTATAGGCGAAAAAGCAAAAGATAATTGTAGCTTCTTAGTGTTTACAGTAAACTACAGTAACCAGATTTACAGTGATTGAATAAACCTACTACTGCAGTCCTGCCATATTTACTCCTCCCAGCTTTAAATTTGCATCGCATGCAATACCCAGGCAATGAATGCATCATCGAAATTACCCATGGTAAGCAAGTTGACGCACACAATTTTACCCAACTTCTGGCCTTGGACGCATCAGTGAGATTACTTAGGATAAACGTGCCGATGCCCATGTTAACGATGGGTAAGTTTAAGTGGTGCTGACACGTTTACCCTGGGCAGTCTCAATAATGCGCGCGGTAATGCGGCCCCTGTTCCCTATCGACGTGTTTACCCTTATTTGACGTTGTCTTTACCAAACTGCCACCCATGGGTATGAGATTACCCATCCTTTCAATGATGTTTCCAAGCCCAAGGTTTTTTCGGAAATCGACATCTGCTTACAAAAGGGCTGCGGAGATGTACAGGTGGATTTTCTCTGCATTTTTGTACTATAGTTGTAATTAGCAAATATGAGAAAGAATTGGGCAAAAACAATTTAAAAAATAGGAAAAATAAGAACTTTAAATATCCCACCTGCTTGACTTTCCCCTTGAATATGCACTCCAAACACAGGATTTATAACAGCAGAGTAACTTTCCACTTCTTGCGCTGCTAACTGCTCCTCGATCCTGCGCTCTTCCTCCTCTTTTTTCTGAGCCTCTAAGCGCTGCTGTTCTTCTTTCCTTAGCCGTTCCTCTTCCATCTTTTTTTTCCTCATTTCCTCCCTCTCCGCTTCCTCTCGCCGCTGTTTTTCTTCTTCTTCTCTCTGTCGAGCTATTTGTTCTTGTCGTTCTCTTTCTTTCTTTTGCCTCTCTGCCAATTGTCGTGCTTCCTCTTGTCTCCTCGCCTCCTGCTCCTTTCTTTGCCTCTCAGCGAGTTGACGTGCTATTTCTTGCTGTCTTTCTCTCTCTTTCTTTTCCATCTCTGCCTTTTTACGTGCTTTTTCTATTCGTCTCACCTCTTCTTGTTTTTTCCTCTCCACTACTTGACGAGCTATTTCCTTTTGTCTTTCTCGCTCCTTTCTTTGCCTCTCTGCCTCTTGTCGTGCAATTTCCTGTTGTCTGAATAGCTCCTCTTCTTGTCTCTGCATCTCTTTCATCTGACGTGCTATTTCCATTTGTCTTTGTTTCTCTTTCTCTTCCAGCTCTGCTTTCTGCCGTGCTATTTCTCGTTGCCATTTCATCTCTTTCTGCGCCCTCTGCATGTCTGCCACTTGTTGGGCATATTCCTGCTGCCTTATCATTTCCTCCTCTTTTCTTTGTCTTTCCGCCTGTTGCCTCGCCAATTCCTGCTGCCATTCGAACTTTTCTCTCTCCTTCTGTTGCCTCTCCGCTATTTGACGTGCTATTTCCTGTTGTCTTTGTCTCTCTAGCTCTTCCATCTCCGCGTTAGACATCTCCTCCTCATAATTCCCAGAGAGACCTTGTTTTCTGAAACTACCCGCCGAGTATTCATGGTCCACAATCCCTCCTCGTCGTCGCTCCTCGTCTACCTGCTCCTCGATCTTGTTTATCGCCACCTGATGCGCTTCGACAATTCGCACAAGCTGTTTCAAGAACTCGTCCTCACTCATCGTGATCTCCTTGTAATTGACCATATGATCACCACTCGTGGTCCCCGCGGTGACGTCAATTGTCTGCATTTGCAGGCCATGGGTGTATGCATGCGTGGATGGGTGCATGCTCGTCATTTGTGACTCACTGACAGGTATCGGCTCCGTAACTTTACGATTCCTCAGAGGAGGCGAGGTCAAAGTTGTGGTAGTTGTCCTAGCGGGTGGCAGTCTCGGGCGTTTTGTTGTAGGCGAGCTTGTTATTCTGCGATTCGGCGTTGTGAACACTGGACTATAGGGTCGTACTGTGGTTGCTTCAGGAGTGGGAAGAAAGGCAGGAGTGGGAAATGGCACTGTGGGAGTTGGTTGGGTGGTGGACGGGCGGGTTGAGGGGGATGTGGCTGAAGTAGGAGCAGCAGTGAGAGTTGGTGATGCTGCTTTGGTTTTTGGTCGAGGTCGTTTTGGTCGCTTCGTAGAGAAAATGAACTCCTCAGTGATCGGCGTCAATTCTGTTTCGGCTTGTTTTCGTCTCTGAAAATTTTATGATTTATTATTCGTTGAGAGTAGTGACACTTTTGTGGGGATTATGTTATGGAGGAGGTGTCAGCAATCTTTGTTTTCTTCCGCATGCATTATATCTACGGATATGGGTTCGTAAACTAAGAAAAATAGGCAGCACATTATCTTTTGGAGGTACATTTGGACCAGCTGTCGCATTTCACTTCGGATAACAAAATCCTTCTTGAGAGATGTTTGTAAATGCGTAATCCAGGGAGGGTGCAGGAGACCTCAGCGGCCCCGACGAACGAAAATTACGTTGCCTTGTGAGTGCTCGTTCTTATAGGAAACGTAGAAGCAAACAAAAAAATGAAAATCGACTTAGAAAATTCTTACTTCCTCCGATTTTCCGGACTTCCGCCGAATTGATGGAGATGGGAAGGCTGTCGCTGGCACCTCCTTGCATGTCTTAATAGGACACATTGAAACTTTAAGCGATAAGAGCAGCTGAAGTTGTTAAGGTGTTGATAACCTGACATCAAATTATGTCAAATCAAATGTGGAATACTTTCTGCTTGAACATTGAGCAAATATGCAAAAAAAAAGATGAAAAATTTCAATTAAATCAAGGTAACGGTGAAATACATGTGCTTCTGAGTAAACTATGATGGAAACGTGCTATTTGTTGTTTTCGTGGCAGCACAAAAGTATAAATGTGACATTCATATTTGCGTACATCAGTTCAAGCGTCTACTATCCGGCTCAGGGCTAGCAATTCGTTTCCACAAGTGAAATCTTCAAATTTTGAAACATATCAAAATATTGAAATGCGAGATGTTTGCATTTCTAAAACCGGAGAGTCGAAATTCGATGAAATTTGTGAAAACAAGCGCGAGTATATGTAATTACAGTTCTAAATCCACTTACCTTACTATGACTGTTCTACAAGTTTTATGTATCTACTTTACTAGCACAGTCACGTAACTTTAACATGTATGAATGTAAATAAATAAATTCGGAACGTCATATCAGCTGAGTAACTAGCCACAATTCACTATCCTCGAGCTATGGAAATGTTATAGAGATCCTCACGACTGGTGTTCAAGGCAAACAAATCACTGGTAAATATTGTCTAAGGCTGGGAAATATACACTAGTTTTGTTTACACATAAAAGTAGCACATCTTCTTCCCGAATCCTGGCCAATTTTACCGAAAAAAATTGATGAATACCTTGATCACTGGGTCAAAAACTGCTCCAGGCACACATGGCACTATCCAAACCCTGCCATTTGGTCCACATTGTCGATACTTAGTCGGTTCTCCTGGTTGCACTTGCAGGCCAAACAGAGCCCGATCGCACCGTTCTCTGGTGAAGATGACGTCGCCAGCGCCTGGAACTCTCCAGAATTTAAACATTATTTTGGAGCTTGGGATTTCTTACTATTTCTTTATTTTTGTCATCAGTTGCTTTTGTAATTTTGCTCTAAAATTCACTGTAGAACATAACAGACATGAGCTAGCCGAGTACCTGCTATAAAACTATAAATTCACCTCTCAGCACATTTTTTGTCGTCTACGGACCCTTACCACCCGCACGCGTTGCGTCAGGCTGTTTTGCCTTTTCGGAACATGGGAAGAAACATTCGGACACGCTTCAGAAGGTGGTCTAACTCATTCTAGCACCTTTTTAGGCATATTAGGTCAAAACTGACCTGTCCTTCCGAGAAAAAGTCCAGGAACAGCCGCTTTTTATACACTGTCTTACCGCGGCCTGACGCGCGTGGGTGGTAAGTGTCCAGATGATCATTTTTTGCAACATTGCCGGATGCAGTTGGATTGGAGCGCGGAATTAAGTATCTGCCTTTCCTTCGTTTTCGTTGTTCTTCAACTGACACTCTACTATTAATCCTGGTTAAGGTGCCTTTCCTTCGTTTTCGTTGTTCTTCAACTGACACTCTACTATTAATCCTGGTCCTTAGAGTAGCCGGTCCAATGAGGAAATGGGAGCCACATAGGCTCCCATTTCCTCATTGGACCGGCTACTCTAAGGAGTCGGCGCCACAGTTGCAAACACACTGACAGCACTTGACAACTTTGGGCGTGGGTGCGCTGCGCAATAACAGGTAAATATTGACCGTGGTTATCTGCTAACCTACAGCACAAATCCGCTTTTATCGACCACTAAGCTTGGCTGGAAAGTTAGGCAAAAGACTTTTTCATACAGTGAAAAAAATGTTCGGAGGTGGAAAATTGTTTAGGTTTAAACGGTGTTGAACTCCAGGAAACTGTAGAAATGCGCATTTTCAAACAGTCTGTACTCGTAAAGGCTTGGATTTCTCATCTACTCAGACAAATTGTCGGAAGGACCCCAGCAGAACGAGATCGCGCTCATGTAGTTAAGAAGCGAGAGACACAGAGATAAAAATTTCCGGAAGAACCGCAGCAGTTATTCGGAAGGACCGCAGCATATTCGGAAGGACCGCTGCTGCTATTCGGAAGGACCGTAGCAGCTATTCGGAAGAAATGCAGCAGGGAACCGGAAGGAGTGTAGGTCTCCTGTCGGTTCTTAGGGTTTTCTGCTGCGGTCCTTCCGAAATATTGTCTGAGTACATACTATAGTACCATTACAATAGTAGAGAAAAGTCAAATGTAATGAAACAGAAAAATTGAAGTTGCCACAGCAACGATATTTGCATCTCGTAAGCCTTCCTTTAAACCCGGTAAGATCAAGCCAGAAGACCTTCCTGTACGAAAAAAGCACTCTGCATACACTTCCCACAGAGATCAGTTCGTTTTAGCCCTTGACCCGATCGCTCTCCCGCACTAAAGAAGTCACGCGAACAGTGCTGATTCGAATGAACGTCACTGCGTCCATTGCGACGTTTATTTGTACTCAGACACGGAGCTGACTCGATAGGCTCCGTGTGAATATCCCCTAAGAACAGCATGAGCTTCCGAGCCCCTACCTTAGGTAGGCCACGCGCGAGTTTTCAATGTGCCATGGTTTGCCGAAAATGGGTAGCTGCTCATGATTCTTGAAGTTTAAGGTTGTCGCTAGCAATCCATCCGTGAAGAGAACTTAATCTTGAATCTTTCGTCCTTCAAGAGATTAAAAAAAGACTGAAGCAATTGATAGGCCGGAGCTCATTTTTTGTGTAGGTAGAAAAGAATAATTACAGAATCTATGTACGTGCTCACTGCTGTATAGAGGAAATATCGCACTTTTATTTTTGTCATTGTGAACTCAAATTTATAAAGTTAAAAGTTAAATATCGCACTTTTATTATTATTATTTAGTATTTTATCACTTCGTTCGAGAAAATTTCAGATTCATATACAGTATCTGCCAAAATCATATAGCCTTTTGTAGTGTCCTCTTTTTACCTCATAACTTCGTTTAGAGTAAAGCTTCGAAGCTCATATCTTTATGGGTGTTGTAGACACTCACATGTGATAGAAATGGAATGACATCGTACCGTCTCGTCGGCTAGTTTTCTCTAGGCAAAATAATTACCACGATTCCAAAATATGGAATTTTGCGGCATCCACAATAGATCACAGAAGGGATTCTGTGGACTGTATTTTCACAAGAATTGGACTCCTTGTAATAGATTCGACTCATATTGAAATGGAAACATGTGCTCTCAGATCATTTATCAAAGCATACGAAGCAAATTTGGGTTTATTTCAGCAGTAGACCAACGTAAGAATTTCTGCCAAATTAGCTTATTCTTCCTTGGTTACAGTGTTAAGTCGGTCACGATGTACCCACAAGTCTATATCGCAAAGGGTGCTTTCGTTTCTTTCCATGCAAAGCTTTAATCCACCAAAAGCTATGCAGGGAAATTCAAAAGGCTATATAATTATGGCCGGCACTGTATTTAGGAAACCATCCCAACAAGTTAAATAGTAATAAATGAATTTTGGCCGAGGAAATTTGAACAGCGTTCTCGGAAAACGTTTTTCAAGGAGCCAAACTTGGAGAAATTGAACGTATTCTCATGTTCGAGAGAGAATTGGGGAAATCTCATTTTAACTGGAATATTGACCTCTCGTTTCTCAGAAATGAGAGTCATTCAGTTCATCTACCCTGAATGCATCAACTACGACTACGCAATGACGGGAAATCTTAATGTGCAGGAAAGAACATTTCCTTACACGTACAGTGAATTTCCGCTGGATGGCAAGGAAATGTAAATACGTTTTATGGGTTCTTGCTAGGGAGGGCGGTCAATTCAGAGAAGATTAGGATTGATCCAGAAGAAATTAGAACTGTTACCGATTTGGATTGGGGATTGGCACGGGTTGATATTTTGAACCTGGACAGGGTTGTGGATTTAGACCACCGGTAATTACTCAGAAAAAAGAGGTTTGGCGGATCAGTTGTAAAAATTAGAGGAAGAAGTTCTATTTTAAGATATATCGTGCAGGATTTCTTCACTATTACCCTTGTCGAAATTGTAGGTTGAGGAAAAACAGAGATATGTCGGAAAAGATTCTTGTTTATAGCCAAGAATTGCCCGAGCATTGGACGGGTGGTTCAATAGTTTTAGCCACTAACTAAGGACAATGGTGAGCCATAAGTAAATTACCAGAATGTTTTTGCTAATTTTTTGAAGCCAGAGAAATTCACGTAGCACCAAAGCCAGAAGCCGTCAATTTTTTGTGAGCGTCAACATAATTGATTTAAAAATTGCGTTGTCTCACTCGATTAGATGCCTGTATCAGAGACTTTCCAAGAATCAACATGCCACGTTTTTGAAGGTCATCCTTAGAAGACGTTTATCCTAGGCAAACTCTTTCCAGAGCTCAACAGGACTTTGCTCGACCCCAAGTGGCATTCCTTTGCAGCGTTTGCAATTTCTTCGCGCTGTACAAGTGGTTCCGTTGTTCAGGCGAATATGTCCTCGAAGAATTGAAAAGCAAACAAAAGGTTCACCGCGAGCAACAGTCGAGAACTAGCCAAAAGATGCCCAAAAACACTTCATGAGAACGCTAAATCCAGCCTTAATCCACACTTTTCTCAAAAGCGTTTCTACGTTTGTGACAGTCCACAAGAAAAAAACACTGGCTGGAATTCCAGTGGAAAATGCGGCTGGTCTTTACGAAATCCCGTCAATCACAGGAAAAAATTCCTTTTCCAAAAATTCCCACGTGTCAAGAAATTCTGACATTTTCAACTTTTTGAGCTTGGATGGTTAAGATTCCTCGTTGACATAGTGGCTATTGTCTCTGGGAGATCGGCACGTGCTCGGAATTTCAAGAGGGTCCAACGGGGATTAGGTTTCACAGGATCATTGAATCTTCGGTGTTCATTGGTCAGTGGATTAGCATAGAACTAGGATAGGAAATGTGGATCAATTGGAATGGAACCATGGACTCAGCCGCTTTATTCGCAATGGTTTATCTTAAGAAAGGATTCAAGGGATTCTTTTGCGTGGTGAAGGGATTTGGTTATTTTGAATGTTCCAAAGAAAACTTCCGCATTTATCGACGAGATCTTACATAAGAGATTTTTCTTTAATCGAGTTTCTACCTCGTAGTGTGTAAAACAGGACAATTAAAATGGGCAAAAAACAGGAACTCTTTAACGCAAATACTCAGAACCCCAAAAACAAGTTGTCGGCCCAGCTTTTGCCTAAAAACAACTTACAAACAAGCTTTTAACTAGCAAATTGTTGTCGACAAGTCATCATGCCACCCAAAACCAAGTTGTCGACAAGCTTTTCTCCAGACAACTTGTCGGCAAGGAAGAGAAAAAACAAAATGTCAATAAGCTTTTGGGCGGGCAAGTTGTCGACAAGGAAGTGCTGAACCAAATTGTCGACAAGTTTTTGGAAAAACAAGTTTCAGATGCGATCAGAAACTTGCTTGCCAAATGCTTGTCGCCAAGTTGTTTTTGAAGTTCTGAGTAGAATATCCAAAAAATAAGAAGTCTTTCACTTCCTATTATTCTTTATCCTTGCTGTGCATATTACATTGAGATCTCTCCTTTTCAAGCATCAGAATATTCGTTTTATTCGAAGTCGAATACTCGAATTTGAATTTATCCAATGCACCACACTAGCCAGTTCTTATTGTAATCATGTTTTCAGATTTCCCCTCGTTGTAGCTACAAAATCTGGGAATCGGATGTTTCACTTCCGGAAGATAGGGAAAAACGATAAGTTGACGATACTCTCTCCAATCCCGATCACTTTAGCCCCTACATTTCAGCCACTCTTGTTTCCTGAATGTGGTTACAAATACTCCAGGATGTGGGTAGACATCCAGAAGACAAGCACAATAGGCAGTCGTGAAGCTGTCACTCAAAACTTGCAGGTGCGAGAGAAGAACGGAAGTGGAAACTCGCCTCTCTCCAGCAGAGACATCAATGGCACGAATATGAATAGAGTTCGCATTCTTCTACGACATATGGATGACAGTTTAGAAAATTCCTGTAAAAGCAGCGATATCTCGTTATGAAAAGCGAAATCTCCTCATGACTGGGTAACGAGTGAAAATGTGCTACGGCAAGGATTTCAATGCATGTTCTCTGGGAAATTTTTGGAAAGGCAACGATGCCTTCCTGCCTTTTTTGTGAATAGTGAAGGTACATAAAGGATCACGGTTTTACTCCGAAGTGGAGCGGATTCTGAAACCTGACGGCTGAGGTACAGCATCTTCCAGGAATAGAACAGGAGCGATGCCAATAAGGCAGATGTGAGACATAGATAGTCAGAATAAAAGGAATAGGCAAAATTACGTCGCACTGCAGTTGCTGAAGCTTTGCATACCATATATGCCTGACAGCGCTTCAGGCAAAAATTGCGGAATCCAGAAGTATGCTTTATAGGAATCAACTTATATCCCTACTGGTGACATGAAACAAGTGTTTCGAGCGAAACTGGTATGAGCCAAGAATAGGAGCGTTAGCGGCTATTTGTGAGCGATTTCTTGGGAGTTTGAGCACTCGACGGAAGGTGTTCACCTCGCTCCCCGTCGAGGGCGGTCAGCGGTCAACAAAGCCGACTGCCACATGTCAGTCCGACGGCGCTCAGTTCCCGCCTCGAAAAAACGAAGCGAAGAAAAGAAATAGTGGTCCTTGAAGTTCCGGAAATGCAGGTTCTAGTTGCGAAGTGTTCCTGATTTAGGATATTCATTCCTTAGGTGCTGGAAACTATGTATACAGTGCCAATTTCAAGTACGGTTTGAAAAGAACTCTTTGGACTGTAGAGTGAGGCATATCGATGGCTCTTGACGACATGACCAAAACACTTGGACTGTGGATTCCAGGAATGACTCTTCAAAGAAATGTTTGTCTACCCTAACTCTATCTAACCTTACTGGATCTATAGGAGTGTAGTAGATGTACTAGGTTCCCAGATTCGTGTAGTGCTTTACAGTTCTGGGAAAAAGGCTTAGGGGACTTAACCTCCTCTATGTAGTTGGAGAGCGAACGTACGACCCACCATCAGACGACGTCGTCGTATAAGGCTTTTTTTTTTGAAAGAAAAATGCCGAATTCCTATTAACGTTTGGAAATTTCGCAATTATTACGCTACCTTTACTGGTGCATGAATTAGTGCGTTTAAATGAATATGCTCGAAAAAAAAAATTTAGAAAAAACTTATGAAGTTCTAGAAAAAATCTTATAAAAGAAGAAATATTCGCCAACTTTTGCTTTTCCTAACATGTCGATATGAGCCTGAAGTTTTTTTCGGAAAATGTATGTATTTATTACGAAAACAGAGCTCAGTTACTAGTGCATACTTATCTCCAAATATATATTAGGTTGCCAAATAATTTCCACGGTTTGCCTTCTCAAATGCTCAAATTCTATGAAGAAGAAAGGGGTTAACAGTCGATGGACGATAGTGCATATATGTAGACGGAGGAACAACCAGGGTAACTCGTACAGTGTGGGTAAACTCCGCCCCTTGCAGTTCAGCGCTACCCACTTATTTTTTCCGGTTCGTCTGGAACCAACCTGGGCCCAAACTTGAGCGGACTTGTCAGTTATGATGTACTCCTCGTACATGTCGAATGCGTTTTGAGCCTAATCACTTCTTTTTTGACCACGACGAGAGAAAAAGTCCGAGAAAATGGTGAGGTGAGATCTTTGCTGGTTGCTACTTCTTCTTCCAATCTCTTAAAATCAAGTTAAACCATATTTTTTCTGGAAAATAATAGGAGACGCTTGTAAAGCAAGGGAAGCACTCATGATTGACTGACTGCTTTTGACTAGTCCCTAGAGTACAGGCAAATTGTAAAAAAGAACGCTGGAACTTGTTTTGCGACTTAGAATGGGCATGATTAGAGGTAACAAATGGAGAATTCAGGCGATGGATTTTCTGCTCCTTATGGTGGAGGCACACATGCATATATGTTCTGTATTTACACCTGCATCTATTCAGGGTTTAAATTCCAAACGAAACCTTCCACGAATTTGAAAGCACTTCCTTTTTTTAGGCTTATCTTCTGCTTCAAATGTTGTTCTGGTAAAATGAGAGAACATTAGGAGAGAATTTTTCAAATATTAGACACCGTTCCGGCTTCGTAAGTGTCTGCAAAGCGAGACGTGCCTGCTAAAACTTGCACCTTCAAGCATGACATGTACTTGTCAACAGTTCTCTTTGTGACTGCTTGGGAAATCTTAAAGAGTATCCTCCAACAAAAGCATAATATCGTAGAAATATTGATTATGCACTACTAGGAATAAGATACAGGAAAGAACCACAACTGCCTGGCAACGATGGTAAATGTACATTAAAAATGCAAGTAGAGGAGTAAAAAAAACTGACCAGGTTGAGTAGCTCATTATCCTGTAACAGCACAGTCAAGTTTGCCCCTCGTTATACAGGATATCGGTACGTTCCGGATGTATTTAACCGTGTTGCTGTCAGCACTAAAATCTCCAAATGCACAAACTCGGCCCAATTGCACCGGAACAAGAAATTTCAACGATTCTGAGACTTCTTTCTGCCAAAGAAAGTGCACGAATTTATTTATTTATTTATTACTTCTGTAGGGGTGCTCATTCATGAAAATAGTCACGGAAAAGTTGTGATTGGTAGTGGTAAAGCAAGGACCTTCCGGATGTATTTAACCGTAGCCTCAACCACTGTGGGTAGAATTGACATGAATTCCGTATTATTACTTAAATGAATGACTTTTTTCGCTTCATTGTTTACTTCTTTTTTTCACTATCTTATCTTCGCTGGATCTGACGTATTTGGTTGCTACGTAGCCATTTCGTGAGTGCCATGAGAGCCACGGTGAATACTGTTGTGATAAGATCGAGAACGAGTCTATTATGACAGGAAGTTCACGGAAGCAATGTGGCATATGTGCACGTGTGAACCACATTCTCACCAAGTGTCCTGTTTGGCCTTAACTATATCTCGGTGGTGCAAGCTCCGAAAGCAGTTAGCCTAGTGGACTTGATTAGTGTTTACATTCCAGAGAGGGCATCGTGATAGTTGGAGGAGCAACACATTCCAAGTTTTGGTTCAAAAAGTGTTTTTGTTCGTGTGTCCTATTAAAGTGTTTTCAGTTTTTTTTTCTAAACCGGTTTTGCTTGGTTGATTTCACTTTCTATGGAATTACTTTTTTTGTATAAGGAACACCAAAAGTGTATCTATAAATGAATAAATAAATAAATGGTAGTAAGGAAAGCGTACCAAAGTAGTGTATGATCACCTTCATAGGCGTAGAACCACTGGGAATTCAGCTCTTCCAGGCTTGTTTTTGACTCATAATTTTTGCGATATGAACACTCTCAGTGCTGAAGTAGTCAGAGCCTAGCAAGGTTTCAGCACTGACTGCATGCAATTTCAGATTTTACTGGTCATGTCCTCTGAACTTCGGTAACAAAGGCATTCCTAATCGCTTAAGTTGGACCACGTCATGTGTGCTTCCCAAAAGCAATATGTACCAGCACAACTAGCTTTTCTTCGTTAGTATTTTAGACTTTTTGATGAAATTTTTTTGTGCACGCTTCTTAATTTATTGTTACGACTGAATATTTGCTTTACTTTGACGTCCGCTTCATGTCTGTAACAAATTCTTTAACGGTTTTTTTTTGTTATCGATGTTGTTTATGGCCCTTGCTCTCGGTTGCTAGATAGACGCATTATTCTATGGAATAAACGCACGTAAAATCTAGTACTCAGTTTTTATTTCATGTAATTTTACGAAAACTATCCTAGAAAAGAGGAAGTTGCATCTGAGATAATGCCTTTATCCAAGGCACTTCATGCAGTCTCCAGCTCACTTGTATAGTCTTAGGAAATTGTGACAAATTTCTTGAAATACAAACGCCATAATGGCCATAATCTATGTTCCAAAATACTATTCTAACAGCTTCTTCCATCGGAAACCGTGCTCAACTGTCATTATTCTTCCTAATTGTATAATAATTACAAAATTCACTTAAGTAGCCTGTTCTCTGCCTGTTCGACCACATTTTTTCGAAGATTGTTTCTGTTTTGCCTCAGTTGCTCTTTAGATTTTCTCTTTTTTTCTCACTTATTGTTGATGGAGCGCACCTATGTGGGTGATAAATAAATGAAATAAATAAATAATTATGTAACTCATTGATTTCTTTTCTATGTTCATGCTTTTTTGTTTTTCAAATATTGCCTCTTTAGAGCTGCGGCGTAAAAATTGAATCATCGGTCTAGCAACAACGATCACAAGATCATCAATTCACATAATTCCACACATAGTTTTTTTCTAATGTTTGGCGCATATTTCATGGATACTATTAGCCTTAAAAATCTTAAAGCGACCATCAGCTTTGAAATAGAGGAACTTCTATAACAGATTTGCTGGGAAACTTGATTATAAATTAGAAAACAAGCCGAGGTCCTCTTATTAATTCGTTTACCCTTTAGTTGTAGTGATGAGTTGAGAGCGATGCCTTCCAGAGAGCCATTTTCCCTCAAACAAAAATGTAAACAAAGAAAAGATTGTGCCCTGGAGTTGGTTGTTTCTGGTTTGGGATTCATGAGGACAAAATCTGGACAATCAGCTTAGCAAACCAATTTTAACGTTCTACGCATCTTAACTTCACATATGTACTCTGTTGAATACCCAATGAGGCAATCCATCGTTGGTTTACCTGGCAAGGTGTTCATAGATCCTAGCCCACGGTTCTATTTCAATAAATTTCAATCATTGCGTAGTTCATAATGACGAACTAGTCTCGAGAGCGGAGCATGAATATCCAAAAATAATTTCAACAATCTTATTTATATATCTTCTCACGAGATTCCTAGCTGGATCAATTTCAATGAAATTTCAAAAGCAGCTGTATTTCATTTCATTTCCATACGTCTAAAAACGTGCTAACAACGAAGAAAAAAAAGAAAGACCATAAGATGCAATTAGGATTACAATAGAGGAATTGGACACTGAGTGCTGGGCTCTTCTAGCTAGCCACTTCAACGAATGCTCTAAGTGCGCTTTTCAAACCCGAATGTATTATGATCCGATGTATTCTTATATCGAAGTATCTTAACCGATATTTTTTGGCTTCTCAATTATTTCTGCTTTCTGCAAGTCACCTGGTAAGTTCTCGAAAAACGTCGGCCAAGTAGTTTTCAGAAATCTTTCTAAAGCACCTATTAAAGGACTCATACAATGCCTCAAACATGAATCTGGAGTCTCTCCAAAAAAAAAAACACGTCCAGTTCCAGATGTTCAGGAGGAGCAGATGTTATCCGCACATTTCCCGCAACAGGTACGCTCCATATGTCATCGAGCGCGTAATCCTCGCAGTAATAACTCATTGTGCGAAAGTAGAGCACTGGGTGGGGGCGGTCGGAAAGCGAGCCGCCACACCTCCCGCGGAACGCAAACACGCGATAACAGCTGGGAGGGGCCGCAGGTCACCGTATAGGCACTCTGAGGACACTCGTGAGTAGGGGAGTACGAGAGTATCTCACAAACTTTAAAAAACAACAAAAGTTGTACATATTTATTGACACATCGCTGTCAAATAGGAGTGCTTTCTTCTGTGCAATTGCAGACGCGTAGCTACCCGAAGAACGCGTCGTTCGTGGAACCGGAGTACAGTGCTCTGAGTGGTTCTGGCTACAACTGGCTATTGATACTGAAGCCGATCTGGAACGTCTGGTACGGATTGTAGGCGTCTCGTACGATATTACTGCTTTCCCGCATCGGTTCAGTAGGAGCCGGAGCTGAGCAGGACGAGCTCAGCTGTTTCCGGAGGTCGGTAATCATCTGAAAAAGGAGAATGAAAATGGTGAGAAAAGAAGCAAAAACAAAGTATGCAAGCAGATGAAGCTCGCAGAAAAAAAAGTATGTGCATAAGGTAAGGAAATATGGGAATGAGAAGAGTTTACGAATTTTCTTCTATTGAGCAGGGTTTGCGAATGCAAGCAGAACCTAGATTTTACGAGATGGAAACAATCGTGAGGAATATGTATGACTGCGTCCGTTTTTCATAGCAACCTCTCGAACGATGAGTAAACTAGTAATCTTACGTAAGAAATCAGAATCATATGAAAATTCTTTGAAATCGTGACTACTATGTATCTATGCCCTTGAAAAAACCATAACTAACTATAATTTTCCATCAAAAAGAAAAAAAAACTTGATAGGTTTTGTTTGCCACTCCAGGTTGGTATGGTGGTGGATTAATTTATTTACTTCGACCTTACGTTTCGACGAAAGCGTCTTCTTCAAAGGTCTGGAAGTGGCTCGAGTGATTTCTATTCATGCTCTATACGACCAAACGTCTCATTTTACTTTGCTGGTTCTCGACGTTGTCTCAGGCAAGGTACGATGAGAATACACTATATCAAAGATTAAAGGTGAGCGAACATGGAAATTATTGCAGAACGAAAAAACTGTTTTTGCCAAATCAACCACGCAAGCCTTTATCAATATTGAAATCTATTTGATCGAGGTAGAATTCTCTACAACAGCGAACTCTGATGGTTTTGCACCGATAATATATAATTTCCGCATAGATCTCAAAGGATGACCGAGCACATCCTGCCTTGTAAGTGATTTTCGGTTTATTTTCTCGTTACTTGAGCGATTGCTTCAAGTGTTCAGCATTTCAAGTGTTCACACTTCTCAGCGATGTTTTGGCAAAAGAAGGTTCTTTTGCCGACCCTGAAGACCCTGAAGTTCTATTCAAAACTTTTAAAATTGCCTCGAAAAATTTTACACCACCTGTTATCATAAGTAATGGCTGTGATTATCGGCTACTTTGCACCCGCGCGCGTCAGGCCCTGGTGAGGCGGTGCATAGAAGGTGCTTGTTCGCGGTCTTTTTCGAGGAAGGAGAGGTCAATTTTCACTGATTATGCCTAATAAGGTGGTAGAGTAAGTTAGGGCCCCATCTGAAGCATACTTGGCTAATTCTTCCCAGGTTCAAAAAAGCAAAACGCTTTGACGCGACACGTGCAGGTGGTAAGTGTTCGTAGACGAGTGGCTGTAATAAAATGGAGCAGATTTTTGATTTTGGAGCAGATTTTGGCGCAAAATGTCGTCCTCTCTGAAACAGCACGTGCTCTACCGGTATTCTACATCACAAATGTTCGGGTTAATTAGGTTGATCCTCATTCATAACTCGTGTAGTACTCGATCAAAATTTCATAAAAAAGGAATCCAAAAGAATGGAATGAATTTTCTGCGAATTCTGGGTGAAATACGTGGTTTCCGCGCGAATTTCGCTAACTTTTCTGCTGAGCTTCTCAAATTTTCTTTATCTCCCTATTTTTCTCCATGATTTCTGACCATCTCCTCAAGTTTGAGAGGAAATTGAATTTTACAGTTATCGTAAATGCATGGAATTACTATTATCAGTACTAGACTAGTGCGGTACCTATGTACATCTATCCAAAAAATTGTGGCGTACCTCTCTCAGCTGGACAATCTCATTTTTCAAACTCTCATTCTCTGCTCGTAGCATATCGGCAGTCTTTGTGATCGACTCTTCCCTCTGCCTTCTGAAAAAAATGTGGATTTATACAATAAATTTCGACCAAGAGATGACTATCAAAGGAGTTGTGTATATTTCTGCTGAAAAAAATTCTTAGAAAACTTAAAAAGAGAGAATTCTGGCAAATATGGAAAAAGGCTAAAATCCTGCACTGCCATGAATCTAAGGAATCTAAATAAAGAGTGGTAAACTCTGGCAAAATTAAAAAATAGTAGGGAACACTGGATGTGCGTAGCTCTTTGCGTCGTCAGCACATGCAGTTACATCATGGAAAGATATCAAAACAAAGAGACCCAGAAAAGTGAGGAATCAACACTACTATAGAACTATTTTGCGAGTTTAGAAAATACTGAGCGTATATGTAGCTACGTACGTTGAAAAAAATTGAGAAAAATGCAGGAATAAATATGAAAAAATGAGGATATTATGCTTAAAGTGTAAAATAGCTAATTAGCAGCGTCACCGTTCACGGTGCTTGCAGGATAAATAGGGAACTTCCACCTTTTTTCTTCTCTTTCTCTTGTTTACCTCGAGAGTTTGAATGAATTAAACAATAAGTAAACACACACCACAACAAGTAAATTTATAAGCAAATCAATAGATAAATAAATTTTGGATGTAGCTTATGTTCACTGTTTTTTTTTTCCTTATAAGGAGAGCTGGCATTCTACAATGTCTTTGCGTGAAATCCAGTTAGGGCATTTCGAGGGAATTTCAAATAGGCCTTTATGATTCGAAAAAGCACTTTCTCAGGTTTTTTTTCCGGTGAGGAAGAACTCCAACTAGGAATATTCTCTTGGAAACTCTTCCAACGTTATTAATATTATCACTTACTATTACTTGTTGGTAAACACGAGTAACAACCAAAACTTGTGGCAAATGGATTAAAAAATCTATCAATAATCCCCACGAACGGCAACTTTCTTATAAAAGACGCTCCTGACCTGATTTTCCTAGACTTCTGTGCGGCTAGGTTATTTTTATGGCGCTTGGCGAGGTATCTAAAAAGAGATAAGATGAGGTCATGGTCCGTGTGTGCTCTCTCCCCACACCTTCACACTCTTCTTTCTTTCCACGCTACTATTATTATTATATTTTTAGCACATTTCAACTCCTCGGCCTCCCTTTCTCACTTAAACATACCGTTGTCGGGATGACCGCAGCTGAAAACTTAGATGTGCTTCCAATTACAAGCACTAAACCTAAAATGGGTTAGACAAAAATAAGAAAAAAAATGAAAGGCGTCGATCAACGTGTTGTTGGCGTTGCTCGTCGTCTGTAATTACGGACAGTGGATCCTTTCGCTTTTCCTCTGGCGTGGAATCGGATTCCGACTTGGCGTAGGACGACGTATCCTGGTAGTAGGACTGTGGCATGGATGAGACCGGCGTGCCATAGGTGGTTAACGAAGGACTGCAAAGAGGTCGTTAAGAGGTTAGAGAGGTGGTTAGGTGCCTTAGGCAGGTTAGGCCCACTTCCCTTAGGCACTGCCCCCGCTAATTGTGGCACTCAATTAACGGGCAACAAGGCGGTAACTGCATAAGGTGGCATACCTGTAGCCATAGGGAGAATAGGCGAATGGATTCGGATCGAAAGCCGTCTGAGCGAAAGCTGGCAGCATGGCTACGGTAGAATTACGGTATTACGCAAGCGTACACGACCGTTGCGCAACGCGGAGTGAGACAAGCCAATGGCACGACGCACGAGGTCAGACGAGGACGCGCGCGCGGAAATACTGTGGGATGGCGACGAGAGAGCGCCGATCGACGTGTGAATTGAAGAGAGCGCAGACAGTGTGCCGGTGGGAGGGCAGTTCGGGGCCGCCTCGGCTCTGCGAGTTTTCCGTGCTCTTTCTCGACGGGGTTCGATACATCCAGGACATGCTGGGAAGGTGTTTGAGTGGTGGTATGAGTGCTGAAACCAACTGCGATCAGTAAACAGGGCCATTTGAGAGGGCTTGTGTAAAGAATCCAGGCGGCAAGTGCCTTCTGGGATAGTTTTCATTGGATTAGCGGCAAAGAGATGGAGAGACTGTGGATTAGCCATTCTGCAAATACAGCCATGACGTTTTTGTTGTATGTATCCCATACAAGACACGCTGATAGTTTTTTTTCTAATATTTTGCACATATGGCCTGTTCAAACCTTGCACAGGTACGGACTATTCGATGCAGCGATCATGACAGAAATGATATTTTTATGATTTTGATCATAAAGTAATCCCCAAGGCAGAAATTTATTTATTTATTTGTTTATTTACATGCACATAAGTGCGCTCTATACAATGATGGATCACGAGCACAAGGAAGTAGATGAGAAGCTCTCCAGATTCAGTTGAAAAAAAAATCCGAAGTTATTTCAAAGTCCACGCATTAGGGTATTTAGTATTAACCTAGAATACTCGTCCACTTCGGCAGATAGGAACAGTCGCGGTCAAAATTAACATGATAAGTGGAATGTTGAAGGCGGAAATGATATCTGGTGAAAAAAGCTAATTATGTGCCAAGTCTGTATCAACTCTTCATTTTTCTCAGAAGGTGGGTGTGAATATAGTCGACGAAATTCAAGGAAGCTGAGGAAATTGATGTTAAGGCTTAACAAAGTCACTAGAACTGAGTTTCCGTCCAAATAAGCTGCTGTTTGGAAGCACCCATAGAGGTTCAATACATATCCGAACTTCATCTGGATAGCTCAATCTAGAGGTGAGTCGTCGCAAAAAAAGAAGCAAAAAAAATGAAAAGAAAAATAAAAAAGCATAAAAAAGCATACAGTACCGGTCAAAACTATATAGCCTTTTGGAATCTCCTCCATTTCCTTCATAACCTCATTTAGAGTAAAGCTTCAAAGCTCATATGTTTATGGGTGTTGTAGACACTAACACGTGATAGAAAAAGAATGACATCGTACCATTTTGTCAACTAGTTCCCTTTAGACGAAATAATTACCCACAAAGGTCAAAATCCAGCATTTTGCAGCATCTACAAAAGATCACTGAAGAGCTCCTATGGGCAGTATTTTAAAAGAATTGGACTCCTTGTGATCGATACGACTCATATTCGGATGAAAACGTGTGCTTTTGGTCAAAGCATACGAAGCATGACTTCAGCAGTAAATCAGTGTAAGAATTTCTGCCAAATTAGGTCATTCTTCCGTGGTTACTATGTTAAGTCAGTCGCGATGCATCCAGAAGTCCATATCATAAAAGAGGTCCTTTCGTTTTATTTCATGCAAAGCCTTACTCCTCAAAAGTTATGCAGGAAAATTCAAAAGGCTATATAATTTTGGCCGGTACTGTATATAAGAAAGCATCTTGTCGAAATGGCACTGATTATATCTTTTTGACCGCCACTGTATATCACAACATTCCCAGGGGGAGGGACGTTTGGAATACGGGTACTCAATTTTTACACCAACTCCTCACCGCTCTTGCTCCAGATTCAAAATCAGTAGATGTGGATCCTTGCCTATCGCTGAAATTGAGCCATAGAAAACATAAACCCTTCCCAGTCGTTCTTTGTTTGATTTGATCTCGCGCTTTGTTCCTGTCTTTCTGCGAATTTGCCTGATGTTTCGAAGCTCTGTTGTATACGTACATATCAGTTATGGGCGGATTATCCGTATCCGGTTATCCGTTTTGCCGTTATTCGGGCTTCTAACGCCGGATAACGGTGCGGACAAGGCCGGAAATACTGGCTTCATTTATCACGTTCATAATAGAGGAGAGCCTCCATTCGAAGAAGGGTAACTCGATCTAGCGGGTTTTACGTCGCCAGTGATTTAGAATCCTGTAAAAAAGGTAGGAGAAGATAATACAGACTTGTAGTTTCCCAGAAAGGAATGCTCTTGCCCACGTTTTCCGAGTCGTCCGACAAAGTGAGGCAGTAACCTCCCTCGAAATCATCATTTACTTGTAAAATTATCGAAAACGTTGGCCAATGTTCGGCCATTAACAATAGTCTCCTCGCAAGGTTCATTTCGAATATTCACTGAATCCAGTGGCGGATGCAGAAAATGGGTGAGAAGGGGGGGGGGGAAAACTGAGAAGGGGTGGGAAAAAACTGGGATCTCCCCCGCTTTGGGGACCCAGGTGGAAAATAAAATTAGTAAAAATATCAATTACAATGATAAATAACTAGTAAAAATTAATTTGAAGATAATAAGAAAAAACATCCATGACGCATCTCAGTTTATTATTTTTAATATTGTAGAGAGTGAAGTCTCATAGCATGAAGGTTACTGAACCGTTATCTGGTATTCGTTATCCGGCCATTTCTGCCCTATTCCTTATCCGCACCGTTATCCGGGCGGCGGAAAATCTCGTGTCCGCTCATCCCTGGTACATATGCGGGTAACTTCGAAAGTTGTTTCATATTTCATTCGGAATAGGCTAAGGTTGGATCGAATGTGGTGGTTCAGCACTTCACAAAACTGCTCAACTGCAGTAAATCTGCTGAATATCATGTGAGAAATCGGTTTTGACCCTTTGAGAAACCGTCTGCACAAAGAAGAAAAACAAAATCAAACAAAAACAAAGTCAATGTTGTTAATGCCGTGCCTCTCTTGTGCCTTTACCATGTTTTCATACAGGATGGAATACAGTGAAAAAGTACAATTACATTTATCCACAAAATATCAAAACATCAAACTGTACAATCGAGTCCTCCCTAAAAGATCGGCGAAGTCCGTCACACATCCAACCGTGTAAACATAACCAAAAAAAAGTCACCAATGAAGAAAAAAATCGAAAATGGTAGCAACATCAATTCACAGGACTTGGTTGTTGTATGAAAAATCAAGGCTTTGGTAGACCTCTACATTTTCGACGTTGTCGACGTTGTTGTTCAGTCGGCTGGTTAGCTCCTCTTGAAGGGTGTAGAATACCTGAAGTGACGTTCTCAGGTTATTCTCAACATAAAAGACCTAGTACCAAACAGTTTCGAAGTAATATGTATTACCTTCTTCAGTTCTCCAACTTCGTCCCGAAGGATTTGGTTCTCCTTTTGTAGCACTTCTGCTTCTCGAGCTATTCGACCTTCTCGGGCTTTCCTCCTCAAGCGGGAGTTTCTGGCTGCTTCGTTGTTTCGGTCACGTTTCTCACGTTTCCTGAAAGAATTATCTACATACATACATATCTCCGTATTCTTAGAATGTTGACGAGTATGATGTCCTGAAGATCCGCGGACTGTCATTCTTATTCCAACCATGCTCTAGCTCAATAACTTTTTTAAAAGTACGTGAACCAATTGCTGTATGGAACACTTTCACCTGACCTCATCATGAAGTTTGACCCAATAGTCTTTTGCTGGTTCCCAGGTGTTGCGAAAACTTCATTTGAGAAACAGAGACAACAAATTTGGGAGGATGGTTTACTCAAGGTGCAGCTAACGGAAATATATACACTACTAGGAGTGTGCAGAGGTTCCCAAGGTAGCTGGTGGTCGTTATGTGTTCAACATCGTTTCGCTCTCTACGGTGAAGATCCTGCCACGGTCTTCATGTAGTGGTAGCCGGAAACATCTGCTACCCACAACATTTTTGGGTAGGATCTATGCCACAGCGTCACTGAGTTTTAGGTATGGAACCAATGTCAAGTGCGGTAGGGTAATTCGTAGAATTTTGCTTATAGAGCGAAATCATGACGATCATCATGGAAAGCGACCTAGAGCATCTAAGCTTTGTGGAGGATATCTTCTCCAAAATGAAAAAGACTCGTGGGTTCTTTACAATTTTTAGTATAGTCTGTCCGAAACGACGAGTCCGCCCACGCACGCGGGGATCGCCGCCACGAAGAAGCCGCCACGTTTGCCAGCACTCCACGTCATCATCTCTAATCTGCGTATCACGTTTCATCGTTATCTTCATGGTATCGACCAATGATTTGGCTGTGACGTGGACGATGTGGCAGCCAACAGCATCCGTTCCAGCCGCGCCGCCTCTCGAGCCCCGCGTGCGTGGGCGGACTCGTCGTTTCGGACAGACTATAGTGATGAGAGCTCGGAAAATGTTCCACAAGCTTCCTGGTCGTAAATTAGTTCATCACAAAGGCATTGGATCAGGACCAATAAAAAGTGAGCAAGATGTAAAACAGAAACGTCGACACCTGCAATCTGCAGATATTTCATCCACAGATTTCACTTTGCAGAACTTAAATGTGCCAAAGTACGAAGGAGGCTAATGCTTTAAAAAATTTACTGAATATAATATTATCAAAAAAAACAATACAAAAAAATACTAACAACAAATTTAAAATTAAGGACCAACCTTTTAAAGTTTAAAACCTTTTTTAATTTCGTGGGTTTATCCGCACTGTAAATGATTTATAAAATAAATTGTAAACAGAATGCGGATATCTAATTGGTAGAGCAACTGGAAGGGAAACAAATCCGATATTGCTCTATCTCTGAGATCCATAATTCGGCCATAATTCGGTCCTTCTTTACCTAATGGGTTGAGAAGCTTCTTGGATTATTTGAATCGATTTAATTAGAACGGATAGGAAGAAAATCGGTTGTAGAAAATGTAAACAGTCAACAAAACATGAAACCATCTATGTATTTATGCACATCACATGCGAGGTCCGCTGTAATGAGAAGAGACACCCCCAACTGCGGCGATATTGCCTAAACGTGGTCAGATTGCCTTGACAGACGTGTTGCTAAGCTCCCTAAGGCATTCACCATCTTCAAAGCCCGCCGTTCCAACACGAATCACCCTTTATAGAGCTCAAGGAGGAGGGTACAGTCTAGTCGAAATTGTTGGAGCATTCGCTTGATTCCGTACAATCTACGTATATTTTCTGGAGGAACAGCGACAAAGTTCAGAAATGTGCAGTAGTGGGCTTAGGTACTGTAACAAATTGCTTTTTGCCCATAATTTCCGTTAGGATAGCGTTGACAATTCGATTTTCAGCTACATATGTGGCATAGGTGCGAGAAAAAATGGCTTCACTTCATGGTCTATCTTTTAACGAAATTGTTTAGCATTTCTGCGGCCAAAATTATCTAACATTGGTTGAGATGAATGACCTCTGGAAAACTGCTGTGGCTATTTGGAACTGAAAATACTTGGGGTAATTTTAATTCTAGTAGGTGACCTTCCATGACAATTCGTCGTCATTTTTAGGACTAAATTACCCGTTTCTTACACCTCATCTGTCCGGATTCTTTGTCAGTCAAGTGGAAAGTGCAGATTTTTTTTTAGAGAACGCTAACAGCACGCGGAAAAATGACGATGCGGGAAACACCGTTAGAAAAAAGCCAATATTCTAGTTGGTTCGGGCTGAATTTTTGAGTCTCTATGTGATCAGGTTTTTCGAAAGACTTACCTTATGTAATGCAATGAAATAAAATAGATTTTGTGATGGAATGGCCATACTGATATTACTATGCTAAATGGTTATCATATTCTGGATATTCGGGATTCAATAAAACTCAAATGGAGGTGCCTGGAGAAACAATCGTGAAAATCGTTGCAATACTTCGAATATAAATCAGTACACGTTAATTGACGATTAATCATACTACTGTAAGGGGTACCAGTTGTACTGAACTTCTCACCTTGTAGGGCTACCTGCCATAGATGTTCAGAAGAATGGCGTTCTAATAAATGCGCATTAAATCACTTAGTGAAGCGTTAAAACTGACTTTCTGTACGCCTCATCTGAGGAGATCTCGGACTCTGACTTGCTGCAAGCCGGCGTCGACGAGCCAGTGTCGGACTTCGGGTAATTTGCCTCCGGGTAAAACGAGCTGGTAGCACATGGTTGGAATGCGGTGGGCGCAGCTGCTGGAGCACCGTACGCCGTTGGGAATGGCACGCTGAAGCAACAAATTACCTAGAGGGGTAAGCAAAGAAGATAAGGAGGACTCACGAGTATCCATAGGGATTGTAGGTGAACGACTGCGGATCAAATGCGCTTGGAGCGAAGGCTGGCAGCATCCCGGAGCGTCGTTACGTAAGCAACAGCGCTTGCGTAAAGGGTAACTGAACCGGCGCAGATTTCGCAGCGCGGACGCAGAGAAGCAGACGGCTCGCGTTGAGAGCCGTGAGAGTTCGGGGGCTGTGGAGGTGCGAGGGCCTGGAGGAGGTCGTCTGGCCCTCCTGGGAGTGCGCGCTCTCTCACCGCGCTCTGCTGTTTACCGGAGTCGCTAAGGACCAAGATTAGTCTGCTTGGGTCACATTAATAGACGACATCTCGACACTTACCATCAGCAGGTTACGCAATCGATTCGTTTTTCTAGCATCATTAGCGAGGGGGGTGATTGTCAGGTTCGATAGTGTGAGGTTGCGGAACGATAGCAGGAAAAATTCAGTAGTTCGACAGATTTATTGGTGGTAGAGGACTAAAAATGTGTAAGTGACCTAGCGAAAGGGGTACTTTTCTGCTGTGGTGATTCCGCATTAACAGTTTTCTGCGTGTCATCCCGTGGTTTTTTGAGTAAATTTCTTCTAACTACCGTGAAATGCAAAATCTCGAAGGGGTTTATGAGAGGATACCGCCCAAATTTTGCGATAAACTCCGGATAAATCCTGTCGATCAGAGGTTTCCTCTCAAATTCCACTCTATGTTCGCCTGAACTCCTCCTGATTCACTATGTCCTGCTATTCGCATGGTCAAGGTAGAAACCACAGATGTAGAATCATTTGAGTGGAGATAGCATCAAAGTTCGCTGGATAGCTTAAGATATAAATAATATGGATCCAATTAAAAGAAGTTTTTTTTAATTTTAAAGATGTTGATGTGTATACCAACATTATCTTCTAGGGGTTATGTTTGATTTTCTTATTTTATTACTTTGCTGTTTTTAAGAGGGATTTTTGTTATTTTAGTTTATTTTTCTACATATTTGCTTGCTACCTTGACATTTTCTATTCGTGGATTCGTGGATTGCCCTCCTTGGAGAAGTGGAGGGCGGGGAAGGAATATCGGGATCAACGCTTAAAATTGTTCTGTGACGCCGGAATTACAAATGTATTGTTATTCACGAATTAGTCTTTTTTCATTTCAAGCTCATAAAAATGTTCAAGAATGGCCGGACAGCTGTCTTGACCACCTAGGATTTCTCCGCTATTCTGGATTCCGCTAGTCTCTCCTGACCATATGAAAGGGCCCAGTTTCTCACCACCGTCACCTCAATTTCATATTAATCCCTTCCAACAAACATTGCGTCCTGGTTCGTCACCTTATGAGCACAAAAAATTTAAAGAATTGAAGAGTCAGAACGAATTAAAAATTCCGCTTTTTGTCAAGGTAACTTTGAAGAATTAGTCAGGAACATTCTCATAGGTGGAGAGGGAGATGGATAACAATTAGTTACTATTTTTCGAGCGAGATTTGCTCATTTTCTGCTGTCGATTGTAGGTTAGGCCAGCGGTTAGTTGGGAACTATTTTCATGGCGGAATTCTACCGGCATTAGACATGGTTAAGATTTTTTTTGGACTTATTCCGAAGAAAAAAAAAACGTGAAATTCTCCACAGCGTACCTGAAGATATAGTGTGCCATAGGCTGATGAGTTGTATGTGAGATGGTTCTGGATTCTTTTATATCTAACAAGCCCAAATTTCGCCTCTGAGACTCAAGTACTGTGTCGGAAAAAATTCGGAAAAGAAAAACATATCTTAATCAAGCAACTACAACAACTACTATCAACAACTATAACTGTGTAAGTTGTCCTAAGTTACTATAATACTCCAGACCTAGATTGTTTCCCGGGAGGAACTTTACGCTGTAGCAGAGTAAATCTCAAAGGCCAAACCCTCGTACTCACGCTTGCTAAGAAACTGTATAACCGTATTCATAATATTATAGTTGGAGATTGTGTTAGCTTGGAATTAGTGAGAGAATATTTCGAGCTATAAATACATATACATATCTTATTCTTCATTTCGTAAACTTTACAATTCAATTTTTTTCTTTATCACCAAAGTCTAGCATCGCTCCTGTCACGTATCAATACTGAGACATCTTAGAATCCAGACTCTGAAATCATACATACTTATTCCAGTTTGGTCCCGAAGCAGACGTTGAGGCAGTCTTGGCGAGTAGTCGCTCTGTTAGACTAGTTCGAAATGGCTTTGGAAGGGTTGGAATGCTGTTCAAAGTATGACTATTTCAGATGTGTCCATGAATGGAGGCTGCATGATGTTTGCAGTGTTTCCAAACTTGGTTGCGCTGTAGAAACACTCAAAAACCCGCTGTACGTGTTGATACATTTGTACTTCTTACAATAAATTTGTTGCAGATAGATACATATAAGTACTTAGCTGAAGAAGATCCTCTCCTTATTCTTCTCATGTACATAATTATTTTACAAAAACCTTTACCTACATAAAACTCTCTGATTATATACTCTGTCGTACCCCACTTCGCCAAATCCTGACGGTTACATGGGCGAAAACGGAGAAAATAGCATTAGCAGTACCTGCAGTAGAATAATGTCATGAACAAAGTCTAATATAATAGGTGTGTAATGCACTTCTCAGTAGGGAAATTACTATTCCTGAGTAGTAGGTATCTAAGAAGAGCATATTCATCATCGACGGCGCATGGTTTGGAGGAAAACTGGGGAGGAAATCGCATAAGAACGGTGATGTTTTACCAGAACCCGAGAAAATTCGAACGTGTTATTTAATGGAATCAGCTGATCCGATAAATCATATGTATCTGTGTTGCACCGTAGCGTCATCATTGCAGGGTTACGGTAGGAAGACTGTGAGAACCTTCGACAAAATGCCGTGTTTGGAAATAAAATGGCAAAAAATGCGAATAGCTGTTGATAACTGTGGGTAAGATACTATCATAACACCCCCCCCCCCGCTCCCGCTTCACCAACCCTTGGTCAAAATTCCAGAAGTAACTGCGTCTAGGAGATACTGCACATACCGTGTCAACAGTGAACTTATACTGACGACTTTACGGTGAAAAATGAGTACTATCATACTTTTGTGTTGAGCGCATTAGATAACATTTCCTGGCAAAGTTCCAGCTATTTCTTCCAAATTTTTCGTGCAGAAATAGCTGAATATTCAAGCTCCTTCTGCTTTCGGGAAATTTCCATTGTTTGTGAACCGTTCAATTTTCCAAGTCCTGAAATAAATAGTCAAATTTCTGAAAACGAACAATGAGTTTGTAAGCATATTGTGTTTTGTTTTTCTTTTGTCTGAAGTATTCGCTCAGAATTTTTCATCCGAACATTGGAGTAGTCCTATACTAACCTGCAAGCCTTGAAAGCGTCCAGTAACTGCAGAAATTTTTCGATACCATTTCTGGAGCCCCTCTCCTCCCCCTCACCACTTTTTCAATTAATTTTCCTAATAAAAAAGTTCAAATTAGTCTATTCACAGCATTTGTAGTCAGTGCTAAAATCACACCAGTTCTTGAAAAAGAATTTCTTCTCCATAGCTCCTGCGTATCAGGCCTAAGTGCCAGGACCTCTTGTAATCAGGATCCCCACGGGAGGATCAAGAGTGAAAAGATCTTTCCCCTCTAATGCGCACCCAACATCCTTTTTCCGTCCGCGCTAATGATAGATATCGATGAAATTTTCGTTTTTGTGCTGGTTGCAATTTGCAGTACTTACGATTGCTCTGGAAGAGATCTCCCCAGCAAATGGATTTGCTTTTGATCCAATTTTGCAACGACATGACCTCTTGTAATCAGGATCCCCACGGGAAGATTGCTTTGTGCAGGCGCTAAAAACGCAGATATCCCTCCACTTTACTTTCGTTGTCGTCACGGAGAGATTTTGTACTTTTCAATGGATTTTTTTTTTGCTGCGACTTGCATGGAAACACGCAAAAATTGGTGTTTTAGGGGCAACGCACCTTTGTCATTGGCGGAGCAGCTTTTAAATTGATGGCTGTTCCGGCGTTTTTTTTTCTGGAATATGAAAAAATCATAAGTACGTACATAGTGCGGGTGTTGTGTGAGATTTTTGCTGTAAAGAAACTCTGAAGTGGAAAAATGGTGTGTGTTTAAAATCTTAATGGTCTGTAGATCCTTCAAGCATTTTAAAAATACTTCCATGCATTGAATAGATATTGATTTTCGCGCATTCCAACACATAATATTAACCTTTACTGAACATCAACTTGCACGTTGAACTCCGATCTCATACACAACGAGAGAATGTTCTAGAAAACACATGCACCAATATAATAACGTTTACTATGGACAAGCAAGCGACTGGATGGTGTTGCGGCGACAGCAGCGACAGCGACAGACGGACGGAGTGGGCGAGCGAGAGTGGTGTGGCGACTGGTGGCGACCGACTGTGGCGGGTGTTGGCGGCATGCGGGGGGCGCTAGACGGATCGCTTGCCGAATCGGACCATCATGTCTCCGGCTGACGGCACACGTTTGTGCGGCACGATGTAGTCCTCCCACCCTCGCAGACGGTAGTCAGCTGCTCCGACGGGGATCGCCATGTGGTCGTCTGGAATGGACCTCGATTAGCACGGGGACACGATGGAGATACGGAAGTGAGAAATTTCCGAGTTTTTTTTCCAAGTCTTCCGGCTGGAGCGTTGCTTTTATTGGATAATCGCCAAGGTTTCCCATCACCTCTACTTTCTTTTTAATTAATTTTTCTTCTTTAAACTAACAATCAAGCAAAATTATTGGTTATCAATTGACAGGAACTTAACCAATAACAATACGAAGAGTTTCTTAGTAGCATCTCCTGCGAGTGGTTCCTCTGTCTCTCAGAAGGCAACGCTCAATGTTTATTGAGATCGTTATTGCATTGCGGAAAACTCAGGCCGCACCGCATCACCTTGGCGGCGCGGCCGACCAGCTACGCACTATGGTGCATGATCCGCATTGCTGCTTTGTTATTTCTAGTTGCACACACATAATGACAAACGAAATATAGGTGGAAGAGATAAGCATAAGATCAGCACTGATCACGACCGAACACTGCACCTAGGCCAGCCGCGCCGCGAGGGTGGTGCGGCGCGGCCTCCTTTTCCAACTACGGCTGCCTTTCGATGTGACCCCGAATTTTTGAAACTACTTTACAAAAGAAATAAAAATTCTAGTACCAGTTAATTTCAGTTGTTTGTTTTTATTATTATTTTTAAAATGATTATTGTTATTTGCTCAATACTAAAATTGATATTTTCTTTGATTTGGATTAGGATTTATTAGGAAGCGCATAGGGCGTAAACCTCAACGCGACTGCGCCGCATGTGCCGCAAAGTGATACCATTTGTCTCGGTGGTTCGCCTCAAGCAACGATAACGAGTAATGTGAAAGATAGCAAAGCATATGACATTTTGCTTGAAAACTCGTACATCCTGGATGAGTAAGGAGCTCAGAACTTTTTCGAGGACGTTCACAAATCCTTCAATTCAGTTTCAGAAATCACAAATCAGCCTCGGAACTGACTTTACCTCTCCCACTCACCGTTCCCGCTAACTTTATGTAGAATTTACCTTTTTAGAGAAACTCTTTTTTTAACTTAGGATTTTTCTGTCTCTGATCTTCATTTCTTGATTTTTCTTTAATTGCTTTGTGTGGCGCTCTGAAGACTCCTATGTTGAACATCTTTATTGGCTAGCTTTCGGCGATAACGGCTTTGTCAAACCTTGAAGTATACAATAAATTGCACCCTTATTCTAGGTTACAGACATATAAAACAATGACAATACTAATTGCAAGATGGTCAGCAAGTTTCTCAACTTCGAGGCACGATGGTTATTATTACCTACATTTCGACAACTTAGCTCACATGCAACACAACCAAACATGAAATAGCTGACAACTTCACCCCTACGATGACAAGTATACAATGAGACAACCACGGATTTGCAGAAGAGCAGGACCATTTATGCACTCTAATCATGAGATCAACCGTAACACTTCCCGCAGCTCGTCTCTGTTGTTAATTTCCGGGTTGTGTCTCCGTATATCCACCGCCTCCATTATTTTCCCCCTTTGTTTCGGGTTAGATATCGGTGGAAGACGGTCTTGAATGTCGGAGCACGGTCAGTGGTATGTTTCAAAGTACAATGCCTTGAAAAGCTCTCCGACGGGTAGGAAGAAGGGTTTGTCAACGCTCTGCGATGTTCGTCCAATCTTCTCCTCAGCGGTCTCATCGTCTCCCCCACGTGTCGTTCTCCGCACCCATCATCACAATGTAGGTAACAATAACCATCGTGCCTCGAAGTTGAGAAACTTGCTGACCATCTAGCAATTGGTATTGTCATTGTTTTACATGTCTGTAAGGTAAAATAAGGGTGCAATTTATTGCATACTTAAAGTTTTGACAAAGGCGTTGTCGCCGAAAGCTAGCCAATGAAGATATTCAACAGAGGGGTCTTCAGAACGCAACTCTTTTTGTTAAACCCACATGAGCAGTGCCTCTACGAGCCTGACCTCATTACTCTAACAATATTTACATACGAGTACAGTTGCCGAGTCGATAGCCATAATTGCTAGAATAGAAAGAACAGTATCAAGAAAGTTCTCGAATCTCGTGTTCGTGTCTCAAGATGGCAGACGCTTACAGCTGGGCTCTTAATGGAATTCCGGTATTGCAAGAAGGGACTTGAAGAGATTCGAAATGTCGCCACACTCTTTAAGAAACCAAAAACCTTTTGAAGGGATAGAAAGAAGAGGCTCGTTTTCTGGACTTTCGATATTCCGCACTTGAAATTTCGAATTCTCACGGCAGGCGCTCAGTTCTGGCGGAGATGGGAGCTTTGTAGGCTATTTTTAGGAGTGAAATTTTTTCGAGAAAATTTCTGCTACTATTCTCGCTTTATAGAAACTCGCTGAGAAACTTTTCCTCAAATGCATTCAAGTGGGAAACCTACAAAATCCTAAAACTCTGTTTTCAAGATTTCAAGAACTATTTCAATGGAACTCAAGGGTAAAAAGGTTTCATAACGCAAAAAAAAACGATGGCTCATGAGGTCTTATCTTCCATCAAATTTCAAGTAACAACATTAAGAAATATGTGTATTAGAAAGCGCATCGTTTTAGCATGACAACTATTTCCTAAATGAGAGAAAAAGAGATACGGATCTCTGGGCCAAGAGAACAGTATTTTCTTTGCGAAAAGAGATGAGAAAATAACGAGAGGCTGCAAAAGCGCTTCTACATTTCTTCTTAAGTTTCTAAAAAATCGCAGAAATCCATGCACAACTTGGAGTGCACGTACGTAACCAGGATCCCCAATTGTTCCATCTAAAGTGTTCTTCAACTGAGCTGCACGTAGAGAAAAGTACGGGAAAAGGGCAAATCTATGAGCTGCTTGATTAGATTCTACTTGTTGGACAACGTTGATTTAATTTTTAGTTTATTCACTAACTCATTTACTTCTTTCCCACGTTATGGAAAGGTTCTCGGAAGTTTTTCCACACATCACTTTGTTCGTGCCCTCGGTAGTAACTCGGTTGCCGATTGTATAGGATGTTTTCATGGAATGGACTGTATTTAGTAGTTGGGAGCTCTAAGGCTGTGTTTATGGTCCACCGCGAGGCAATGGTGTTGCCGCGATGGCTGGCCAAAGCGCGTTTTTCCAATAGCTATTTTCCACTCACGAATCTCCTACGACCTCTGGCTATTTTTGGGGAATTCCTCTTGAAATTTCAGCGCAGTGTCGCCTTCCCAGTCCAATTACATGGAAAAACTTCGGAGCATCCGCTGCTTGCTGATTTTTTGGTGTTCGCCACAAATTAACAACGCCCCCGACGAAAGCACGGGATGTGAAATTAACGACCCTGAAAAATTACCATACAAGCGCTATAATTCTTGAGTATAGACGAACTCTGCGAATGCGTGGCGTCCTACGCAGAACTTCAGAATTTTCAGTGAATAGTGACGTCATCACACGTCAACGCGATGAGTTTTGGCTGCCAAAAATACTTCCATTTCGAATCATTGAGCAGGACCAAACATCGCCCAGCTATGCGAACTGCACCCAGAAGGCCAGAATTTCCTACTACACCTTACGCTACAGTAATCCAGCGCGAAATGTATACATAAGCCATAGGTTCGGTTTACTTAGTGCTTTCCGTGAAACGTGTGTTAGCGTTAAAAAAGCGCTATACGCGTTAGTTTCAATGCACTTTACAGTTGATCGCTTGGGTAACTCAACCGCCTTGAAATTCCGTTAACCTCAGACTCACATTTTAAACGCATGAAAGCACTACCAACTAAAGTACACATGGAGTGTTGTTACGCCTGAGTACGGTAGATTAGTTTTTGTGCAGCATCCATTGTTCGCGTGTTAGTTTAGACTCGCTAAAAGAGCAAAGAAGAGTTCAGTTTTTGCTTTTCTAACAACCACGTGATGTTTGAAGCGTTTTTATTGCAGCTGTACAAAGAATAGATATTGATCCACCCACCATATTGGTCCACTATCCTGGCGTCAATCACACAAATGAGGAATGCGATGGAGAGAACGGCCAGAACGATCGATCGCAGAGAGAACATACCTGCAAGTTACGACTAAATTTACTATTCAAGGGTTTTTCTGCACTGCGGACTTGCTGGTATACAGTATACAGCCAGGAAAACTCGTCCAAACCACAAAATTCGTTGTTGATGTGATGCAAGTCCACAGTGCAGGTTGTGACAAGTCAAACACGATCAGAACGAGTGATAACATATCTGGACATGACGAAAGGCGACAGCTCAAAGCAGGCGTGGAATAAGTGTTGTAGTCTGCAACTGCAGAATAGTGAGCAGAGGTAAAAAGGAAATTGAGGCGAAAACGTGTGCAAAAAGACTCGAATTATGTGGAGGTGTAGAATGGCCGACTACAAGAGGAACAAATGAAGACGAGTCCAGAGCAGAATTTTTAGAAATTGACGATAACAGGAACTTTCACGGCAGGGATTATTATTTATTTATTGATATAAATTGTTCACTTTGACGAATAGTGAGTTTGTAGGGAAAGTCAATCATGTTAATCGGTAAAACGCGAGCCGCGCCGCGCAAGGGGTGCAGCGCGGTAGGCCACGAAGACATGCACTCGTGACTGACGCTCTTTGTATCCTTAAGTCTGTGCAGGAGCATCAACCACGATTGCACTTCTCCACGGCCTAGAGCGCCGCACCGTCTACGCGGCGCGGTCGAGGCAGCACACGGCTTCCATAGCGCCCAGCCGCGCCGCATTAGTGATGCAGCGCGGTAGGCCGCAAAGAGATGCAATCGTGACTGACGCTCACCGTATTTTTTAAACTTGCCCATGCTGATTCACGCTATCCCTACCAATTCTGAACTACGGACTTCTGAGATTACCGTTTCCACAAAAATAGCTCGACAAATTAGCGCAAGAGGACGGACACGTTTTGAATATATAGTGCGAGTTAGAAATTCATAGCTTACAGCATTAATAAATGGTTAAGACAAAGGAATGACACAGCATCTATTTCAAGGTGGTCCTTGTTCTAGTCCGCAATTACAGAATTACAATAATCTCAAGGTTTTAGTGAGTAAATTGCGCACTTAAATTGTGGTTGCTTGCTCCAATGAGTGGAGAATTTCAGAGAAATGCTGTCACAGCTATCTTAGTGCGAATAAATTTAGCACTTGAGACAACTCTGCAACTACAGAGCACGATGACGAAGGGGGAGAAAAGCAGCAGTTACTGGTAGCAGAGCGACTGGGAACGATTGAGAAGGAAAAGCAAGGGGAATTTCTATGCAAAGAATTTAAGAGCCTAAAGCCCACTGCCATTTTTTTGTTGATGATAGAATGGCCTTAGGCCTTTGAGGCCCTACTAAGGCCTTTAAGGCACGTCTGCTAAAGAGGATTCAAAGGGCTCGATCCTGCCATCAGGATAAACGAGTACGACATCGCTATGGGCGCTCTTGTGCACTAAGGCGCTCGCCGCTTTTTCTGCCAGCTGTTCAGCTCCTCCCACTGCGCGAACTCGTAAATTGCCTCAGGGGAAATGTCAGCCCAATCAGGCATGACCTTAAATCAAAACCGCTAGGTTCACATCCCTCAAAATCATATCGTAAATAATTCAGCTCCAGTGAAAGACAATTACCTAACTGTGCATAATAGGAGTGAAGCGGTGACGGCTGCAGATCATGCTTGTTAATTGACGACAAAAACGGCAGTGAACTCGTAGAACGGCAGAACGGCAGGAAGTGTGGTAGGTAATTGTCGTCATGTCATGTTCATGGCCTTAGGAATTTTCTCGAAGATTTCCTCTGCATTTTTTAAGGGTAAGTGTAGTAGTGATATGAAATCTGTACCAGCTAGGGCTGATGCGTTGCGGTATCTGCGTTTTAGTGCAATAACACAAATTACTACTAATTTTACGCTATTTACTGCTTTATTCCTCTATTTATAGTTATTTCTTGTGTGTGGAGCACCTTGAGTGCATAAATAAGTAAATAAATAATTCTAATAAAGAGCAAATCACAAGTATAATATACTTTGTTGTAAAACAACGCTCGATGACGACGATTCTATCCGAGGACTGTTGTCCATGTACACGAAGAATGGGTGGTGCTGCGCGTCAACACCTGTTTAGATAGGTTAGAACAGGAAGCAGGACTATAAAGCGGGCATGGTGATGCCAATGGAATATGTGGATGCGCAGACAATCAGAGTGTCACTTTGCATGTGGTGTAGCGCGTGCGAGCGGGTCTCGAGCCCTGGAGTCTCCTCTATTTTTGCAGTAGTTCAGTTCCAAATATTACCAGTTATAGAATGATATGGAATGCGCCTATATGGTAAAGGATAGGTCCACTGGCAGTTGACAGTCTTGACGCAACACAGACGGAGGCCGCACGCACGCGTTCGTAATATAGAGATTATTCACGTCGGCCGCGCGGTGTTTTCTTTCAGGATGTGCATGCTGCGCTGACCAGTCTCCTTGGAAAATACTCCGTAAATAGGTGCATGCGTTTGACGCGCGACTTACGCACACGTCGAGTACAAATTGTTCTTGTCCTGAGAAAAGGTACTTATAATTTGATCGGATACATGACGATGACGGTCCAATCCGAGGGAAACAATAGAATTTAGTGCTCATTCTACAGTCTACTTTATCTACACAATATGTATAACTTTCTGGTCGGGGCACAGCGATAAAGATCGGCAACAACAAACCGTTGGACCTTAGTGAGACATTCACACTATACATTTTTCTTACAATATTTCACTTAGTAATTCTACATTATTCTTGTATTCATACAACACTCCGAGATGTCTCCCTGCCGCGATGTCATTTCTGATGCGGCTTGGCCAAGCGTAAATTATGCCTGAGAAGCTTTGAGTACTCATTAGTTGAGTAATGAAGAATATCTCTATGAGAAACAAAGAAAAACAAAGCGTCAATTTCATCAAACGAACCATGGGCAGAGAAAAAACCCCAGGTAGGTATAGCAGCCTGTAATTACCTACGGGGTTATTATCGCTGCATTTCCAATACCTTACCTTTCTGCGATCTCATTACCAATTGTTTCTCTAGAAGAATTCAACAGTGTGAACCCTTTCGCAAGCGCCACATCGCAATATCGATCGAACATGAGTGCGGCGATAACAATCTGATGCGCGGATGCGCAGACGCTTAGAGTGCGCAAATGCCGCAGTGCGGGTGAGCGGGTCCGGATCGCTGGAACTGTAAATTTCTCCGAAAATCGTAACTGGACGTTGAACTGATTTGAATTTGAAGCTGCTGCTACGTTGCTATAGATTTGGCTCGCGTCCAACATGTGATAAATAACCCATATGTACTGCAGTTATGTGTCGAGTAGTGCAATAGTTGTGCAGTTGCAGCCACCACATGGAAACACTAGTTTTTGGAGGCGACGCTATGAAATTCTGCGACAATTTATTATGATTAGTTCCTTTTTAGTACTCACGAGTGCTCGTTGTGTTTGCCTCATTAATAATTCATTTCATGGAGAGGTAGGGTAGTGGACTGTCTTTCATGCATACAAAATTTTACACAAAAATGGAAATTTCTCTGCATTAGCTTCATTTTAGGGGCGTTGCTGTCGCTGAATTGGGAAATATATACAATTCAAAGAATATGGCTATATGTATTGAAACCCTTGAAGTGGGCAAATTTTTGAATTAATAGTGATTGTTTACCTGTTTCAACACATAAATCGTTTTTTGAGAGAAAAAAAGAACCAGGGAAGTTTGGGTGAAAGCCATCTATAATTTTGTTGAAAAAGATTTTTTAATATACATATTATTTTTTATTAAAGATTTTTAGAGATTCATATTAAAGATTTTTTAATATACATAGTATATGTAGTATACCTTCTTGTGATGCAGCCTCAGATAAATTTTCAGAAGGGCCACAGTAAAAAAAAACCGAAAGGACCGACAGATGGCCTGCGGTTCTTTCGATTTTCTGCTGCGACTCTCTCGAATACCTACTGCAGTCCTTTTTGGATCTTTTTATCTTTGCGTCTCCCATTTCTTAAGCACTTGATTGATACTTCTTTCTGCAGCGATTCTTACGACAGCTTGTCTGAGTTACGCATGTGTATTCAGTAGCAAAATTTCTTAGCTGGTTCTTTTGAAAGCTGCCCTTTTGAAATAAGTCCGTTGAAGTTGGTTGGTGTGTTTTTTTCTATATTTTTAAGCACATTCAAACAAAGGAGCGCAAATTTTTCATTAACTTTAGTTTGAGCAGTGCTAGCATAGCATCTAAGCTGTATTTTCGATGGACGAGTTTTACCTCCCCCACCTATAACTTCAGACTTACACAGAGGGGTATGAGTTAATTTGTAACGTTTGATCAATCATTTTCCGCCAGAGATCCAAGCTTTGTCTCGCTTTTCTCTGCTACATAAAAAGACGTTTAGACTTTTTTGCAGGATGAGATTGAGTTTTTCAAGTTCTTCTCTTTGCCTTGAAACAGTTGGCCTCGGAATACATTCTGAAAAATTCGAGTTGTTACAACAATTTTAGCTACAAAATCAGAAGGATCTCGGAGGGCTTCAGTGTTTTGATGGTTCTTGAAGCAAGAAAGGCGCGGTTCCCACTGGCGCTCACAAATTTTGATGGAAACGGGTTATAAGAATTAAGGGAGAGCGAATTCCGGCTATTTCTTACCCCTGTGACAGCCATTTTCCACCCAATTCGCTTACTCTGCTACTATAACACCGAACTTGGATGGGCTTTGCGTGATCACTTCGTGCTCGTCAAATCCACGTCGATAGATTCGAAGGTTTAATTATCCAGGTTCGAGAACGCGCAAACCACTGGACGTAGAGGAGCTAGAAGAATGAATGAGCGAGCAAGGGCAAGCTGCACAAGACCAAAAAACAAAAGGCTGATAGTTTGTACTATTTCTGATGTTTCTGGATTTGTATGGCCTTCGATTACTGCTGAATGCCATGGTCTTATCTAAATACCGTACAATGTCAGGAAATAAACGGACACTCGGTGTAACTTTCTTTTTCTGTTTCTCAAGACATGGCTTTACCTCGTCTAAAACCCTTGTCGGAATGCTTTTTTCTGCTGTTTTAGTTGGAATTTGCGAGCTAAATCAGTGCATTTTGCGACACCAAAAATCTGCACTGGAAGTTCACGCTAATTTTTTTCCGCTGAACCACAAGTTTCCAGAGGAAGTTTGCAACCGGAAAATAGTCTGAAACCATATCTACCAAGAGAAACTAATAAAACAGAATCATACTACAATACCTCCGGTAACTTTTGCAAAAAAAAACGGGTAGCGACGGATTAATCGCTAATAAACCGTCGCAGTACTGTAGCTCCTTTGAAAATGAAGCTTTTCTAAATCTGAGCTCATTTTCGAATTCCTCATAGAAATTGGAATTGAACATTATATAAAATTACTTGAACTTTGACTACAAAGCATTTGTTTTTTCAAAAATTTGAAAATTTTTCAAAATTTCAGCAATCAGGTCAAAATCTGAAAAAAACGTTGAAAATCGAGAAAATATTTGAGGAATGAGGCTTCTGAATACAATCACCCGTTTATTTTTTGCAAAAATTATTAGCGGTATTGTACTACTGCTGAGAAATGACACAATGAACTATGTACGATAACTTGTTCACCCCTTCCTCCTTTAATCTCCCCATCCTATATATTTATGGTCTGCGCATACATAGTACATACACTTAGTTCTTATGTTGGCCTAAATGAGGCTAATAATGCTTGCGAAAACAGCAAAACCTGAAATCCTTCCAAGAAGCCTCTAGCCTTAGATAATCCACGAAATGAATAACAGGAATGAGTGCCTATCCATCACTAGTGACTTCCTACCGTACATATCGTTATGCGAGCTGTAGACTGTAGACAACATGAGATACGGACCGCCAAGTGAGTCTTACTTGTCCGCAACGACAGTCTTCTGCGGTTTTCCGCAAGAACGGTGGTGACAAGGTTGGTTTACCTTTCGTCCTGGGTCTTTTGTAGTAGCAAGCTTGGGGTAATGTTGGGAAGCTGGCAGGGTGAGTGGAGACGTTTGGCGGTTTCAATCACAGATAAGAACCGCGAGCCACTTTTAGGCCTCTGAAGACGACGATCTGTTCGAAACGTCAGGCCAATAAAGTTAAACCACCTAACAACCTGGTTGGCAGAAGAAGTAAAAACATCTTTAATGAACGCTGTGTCTACGAGCTAAAAAACGAAGAAGTGGTACACCCTTAAGAGAAGTCTTGCATGTCTTTTTTTTTCGTTTTTCAACGTCTGCGTATCATTAGGACGTTCCTCCTGCTTTTTGTAAGCTCCTTTCTTTTTTAGGAGACGTTCCTCTGCGGATTAGGAGCCTGTATAGCCCTTCTCGTTGAACAATGATTTCCAGAAAGAACACGGATTTTTCTGTCGGCTATCCAATCCAGGCGGCATCTAGAACTCAGCATTGATGTTCGAATATCGCAAGAACCATTCCACTTTGCGTAAAAACGATTCCTCAACGCGGCAAACCGAAATCGAATCTGTCAAGAACTTCAGCTGATGAGATGTATTTCAGCGAAAGTCAGCTGTTCCATAGGAAGTGGAGGAAAAACCCGCCAAAAAAGTGTCAGTTGATGGGGAGGTAAGTAATGCGATGTGGTTCAAGTGCCAGACCTCATTTGCGATCGGTCGACGAAAGGCTCGTTCTTTGTCGGGAATAGAAGAACCAAGACGAAGGAAGAGGAGGCGTAGGGTCGATCTCCCAATAAGAGGAATGAAATCATGAAAAGGTTGAAGCACCACGACAACAATTGTGCACATCTGTTTGTTTGTCTGTCTGTCTGTCTACAGTCCCAAAACGACTAAAATCCCAAGAACTATCCCAAAATGGAACACATCTTCAAGACACGGAGAGAATCACCTTTCCCTTGACATTACCAGTGGGATACACTAACATTTCTGCTTTGTTTGTAAACTCTGCTGATTCGACGCCAGCGATTCTTACCTAAAGCCAGGAAATAGTATTAGGCGTGATAAGTTTTGAAATTTGGCGCTTTTTCTCTCCCACAACGTCTGAAATTCCAAGAAAAATTCCACCGAAACGAGATTTTACATACTGGACATGTATTTTACACCCCTTTTGAGCAGAGCAACAGGGAACTCCAAACGGCCTTCTGCAAGGGGCGGGACCGCGACGCGGCGTGGCACTTGGGTTGTCTGCTAGCAGAAACTGACAACCAGAGCTACATGCAGAACCTCTGTGTCTCTGCGCAAGAGAATCGCGCCGCAATCCCGCCCCTTGCACACGGCCATCTGGAGTTCCCTGTACGGTGTATTTGCACAATTACGGTACTTTGGAAATTGTATCATGAAGAACATCAGTAAGGTGTGACCAGAGGACGATTCCAGGTGCAGAAGAACGACTACCAACATTATTTTTGGGATTAGTACCACTGCACCGCCAGAAATTACCGTTGTGTCACCAATTTTCACCATTATTTAAATAATAAGTAAGAGGTTGACTTTGCATACAGGCTGTGAACGTCGTATTTATTCAATGAAAGAGACACAAGTTATTAATGGATGTAGAATAAAACGATGTTACTTTAAGATAAAGTGAAAAATGAGAGCTTTGAGAAGAACATAAGAGAGCTAGAATGCTGTTCAGTTTTTCACACACCGGTTTCGGGGCGTGAACTAGACCAAAAGTGTGGTCTCCTTGGCGCCCCCGCGTCTAGGACCCTTTCATCAGTAGACTTACTTACCTACATTACGCCGGTGAAGTCCTCTTTAAGAAGCTTCAAAGATTTTTCCTGGAAATTTTCTGGATTCTCAAATAGAATACCTTCACAAGAGCTACTCTGATATGAATTTAGGAGAAGAGAAATGAGAAGAGAAGCGTTCGTGACAACTACTGCATGTATCAGGATGGAATTTGAGGAAAAAAAAACTAATGGACTTCTTTACGTAAACCCAACAGCGTGAGTTTATTCACCACTGATTACCCGCTTTCCTATTCATTCACAAGAAAATTGTAGCCATCCCAAAATGCTATACACACTCACTGCACAACGCTCAAAGGTGAAATTTAAACACTTTATCGGGTTGGAGTTGAGCCAAACTCAGAGCAAAGCGGCATTGCTGGTCCGTGTGACCCTTTAATTAAGCGCAGTATCCTAGCACATTTTAGTAACTATTAGAAAATTCTGCACCATGTCTAAATGCTGAAAAAAAGACTCCTAAATGGTCAGCAAAATCTGCACTTTGGGCCCTACCAAAAACGATATGTATTATACTTTCTCCATCTCCAGGACTTCTGGTATGAATGATTGGAATCATTCGAGAATTCAGGGCTTCTTCACAGAATAGTCGAAATTTTTGAGTTTGAAAAAAGAAGGCGAAAAATATTTCCCTCACTAGGAAGGCGGCAAGGATGAGCTGTGACATTTTTTTGCTACACTGATTATTCCGCCTTCCTATGCTCTTAGTAAGCTTTCTAATTAATTTTTTACGTTTCACACATAATATATGAGTAGAATGCTATTCTGCAGCATAGTTAAGATGAAGGAGAAACAGTTGCAGCGATGTGTGAGTAATAAGTTGCCAAGTTCAGAATACCAAAGTACTAAGGTGCACTCTGCAAGATTGTGTAATTCTCATTGCTATTCGTTGGGCATCGGCCATAATTTCCAAATTGAATAGCTAATTCCTCGCGGAAGCGCCAAAAAACCGGTCTTTGAGGCCCTCTTTTGCGGAGAAATTGGGCGGGATCAAGATCAGAGCACGTGGCTTCTCCACCATGCTAATATTCCCTTGCTGCTTCGAGAGCTGTTTAACATGTTAACCTGTAAGGTGCTGTACGCCTTGCCAGAACTGCGTACCAAGGGAATTTGTACCAGTATTGAAATCTACTTGGCATGCACTCATCGGAAGCTAGCACACGGCGTAACAGGTTAGCAGGTGACCAAGTAAGCACACGGTGCAGAAATCTCGTAATCTCGCCCTGGCTCCGCCCCATTTCTCCGCAAATGAAGGGTTTAGAAAACGGTTTCTGTCATTTTTGTAGTGATCACGCGCAAACGCATCTATTGATTCGGCTGGAACGAGTTCTACATCTCACGCGATATTACCGGTGGCGCTACAACTCCATTCGTCTAGTAAATCCGTTGAAACTGGAAAAATTAACAAAAAGGCAAATTCTACGATCAGCTGTGGGTTTTTTTGGTTATAAATAGATTTTTGGTAGATTAGGACGAAAAAGCAGTTTTACTGGCTGATGTAAAGTAATTCTAGGAATATTTTTTTCGAGCGAGTCACGGTATCAGCGGCATACTGCGGTGACATAGCTGAAGTTCAACGAATTTTTAATCAGAAGAAACTAAGAATGGTATTCTTGAAAACACCCATTTGCCACCACCTCGGCGAATGGACGGAGTGGCTACTTTTTACCAAACAATCATCGCCTGTTTACCAGCCAACAAGATCTTCTAGCTATCAGCGAACTGACCAGCTACTTTTTATTTTATTTATCTATTTATTTCATGCACTCAAATGGTGGTCCTTAAAAATGAAATGAATGTGGCAGGGCACCTTGTCTAGTCAGATTAACCACTTGCTGAAGTTGAAAAACAGGGACATATCAGAGCTCGGAGTCCAGTATCCACGCCCTAACCTTAACCCAGTAGGACCTGTAAGAATGGGCAGATGGTGGACACATTGCCTGATGGTCATTTACTGATGATTTTCTAACTACAAGTTGTTTGAGATACAATCTGTCCGCTCAGCATCTCCCAGTTCTAGCATCAGAGCATTTAGTGCTTGCACCACAACCCTTTCGCTTCCCAGGTAGGTTGTTCATGAAAGCTATTTTGCCTCAGAGATTAGCCTAGAAGAGTTCGGATGGAAGGCAATAGGAGCAGATGAAGAGCATGCCTATACTCATTACCGCACAAATGTTGAGGAACAGAGAAGCTGGATAGCTACATGCTTCCAAGGAATGTCCAAGCACCATCAGCAGCTGCTCACTTGACATCCAGAGACCACAGGTACCCAAAGAGTTTCAGCATTTAATTAATTTTCATTTTCTCTCCTTCATTCTCAATTTTATTCTTTCTTTAAATCTATTCTTTCACGTGTTTCAGGCCCTTTGCGCTCAAATCACGGAATGGGCTATGAAGAAAATAGTATAGCTAGCTTACCTTCCAGCTTTTTCCGGCAAAGCCGTCAACTCGGATAGATCATTCCCTCTCAGACATTGCTTACTATGCCTATTTTGGCGGCGTGTTACACCGCCTTTTAAGGAATTCTTGACGGCAACAACAAACACAACTTATAAATAATTGTTTGTAAATACGTAGGAGTGTCTAGAAGGAGAAGCAGAAAAAGGCGAGACAACCAAATATAATATGGATAAAATGTAGGAAAGCTCGGGCGATAGAGCATGTCTGGAATGGTAAAAATGGGTTAGAAGCCCAGTGCTTATTTGAGAGTTCATTGATTTATTGTTGTTTAAGAGTTATTCAAGGATCTAAAAATTTGAGGGTTTTTCAAGAGTATCGACATTTAAGAGTTTATTGGCAGAACCGTGAAAAATCAAAGAGAGAGGCGAGATGACGTTAAAAAATCTTTTATTTCTTGAAACTCTCCGCTGACTGACTATAGAATTTCTACTATTTTTCATTTTCATTGCCTTTTAGACCAATCACGCCATTTAATAACATAAGACCATTATGGGCCATTAAAAGTTTTTTCAAAGAACTTTTCTATGTATGATGTTTTGAAACATTATGTATTACGCAGTATAAAGAGTAATGAAATGTGCTAGTACATATAATAGCAATAATATAATGTATAATGATGTGATATTACGTGTGAACGCAAGTGTAATAGTTTGAATATAATGTACATACATAAAAGTGTAATATATTATTCAGTATACGTATGATGTAATGCATATAGTGTAGCACATATAAAATAATAATATATAATATGCACAGATAAGATATGTACACATATTGTAGTACATGTTAATCCATTCTGAATGTGTGTCATTAAAGGATCGAGTGTCTTTCCATTAAATCTTACTAAACATTGTAGTGCTATACGTATTTATATATTTATTTATATGTGTATTAATAATAATATGATATATAATAGTGCAATAGTATGTGTGAAAATAATATTGTAATAGTATGAATATAATGGGAAGTGTAATATATAATACAATATGTGTATAATACAATATAGTATTTAATACATTCAGCGTAGTAATATATAATATACACATATAGGATATGTAATAATACATACTAACGCATTCTAAACGTGTGACACCAAGAAACTGAGTCTATTTTCAGTACTAGCTGTTTACTACATATATTACATATTTATTATACACTATAATGCTGTATTTGTATTTTACACATTATTTATTTTTTTATTTTCTATTCTCTCTAAGTACACTACTATGTATGTATATACCATGTATTATACTGCATCTACTCCAAACCCTAGTTTACCCTAAAACAAAAACGAATAGTGAAATACGTACTTAGCAGTAAAGCGAGAAGCGATGACGTGCTCTGCCTACCGAAAAATGCAGCCTTTTCATTTTCCCGATCTTTTCATTTCTTTTTTTTTTCCTATGCGAAATGAAGCATATTTTATGGATTTGAAGGCGATAATGTGGTATGCTTTTAAGGAATCCTCCCAAAGCAGCGGAATGGGCGAAGTCTGAGAAAAACTCCGTAAGAGCCTTCCAGTAGACTATCCTGATATATAGTGGGAGGATGTTCTGAGATGGTGGCATAATCTGCAAGGTGGGTGCCACTTCTAGGAGGAGAGCTATTTACTCGGAACATTATTCTGATGGATGCAAATTGGTGTGACGTGGAACAGGCAGCCAACTCTCTGCCTGGGTGAACACTATACGTGGCTATTCGAATATTCGAGAATATTCGAATCCCGCGCCGAAACAATGGAATAACAGGGAAGAGAAACAAAATAGAGAAACCATCAAGTACAAAAGCAGGAATATCATGTCTAATAATTAATTTGCTGGATCATCGATTTCAAATTTTGAAGGTTGACCGCCAATGGAGACAGACGTCGTACAGATGAGTTTAGGGGCGAGTCCCAAGGTTGAACTTTGCCAATATGATGTGCAGTTGCTGGGGAACAACGCACTTTATCGGTCTATATTTGGCCGATGCGTCATAAAACGTGATGGTTAACTAGGCGGTTGGGTGGCGCCTACACTTCTGGGAGGTTTGGTGGCTCAGTTGTGTGTAGGACACAACATGGTTTGGGTTTTTATTGGCCCGACCTGCATCTACTGATGAAGCAAAGGTGGGGGGGGGGGGGGCTCTCACATAGGTATGGAGAGGCATAGTATCTCCATGAAGTTTCTGGGCAAAGCAGTTAAACATAGCTCTCTTGGCAGCACAAAAACACATTAGATACTTTAGCTTACTTCTAAAGACGGTGCCACTTATACCGACACAAAATTGTTCTATCTTTTATATTCTTTAAATAATTCTTCAAGAGGAGGCTAGGCTTTTCTCTCCGCCGAATAGCTTGTTATGCATAAAACACTTTAGATTCCCCCATGTTTTCCTTGCTACGGTGCGTTTATACTTCGTCGCCGCGCAACCGTCGCGCACGCGCACATGTTAGCGATTCGAAAATAGTTGTTCCCGTGTGAAAGCATGTAATTGAAGTGAACTGATCGCGTTGTGGTAGCTGGCGATTATTGTCGCCGTCCCGTCTCGTGCTGGCTATACTCTTTGCTTCGGAAACCCTGCTAGCACATGCGACGCGACAATTTTGGCTACATTGAGGAAAGTAATTCCTAGGTGATTCCTTCATGTTCAAGCAATTACTACATACTTTTTTTATATTTTTTTATCATTTTTATTATTTTTATGTTCATTTTTTATTATTATTCATTACTTATATATTTTTATATTCATTGGATCTATCTGTGGTGGCATCTATCACACTGCTTAGGTTGTGACCGTCGGTGCTCCGCTATCGCCTCTGGTATAAACATAAAGGATGTGTGATAAAAGAGAAGGCTCTAATTAATCACCAATTGCTTTGTACTTACTCTGTTACGTAGCATTGATAGACATCTTAGGTATTCATTTACTGATTGAACTGTTGGCAGATACAGCACTTGTCTACCTCTTCTTTAATAAGATTCTGAGGACGCATACATAGCTTCTGTGCGGCTTTCCGGGAAGCTGAGCGAGGACTAATCTAGGACACACGTCGTTTCTTCAACCCATTCCCTCCCTCTGCTCAGTACTTCATCGAAAAGAACAATGAATATTCCATGAAAAGTTCAAACCAAGTATGACTTGAAAAATTAATGCGGGTGAGGGCACTCACTCACAATTTTGTCTGCCTACGCCCTTAGTCCAGATGGATTCTTCAAAACTGAGAATTTTGTTTTTAGCTGCTACTCCCCGTACGGCAACAAAGACCACTAGGAAATAGTAGTGCAGGAACTCAGATAGGAACCAATATGACGAGATAAATTTCAACCAAACAATTTTTCTAAAAATTAACGCACTTTGAAATCAAATTTGGAAAAGGTTTTTCTGTGATCGCTTCTGGTCTCTCAGCTCACACATGAGATGGGCAAAAGCAAAGAGAATAACTGACCAATAAGGGCACGACCACACAACCACACTTGGAGACATCAAAACTCTATTGTATATATCTCCAAAGGTTTCGGAAAAGGACTAACAAGGGAAGTGCACGAACGCAAGCTGCGCTTTCGGAACGAGACATAGATTATTGGAAAGCTTATCTCAAATGATGTCAAGATTATATTTGGAATTTGCTAAATGGTTACTACAAGCTCAAAATTCCACTTCCTGCCATATTGACATATGCCTCCCTCAATCATGGCTTGGCAGCTGGATAGCCGAGTGGGATATCGGAGGAAAAATCTAGAAGCGCTATAAAAGTAGGCTAAATTAATTTGTGCTAAATTAAACTGTGCATAATTCGGATATTTGTTAGATTTTTCTCCATGTTGGAAAAGCTAACGATGATTAAATTCGAGCTTCCCGCAAAAAAGGAGAAATACGTAGAACGCAGGCACCGGGAATGTGTCCCCTGATACACACATCCATCCAGAAATTGCTCGGAAAAACGTCACTTAGCCCACATGAATGGGATCCTATTGAGCGACACCTCTAGCATACCCAAAAGTACTCAAATGAGAATTCCTGTGTTGAAAAAACCGTTCAATGACGGCTATGGCAATGGATTCATTAATTTTCCCGTGATGCTGTAAATTCCTAGGTTTTTAGGAGAAGGAGAACAGCCCTGAATAAGCGAGGAATAGAAATTCCCCAGAAGATGTGACTCATTGTGGAGGAGCTACAAATTCTCACGTGGCTTTGAATTTTTACGATTCCATTCCATGAAAATGCAAATTTTACCTGACAGGGAGCAGAAATCGTAGCGCATAAAATAGAATGTTTTAATTTGATTCAAATTTGAATATCCAGCCCAGAATAGATTGGTCACAAGATATGTATTCTTCGAGGATAATTAAGAAAAGTAGTGGGACTTTTTGTTTCTCAAACGTTTGGTTTTTTTTTTCGGATTGTTTCTCGAATTGCTAGCCGAGCGGAACTCTGCTCACTGGCAAATTGCGGATCCGATTTGAATAATTCTGGTTAAGGCCGGTTCAAAAAATGAATGTAAGCTGCTGAATACTGAATTTTTTTTGTCTTTGGTTCATTAACAAAGTCATAGATTTCGTAATTTACTTCCCCCATAGTAAATTTGTTTATAAACAAGTAAACAAATAGCTGAGTAAATCAAAAAAGGAATACACAACTCGGAAGCCTTAGAACAATTTGCATACAAGCATTTGGCGAGCAAGTTTCTGATCGCATTCGCGCCTAAGCTCGTTCACAACTTGTCTTCGCCTTACCTTGCTGACAAGTTGTAGGGTGTGTATCATCATGAGGAGAAATGAGGCATTACCAGATTGTTGTGATTAGCGCACTGATTGAACGTACCAATCTACATAGTAACGGCTCGTTTCCCCAAAGCTTGTCGACAATGCACTTTTTTTCATTTGTGCCACGTGTAGCGATGACTTCCTGTTCTCAGTGGTTGCATCGTATACTACGCAGGTGAGGAAACTAGCCTGCAACTTGCTTTGACTCCCTCTTACCGACAAGTTGCTCGGCTGAGAGGTTGCTGACAACTTTTCCAACCGAAAAGTTTGCTGGCAAGTCGTTCTTGTGTGGAAATAGCCGACAACTTGTTCCTGCATTTCTTTTTTGCTATTGGCAGAAAAATTTGCTGACAACCTGTTTATAAATGCTATGATGACGTCAAACTTGTCGACAACGAACTTCTAATTGAAAGATTGTCTGCAGGTTGTTTTGGGGCAAACGTGGGCTGACAACTTGATTCTTATAAGCCTGTAAGTTTCCTGACATCACCGGATGGAATAATTTCTCGGCAAAAAAAATCGGTATAGTCTCTTCTCACAAGGCTCGTCTCGACGATACTAGGAAAGTAAGGGTGTATGTGAAATCCACAAACCATTCCCCAAATTCCATGCACTCTAGATTATCGGGTAGGCTGCAATTTTCACGGGAAATTCCATGGATCTCACTGACGATTACCATTGGGAGATGTGCTAAGACAACTCAAATTACAGGTTCTCATAGATTTCTATTGGAAACAAACCACTGCTTGACTAGTAAGAAAACCAGGAGACTTCCAGGGACGCCAGCCAGTATCTCTATGCCCGCAGAAGTACACTGTGGCCAGGCGACTGTGCAGCTAGGTGACAAGCCATAGTTGCATCTCAGACGAATGTTCTAGAGATATTTAGTGATTTTACTGGCATTTATTGAGCACAATTTAACAATGGAACTCTTTTCCAGAACCTCAAAAAGAAATACTCAAAAATTCGATTTTTTTTGATTAAGAAGATTAGTTTTTTGCAGAAAAGGCGCCAATTTACCACTATTTTACGCTCAAAATTTGAGCCAAATAATTTATGGACTGATGGCTAACCTATGCTCACATATAGTAGCTTGTGATGACAGCAGGCATCACAAGCTATGCATTCATTATACGGGGTGCGCCATAAGTTTTTGCACACCATATTTAGTACCACCACAGCAGCGGAATTCAATATAATGGCATGTCCTCTGTGGGTACGCTACGTCAACTCGAGAGCAACTTAAATAACTAATAAAATCGGGAATTGGTCAACGTTTGCTTTCGTAACAGCTCAAATTTGAGTGGGAGGCGCACACATCGCTGCACGGAGCATCGATGTCATTTCAGAACTGGACCCACTCTTCAGAAAAGAGCTATTCTATTTCCATGAGAAAAATATAGTAGATGTGAAAAGCATTGGAATTCTGGTGTTAAGAGGAAATTCCATTCGCTTTTATACTTCTTCTGTGCCTTTTTTATAGTGGGACAGTAATTATGCCCATACTGCAGTATTAATGTAGTAGAAAGGGTTTTCTTTTGAACCGGAGGTAACTCTCCGAAATATACTATGATTATTATTCGAAAACCTACAACTTCTTTGCAAATTTTCTGAAAAGTAGCTACCTTCAACGCCTAGTCTTGGTTCGTCGACAAATTTTTTTTAAAGAAAACTACGACAATTAGTAATTATGTGATTATCTAGATTCTAATAAGTATGATGCATAGCGCAAAAGGCAAAAGCTAAAAGTGTCCTTAGTAACTGTACGCTTTTAATAGAATTTTCTGGCAATACGTTGGGTGGAATACGTTGAGCAGCCTTCACTTAGATTCCTTTCTCTAGCGAAAATCCTGGTGGGAAAAGTTCATTTACATACTTTCCAGCGCTTCAGGAAGAATCTTTCTTCTGTAGAAAAATTAGAGACTTGGCTGCTTCAATCACCTTATTAAGGTGAAAAAAGTCGTCTACTTGAAGAAAACGGAAACAGAAGAGTCCCTGACGACGAAGAAGTGATGAGTGGGCGGCGTCATTGGCGACGTCGCCAGTACGACGTCGACAGGAGTTGACGTAGTGGGAGGAGCCGGGCCACCATCGAGTGCTTGATTAACGCCTGATGATCCGCAGCTGTTTGTTCAGCGAGTCGGAAAACGATGAAAAAACAATGTTTTCCTATGGTAGATCAAGCTTCTAGCCAAAACATCCGTTGGTAATTCGGAGATTTGACGAGTCTCCCGGACTCGGAACAGAAGGTTTCATAGTTGGGCTAGCATGAACTGATAACCAAGAAAACCAGCAAAAAATCGGTCATTTTATTGAGACTGTGTAATTTTAGGAGACGCAGGGCGCAAAAATTGGTTTGCTGACCTAGTTTCGTATAGGTCTGCTTTCATGGATCCTAATCCGTCGGGAAATTTAGGGAATTGAATAGGGAAGCTGGCCTACCTGTACCCTCAACAATGATTTTAAAAAGCATCTACATACATAAAAGAAGCATCTACATAAATTTCATCTACAAAGGTTTTTTACCTAGCCGCATCCACATATATGCATTTGCTCGAGGATCCAAGTTACTTAAGTTGGTAGTACCAATACTTTTTGTACTTTTACACAAATGTTTCTATGAATTCTTATACGCTACCTGCGTGGTACGTGGTATGAAGAAGGAGTTAGGATGGCAAGGATTTTCCAGCTTGATTTAATTGAATTTCAGAGGGCCATAAACCTGCATTGTTTGATCCGAGCCGCTGGGTTTCTGACGACTTTGTTGTGACTGAAGAAAACATTTAGAAGATTGCCGACACGGATGAGGGGAAGCAGCGAAGGCGTCGTACCTGCGGATCCTAAAATTTTGCGGATTTCGAATTGTGTAGCGGTAGTGGGGGCCTCAGCTGATTGAAATTGACCATTTTCCAGAGGAACCTACGAGGAAATTTCCAGCGATGTGCTGATGTCCACGACCAGAGCTCCTCTGTGGAACGTTTTCGCCCTTGCTGAACCAACAAGAAATAAGCTTTAGAAATATTGAGAGTACATTTCTGTTGTCGGTGCTTCAGGCAAACCATTACTTTTCTTTGGTCATCACTGGTTGTTATATAAATCATCCACAGCACCTTAACACCGGCCAAAATCTTTTGAGTCACCTTGTCTATTTGAAGAAATTTCTGGAGCTAGAAAACAATATGTAACTTCCAGGTGAGATCAGTATTCAAGATGAATTCCCTGCGCACATAGCAGGAGGAGCCCTTCCCCCAAGAATGTATCAATTCTTGAAATTATTTTATAGAACAAATAAAATTCTACCACAAGTATGTTTTTATTTTTTTCATTCTTAGTGTTATTCTTGAATTAATTATTATTTTAATATTCAAATCAGTCCGGATCACCAAAGCGGCATAGATCCTATTTTTTCCACCCCGCCTCTCCCAGCCCCTCCCCCCCCGCCAACTTTCTGTGTCCGCCACTGGTGCCTATATATAGTCCCTGTCGTTCTGATTCAGTTTTAGCTCGACCGCCTCGCAACCGCGAAGCACCACAGTCGCGACGCGGATTCCTCGCGGAATGTAGTAGTAAGGACATGCCCTGACATATAGTCCATGGATATTAGCAGGTCCTAACGACCATTTCCTTGTCTTGACTTGCAAAGATCCGTGCGATTTACGTTAGAACATGTCAAAGCTGTGGCGAAACCGCGTCGCAGCAGTGCTGGTTAGCAGGTGCGAAACGGTGCCAGCAAAATAAGGGAACATGAAGAAGAATAACTGAATCTGATTGACTAGAAGTGCATTGTCTCTCAATTTTCATCCATTTCATGTCTATGACTGCATCAGAGAACAGTTTCCAGACAAGCTACTGTCTTGATGCAATCATCGCCGCCTGAGTGATGAAGGTTTTGCAAACAAGAGCCTTTATTCAGCTGAGCGAATGATGCTACTACGCGTGAGAGCAAAAATAATCTAGTATGTGTGGTAGAGCAGAAATGCTCAAACACAGTAGCATCGGTAAATTCTGCCGGCAGGTCGAGAGATTAATGAATTGCAGAATGAGAATGTACATTTTCAAGTTGGTTGATGTCAACATAACATCAATATAGGGCTCTTGCGAAGTTCCGAGGTCGAGAAATGCTGAGCACATCTCCAGCCATGTTCCTTCCATACTGTTTTCCTTGGTTGTTTTTCAGTTATTTGTTCTACACCAACTGTGGATGACACAGTCTTTTCGATCGTTTTTTCTAACATTTTTATGTAACTGTTTTTCTGCCACATCTACCTTTGCTGTTCAACTGATACACCCCTGAGGTGTAAGTATATAAATTAATAAACATATCAAGAAATTTTCCCGGATGTGATACTAATTTCAATGGTATTTAAGACTCTTTGGAAAATGACAGAAGAATCTGTTTCATCTTCTGTGGAGAATTCGATGTGTCTATTGAGACAACTGCCACAAGAAGGTACCACCGAGCGACACCTCTATTCCGAGATTTTTATGCGACAATAGGCTCAGGAACGGATTTTTTCGCACTTCCGATAGGAATCTATAATAGTATGCAGCTGCCGTCAGCTTCCCCAGAAGATTCGTTTCGCCTCATATTTTCGCAGAGTGTGCTATACTAAACGTGGAGTATATGTGCAGCCGAAGGAATTTAGTAGCCTCACGTTCACAACTAAGTTATCAGCATTGAAATTTAGGAAGCAGAGGTTCGAGGAACGACCAGATTATACAGGGAAATCCAAATGCCTCTGTGCAACGGGCGGTACCGCGGCGCGACGTGGGACTCGGGTCGTCTGCTGCTGGCGGAGGCAGAGAAACCAGAGTCACATGCAGAACCTCCGTGTCTCTGCCCAAGGGAGCCGCGCAGCCGTCTCGCCCCTTGCATACGGACGTTTGGAGTTCCATGTACTTTGATAGCAATACATGAAATTTTCCGTACAATTCAGTTGTTTACTGGTTGTTTATACTGAATTATTAATAGCGAATAGATTTGTATAGAATTTCAGACAAAGTATGGAATTTATATGAAAGATAAAACATGAGGTATGTAGTAATCGAGAAAAAATGATCAAAAGGTCCATTCTGAATCAACAGGTAATTACGTAAGTAAAGCAACAAACAAGTAAAATCAGTGCCCAAAATTAAAAATTGCCTGTGAGACCAAGGCGAACCATTGGCGGGTGCAAGTGGATGGAGGCGAAGTTAAAAAAACCATTCTTGGGGGGGGGGGGTACTGGTCCCCCCAAGAATGGTTTTTTTTAACTGAACTTTCAAAATTACTTCGTAAAGTAGGCAAAAGTTTCGTATAGGCTTATCTTTATTTTATTGTCTTTTAAATAATATTTTTTGAGCATGTATTTTTTTATTAATCTGCATTAAAATTATTATTTTTTTAATTTCTACTCTTCCATACGGGTCTTCACATTAGCTGAGTGCATGTGTGCTGTTTCTAAAGTTCTTTTTTTCACGAGTTGGCAAATCAAATACCAAATAATCAACCACGATGGAAATCCATTAAATTTCGCAGGGTGTGGATGGTAGAGACACACATACATATACTGAAAACAACAACAGCAGAGTTTTTTCGAATTTAAAGGGCATGTCAGTGTTCAAGGATCAGAAAATCAAAAAAAAAGAAAGAAAGAAAGAGATAGAGGTGAAATTTTAAGAGAATTTTGAAGATTTGGAGTAATTTGAAGAAAATGACCGGCTAACAATGGCTGGCAATAATTTTTCAGAGTAGACTAGACTTCAAAACATCGCTCACGGAGCTAACGTAAAAAGTCGAGGACTAGCAGTAAATCCTGAGCCTCCTGGATAAAACTTTGATCAGCTAACTTGCAACATCGGCTGGGAAGCTGTCATTGAAGAGTCTGTGCAAAGTTAATAGGGACCGTAGAAAAAACAAGTGGGAACTCTCACATTGCCACTAAATAATTGCCCACTTTCTGGCTAACCATGTGACTCTCTCGAAAATCGGGGAAATTCCCCGAACTAGTGGCCAGAGTTCTGAAGCAATTTCTACGGCAAAAGCAGAGATAATTGAGCGAAAATTGCTGGGAATGTTGCAAAAACTCAATTGTGTTTGTGCTTCGCAATAGTGCTTGACTTGGATTTACAAGTCAGCCGAGAAATTTGTCAAGGTGAAGTTCGGAGGAAGTTACAGGAAATTTTCTTCTTCCATCTGTGGGAGGACACTGCTGAGACGCTCTGCGAGACGGTTTCTTATTTCTTCACCATAAAAGAGGAGTTTGGTGAGCAGGAAAGCTGGTGCGCTTGAAGATATGCGCCTTGGGAGCCTTAGAGGTGTTGTCACTTTGTGTGGACATCAGTGCAATTATGTGTACGTAAAATGTCGACGTCTCGTCTGCTCTGCACTCTAACTCACTTGAGGGCGTAATCAGTCCGATTCATTGTGTTTGAAATTCTGGATTTTTGAGGCTTGGAGCGGGTGGGGGGAGGGCTGTAGAACTCATATTTGAGTTCGCAATAATATGCAATACGCTAGAAATCAGCGGTGTCGGGGTGCTGTTTGGTGTGCGTTGGAATGCATGACCTTACATGTTCGCAGGTCCCGTCGCGAAAGCCTGACGAGACGATACCGTACCTGCGCAGATCGAGCGCATAGTTTCTGCCTTCCGGTGCACATAAGGCGGGCCCGGTGCATGATGCGGTCAGCATTATTCGCGCAGGTGAGCAAAAATTCTTTGCTTTTGCTTTGCATTGTTGATAAGCATGCGCGGGTAAAATGGAGTTGGGGGGAGCCACTTGGTATTAGTCGATAATATGACCCGTCCTACACGTTCTGACTTGTTTGCATTTTAAGTATCCATCGTACGTTAGGAGAGGTAACAAGTCGGAGCGTTCTGGACGTGTCAGCTAACAAGTCTGAACGTGCAGGACAGGTCATATTATCGACTTCTACCAATTGCCCCCCCCCCCCCCACTCCATTTTCCCCAGCATGCGCTGTTACACTATATTCAGTTCCACTTCTAGTCAAAAATCTCAACCGGTGCTGCCTTCATCGATGTGAAGATGCCGAATTAGCCCATTAGCTAAAACTGACATCGGACTCTGCTCTGTGGCCGGATCCCTCCCTGCACATTGATGTACAGTAGATTCCACGTCGTTGTCGCGAACTGCGCAGCGCGGCTTATTTTCAAAATCAGTCCCTCGCTTATGTTTCACGCCGGAACGTCGCGTTCTGTCGGTTGTGGAGTTCTCATGTATGATTCCTGTCTGTAGATCATCTACATACCACCCGTAGTTGCAGATCCTTCTTCGGGTGACCATCCCCTTGAGTCGTCGTGCCTACTATCAACCATCTTGAATACCTAAGTGGCCCTAATACCTTTGTTTGTTGTTGATCTTGTGTGTTGTTGTTGATCGTATATTGATGTTGTGTGATTTCATATGCCATAAATATCATCGATGGGCTAGAGTTGTGTGCACATGTATTGCATCATCATCTACCTTATCAACAAGTATACCTCAGGGGCGGTAGGCACTTTGTGAGAGGAGACGGGAAGAGTAAGAGCAAAACATCGGATACGACTGAGTACCTCTGTAAAGGTAGGACGCCATTAGGCTTTAGGAGGCGCATCGTCCATAGACGCGGTCGGTTGTGCTCAGAGTTCATCCCGAACCGCTGAACCAAAGAGGACCCCGGGCCATAGGACGTTTCTCAAGAGCTGTTGTTTTTGTTGGTGAAGAATTGATCTATCCAAAGTTCTTGCCTGTGGATATGCGTAAGACTGGAATTCCCAAGGGGTTAAAAGCTGGAAGAATTACAACTGCCGGATCTTAGCTAAGAATAGATTTTCCTCTATTCTTGGCTAAGATCCCCAAATTCCTTGCAAAGCATGGACGAATTTTTGTGCGTGTGCATCCAGATCCTGATCCTGTTCTCATCGAAAATAATTCCAGTGATGAGGAAAGTGCAGACTTTTGATCCTGCACGGCAGCAGAAACATGCAACGGCGACGCCATTTTGCACAAATTAATTAAATGTCACTGGTAAAGAGAAGAACATCTGTCATCTCATGCGTACTCATTCAAGAAGTGCACCCCTCATCTCTTTTGAAGACCAAACCCAACCGAACGTCACTTTATCCTGGAAAAAATGCAGCAAACCCCACTCCAAGAGCGTGACTAATCCGACTGGCATATTGTTTTGGAGACGTCGAGAATCTCGGCGGTGGATCAGCGCCGATGGCGAGCATGAATTGGTAATGAAATAACATTAACATGCCAAATAATAAATAATTCAACGTGAAAATAATGGTACTAATCAGACTGGCCGCATCTGTTTGCACATGGCTGCACCAGGCCGGCGTTACGACAAGTTGCGGACCCGACCGACGGTCGCGCGGGTTAAATAGGTGGTCCGTGGACCGCGGTTGATTCGGTTTCGAATGTTTTAGGTGATTGTCCGCGACGGGTCGCACTCGATTTTGCCGCGTCCATATTCAATTCGGACGTTGTAGTCATGGCCATTTGATGAATTACCAATTTGCTATGCAATAAAAACCATCGCAACCACTTCGACTGCAATTGCACAATTGCACACCAGCGCGTCACGTCACCTACGAAGCATCGATGATTACGGTAAGACAAAAAGAGTGAAACACATTTGAAAACTATGCCAAGGGGGAAAGTGAAGTATACATATCGTAACTAAACATCAGTAAGCTCATTCAGTCAAAAACAACAATGAAGAGGACTAAATAGTAAAAAAAAAAAACTTGTTAGGCTTGCCAAGCATACATTGGCATATACTATGAGGATTGATTTTCCGTTCTGCTAATTCATAGCAAACTTCCTGAATTCTTATTCAGGTCCAGGAACAAGTGCTAGACGGGAAAGTTTCACATGCCGGGCAGTATCTTATTATCTGACCTTACGATATAAAACTACTCCCACCTCTCTGAAGTACTTTCCTTTCAAACGATGGGTCTCCAAAAAGCTTTTGTGTCGCTAGTGCAATGAGTTTATTTCTGTATGCTTTACTCGATGTTACCTGATTAGGTCATGTCATGTCATTGTCTTTTTCACGTCTACCTTAAGTGGCGTAATAAATAATAATAATAATAATAATGATAATAATAATAATAATAATAATAATAATGATAATAATATTTTAATGAGGCCAGAGGTCGAAAGAAGAGACAAGAGAGAATGGAAATAAGTAAGTAAGGAGGTCAAACATCCTGTACGTGAAGAGTGATGCCTGTAGGGCGCTTGCGATTGGTCGATTAACCCAAATGACCAATAGTGGAGCGTCGCTGCAGCGGCCTTTCTAAGTACGCAACACATCCGGAATTTTTATGTTCTTCCCTCTTTTTGATATCACATCCGAAATTTTTCTCTAGACGCATCGATAGTCTTCCGCTATCCGTTTTTTTCCTGATTAGAACTCCTTAAAAAACTCAGGATTTCAACTATATATAAGTCTCTATGTTGATATTGACCAACGTCTCGGGTGTTCTTTTTATGCCTGTCGTTGTCAGTTTATAAGAGATGAGTCATCTATACACCTCGATAATTTTCGCTGATCCTCAGCACCTCACATGTCAATGTTTGCTCTGACTAAAATGGACTGAGAATTACTTTTCCATCGAGGAAATTCCCGTGTCCGTCGATCAAATTGTTGACGCTGGGACGCATTAATGATTCACGATTTCACAAACCGCGTCACTCTTTACACCTGAAAACAAAAAGCAATTGGTGACTATTCCTGCTATCAGTCGATCGATAAAGTAGTATTATTCACACGCGCATATTCAGAAACGTCAATGGCCTCGTTTCTGGAGGAAGCGCTTCAGTAACAGCAAATCAGGGTTTTCTTGGTAGTTTTCCAATATATTTGATGTTAAGTATCAAGGAAATTAACTAACCACTGAGGAAACCCTATAGTTTGTTGTCGCGGTTAGAATTCCAGCGCAAGCGGCGCGGTTGCGTCGCGCGCTTCTGCGATTCGCGAAAAGCGCGCCACCATTGACACTCACAGTAGAGTGCGCTTCATCACTGACAAGAGTAGGAAAGGCACCAGAGAGAAAAACGCAGGAAAGTCTGCAGCACTCTGAGAAGGAATCGAGTAAAGCAAACAAACAAAACGCAGAATTATTTAGCTGTCGTCGCGTTTGAAATGTATTATGCTAATCGGTCATCTCTGTTGTATTGAACAAATGTGTTACCTAAATACTGTTTTTAAATAAGTGACCCATATAATAACAGCAACATTTTAACCAGCCGAGGTATAGGCGCCTCCAGAGATGTTGGCCCAGCTCGACGCGAGCCGCGGCACTGCATGCCTAAGTAGAGTGCCCCTGCCCAACATTTCTGGAGACATCCTTCCATTTTTGTGGCCAGGAAGGTCCTCTTGGAGACATAAATCAATGTTGGTTCAGATATTGACCACAGGTCACAGTTCTTCATAACTGTACATATAGTCAACTATTTTTGCATCAGAAAATACTGCTCGTTTGATCTGCTGCGCTACACAAACTACGCGGCGCGGCAGACCAGCTGAACAGTGTGGTTGTCGGATATCGCCGATACTGCTGTCTTTCTTATGTTTCTCACTGATTTTCTTAGTGTCTATGTTTTCATTCCGGAAAACGGAGGCGAAACAGCAACACTGGCAAAGCTCGACAACCAACCACAGCGCCCAGCTGATATGCAGCAGCGCGTAGGTGGTGCGGCGCGGCAGACAAGATGAGCTGTGTTCTGTGATGCTAGAGTAATTAACCGACACTGTAATTGCCCTCTTGTTACATTGAGATGCGTGGATGACATTTTTTACAACTCATTTAAACAGCATCCTTAAACACCGGGCGCGTGTGGAGCAGTGGTAAGAGGCTTACTGCTCACGCACACGATCGATGGTTCGATCCCGCCCGAGGCCACCCAAGCCTTCCATCCCTCCGAGGTCGGTAACTTGGTACCAGAGGAGTCTGGGAGAATGAAGCACTGACTTGGTACATCGGGTGCCTCCCGCAAGTCATTGTACAGGGCACATACGCATTCAACACCTCTACGATGCTCAGATGAAGTCGAATGCTTGGCGCATCCCTCGTGACGGGATTGATTAACGCCGACCACTTTATCCTTTATCCTTATTCTTAAACACCGGTAGATTGACAAAGGTGGGTATGCTCCGCCCACTGCGACGCTAGCCGCGCCTTCTTCTGGTGCATGGGGAGTCTGAGATATAGTAGAACAACGCTGACAACACTGCTGGCATATTTTGAATGAAATCAGCAGTTCAAGGCATTTTTGTGTGTACATGGGTGCTATAATTGTTATAAAATATTTTGAATGTTACGTCGAAAATAATAAGGAATCCATTCAAAGTCATGTGACACACCAAATTGGAGATTGCTTCAGCAAAAGGCCGCAAATTCATCCCAAACCAATGTTTGTGTGTAACAGTTCACGTCTGGCGGTTACTTAATGAAAAAACTGAGTCATCTTCTCCCGACGTCACTTGTTCGACATGAACTCACTCAGCCGAGTTGTCAGCGAGTAGTACGACCGACCAGCGGCCCGCGGGATACGGTTGGCGTAATTTCGCGGCGGGTTGCGGTCAGAGTGACACTTTTATTGGATGTGTCGCGTCTCGAGAAGACACATGAAATTGGATGCGTTGGCCTCTCACACCGAAAACACCGCGCCAGAAGTTGTGCTGATCGAGGAAGGGGCGTCACGAGAGCAAAAGCCGCCGCGGATCTTTGGCTCCACAGGCCCGCGCGCGCCCACGTAGTGAGGGACACGTGAGGTGATAAGTATATGTAGAGAAATTATTCAGAGCTATTGCTGCGATATATGTGACAGAGAGCTCCCCCTAAGGCTCCATTTTGGTCTGCCCCGAGGAAAAATGAAAGAGATTGCTATAAATATAAGAGAAGGTGCACTTAAGCGTTAAAGAGTAGCCGACCGTGAGAAAGTGGCTTTAGGACAACTGATACTAAAAATGCACTTCAATTCGGATAAAGGAATAATTCATCAGGAGAATGCCATAGGCGAGAACTCGTCAGGCGGCAGGCAGACGCGGCTGAGAGTAATGTGCCGTCCAGGGAGCACCTGCAGGATGTCTGGCTCCAGCCTCCAATGAACGCTGAACGCCACAAAACAGTCTGGGCCCTAGAGGCGTAAAAATAATTATCCTGCAGAAATAAAGCGTAACCACCCAAATCCAACGCGAGCACAGAAATATATTTCTTCAAAAATTAATTTTTACACAAATCTTTTTCATTACAAAGGGTGATATGCTTTTGTTTCTGGGTTTCAATGGAGCGTTCGAAGCGGTCTCAGAAGATCGCTCCTTTGGTTAAGGGTTACCTTCTGTAATACCTCTGTTTATGTTGTATTATACTGCTTTAATTACTCAGGGGATATCTCAGAATCCCAGGTGGAGAAGTCGAGAAAGACAGAGTTTAATTTGGCGGAAAATGGCGGACAATTATCTAAATTTGGCTAAACCTGTCCTGCAAATGAGCACCAACCTGCTAGATTTTACAAAAACAACACTAAAGTTCCGCTCAAATCAACATTTCTCTGGCGTGGTTCTCGTATTTTCTGCTCTCCATAATCTCTAGGAAAATTCCCGCATGTGCATTATTCCAGCTGCTAGAATTGCAGCTAAGAGATACTTGGTTTGAACAATACAGTTGTCCTGAAAGAGGAGTAAACATCACCGTACCGTGGCGAGAGGACTCTAACAACATATGGAAATTTCTTGTGGATAGATGCCAAGAGTGAATCAGGAAATTTTGCACGTTGTTGAGGAAGTTGCACAGTTTTTTTTCAGAAAGTCCTTGTAAATCCCTATAAAGTTTTTTTTTTATAATTTGCACCACTATTCCGTTGTTGTTTACACGAGCATGCTCGTGTAATAAATTGCTATTATGATACGTGATGGATGTGGAGGTTGGCTGCGTGGCAAGAGGTACGCTGCTGGTCTGTGATTGGTCGATTCATGTGCGGGTCGCGGCTGCAGTCTTCAAGGGTATGAGCAGTTCTGTGTGGATATGGACAACTTTTCTAAGCTTGAATGGGGCAGATGCATTTTATCGGAACTCAAAAACTGTGAGAAGGTGGCCAGCAATGTCATTTAGTGCGTCGAATTTGAAGAAACACCCTGAACTTGAGAAGCATACATGTGCGGCGCGGTCGCGTTGCGGCGTATGTCTTGGCCGCCACCCGTGGAGGTTTTGGATAGAAAGAATGAAATCATTCAACTACTCAGAACTCCAAGAGCAAATTCTAGACCCACCTTCTCCCTAAAAGAACTTGCCGACTGTATTCTAACTAGCAAATCATTGTTGGCAAGTTGACGTCATCATGCCATTCAAAGACAAGTTGTCAGCAACATTTTCCCGTAACAACTCGTCGACAAGGAAGAGCCAAAGCAAGTTGTCGACTACTTTCTTCCATGAACAACTTGCCAGCAAACTTTTTACTGCAATGTTTGTTGACAAGTTGTCGACAAGCCTTGCGGCAAGCAAGTTTCAGATGCGATCAGGAACTTGCTCGCCAAAAGCTTGCTAGCAAGTTGTTCTAGGGGTTCTGGGCATGAGCATATAGTATTTTTATGGCTCACTGTGATCCGTGTATTGAATAAATAAATAAACATTGAGGAGCAGTTCATTGCACTAAAACCACAGATATTTTTCATTTTATTTTTTCTTCGTTACCTAATTTGGTAGTGTTTTCTTTAGTCAACAGCGTGGCTGATTAGCTGATCAAATACCAGAAATCTCCAGCAGAAGGTTCCTCGGCGAAGCCGTGGATTTACAGTGCAAAGTGAGAAATTTTCAAGAAGTTATGCTGCTCAGGTGAATAAATAGTGTTCTCGTTGCATAGCAAATAAACTAAAAAGTCACAATAATTTAGGAAGTTGGGCATGGAAACCAGCTGATTCTTAGTAAAATTCAGAAATTTGTAATGATGAGAAGAGCAAAGAACAGCGGTATTCGGATCGCATCTGAATTCTTTAACGAGATGCCTTTATAGGCGCTGAAACACCATGCGTAATCACAAAATGACAGCAGCGACGTAATGACACAGTGGTGGCAAATGTGGCGTGGAAATTCATTACACTGGGAATCCAGAATTCCAGTCGAAGGTGAGATTTTTGGAGTTTGATATGACATATAAGCCGTTTGTAGTCGATATTGGTACGGTTAACAATTTTTTATTGTAAGTTAAATTGAAGACTTGAGTAGAAATAATTGTATAACAGAGAGTCATCGGAAGAATTTGCACATGGACAACAGGGCATCCTTTTTCAGTTGCAAGACATGAACCGGCTCAGAAGTTCTCTTGGGTCTTCATATGATTTTTGAGTGACTGACGCACACGTAGGCTGTCCATATGCATTCTGTAACATATTCTATGCAACCACAATCCTTTTCAACTCCACCTTAGATGATGATTATAAAAATACCCTATTTTTTATTTTCTCAAAGACTACCGTGAAATACCAAAGGAAAAAATGTAGGAACAGGACGTCCGAGAACTTCGAGCTAAGAGAACTACGTCGTTGGTATAAATCTTCCAGCGAAAGTCTTCCATCTTGAGCGTGGATGATGAATAGCAAGAATTACGAACACTACGGATACGAAGTAAACCCATTTGGCTACGCAGAATTGGAAGAAAACGGCGGGTTGACGTTATGGAGTTTGCGTGGCCAATCGTGCGTCGGTCTGTTGACGACGAACTCCTGCTGACAAATTATGCGGCGGGTTGGTGGACTAGCTCGAGAGGATTTCAAGTTTCCCCTGACAACGAAAATGAAAAATTGTCAAGGCTTTACTGATGCACTCGTGAACTTAGTTTCCTTGCCTTCAAATATGCAGAGAAAATCATGAGACTTCCGAACATCCTAAGCCGGAAAAGGGGACGCGCGGTAAATCACATAGCGATTTGCGACAGTTAACAATTCGACCAGTTCCCGCTCCCCCGACTTGTGCGGAAAGGGCCCAACAGTTTCATCATACTATTTTCTAACTCGGCTGGATCTGATGGGTATACGCACACCGTTATTTTTGTCGATAACTCATTTCTGAACTAACTGTGGCTTCTGAACTCACTTCGCGGCTGTAACTTTTCCAGATATTAGGCCAGGCCGACTTCAAGGGAAGAACAAAGGATCTGAAAGCAGTCGAAATCTAACTGGTGAGCTCACTGCGACCCTGGACTTCCTGCCAGTATGAAATGACGAGGACATGGTGAGCGAAACAGTGTAGGACGCGCGAGAGGTAGACGCCGACCTCGCCGTTTTGCGAAAAAGTGCCCTAGAGAACTTTTCGCTCATGGTTCGATTTTATCGTCATAGCTAGCCAAGCGTGCACTGGCTCCTTTCGGTGCTATTCCGGGTATACCCAGCTGATCGATGTTCTGTCTAGATCACCAAGACCGTCCGCCAGAGATCATCGATGAGCCCAATTTTTTTTGTTGAGTGGCTTTGGCAGCTACGTTCTACACTTTCTTCAATCAAATCCTACCTATTTTATGGGCACGGAGTTATATTTTCCTGCTTAATACATCGAAATTAGGTTAGGCGAGAAGAGATTCACTGGTAGCGTTGGTTATAACGTTACATAAGTTCCATTAGCACTGGAATCTATGATTCAGAGGTATGCCATCATACTCCGAGATCACCGTGTATTTCATGTGTGATGGCTTGTAAGCCCTGATGGTTGATAAAGACCACGGTTGTCAATTAGTTCCTAGCTTATTTGTGGTTGCAAACTAGAGCTGACACTTCTCCGCGACCTTCTTATCGTTTTGTCGTCGTTTTAAGAGATTTACTACCACCCCTTATTTCCTTCGGTTTTTTCCGGCATTTTTCTTTCGTGTTAGGTTTTGGTCGAGTCATCATGCAGAATTCATGTGAGCAAACGTGGTACGAAATGTGATAAGAACAAATGGCAAGCTATGCACAAGAAGGGGTCCGGAAGTAGAGGAAACAATAGCTCGCATACTTGAGCAAAACGGTTAAAACGCGAATTCCAGCGGAAGAAAGGCCTCTAGTTCCTTATGTGGGAGATCACGCAGCACGTGCAGTGAACGAAGTGGTGAAACAGTTGGAATCCCCAATCTGACTAGTTTCTCGTCCACCTACATTAAAACATTTGTTAAGCAAGACTGTCCCGAGCAAGACTGTCAATATTGTACCGCTGAGAAGGAGAAGGTTTGTCAACTACGGGGCAGAGTTTATCTTATTCAATGCGAAAGTTGGACGAGCACCGCAGAGCATTGATGAATGCATCATCCTACTCATCAGAAAGCATCTCAAGGCAACACACCTCGAGACACGCGTCGGGGCGTCAAAATAATGAGAAAAAATTGGGAAATTGATGTTAACGAAGAATTGAAGGAGGTGCTGCGACTTCCAAGATGACGTTTGAAAGTGTCAACCCCCCACTCCCACCCCCTATCTCGTGGTGTGTCGTCCGGAGGATGATACCGTAAGGGTGAGATTATCATCCAGTTAAAGGCAGCACCCACGAAAAACTTTGTCACTCAGGTTTTAGAGCGATCTTGGGTTTCTGACTATGTGTAGCATGAATTATGTCGTCAATCTTGTTAGAACTCATGTTAAAATGGTTTTTGGATGCTACCAATTTGCTGCATTATAGCAATTCGGCCGAGTTACGCTCGTGGAGTAAATCAAGTCGATGACACTGCCATTACTATCAACGAATTTCTTGGCGCAACTAGATAATTGACTAATTTTCCAGCTTTCCTGGAGGAGAAAAAGCACAAACAAATGGGAAATAGAATGTTCACTACAGCGACACGCCTTAAGAAAAGAAACAAAACTTATGATCAAGTGTAAAGAGCTAATGAACAGAAATTCTTACCATATTTAAAAATTTGATAGTTTTGGGAACAAGAATGGATCATACGGTCTAATAACAACTGAGCGAGCGTAAATGGGATAAATAGATCATCACAATGTAGAAATTCTCTAAATGAGCATAGAAAACAAATGTTATCTTAGGAAAACTGAGTGACTGCGGCAGAAATCAGCTGATCCGGATCGCGCCACATCTCGCACCGCGGATACCCGGATACCAAGTCTAACTAGTTAAATCTTGGGAACGCTGACGCCTTCGGCGGTGCAACTTGCGTAGAATTACTGGGACTATCGTCCAGACTCCAAAACATTCAAAATTCTGGACATGAAGTTTATCGTGGGTGCTGCCTTCAACTTGTGTTGAGACTGAGATATCGAAATATAGGTAACTAACCAATTTGGCTCCGGAGTTCAAAGACTTGATCTCTGCCTACCTATTTGATGTCGTTATCCTTTTGAGTGTTGTATAGTAGTGATTAAGTTGCGATGTATCTTTGAATCTTAAGGTCTGATGAAGGCGTTAACGCCGAAGGCTAGCAAGAGTGAATAGATTGGAGAATCTTCATTGAATCATTTTAGAGGCAGTGTTCAGGAAAAAAATGATAGATGATCGACTCCACAGGCAAATGCCAAAGTTTCAGTGGAAAAGTCGCAGAAATATGCGAGATATCCGCCTTTGACCCCAGTACCCAAACCTACCTCCAGTACCCAGCCCGCCCACTCGGCGTCTGCCATTTTGCGCGTGGAATTAGTGTAACGTGGAGCATCGTTGGAAAATGTCAAACTGATTGTGGCAGCGTCTCCTTACTGTGATTGATTCATCTCCGTGTATGCTTCTCAAGTTTGCCTATGTGTTCTAAACATTCAGGTACTGTTGCTCAACACCCCAGTTCTTCATTTTAGATGATCCTAGTCTACAGTTTACGAGTCTATACTTGGTGGAGTGTTCAACGATCACATTATGTCGAATTCATACCGTAACCTACCTCCTCTTATTAAATCTGGTCAAAAAGTAGCACTTTAGCAGAGATGCAGACCCCTGAAGAAAAAGGAACTGACTGGTTGAAGCTAATATGGGGTCAGCAAAATGAAGCTATCGATCGATAAAAATTTGCTCTCCGGCCTCTACTGACGAGAGCGTTGTCGGGCGTCTCGTTCACATCAGTCGGGAAGGCTCTTGAAAAATGGTTTTTCCGAGCGTTTTGTGATGTTTCGAGTTCATACCTGGTATGAGTCAGCCATGCTGCCCTGGAAACCACAGAAACCCAAATTTTGCCTGAACACTGCCTTTAAGAAGAGCTGGATCATGGGACTCAGAGACAGAGCAGTTCTGAGTTCTTCTGTTGTTCAGTTCCCAGCTTCGTTCATTTGTTCTTAAAATATGCGCACTAAGAGCGCACTGAATAAATGAGTAGAAAAATAAATTGAATCCGGTTATAAAACCGTGCTTTATTTTCGTATTCTACAGTATACTCACAAAACACGAAATTGCCTCGGTCGACTCTGTGCCTACTTCTGTGAATGCCCATTGTTTGGGTCGCGGCACGCACGGCTTGATGAAAAGCAGCTGGACGTCATTCAACCCGCAAATACCTTATGAAAAGCGTCGGTGTTGTTGTCCTCCTTCCAGGGAACGAGGGGAAGAGAGCTCTGATAGAGTAGTCGAACGGCTTGGACCAAGGCCTGAAGGTGCGGACAATCTGAGTGGCTACATAGTTTATACCCCGTTTCTACTGTCTGGATTTGATTTTATAGTTTCTCCTTGATAGCAGGTAGGTATGTAGTAGGATCACCAGGTCCCTGCAAACACTACCACAAAGCCTGGCCGGTTATTTTTTGCCGCTAGCCAAGCAGGAAACTGCTCCTGTGCAGTGTAAATGGCTGCATAGTACAGTAAACCAGGAAGAAAACATGTCCGAAAGTAGACATCATTGAGCAAAGGGGACACAGCTGAATAAGCAGACAAAAGCAGTCTGGAGCTACTTTCCAATAATACAACTTTTACTCAAATAACATGATTTTCCCGTTGTCCTACGACCTTCGACAAAGTGCTACAAAGTAGGTAGTTGGAGGCTATTATTGGTTTAGGTGGCAATTGGAGAGAACTATTTATGAAAATGGTTATTCAGTGTACATCAAGGAGACGGAACCAGACGTGTTGGGCTATTATCGCCGACGCATTTGCCCTCAACAACATGAAGTTAGCAGGAAATGTCTATTTTGCACCGCTTGAAATTAGTTACCATATCCTAAGGTGCAAGCATTCGAAAGTGATTTTGCTGAAGAGAAGGCAAGGTAAAGCAACTTCATAATAGATCTTCAGAAGTATTCCTGGGTTACGTCACCTTGTTTATCTAGGCTACGTTTTTATCACAGAATATAGAGGGGATTCTCAAGATTTGGTCACGGTTCCTCAAAGAAAGGAATGAAAAATAAAGCAAAAATTTCGACTTTTTTCGAAGTTTGTACCTTTCCTTGACCTCCTTGAACTTTTCATTCATTCGCTCATCCTTTCTTTCTTCTCATTCATTCATTCATTCATTCATTCATTCATTCATTCATTCATTCATTCATTCATTCATTCATTCATTCATTCATTCATTCATTCATTCATTCATTCATTCATTCATTCATTCATTCATTCATTCATTCATTCATTCATTCATTCATTCATTCATTCATTCATTCATTCATTCATTCATTCATTCATTCATTCATTCATTCATTCATTCATTCATTCATTCATTCATTCATTCATTCATTCATTCATTCATTCATTCATTCATTCATTCATTCATTCATTCATTCATTCATTCATTCATTCATTCATTCATTCATTCATTCATTCATTCATTCATTCATTCATTCATTCATTCATTCATTCATTCATTCATTCATTCATTCATTCATTCATTCATTCATTCATTCATTCATTCATTCATTCATTCATTCATTCATTCATTCATTCATTCATTCATTCATTCATTCATTCATTCATTCATTCATTCATTCATTCATTCATTCATTCATTCATTCATTCATTCATTCATTCATTCATTCATTCATTCATTCATTCATTCATTCATTCATTCATTCATTCATTCATTCATTCATTCATTCATTCATTCATTCATTCATTCATTCATTCATTCATTCATTCATTCATTCATTCATTCATTCATTCATTCATTCATTCATTCATTCATTCATTCATTCATTCATTCATTCATTCATTCATTCATTCATTCATTCATTCATTCATTCATTCATTCATTCATTCATTCATTCATTCATTCATTCATTCATTCATTCATTCATTCATTCATTCATTCATTCATTCATTCATTCATTCATTCATTCATTCATTCATTCATTCATTCATTCATTCATTCATTCATTAGAGAGCATAGGTAAAAGGAGGAACCGAGAAGAAACCGTTTCTAGAAAAAAAACTGATGTGAAACTCGAAGACCGGGAGCGATTCAGGAAAACTAGAGAACCTACCACTCCAGGAGAATCAGAGTCACCAGACGTATCTGATTGAATTCTGCTGGTTTTCTGGATATGAATCTGAGGCACTAGACGCATGAGTGGTACTCCCAGCTAAGACGTCATTTCAGCGAGGCTGTTGCTAGTCTCTGCTACCAGAAGACAGAAACCTGCACGCTTACATCAGTCGTAAATAACTAAGCGATGGTCATTCTGCATCTGCAGAAGGATTAAACATGTTGTAGCCGAAGAAGGCGAGTATGATGCCTTTCCACACTAGTGCATCCAAAAATCTTGCAAAATCTGAGTTTTAGTTCCTAAGAATGCTCTCTTCTTAGTCTGGAATCTTGTCCAACGTCTTTCAAACGATGAGAAAACGTCCACTAAATAATTCTCTCCCCAATACATGAAAATTGAAAATAGCATGCAAGAAATTTTTCTAGCGTTAATAGTAAACGAACTCGAGCAAATTCTCATGGCTACGTTAGCATGCAATGTTTTCAGATTTGGTAACAAGTTTTATATGCAAAGAAGAGGTCTAGACATGGGATTGTGATCGTCTACCCTGATCGCATAGAATAAGCGTCGCTCTTAGCTGAAACGATTTCCCATAGAAGGTAATCCGAGCATTCAATTCATCGTGGAAGAGCCTGATGTCAACGGTTCCCTTGCTTTCGTGAACACGAAAGTGCAAATTCGAAACGGGTCGAATGAGTTTAGCTGGTACAAGAAACCGTCGTTAGAGCCAAATCATCATCCATCCCAGAAGTGCTTCGATTTACGTGAAAGTAAATGTTGCGCAAAATATCACAAAAACGAAAGAAAAATCTGTGATGCAACTCATGAGTCATGTAATGAAAAATTTGAGAGGATTCTTGGTGAAAACCGTTACAACAAAAATTTTGCTACAACATGGCACCCATTCTCGGTACCTGATGGGATACCAATGGCGCTACCTTTTGTAGATGACCGCACATCAAGGGAATTGGACAAGACTGTTAAGAGCTCCTTCCTGCCGATTCAAGTTGATTTTCAAACCACCGCCGAATCTCAGAGACCTCTTAACGTCGTCACGCCAATATCAGAAGTGTGAAACTACAGAGTGTGGAAATTGCACAACTCAAAAAGTTTCCAACTAAGAGGAACTATTTAACTGATCACCTGTCGAAGATGTGAGCAAAAGTATGTTGGTGAAAGCATGTGAGGCGCACTACAAGCGCTTTGATGAGTACTGCAGAGCAATTCGCAATCCGAGCTCCCAACTCACGAATAGTTTCTCTAGACATCTCATCCTCGCCCACACACAAGAACTCCTACCAGATTTAATTCATTTTCTCGTAATTGATCACTGTCCACCCCCTCCCCCCATTTGCTTGCAGGCGGCCATTGGGTGAGGCGTTCTTTTGCTACAGTCTGTCGATCTCCTTCCAATCTGGACGAAGTATTCTATTTTTATAGGCTTGAAAATGGCATTCCAGCGCCGAAAGCTTGTCTGATAAAGTCGTTAGTGCTGGAGTATCGAAAACTGTTGAAATAGTAAAATTCAGTAGAGTTAAGTAGTATTAAGTAAATTGAACCAGACGCTTTTTGCAGTAGGCCAGTCAATTTCGTGGACCTGGTGTTTGCTGAGATCGTAAATAGAGTGAACGAAATTCCATACCGAGTGAGAAAAGACTTTGAAACTAGAATCAGGATCAGTCGTAGATTATGTACTGTGAGCAATTTATGAGTTTTTCCGTTTACAGTCCGTTTCGTCCAGAATTTAGCTACGTAAACTGACAAGCACCTTATGTTGAACTTTTTAGGTAGGAGACAAGAACGGTTATTACAGGGTGCGCCAACATTACCTGCGCGTGCGTTTTCCGGTCCCAAGCAGGAAAGGATGAACCAATTCCCGAGCCATTTCGCAAAGATGTGTAACCTAGCCATTCCTGCTGTAAGCAATAGTTTGTTTTCTAACTGACTTAGTTCTCCTCCTTTACAGACTCGAGCAAGTCTACTGATGGCGGAGCCCGTTGGTCGCAGGTCTTATTTCGCAGGATTTTTTTTTCAGATTTTCTTCAGGGCGACTATCAACAAGTCCAACTCCTTTGACTCAATAGTACATACTCCACCCTCTATAATATTTGAATAGGAGCCCGTGAAATTGCCATGAGGCGGAGTAACGATGACATCCTCTCTGAGCAAAAAATTGGGAAAATACATAATCAGATCGCATTTGAACTAATTTCTCCCTGTGAAGTGGCAGTCAATCACGTCCTAAGGACCAAATTTTGCTGAAAGATTTGCAGGCTAGCATAGATCCTGAAACATTCACCAGTACTAATCCCGCCCCTATATTACACGCTTTAGACCGTAAAAACCAGCAAAATCGATACATCAGATAGAATACTTGTTCAGGCCGTGAAAAGCAAGTGATGATCCAATTCATTATACGGTTTCAGTGGTTAAGACTTAGCTTTGAACAACAATACATAAAAATTCGGATTTGCTCGAAATTTGTTACAGGAAAAGTCATGAGAAACGGGACAGAGACCCACGACGAATGAAGAGCGATTTTTTAGCCCGTGTCTAGCAAGGTTTGTCGAGCCTGTGCAGACGCGAAACGAGGTCAATTCTTGAAATAGCTGCTGTTTACAGTAGAGATGGCTTGAGCAAACATGCTTACAAAATGGCTCGTGAATTCGCTCAACCATCCCAATTTGAGACAGAAAAAAATTAACGCGCAGGTAATTTTGGCGCACCCTGTATACACTGCTGCTGACTCAACTTCTGTTCAGAAACTACATGAGCCAGTTCTAACCAAGTTGTGAAGGTCAACTGTGAAGATAACTTCCAATTTACAAACAGCTAAATATTTTAACGAGATATTTACCAAGGGCCGCACCTTTCTGACTTTCAAGCTTTTTATTTCACAATTTTGTGAGGATGTTATTTCCGCCTGAGGTTTCTCAGGCATTACCAAACAATAAGAATTTTCGTATTCATCTAAGTACTCGGGCTTTCGTACGCTCGCTTTCTGCTCTCCAAAAGCTGAAGAAATAACATGAATTCTTAAGCCTTTGAGGAAGAATCTCCATATATCCACAACGAGAACTTGGGATTTACGAATGTGTTCTTGTGTAGTGGAGAGCAAATCATAACTCAAGAAGAAGAATGGGATTGTTCATTTCATAGCGCAGTTTTCCAGGAATTCCAAGACACAAGTCCTGTAAATCATTTTGATTGCCTCTTCAAGATTCATTCATCCATTTATTTATATTCAAATAAGCTTGGAATTACTCCAACAACAAAGACCAAAACGGAAACAGAAAACAGAGATCGGAATTATCCTTTTCTACCATTGAATATTTATCATTTCAGCGATGAATAATTCCTCAATATTTCAAGAATAACCACGGTTTTCATTATGCAAAAAATATGCAATCAGGGATGAGTGGCGAAGCCTAGAATTGCTTGTTAGATCTCTGTAAAAACATCTCTCGCTAACACCGATACATAGGTTGTCACATGTGAATTGAAGCAAGATTAAAACAGTGTTTTTAACTTCAGCGTTCTGCCAATAGCTTCATTGATCAATGGAAAAAGTTGCACAGACGGACATCCAATTTTCGGCGTGGATTACAGGGATTCCGTCAAACATTCTTGCTGGGTACGAGGGTCTACGGAAAAAGTCCAGCATAGCAGCATTTAACAGTAGGGCAAGTTGAATTACTAGGTTTACTTATAAGGTGTGGTCACATGGTTTTTACTGATTACTGGTCTTTCTTGAACCTCTGGTTTCGTCCCTAGCTCTAGCTGGTATGGAGAGTATGCTAATGGCGTTCACAGCAATGTTGAAGAGAGAAATGCTTAATTTAGACCACTACTTCACTTCTCCCTCTCTAGGTAAATTTAAAACTTTTATAGCTAGTTTGAGAAAACCAATAAAATTGAAATTTTATTTTTTATTCCAGTTCTACTGAATCTGGGCTAGCGGTAAGAAAGAGGAAGGAAGCCTCCATAGAGCCTCAACCCTTACCCGGACTTCGTTTTGATTGCTCATCCTCGGGATGAAATATGCAGAAAATTCTGTGGGCTAAAATCATGGGTGTGCTAAATTTGTGGCCGCAACTGTACATGAAACGGTGGTAAGATGTTATAAACATTTAGGACTGAGATTCATGGAACGTAGACTAAGTAAACCAACTTTGGTTCATGGTTATCCTATAGACCACGTAATGTTAGAAGACACAGGACGAGAAGATTTGTTCGCCAATCTGGATCTGCTTAACTATCCGTTCATACACCCTAGCGCAGGAGAAAATGCACGAACAGCACTTACGCTGGTTTCGCAATGTAAAAATAGCAATTAATGACCAAATGACGTGAGCATGCTCATGTCCTGGATACCTTCGCCAATTATACGCTTTGTTCGCTTTCTCGGCCTAGCTCCTCCACTTTTCCGCTCCATTGCTCAATGCTTTTACGTGGCTTTCGCTTCAGTTCAGGAAGTCAGCGAACTAATTCCGGCTTAAACATGACTTCCTATGACAACATGACTAGCCAAACCTCTAAGGGACCAAAAATCCAAGATGTACTTTCAGAGCGACTTGCACATTTTGTCACCTGCAGGGAGCGCGACTGGATGCGTGATCCTAAACAGAAAGTCATTTGGGAGTTAATTACGCTAGGTTACGCCGAGAAAGCAAACGTTAATTAGTTCCTGTTGTAGGACCCTACTGTTGTGTGTTTGAGGTGATCCAGAATGTTTGATCTACTATTGATCTGTTGTGATTTACTCTGAAACGTTCTGGAATCTTCCCTCTTGGGGAATATAAACCCCGCCATTGTCACTGTATGTACTTCGTATTCATACACTTCGCCTCGTATTCACTCGCCTGTGCTACTGTTCTGGTTCTTCTAATAAATTGTTCAACTACGGCTACCGGACAACTACAACAGTCCCAATACGGACAAAATAAGAAATTGAAGGATTCAAATATCCGAATACCACGAATTTCGAGCTATTCCAATATTATGTTCGGGGATATCCGTTAAGAAACCAGCGTATGCTGCTGACCGATTAACAGAGGTGGATGGGGCGGGGGGTGGGCGCCACTGTCAAATGACAGTTGCAATCATCCATTCCCCACTTTTGCCATCCGAGCAACATTTACCATTCGCAATGATTTTGGTGCTGTATGAGCGATATTGTGCAAGTCTATGATTAAGGTTATGAGCGGAATTTCTATTTGCCGTAAAGTTTCCTAACTTCCTAGTTCTGTTTTTGCAGCGCCTAAATATTACTAGTTAATAAATGAGACCAAAATACAATAGATTCTTAAAGGCAGCACGCATGGAAATTTTCGTCATCGAGATATTAGCCTTGAGTTTTCGACTATGATGAGCACGGGTACATTGGTGAATTTTGTCAAAACTCATGAAAAGATGATTTTTGAACGTTTGCTACGTTAAACAAGGACGGTCGAGTTACGCTGATCAGGTCTGGCAAAAACGTCGATAACGATGCCTCTGCCGTCACTTATTTTCTTGACACAATTGGGTAATTTTCTGGACTTGCAGCCCTCTCGGGTAAAAAAGGACGGAAGTAGGAAAAAGAAGATCGAAGGTCACACAGTCGTATCCATTTTTAAAAGGTAAAATACAAGAAGAAATAATGCAAATTCACAACAAAAAAGAAGTGATTGCCATGAGGCGAAAAAATGGTAGACAACTCTTACAAAATAAGAATAGAAAGGAAACAAACAATTACGACCACAACTATGTGAGAACTATGTATGTGAGAAAAGTGCGCCGGACAAGCTTTTGCATAGAAAAACTGAGTGATTGCTAGCAAAAACAGCTGATTATCATTAAGTGTCGCTCCAAGGCTATTTTTGCAAAGCAAGACAACTCGTACCAACAGGCTGGGTTGAAATGTTGAAATGGTGTGGTGCTTGCAATATCTTGTATAAGGTAGGGTCTGCTGCTGTATTTCCGTCGCAGAATCGTCGGGACGATGCCTTAAGTTCCAATGGTATCAAGAGTTCAGATATGAAGAATATCGGGTGCTGCCTTTAAAGACATCCTCGCGCCTCTCTCTCTCTCTCTCTCTCTGCTTATAGCATGTTTTAATCAACCACAAACTCGCAGCAAATTTTGTGCTGTTTGCTGTTGATATTAGTTGTTAAAGCAAACATTGGACGAAGTGATAGCCGAATAATCTAATATTAGCGATAGAATACCAAGGATACTATTGCTAATATTAGATTATTTCCAAAAACTGCGCTTTGACCGTCTCGTCATCGTTGGGTGTCAACACGATGAATAAAACATTGCATTCCGAATGCCATTCATATGGGTGACGAATTGAATTTCCAGAAGGCGATGAATAGTCCTTGTAGAGCGAGAAACCAGTGGTTAGAACTTTCAAGCACTCAATGAGGGAGAAACGCAAGTGTTTTTTTTCTTTCAGGATTTTTGAAGAGATTTTTAAAAAGCTGGAGAGATAGACCCACAAGTATGTAATGTCCAGTAATGACCATGGAAAGAATAATTTCCTTGTAATCCTCGAGGCAGAAAACGCCTAAACATGATCTTTTTCGAAGGGCACTCATAATTCCGAGGAACTGCTTATGATTCCAAAACATTGCTCCATAGGTGGACCCAGAACTTTTCAGTAAACCCCTCGCCATATATCTAGAAAAAATCTCACCCACCTAGGCGCCACTGAGGAAAAACGATCCCTTGCAGTGCAGTGGTGACGTACGTTTTCCTTTTTACGTCAGTACAGATGTAAGTGCTGCTTCACGCCACCGGATCAGATTGCTTTACTAGTGGGAGGGAGGGGAAGTGGTGGGGTGTGCGGGTTAGACAACAAGAAATGAGGGTTTATGAGTTCTCATTCGAAAAATAAGATTTTTTCCCCGAAAACCTGACAAATATAATATTTCGCGAAAAGTTACTACGCATTTGTAAAGTTACTCACATAAATTCATGCCTTCGTTAGAGCGAATAAAGAGTGAAAAATAATAACATTCAAAACATCCCGAAGGTGACACATTAATACACATTTTGAATTATTTTAGAGTAAATTGTAAGGAAAACAGATCCTACACCTTAATGCTTCGTGTAATTTGAACATGAATATGATCCAAAATAATGATGATGTGACAATATTACTCAAAGGGCATGAAATGTGTCAAGAATTGTCCTAGACATACAATTAATTTTTCTTAGGTCCACTTAACTATCACAAAAGCATGCTTTATCACGCAACATCGTCGAGGATTCAAAATCCTTCAAATCACCTGCGCTTGCTCAGTGCAGCTTCTGGATTTTCAATCCTGAACGTTTTTGCTACTGTGTGGCCAAGAAAACCGACTTATTTTGTACCATCAGTTCATCGCATGCTTTTCTATTCACGCTGCTCAACCACACCAAACGACCCTAATCGATAAATCGATTACTTGAATGAGACTTCTGCCTCAACAGCGAAATTATGACTGCCGGACATGGGTGACGATGACTCAGGTGATCGTCGATTTCCAACACCCTGTGACTAGTAGAACTCAAGGTTGAGTACGTATAATTAAAACAATTTGTTCAAGGTAGGTAGTGAGAAATGTTAGAAATAATACTAGTCTGAATGTTGATGAAAAAGCAGAAGACATACGATCCTCGATTCTCCTGATCCGGCCAAGCAGAGTACGTTGCTTCAGAGCGTATATTGTTCCAAAGCTGCAAGCCCTTGAAAGGAGTCCTCGTCGTGGTTTTCGACTCCGAGTTAAAGTGGCAATGGTAAAAAGTGCCAACATGGGCGTCAAAAGGTTCACCCTGGGTAATCTTAAATGATGCATCCAGGGCAGGGATTCATGACAAGTTAACCAAACAATCAACGAGAGCTAGCGAGAATGGTTGTGATAGAAAAGATGGGTAGTCTCATAACCATGGTCAGTCATAAAAGTTTACCATGGGTAATCTCAACGATGCATTCGAGGTCAGAACCAACCGCATTGGGTAGTAGAAGGAAAAAATCGGATCGATGAAAACAGAGAGATAGGCACAGTTAGTCGTCTGTAGAAGGGTTTTGTATTACGAGGGTATTTCTGGAATTTTTAGAACAATACAGTACAGTCATTATTCTGCCAATATCCACAACGATGTCGGGGGAGTAGCACATGCAGAAGTTAGCGATTTGTTACAGATGCTGAAATGCAATCTGCGCAGTCGCTCTAAATGAAGTCGAATTTGTCCTTATCGAATATCAACACGGTGAGGAAGTTTTTGCTACGTCAACACACGAATGACAGCGTGCGTCGGCTTCATTTCATCCACCTCTCACCTCTTCAGCGTATTCTGTTACACTATGTATTGCAAAATACTAGAACCCTGTGTAGTGCTCTCATTGTGCGAGGACAATGACAAATAAAAAAAGTCGGGGAGAGCAGATAGTGAGGGAGAGTGACAACCAGTGGTCCTTTCGAGGGCAGATAGCAATGCGAACATCGGTGCTATCGATGAGATCACCTGCGATGTATAGGAAGACATGCCGCTTCGTCGCAGAGAAACTCGTCCGCGCCATGTTGAATCGGTCCCTCGAAAGCGGGTTTTTGACAGTTTTATCAAAAAAACATATACATAGTCAACTCAGCTTGTCGAGCTGGTCCGGATTCTGTTCATATCCCAGAGTTGACAATGAGGTGAGACACTGCTTTTAAGGCATTGACATGATATGTAGTTTCTGGAGAAACACTGATTGAATTGCTGAATATCCACAGATTGCGGGAAATTGCAAACATAGAAACACGTAGTAGTTGGATTCTAGAAGCACTCGGGTAACAGTGCTAAACGATATGACAAAACACCTCCATTAAAGACAGCACTCACGATAAAAAAAAGCGTCGTTGATTTTTTCATGAGTTCTACTCTGGAGGCTACTCTTGTGCCCCTAGTGGAGAAAAGACCATCCAAAAGGGCAAGGTTTGCTTGAAATACTATGTTGTATATTACCAATAAATGCCCATATGGACGAGATTTATCGCCCGAGATGGGTGCGGCCACCAAGGTTTGGAAAGGATCACCGCTATAGGAAAATATTATACTAATCGATCTCTTATCAGCTGAGAAACACAGCCGCACACGATCAGAGAGAATGGGGCAGAGTTGAGCTTGGTAGGTGCATTTGTACATGCGTACGAGTTTTATTACTTTAATAACTGCAGGATTTGAAGTGATTCCCTCGCAGTTACACTCCATTTGATGGCACCTTTAAAATGAGCACCAATGCAAGAAACATTTATTCAGTGTGAGTGCTGCCTTTAAAGGTACGATTTATGAACTCTCTTGGGAAGGTGCTGAGCTACCTATCCAGAAAGAGTGGGCGGGTTTCTCGAGTTGAATGTGACCCATCTTTATATGCTTTCTATTACGCGCCATAGTTACTGCTACTCGTCGCTCGGACAAATAACGCCAATTTTTGCCGGTGAACTCGTCCAGTTTAGACGAGCGGGTAGGTGGTGACAATAGTCGTGACATATTCCCAGATTCCAGTAGCAGCGTCAAAACCTGTGCGCTACTTCTATCCATTCTAGGCACCCTATGTTTTGTGTTAGTGTCTTAAGAAGGATCGGTGATTCAGATCTCGCCGGACAGAAACCTTCCACACATGTATACAGAAAATGTGAAATGGCATCGTAGATGTTGAGCGCTGCCAAAATCAGCTTATCAATTTCTTCTGAGCAAAAACGTCCATTGAACCAACAAAGACCTCAAAGAAAGTCTAACTGTGTTTATTTGAAACCAGTATAGAACATGCTTAATTTCCCGTACAGCTGGATGAAGTGTGAGCCTCGCTTTCCCACTGTATAATACAACTTAATCTTATGTTTCTTCTGAGATTTATTCCGCAGAAAAATTCCATTGATTTCGCCAACAAAATGGAATTAGAAGAAATGCGGTGCTTATCTAGATTGAGATGGATTTCCACCGCTACTAATGGTGCTTGCATGAAATCTTCCATAATACATCACATAATTCACAGAGTCTCAATTCGGCAGCGTCAGGGAAGAATCAGACCACCGAATTCGACCCCACTGCATATGCTCGCGCCCCCCCTCCCCCCCCCCCCCCACCCTACCCTGTAGGATAAAGTGCTAATGTCTTCTCTGAAGGCTAACCTCGTGAGCGATCTAAACCCTCTCCTACCGACTCTCCAATCCAGCCACCACGCTTCAGCCCCTTTTCACGCGATCGGCGGGCTTAACATTTGCCTCTACTATGTATTTTGAAAGTAATGGTTAGTGAAATACTTCGAGTACTTACGTATGTACTGTTAACTTGTGATAATCGTGTCTTATTCCAAATGGAGATACTCCAAATGGACCGGATGGAGATATTCGGCACCATCTTAGAAACAAGGATTTAGGCTTACCAGCGACTTACCCTTAAGGGAGCTGACATTGATACTTAGAAGAGTTCACCCCCAAATCAAAAATTTTTGGTGTGTGTCATTGTGAAGGGAATCAAACTATATAAATTAAACTTAAATCATATTATTTTAACAATTTAACGAAATAATTAAACAAAGTTCTATAGCTATCAACCAATTTATAAATAAGATGTGTAAACATATTTTAAATTAAAAATTTCTTATTGCTATTTTAGTTTAATTTTAGAATATGAAACTTATTTATTTTTAGGGAATTTATGATTTTTAAAGGATTTTTTGTAAAAATTCCAAAAACAGCGCCATGCAGTCAATCTTTTTTAACGCATTTAGGATGGGCTGGTGCCCTTTCGAAAACAATTTCACTACAGGGTGACAACAAAGTCTTTGGCCAAGAGCTTTGTAGCAGCTATTTCTTGCACTTTGCTGGAAAACCCATGACTTTGTATGTCTCGAATACACACGCAAAATTTCATATTCCATAGCTTTATTCGAGTCTTGTATGATCTTCGAACATGAAACGAGATAGAGATGGAAATGGCCGCAAGTAGGGTCTCGGCGACATCTTCTCCAAAGAACTTCTTTCAATTGACTCCCCAAATCACCACTTTCCTGCCCAGTGCTCAAGTGGGCAGAAGCTTTCTATCCTAAGGAGATCCGAGCCTGAACTAGTTTTCTTGACCGGAAAAGGTCAGCAGGTAACCACCCTAACTTTTTTGCTAATAAAATTCAGAAAACAAAGGGCAAAAGTGGGCAGCGCAAAATATTAATAGGTATATTATTTGTTAGGCTTGAGCGAATCTGGTGAAAATAAGATGGAGATCTGACGAAGGCTTTCCTTCGCGTTATGAAAGAAGAAGCAGCAGAGGTTGGTTTGGAAACTCCCAATTTCTGATTCCACCAAACCGGTCAGATCTGCTTAATAATTCGTGCTGAAACGAAGACCTGTGTATCTCTGAGGTGCAGTTGTTAGAACGCAGGACTTGAGCTTACTCTTGCTGAGATACCAGCTTCCTTGGTTTAGATCGAGCGAGAAAACGAGGTCATGAAAGTTCGACCAACTTGCGGCTCTCGAGCGTTGTAGTTGCCGACGGTTTTTGCAACTTCACAGAGAAGCCAAAAGAGTTAATCGAAATCCAAGAGGGGATTCTCAAACCGCATGAATTCTACATAATCCACATAAATTTTGAGATTGCTAGGCCATCTACTCCCATTCTTACAATTTGTTATATTCGGCCAAAGATTTTGTTGTCACCTTGCTCCCAAAAACCCCAAAAATGCTACCCCAAAAATCAACACAGATACGAGTTCTAGTTCATACTTACTCATCCGAGTAGGAAATATAACGTGACCACACGAGCACAGAATTCGCCATAAGTGGGATTGACTGGGACTGATTGTAACTTTATGCAATATGTCTGAAAAGTGAAAAGGAATTGATGTTGGGCGCGTGCTCGTAGTCCCCTACCATGCCTGCGAAGTTTACTGAAATCCTCCCTTTGGTCGACAAGGTTTTTAAATTCTTCCCACCTTCAGAGCTGCGAATCAGTGATACCACAACAACAGCAAAAAAAACTATTTATTGTTTGGGCCGATACCATTTGACGGTTGCTCGGACGCGTCTTCATATTCGGCATTGAACGCCTCCAGTACGTCTTCTAGCTCTGTTTCTACAGCAAGTTCAAATTCTCGTCGTTGGTTTTCGGGAAGGCCGTTTTCTTGTCGCTCCAGTTGCCCGAGGAAGTCCATCGTGCTCGGCGAAAATGTCGGAAGTCGGGAGATTCCTGAAACGATATGTTTATCGTCTGATTTATTCCGTACAGAATAACGGCGAATGTCAGGAAAATTACAAACTTGTTTCGATAAGTTGTTGAAAATCGAAAGTGTTCGGGTAAATGCATACTTTTGCTGAATTTATCAATCCTTTCTCCTTCTCGCTCGCTAAAAGCTCAATGAACATCTCATTAATGGAGCTGCAAATGCATACGGGGTTGTACAATACCCGCAGTAACTTCGTTAAAAATGAACTCTCAGAACACGGATTTGCGTTCTTTTCGTTCCAAGGCTATAACTTATCACAATGAAATGATCTACGGACCAAACCAGGGGTGCGATTCATTAACGCTGACTAGGTTAGCGCGCTAGCCGCTGGCTAGTAAACCAGCTGGCTAGCGTAACCACAGGGCAGATGCAACCTGCGATGCATTAGCGTGCACGCGGGTTAAGGTTGTTAACCAGCCAACAGCCCCTCAATAACCGCATGTTGACTCCCCATATTTCTGTAGAAACACTCTTTTCCCATATTTTATTTCATAGTTTCGTAATTAGCACCTAAATATTACACACTTAGTAATAGTACATAGTCGTTGAAACTTCTGTATTGGAGTGAGACACTTACAGTGCATTTTACGTGGGAATGTTCAACTATTTAAAATACACCAGAATTCGTCAATGATTCAAAAACCAAGAACTTTCGACTATTTCAAATACTAATAATTTCTAAAATACTCTATTTTTTCAATTGCTCGAATAATACATTTTATTAAACGTATGTGTGAACAAATTTTTCGAATATTGGACCTTCGGTTGCACGAATGAATGAACGGTTCGAAAAACCAACTTTATTTTGTGAACATCAACAGCAATTTCAGATTTTACAACCCCCTTCATTATCGTAAATTTATGGAAATTTAATTTGAACCTTACTTGGACGCCACACCTGACCTCCTGTAATACATTTTCTTTTTAGATATCATCACAATAGTGTCCTGGTTTCCAGTTAAATTTCAAATGTCTGCATTTTTATTGCTAGCGACTTCATCAAACTTCTAATATTATGAGTTTTATCTAAAGTTTTCACTTTTACTCACAGTTTAAAAAAATCGAAAATCTCCGCCTTGAATTTGCTAGCTATGAGATCATTGCGTGCTTAGGTTAGTTTTGTCGTGAAAAATTTTATTTTTTCATGAACAGCCAGTTTTAGAAAAAATTGTGTGGCAGAAAATGGCATTAGGCTCGGAAAGCAGTTGTGAGCTAGTGGCAATCCATTAAATCGAAATAAAATAATTTTCTAAGAAATTTTGCGACTGCTAACTGCCTAACCAATTGCTAGCCGGACCTTCAGACGTTAGGTTGGAATTGGCCCGTCGGTGACCTGCCGGTGACCAACCCGCGCGCTCGTGAATCGCAGCTAGCGCCACACCGGCCTCAAACCAGGCCGCAGCCAAAGGTTACGCGTTAATGAATCGCACCCTAGGTGTCAGGAGTAACAGGGGGCTGGGCTATCGGCCTTAACAAAATCATCTCCGAATCTCCAATTTGAACCTTGGATTTCTGAAGTTTTTCATTTTGCCCCTATTTTGCCACTGATCGCGCGCGACAAGGTACGCGATGAGTTTTGCGACGTCTTGAAAACCGACTAGAATAGGGAAATTTTTGGTAAATTTTGCAAGAACTCGTTACAGTTTCGTGCCTAGTATCTTGTTAAGAGCCTTCGAGAAATCCTGGCGAATTCGAGATTTTTTGGCTTTTAACGACGTGGCACGAATGAGCATACCATAACATTAGAAGTAGGGCACCTGAGTGAGCTGCAACAACAATTTCGCGACTTCTCTTTATGCTCATTCAGCCCTTCGATCGGTGCTACGGAAGATCTATTGGTTTTTATTTTAATCTTATTCAAAGTGCGAACTTTTCATTGTGCGACGCGAAAATCTCAGTATTGAGCGTGCTTTAGCTCAACAATGAGACGTTTTTCTGCTCTCCCAGAATAAAGTGGGAAAATGTACAAATTGCTCTCCCAAAAAGTATTGGTATCTCTGTCCTAGCTGTTCTCGTTTCTTGGCTGGGACTGCCCCATTTTCGTAGAATTTTTCACCAGCTTTCAAAAGAAACATCTGTGGCAGGCCTGGAAGAGCGCTGGGACAGTTGATACCTGCGCATTCCGAAAGTCCTTATGAATGCCCATGTCCCTTATCAAAATGGTGGGTTTTGGAGATATTCGATTTTTTGGTCCTTCTCGCAGTGCAGGGCGTTCTGGCAGAGGCCACGTGGGTGGTAACATGACACATGCGGGGGTGGGCTCGAGTTCAATTCCTCACCACGGTATTCCTTTTGCAAAATGTTCATCTTGATGAGGGAACTACATATGAGGCTGGCACAATGAGTATTTCGACCAGTAACGATGAGCGCCACATGACATTCTCTCAGTTTCGGTTTGATATTGGATTTCTTATCTAAATTCTGCCCGCGATTATCAACTGCCTGGTATTTTGAACTCGAGCCCACCCCCGCATGTGTCATGTTACCACCTTTCCAGACCTAAGCCAAGAAAACGAAACGCAAAATGGCTGCAAATTGCTGAAGCAGTGTGAATTTACCTATGGATCCGGGAATGGCGGAAGTGAATTGCTTTGCGAGGCGGATAAGCATGACCACAACAAACAACTCGAGGAAAATTTAAGATAAATATTTTGAAAACCATTATCCTCAGCAAACAAAATCAAAAATGGGCTTATAGAATAATTTTATTCATTTCATAAAACAAGTCCGAAAATTCGAAGTTTTTCCCACCCATCACCGGAGTAGGGAAGAGGGGCCTCTAGTTTCCTAAGTGAATCACAGATATATTCTCTCTGACCACGGGCCACGCCTATGTGCCCGTGCGTACTTAAGAAATAAAATATAATAATAAAATAATCCATGTAAAACGTATATAAGACCAATACTTAAGTCTGGCACAACAATTTTTTACCCATTCAAGAAGAAAGAGATCTGTGCAATAGAAAAAGACCAGAATAATTTCACTCGCAAGTTAATGATACGCATAAGAGTTACGCTAACATGCCAAAAACCAGAATGGGAAACATTCAATATCTTCATTAGAAACACGACGCAAATTATTTGACGTATACATGATTCAGAAGCTTCTGCATTCTCTTGAAACACATACCAATTCTGATCTATTCAAAAATTGTGCTTTCTAGAACTAGAAGTGGTGACCAGAAATTGTTTTATCCGTATGGTAAAACTACGCTTAGATGTAATTGTTTTCCTGTTGGAGCTGTAGCGGCATACGTAAAACTAACCAAGGATAAGAGCTGTAGCGGCATACGTAAAACTAACCAAGGATATCATAACTACACCATCTTTCGGCCAATTCAAGCGTACTATGTCTACAAAACCACTCAAGCCATAGATGATTTAAAAATGTGTTTTCACGTTAAGTGTCTCTGCGTTCTTTCGACTCTCACACGTTTTCCTTAACAAACATAACAAATCAATGAATGAATTTGTTGTATTAGGCTGTTTGCATGCGCTTCTTGTACTTGGTACGGGCCAATGGCGGAGAGGGGAGGGAGAGGAGCATGGGAAAAATGTTATCTCGGCTGAGGTTTGGAGGTCTGAACTGCTGGAATTTTGAAGATAAAATTAATAATAGATTGATTTCGAATTGACATTGTTAAAAAAATAAGTGTTAGAAGGGTGGTAATAAAAACAAGGAATCAAAAACAACCTATTGCAAAAATTTTATCTCTTTCATGAAGCAATTTCGAAAATCTGGAGACCCACTCTCAGGGAAGCCCTCGCCCTTGCGTCCAATCCTGGTATGAGCTTGTTTTTCCTTTTTTTTTCGTCGATTTTTTTCAACAAAATTAAATGTACTCATGAGCCTATTGGCCCTTAGATAACCTCTTAAATATAAAAAGATCAAAAGCTACTTCTCGATAATGGTGAGAAAAAGCAAGTATAAAGAGCAGCACCTGATCCCGAAGTTTCTCCTATTTTTCTCCTATTTCTCGAAAAGCTTGGGCTATTTTCAAGGACTATGTACCCTCTCCTTTTCCTTTAAACATAATTTTGTTCTTCCTAACTTTGTCTAGTTTTGCTGTTTTTTTTACATTTCCTCTTCTTTGCCCTGTTGTAGCGTACATTGACTGCTTTGAACAAATAATTAAATAAATAAATAAACAAATAAATAAATAATGAAGTAAATAGATAAGTGATGAAATAAAGAAAAATAAAATAAAATAAGAAAGATAAAAAAAAATAAACTTGCATTGAACTTCCAAAACTCCTTCTCATCCATCATTTTCTTTGTTGCCCTCATTCTGAGGGATAGGATTGTGCCCTTGGCACAGTATAGTGAAAATAAATAAAAAAATAAATAAATAAATGATGAAATGAATAGGTTGCGATGATGCCATTAGAGTATGAATCGACTCACTAGTAGAGCTTGCTTCCGAATTGTTGTCAGAAGTCATCTCTTCTCACAAGGATGCAGTGTCCGATGTGCAGGAGATCAAAGCACTCAGAGCGTCGAGGGTTGGAGTCGCAGCACTATTGCACCCTATAAATGCTCTTATTCGTTGATGAATGTTTTATGGGCTTTTCCCGACGAGAGTATGTCGTTACTGCGAACGGGCCGGGGCAAAGTGGAAGGAAGGAAGCGATTGAGCAGCCGGATTCTACGAAAAGACGGAAACAGAATGCAAAAAGCCAGACTTTAGGCACTTTCTGGATATTGGTACTTCTCCAGCAATGAGTGGGGTAATACAGGAAGTAGGAATGAACCCATGCAAGGCTATATATGTACATATAAACACGTCGACAAGTGGGCTGTCAGCTGATTATGTATTGATGGGCGAGCAGGCCGGCAACTAAGGCGAGGCTTCGCTTTTCGACAACATCTCAATGTTTTTGTGCCGGCTACTGGGCTGGCTGGATGACGACATCGTTCGCCGCGAATTCGTCAACTACCAAGGAATTCTTCTGCATAAGTATTTCGGAAAGCTGTGACGTCATCGAAATCTTTAAGAATGTTTTTTTTTTTGGATGTGTTCCCTGAATGTGAGGAAGCTTTGAGTTCATGAAAAGCCTTTTTTTTCTTGTTTTTCTTTGGCAAAAAAAATTGGAACAAGTCAGAACCAATACTGAATCCAGAAATTGATGAAGGTTTTTTTTTTGAGAAATATATACATATGCACCAGTGGCGGACGCAGGGGGGGCGGAGGGGAGGCGAGAATGGGTCGGCTAATTTTCGAAATTACATTACAATACATATTAAAACCTCGTATTAGTTTATTTTTATTTGTTCATTTTTATCATTATTTTAATATAATTTTTATTAATTATTTATCATTAGAATTAAGGGTTTTATTAATTTTATTTTCCATCTGGGTCCCCAAAACGGCGGAAACCCCGCTTTTTTCCCATCCGCCCCCCTCCCGTCCACTTCCTGCGTCCGCCACTGGTATGTACCTAGAGAACAAATATTTTTCTCGAGAGACCGCTGAAATATCCAGACTCAAACTGAATCCTTAAAAAACAAACTTCTGGATATAAAGCTAGGAGACGAGAGTCAAATAAAGATCAATAGAGCCAAAAACAAATATTTTTATGTTATTTGCAAATATTTTCTTTTAGTACACTGTTTTTTCTAACTTACATACACGTGCTATGCAACAAAATAAAGAAAAAAGGTTCGTGAATCTTTAAGAGGCTCTAGGCTTCCTTTAAAAACTTAGTGAGTTTTATGAATTTATAGGGTACAGTTCTCATTCAGTCTCCGTGAGTTTCCAGGCTTACTTTTTTTCTTTCGAAACTTTTCGAAAATTCAGCACAGCTTCCTGAAAAATCCGTGACCTGTGCTTTGGCGAAATTTACTAGGATTACGTAGGTGATTTGAAGGCGCATGCTGGTCCTTTGCAAAATTTTGAACCTTTCTGGATTCATTTCTACTTGAAAGACAAACAATTATACTACAGTGAATTTCCGGAAGTCAACAAATTGTGAATGTCCTGCTAACTAACTACTCGTTAACTTCGAAATGAACCTGTCGCTCCGCTCTTAGAAATTTGTTCGAAAGGACTTAGGGCAGATTGAGAAAATCAAGTGGAATATGAGTTCTAATTTGGCATAAACTTGGTAGTTCTCGGACAAAATTCATCATATAGATTGCAAATAACTGCTAAGACTTCATTCATTATCTCACATGAGTTTGAATTTCAATTAAAAATTTAAACAAACTCAGGCTTAGATGTTGCGAGCAGGTTTCCTCGAAATGTTCCAGAAAAATTCCCTTCAAATGTGTTCATGTTACCCACGTGCAAAAGAACACCATCGAATTCTGGACATGAATTCATCACTGAGATTATCCAGGGCCGACATGTTTATATACGTGGTAGAATCGTGGACGTTAACATCTTTACCCTGGGTAATTTCAATGACGCAAGCCGGCTATGGTAGGATTTCCATGGAGAAGAACTGAGGTTCAGATGTTGCGAACAGGTTAACCTGTGTTGTTTACGAAAATTCACATCAAGGATATGGATGTTATCTACTTGTATGCATGCAAACGAACACTATTGAATCCTGCACCTGGACGCATCAATGAGATTACCCAGGGTAAAAGTGCTGACGGTAGCGTTAACGATGGGTAAATTCGCGAGAGTTAACACGTTTACCCTGAGTAATCTGACGACTCTGGCAGAACTTCCAAAAAGGAGGACATCATTTCTCTGGTGATCTTAGAAAAGCGGCTTCTAGGTATTGTGGAGAATATTAGTCGTACAACTCCCGAAGTCCGTCGTTTTCCAACTAAATTCTACCTGAACGCCCCTTTTGAACTGTACTTTCAACTTATCAGCAAAACTTATTTACATCTCAGATAAATTCTGGGCAAAATCTCGAAATTTTCATGTTTTCTGCAGGAATTTGGGCTGAACCTGTCGAAACTGCCAGAATCAAGAAGGAGGAATGGGATACCTGGTCACGAAGGGTAAGGTAATAGACAAAAATAGTAAAGAATTTACCAAGGCCTGTTCAATAATAGTTTCACTAGAAGGATGCCTATAAAATTTAAAATTGGACGGAGCAGCCATGAACAGCCATGAAATTCGAGCGATGCTACTGCGGAACGCCGTCTGCCAGTTTGTATACTCGAGCCTAATGGAAGAGTTTGCGCTAGTGCCAAATTAGATTCGAATTGCCCCCGGTCCCGTGCTCGGAAGAAATTTGATACGACAGTGCCTCGCGAGAGGAGGAGGCGAGGAGCAGCGAACTGACACCGCGAAAACATGACACTTCGCCGTCGCGGGTTGCATGACATCCAGAAAGGACATCGGAGGGTCGTTCATTTTTTAGAGCGCTTTTCAAGGACGATGTCATGGACTATGACAGACAAGTTGCCTCTAAATGCAAGAATCTTCCAGAAAAAAGGGAAGAAGGGATGGAGAAATTGCAAAACACCCGTATTCCTAAACAAAAAACAGATTCCGTGGTGCTGCGAACCAAACACGTGCTGTCCGTGTGTATTTTTCTACTTTCTGCTGCTTTGTTTGCTGTGCGACAGCTGTTCCAGAGGGTTTCATTGAATTTCGCCAGGAGAAATCCGCGCAGTAAACATTGCGCCTTCAGCAACACAACTGTGAGGTGTACAGCAAAAGAAGACACAGGAAGAACGGGATCCAAGTAAAATGCAAAGACCAGCCACGATACGAACACCGCTGGACGAGGAACAGTTGTTCAAGGATAAATAGCCCACCTGAACAGTGGTTTTTTTCTCTGTTACCAAGGCAAAGATCCCACCGATGACTTGTTGTGCCCAATTTTTACACCTTCATCAGATTCGTTCATTTTAAACGATTTTTCCAGAAAAAAAAGGCTCGAAGAAGACGGTGAATCTGAAACATTGTAAGTGGAAAGAATTACAAGAACAAAATCATAATAAGATGCCGTGGTCGAGTTCCGCTCGCACATAGTTCACCACTTGTTTGGACAGGTTAGAACAGTAGAACAGGAAGCAGTGGGATCAGACCAGGATCACAGTGGTGGCATCATTGGAATATGTGGATGCGCAGACAGTCAGAGTGCTACGTTGCATTCGATAAAGCGCATGTTGCAGTCCCGGACGTTGAAAAACAAGAATCATTAATGTCTTGCTGCACACAGTGCCGCACTACAGTGCCAAATCCACCCCATAAATTTGAGAAAAAATTATTTTATCAGAAGAGTAAAAAATTTTAAATTTTAGAATTTTTTCGTTTTTCACTTCAGATTCCAGATTTTTTTCATTCAAATTATTACTATGATTGCATTGGATTTCTCCTTTCCTTCAGAATTTTTTTCGTTTTTTTCTTTTCATGTAGGAGTGTAGGAATACATCTTTGAAACTCAAAGTATTTTTGACCTCTTAATATAGTGCGTTTCCTCTCCCTCACCCTCCGACCCCACTCCTCCCATCAGTCCCTATTTCAACAGCCACTAGCATTTTTCCACAAGCTCATTCCATTCTCTGAACTTATAGAAAAGATTCCAGAAGAGAGTTGTATAAGGTCATTTTCCCCTCTCTGTAGGTGAATAAATAGGAATTCAACTTTGATTATTAACATTATTTATTATTTGATCGTAATTTCAGGCTTTGGAGTAGTGATTTGCCGAAACGTAATCTGACATAAACTTGATGTTGATCTCCTGCACAACTCGTAAAGCAACTGGAAAACAGGAAGGAGATTGCTATGGAGAAAATATTTAGAGTCCCAGTGTATTCAAACAAAAAAAAATGGCAGAATAATGCTCAATAATAGTTAATGACTACATACTTATCCTAAAATACTTATGCTCAAACTTAAAAGCATTCCAAGCGGTTAGTATTCATGGAAATTTTCACAGGACTCCAATGCCGGGTGGGTGCATGGCTATATTTTTCCACTAAGAGCAGAAACTATGTACATAGGAACTTGTGTGTTGAGAATGGTTGCAAGCCAGAATCACGGTCATGACCTGTCTTTCTGAATTGTTGTTGTTTGAGTGGTTGTTATCTAAGTTAAACAAAATCAGCTAGGGTTTGATCACTTTGAAGAAGGACACTCAGAAATGCACAATTTTTGGGATCAAGCAGGAAGTGATTTATTATTTATTATTTGCACAGCGAGGTGTGCCATTGATAAATCAAACTGTAAATTAAGTAAAACTGCCAAGCTGAAAAACAATAAAATCAAACTGAAGCCTTTCAAAAAACTCAATAACTCAAACAAGGTAGGAAATAGCTTCGACTTTAGTTCTTGGACAACAAAATTTGGAGAGTGTGAAGCTTTGTATAAGTGATCTTTACTGAAAGTACGAAAATAGTTCTACATCCCAGCGAAACCGCACAGAGTCAAAAACACGCGCTGTCAGAAACAGGCTGGAAGTCGTGGAGCTAGTGCACGGCATAATTATCTCGTTGAGAGCTTACAATTAGCACAGAACGGCTAATTTGTCCTTCCGACTAAGCGAAGGAGTTTCCAAAAAGCAGTTCTCTATGAATTCCAGCTTATTTCACCGCTGCTATAGGTAAGGAGGTGTCATAGAGCACAACAGCAAAAGAACTACAAGAAAACAATGCGTATTTGCGAAGAAATTGCAATTGAAATGGTGAACTATTGTGATCCACCGACTCCATCTAACGCCTACTAATGGAAGATGTCTCAATGGACAACCCGAATCTTCCACAGAAGAACGAGTTCAACAACTGGTTTTCTAGAGATTTTTCGAAGAATTGCATGTACCACAGCGATCAACTTCTCGTAGGAAACTTTTAACCCGAAAATCTTGGAAACGATAGCGAGATGAGATCTTTAACACGAGCCGACCACTCTTGTGATCCTCAAATGAGGGATGGATACGTCCAGAAGAGACAGAACAGAACCTTTGGATACACTCCCACTAGTCGCGGACGCGCCCTCCACCCCCCAAGAATGGGTCGCCAAATTTCGAAATTACCTTAAAAACAAATATAAATAAAGTATAGGTCTACTTTCGTTTATTCTTAGTACTACTTTGGAATGGATATGCATCGCAATGAATAAATGCCTACTTCGGGCACGGCTCAGGATGATGTTGCTCTAATCAATACCCCTAATGACAATATTAGTCGGCAGTTGGTCCGAAATAGGCTTTAAGATAGAACATGTAACACGGAACATTGCTTTATATGTCCATATATGGCACTGCCAACTAATTTGTCCTAGTAAAAATGCAAAGTAGAGGATGAATGGCCAAATCCCAACTATGCCATCATTTCATTTTCACTCTGCCATACCCACCTGATTGTGGCCACTCATTCGCTACTTTGCATTTTTACTAGGACAAATTAGTTGGCAGTGCCATATTATGGTAAGAATGGGGACTGTGCTAGAACGGGAGTTGTTTACCAAATCGAATGTTCGAGCCGTCATGCTCTCTACATCGGTGAGACCGGTCGACCGTTTCATGTACGAATAAATGAACATCTGGCCAGTAAAAGACGGGGAAGTTTGGTCAAACCGCTTGGGATGCACAGACGCGACGACCACGATGGGAAAGATTACGATGTAGCGTGCACAATCCTGGCTTACGAGCCAGAAACCTCGGCAAGAAAGGCTCTCGGGGCATTCTGGACTTCATCACGGAATCCAAGAATGGACAACAGAAACGAGCACATATCGATAACTGGTGACTTGATGCCGTTTCTACCATTATGCGAGCTATAAGATTGTCACTGATAGTACCAGCTGAGCAACGCCCACTCATCCGCTAGTGACAGCCCAGTATTGTGTGCGGATACATCCTCCCCCTGTTGGTGGGATATCTGGTGAGTTCGTCTCCCAAGTCAGGTGTTTACAGTTAGCTAGCCAAGATGAGTCGAATGCACCGTTCAGAAGAGGTGTTTGATGGTGTAGATCATCTTTTCGTAAAAACTGACCCACTTCCAGGCCTTGATAACGGTGTTTAGCCGAAACGTCGACCAATAAAGAGTGCTTATAACAAACTGTAAGGTAAAACAAAAGAAGAAATAAGTTTCGCACAATGCCCAGGTTTTACGACAGAAGAACATGGAATTTATCCAGATAATGAACATTAAAATTAATATTTTCAGTAATTTTATTGCTCCATCTGGGTCCACGTAGTGGCGGAGTTGCTAGTATTTTTTACCACTCTCTTCCCTCTGGCTAGCCAGTCCCGCGTACGACACTGACTCCCACATATGCAGGCTTGTGAGAAATGAGTCCGAATCAGGGATGTGCGGAAGTAAAATTTTAAATCCCGTAAAACGGAAAACGGAAGACCAAAATGGGCGGAAAACGGAAAGCGTAAAACGGAAAACGGAAAATTTTGCCTAAGCATAGGTTTGTGACCAAAAGTCCTCCTCAATATTGGATTTCCTAAGTATCCTCTTGATGAGCATAAGTGACGACTCTTTCAAGTAATTAAGTGACTTCAAGTCTACTGATGGTGCTCACTTCAAACTCCCAGAATATAGCTAGCGCGAGGAGTATGTATTTATCCTCCATCTAGCTACGAGAGATTATCAGAGTTGTACAATCAATGAGCATATTTCTCGCTAAGTGTTTAAGAAGACAAGAAGCTGTAAAATTTGAAAATTGCCACTCCTTTACTTCATTTTGGAGCAGACCTATCCTGCAAAAAAAAAACCAGATAAAAAGGCAACTATGACAGCTAGTACTTTGGATTCTGAGGAGGATCATGTTATTCACAAAGGATCCTGTTGGAGCGAGTTAGCGAGGGAGGAAGGTGTAGAAGAACAGTGTGGAGGGAACGTGAAACACAAGCACCCTTAATACCAAGCAAAACATCAGGAGCCAACGGGGCCAGTGTGGAGCTGGAGATCATCTTCTGACTAAAACAGTGACAATTGTGATGTAGCCTTACGCTTTTGACAACTTGAAATAAAGCCTACATCATGCGTTGCTTCGCAGGAATGCTTGATGCTCTTACCATGGCACGTCACAGTTTCATGGAAATTTTATATAAGTTCACCCCACATTCCTGTGGAACCTTGTTTTTTTTTAGGAGAGCAGGGCACTTGTATTTGGAATATTTGGAACAATGATGAGGATCAGCGAAATTGCGACGGTAAGTGGCTTTTGGACGTCAATTTTGGTGCCATTGTTGTGTGCTCATATCATTGCGCATCGAAACACATGAACCCTCTCCAGGATAGGGAAATACCCCGAAAACAATTACCTCGTCTCTCTCCATAATTTTCCGGGATTATCCGTTTTCCGGGCTGAAAACCCGTAAAACGTAAAACGTAAAACGGAAGGCCAAAAATGGGCGGAAAACGGAAAGCGTAAAACGGGAAATTCCGCACACCCCTGGTCCGGATGCATCATTTGAAAGATGGGTTAGCCCATACCCATCGGTAGCGGCAGGATATATGCACAGCCACGTATGGGTGAGCATCTCTGCAGATAACAAGTAGGGGGTGAATTTGTGTAGGCTGACACATTTACCATGGGTAATCTCAATGATGCCCTGGATAAAGTGAAGCTATTGCATGTAATTTCGTAGGAAATTTGTTATACTAAAGATATCTTCGGAAATGACTCATTCAAAACAGCGTCTGTTTTAAAATGAAGAATCTATTGAAGTGATTTGTGGACGGGAAATAACCCGTATTGGGCACGTACAACTATAATCATAACTATTATATTTACGCGATTGCTATAATTTTCTCTACGACATCAAAAGTGGAAAATTACGTACTCGGTTAGAGCGCGCACCAAGCGCGCGTGTTTAAATAGTGGATGACAGGTGAAAGAGCCAAAAACAAATTCTGTAGCTGCAACGAGGTGATCGGTGCTCGAGAAAAAATGGAAGGAAATAAATCGTACTCATCTTTACATAACGAAACCCACTCATATGTCGGAGTTTTCTTTTATACAGAGAGGAAAAAAGTCTATCGGGTGAAATCGGGTGAATGGGAAGAGTGAATGCAGGAGTCACGCCTTTATCCTATTCAAAAAAAATGATGGACGCTGACCGCGATATGGACAGATGCGTTGTCATGGTGGCCTCGTTTGAAACGGGAAAAATATAGGCAACTTGCGTCTTACCGAGCAGTTTTCTTGTGGGTTACTCATGGACCATTTTCTCCTGAACGAGAAACCGGGTTTCCCGCTGCTCTTTGCCAAATCAACGATCTGGCGATGAAACAGGGAAACAAACTGGAAATGTCCCTGGTAAAATGATCCAGGCCAAGCGCTGCTTCTCGCTGTAACTGCTGCTGAGGGAACCCTCGCCTGGCGCGGTAGGCCTGGGCCCGGATGCACCACTGTAAGGATGAGTGACCACATACCGACGCCTATGATGCCGCTGGGTATAGGCAGCGTCACGTAAGAATGCCAATGAAGGTGGCGTGAAGGGTAAATTCGGCCACGTCAACACGTTTATCATAGGTAATCTCAATGATGAATCCGCGTTCTGTATAGGGCAATTTATACTGGATGTGTGCGATTGACGCGCGTGCGTTTATACGATGAAGAATGGGCCCAGTCGCATCGCAGTCGCAGCTTGGACGCACGCGTTTACGGCCTCGCGGCGGCCGCACGTTCTTTTCATTAAGTGTGAGCGATATCTGTGATGAGCGATATCTGCGCTACTCAACCCCAGCAGTTGACAGGCGTCATCCGCAAAAAAAAGGCCCAGAACGAGCAAATGTTCATCTTCTGCAAGATAGTGCTCACGCGCACTTTGCAAACGCAAGTCGTGAGAAGACTCAGAATCTCGGTTGGAAATCTCCGTCACACCTACCATATTCGCCAGACCTAGCCCTGTCGGACTGTCACCTTTTCCTGACCATGAACAACCATCTATGGAAAATGAGGCCTGGCAATCAACAGGGACTCGAAGGTGAGGTGTCCAAGTTTTTCGATCCACAGCCTCCTGCGTTCCGGCGGGAAGGAATAGCGAAGCCGGTGGGCAAAGGTACCACACAGAAGGGATTTTGTTTCAATAGAGAAATCCATTTCCAAAGAATTCGGTGTGAGTGTTGCAGAACTTTTCCACCTACCCAGTAGTAATAAACCGTCAAAACGCTATTTGCTGGTTTTCCTAACGTTACATCAGAAAGTACGCAAATGGCCGGGCTATACTTTGCACATAAGGTGCTGTTATCAGACGACACTTTTTTTAGCTCATTAACTCTTACAACTCCTGAAACTCCCTAGGATGGCTGCGAAACACCATCATGTCCTGAATTATCACGAGCGCCCCCCCCCCCCGTAGTGCATCAAATAAATAAATAAATCGGTCAAAATAACTCTTTTCAATGTTTTCCACTTCATATGCCTCTCCACAGGCTTCTTGAAGATTCAACCTCTAGTCCTGTTGCCAAAGCTGTAATCCAGGTCTGAGTCATGGATGTAAAACAGCATGGGAGAAAATCGCAGGTTATCCCTGGGTTCTGCATGGATATGCATGGGTTTTTCATGGATTTGACCATTGCTGGTATGTATATAACTATTGTGTTCAAAAACGGGATTTGCATCATTAAATCTCACGCGGGGTATGGTTCCTAGATTTCCTGAGTTTCTGTCGTGCGCTGACTTCAGCCAAATCCGGAGTCCTTCAAGACCTTCCCAGGACATTTCTCGACCTTTCATCTGGTCCCCATTCTAAAACTTATCTTCGCTTGTTAGCATGAGAATACCCTTTAACGCATAAGTACATAATCCTCAAAATCCCTACAACCTGGCAGAAGCATGGACCGAAGTGCACTGCGGTGTCGCAGTGGGCGGGGCGACAACTTTTGAATCAATGCATGGCGGGAAAATTTACCGCACCTGGAAAACTGCTGGAATTGTTTTTTTTTTTCTGTTTTCTTTTCATAGGTTGCTCAAAGTGTTGCATCAACGTTCTTCAACATTAAAGAAATACTCTGCCATCATTATTTCGCTGTTTTTTCATGCTATATTTGCTTTATTTCTCGTACTGACGCAATTATTGTGTAAAACTTATACAATTTCTGTGAAATATTCACTTTTGCAGGTTCCACCATCATGGTTTATATAGATTACGACTCGATTTCGGACGCATTATCCGAGTTTGGTTATTCATTCCCGGAAACAGATGAACTCATGAATAAAAGTGAGCTTTGTTTTCATTGGATTGGCTATCAAATACAGAAAAAAACCTTAACTTTGATGGAAAATTGAGTGAAAGACTCTATTTCCATTCCAGTAAACTCTCTTGCGACAGAATTCAACCTTGATGTTGATGATTTTATCGACGAGCTCCTAGCATCGGCTGTGAATATGAAGAAGATGGTGGTTGATATGGCCATTCTTGAGCATATGGAAGGGGTATGTCTTACTTTTTATTTCATTCATAACTTTTTTTAAACGATAAATGGTGACTTCCTCTCTAGATTTCGAGCAATATCATTTTTTCAATTTTGTCCTATTGCTTTGCAGCTTTTCAGGTTCATCACAATTCCACATTAGGAGCCCCAAAATCTTCAAAAAAAAAAATTCGCACCGAAACTTTGTATAGGAGGGTTAGTTGAGATACTGAATACGAGTATCGTATCCTTTTTGTACCGAAACCACATCTTTGCGGGGAGACGGAAGGTATACGGTGGTAAATACGGAGAAAATACCTATTTTGGAAAGAAAATGAAGGTGTCACGTAAAATAATGTTGATATTCGTGATCAGGGCCTAGAACTATCCCACTAGGCCAGATATGAGACGATTCTGTGATATTCCGTATCTACCACATACCTACCATAACCCTACAAAGATGGGGTTACGGTACAAAATGAATACCATATTCGTGTTCAGCACCTCGAATAACCCCCATATACAAAGTTTCTGCGAAATTTTTTCATTGAAAATTTTGGGGCCTCTAATGTGGGATAGTGCCTGAGTTTTTTTTTTCATCCACAACAGACAAGAGCGTTACAGACGGTTACATATATCCGTCTAGTTTCGCACACTTCTTTTGTTGAAATCCAAGGGTTTTTAGTTGGTTTCCATATAACTACAATTCAACTTCAACTTATTTGAGGAACTGACCAAAAAACTGAAGAAAAATCTGGATGCAGTGATGACACCTTCATCTTCTAAGCCAAAACGGTACACATTTCTTTGCTGCTCTAGTTTACCTTTTATAAGTCATCCATTCATCCTCCAGGGCTGCGTTTTGTGAGCGCCCTGTGAACCAGTTCTCTCTCAACGTTTCTTGCATGGAGCTGGATGAGTCCGTAAACGAGGACTTTGGCTCAACTCAACTTTCTGGAAGATACCGTGCTTTTGCACCAGTGCTGTGAGTTGTATTCTTTAAATTAAACTTCTCATGCGGCAGAAAACTTCTAGTCATCTCCTTAGCTGTTCAATTCCATGGTTTTTCAAATTTACCAGGTATTTTACCAAATTTCGATTGTAAATTAGTTTTTTTCCGGTTGAGGGTAAAATACATGCTTGAGAAGTTATTTTATAGTTTGCCTCAAAAACGGTGCAAATTAGACATCTGTGCATAAAATGAAATTTTCCACTACTAAAGACAAGCACTCCACTTCTCTCTTGTTATTCTCTAAGTTCTGCAAGTTTTCACGTGTCTTTATTTTTCTATGGGTTCTCTCATACTGCTATCCGTCATGTGGAATTTTGTAGAACCTTTTCTACTTCTCTTTATTATTGTATGTATTGGTATCCTCAAAAGCTTCGCTGCTTTTTTAAAATCTTTTTCTGAAGAGGAGGAGTCACCGAGAATTTTGTCTGTACATAGTTTTCCTCTCATCCGCAGTATCTTCTAAAGTCAGACGTTACCAGACGTCCAATGCTACAAATATATCGCTATTGCAGATGCTCTGAAGTAATTCCTTCCCGTAAGTAAGTTCAAGTGGTTAAGTGGTGCAGGTGTTAGTTAAGCTATTGCTACATGATGTCGTTTTAGGCAACTTCATTCACTTTAACGTTGTTCAAGTTTCAAGCTTTCTAGTTAAGATGCATAGACATTCGCTTATTCCAAATCGTTGTTCAAGTTTCAAGCTTTCTAGTTAAGATGCATAGACATTCGCTTATTCTAACCCTTATAGACTTCCTGTGGTCCCCATTCTGGTCTCTTTATCACAAGCGATTTTCGCCGTTTCCCTTGCGGTCGTTGTAACTGGTCTCTTATTTGAAGCCAATCAAGTTTTCTGTCATGATTCCAGACCCTCTCCATCGAACGCCAAGTACCAAGCGAGATCCGAAAGGGCCGAGGTCTCTCAACATTCACAAGGTCAATTATTTGTGAAGAACACTGCTACAGGCGGTCCTATATCCATTGAAGTGCTCTCCACATATCCTGTAGAAAAATACGCACTTGACAAAGCGTCCAACGTCATTGATGGTATGTCATTAATTCTATTAATCTCTTAACTGTGCTAATTATATTCCGCTTTTAAGCAAAATGTGAGAGGATGGCGGATTTTGCTGCTGCTTGCCGGGAAGCTAATCCTGAGATCACTGGATGGTCTATACCTGTGGCAGGCTCCACAGTCCGTATTTCATTTCCTCTTTAAAAAAAACTTTGATTCTACGTATCCATCCCTGTGACTTGCTTAGGATTCTGAGTATGTTTATGGTGAGATTATTCGCGATGTTTGGGAAGAGCTTCCAATATCGGATCAAACTGTTTCGCTTATGATAGACGACGAAGCTGGCACTTTGATCAAGCTGGATCTCAGTCGACTATCTGAAGTCACTGTATTTCCTGGTCAGGTGAGTGTTGAGATTGCAAACAATACAGCCACTTATTTTATTTTTTAAGCTGGTCGCCTATTTCGGCTCGTTTGAAAGCGGTGATCGATTCGAGGCCAGCCGACAATTCTACCCGAAGCCATTCCCACTATCCCCTCTTGGAAGACCGCCTTCTGACGGTAGGGTAGTTGGATTAGTCTCATTTTTGTTCTCAACTCGAGTTTACATGCTCACTTAAGAAAATCTCCGTGTATGGTGTGCCAGCGGCCCCTTCACCACTGCGGAAAACTGCTCCTACGAGCCGCTTTGCGATCTGTTGGGAATGGTGAAGATTGAACAGCCGCACGTGCTTGTTCTGGTTGGTTGTTCGACTCTAGGCAACTTAGTAACCGTTATGTATACATTGTTGTGTAGATTCGCCGCCACTTATATGGTTATCTAATTTAGATGGGCCCGTTCGTGGATTCTAGAAATACTTTCATCCAACGTCCACAATTCCCGGAGACCTACGAAAATGTGATGAATCAGCTCATGCGAAATATAGCCAAGGCTCTAGATGGGTAGGTGTTCTCTCTGGTTATAAGGGTCACAATGTTCTATTGACAACCGTGTAGAAAACTTCATACTAACCATCACTCAAGTACACAACAATTTTCTTTGTTTATAAGTTATAAAATTTAATGTGAGAGTTTCACGTGATCTGGAACATGGTGTTATATATGTATGTTTCTCAGCGTGAGTGACAGTGACAGTGACTTGACAAACACAACAGGGTTACTCTTTCCTACTTATGGACCTTCAATTTTGATTACTATTGTTTGCTGTGGCGAAAAAAACAGAAATCTCATATCTAATTTCAATTTATCAACGAATTTGGTCAAAAGTTTTGTTGGGTCGATGTTTCCTTAACCATTTACATTTTGCTGATTCAAAAGTAGCATTTTCAGATTTCGAACAGAGCTAATATTACAACCTGCACCATTCCGTGATGTGTGCTGTGATCCCGTATTCCCAACGCCTGCACTCAAAATCTGCTCCGACGTCTGTAAAAGTATGGGTCGGGTACGCATTTAATTTGTTAGTATCATCTATATCTTCTTAAAGAACATATCAATACTTCTTAAAGAACATATCGATATATTTTAGCGGCTGCATTCGCTTCCTGAACCTTGTGTGGTGCGCATTAACGGAGTCGAAATAGCTTTAACGAGTAGTGAGGCACGTTATTCTTAGTTATTATCGTGTTCTGAAAAGGTCTTTTCACCGACAAATTCATTCGACTATTCTTCCTAAGGGAATCTCCAGACTTTGCCGGTTCAGAACGAACCGGCGAAAACGCTCAATGGCGATACTAATATGGACGCATATTGACTGATCGCCACAACCGCCGCTAGCGCCACTAGGTCCCGACTCCGCTCGTGCGTGCGGCGCGGACAGCAGCGGTTGTGGCGATCGCGGCTGCGCCGGCAGAAACGGCGGAGCCCGGGGACTCTCTACTTTTTGAAAAAAGTTCGGATAACTTGAAAGATTTCTTCAAAACTGATGTTCAGTCTGGAAAGCTACTCTTTAGTCATGAGTTGTTCTAGGTGATTGCACATCTCAGCAAAAATGAATGGCATCGGTCCGAGGACCAGGAGAACCGTGACAGAATCGCTCGTCTTGCTTCCCATATTCTCAGGTATGAAAAATATATTGAGTGGTACTTTTCTGTCCATTATGCAATGGTTTCTTTTCTCAGCCAGCGCTCCTTGTATCCTCTCTCCCCTCCATCGCTGCCTACTTCACTGGAGGAATATCTCAAAGTGTGCTCACTTCGATCAGCTCCACACGTCATAATTGCATCGTCTGTTTTGTCTGCTTCCATAAAGGTAAGTACTGGAAGTTTCATGCCTTAGAAAAATAGCTTCTCTCCCCATACTTCTTTAGTAAGACAAGACAAACTGAGACTTCTACATGACAAAATCCAGTTTTATATGGAGTATTACTAAAAATCACTAGTCGTTTGTTGAACTTTGCCCTGAAACAAAAGTTCTCTTTCCAGTGATAAACCCCATACATCTCGTATATATTCCGGAGCCACACAAATGAAATTTCTAATCTGTTCGGGCGAAAAACACGAAGGGATGAGATGATCGCGACTGTGCATTATAATCTGTTCCATTACGGAACACAGCTGCAGTTTCCTAATGGTCTTATCTTTGTATTATAGTAACGGTGATTGTAATGTTACATTGTTAGCTGCCTACATAGTCCCAATTCATCAGAAAACCCATGAAACCTGGGAACACCCACTTTCTAACTGTATTCTTACCTATTTTCTTCAATTTATCTAATCAGATACAAATTGTACAATTTTTCAGAATGTAAGCGGGACAATGGTGGGGAATCCTGGAATATTGGCTCGTGGAGGAAGTGGCACGTTCCTTCGATGCGAATTTGCGAGCTCAGTTGCCCAAGATGCATCAAATCTTGCTGGTTGCTCTAGATTCGAAGTCGTGAGAATATGATATCCTAGAATTCTAGTGGTGCTTTAACCAACTCTTGTAACTAAAATTTTAATCTGTCCTCAAGAATGGCTATCCGTTTTTTATAACCAACTGTATCGTAGATTTGAAGTGTAACATCTCATCTTTCCAAATTGCTTCTTCTCTTCTTACGCGTATTAACTTTTTTAAAATCATTAGCACATTGTCAAATTTACATACTTGGAAAGTCTCTGGAATAAAAAAAGTAATATAAATTGTATCTCATGAGAATTCCATTTCAACTACATTTTATTGTCCTTACATTTTATTGTCCTTCCAAAACAAACACAGTTCTATTACAACAACTTGACGGAGATCTTGCAAAAATAACAGAACAAAAACATCTTGGAAGTGCACAGAACACGAAGGAAACAACCGAAATGGACAGATTAAATTAGTAGAAAACGTTACCGCAAACCTCCAATCGACTTTTCACTGCAGAGTCTAAGATCTGCTGCGTCTTCTGCGCGGCGAACGCGAGCGACTGCGATTGAAGCGGCTCGATCCAAGAGGAATCATGTTTGCGTTTCCACTGCGTCCTACTGGCGAACGCCTTCTTCCAGGACTAAAGACGAAAAGATCTGTTTCTGATTCAAAATGTTGTTAATGCAACAAAAGTAATACCTTCTCCTAATAGGGCTCTTGCGGATAGGAGAACGACGGCTTGCAGCACGATTCAGAGTCAGTTCAACGCTTACAACTTGCCCATCGATCTGACCGCCATCGAAATATTTCAGAGCCTGCAAGAGGTGAGAAATTGAAAGACCCAGCAGGGAACCCTCAGCTTTTTTCAGTATCTGACTCAGATGTCACTATTACTAGACGAAACTAGTTCTGTTATTGCATTAGATGTTCGTCTTCTAGCTGTCACGTTAACAACTGGTTCATATAATGATATAAGAAAAAAGAAATTAACATGCATATGCTCTATGTAGTTCAGTTAGTCTTGTGACACAACTACGTTAAAAGGAGAGCGTTTTCATTACGAGGGTAGCGCAGGTACATCCAGGTGAATTTGTTTGATTAATCGTCAGTTAGTCTTGTAATCAATTATGTTACAAGGAAAGAGCTTTCATTACGAAGGTAGCGCAGATACACCCAGGTGAATTTGTTCGATTAATCGATATCCTGCAAATCCTACAGGCTAAACTTAAAAAAAAACTTCAGCTTTAAAGAGAATCACAATCGGAATTTCCCTTACCCCATGCTTTACTCCGTAAGAAAAGCGAAGGATTAGGGCTAGCGCAATTGGCGCTTTTTTACTTTTAATGCACCAGTCCAGTTTTTTTTTAAACTTCGAATGCATCATAAGTAAGTTTCTAGTAGGAACAACCACTTTTGGTTTAAGAGAAATTATGGAATGACTGAAAGTTAATTCGAATACTTCAATGCTTGACGGAGAAGGCTGCACCAACTAATTGAAGAAATTATTTGCCCAGCATCATGAACTGGTTGACAGACAACGGAATAATAGATTGCATTTTGTAGTTACCATAAAAGACAAAAACAAGGAAAAGATTTTCAAATCCACCTTTTCAGCATCTTCTGCATTTTCATATTCTACATATCCGTAACCTCTGTGAAGATGTGTGTAGAATCTCTCGGGAGGAAGATCACAACTCTTTATAGGTCCGTACATTCCGAAAATCTCAGCAAGATGCTCCTGAAATGCGTAGAATTACAGTGCAGAAAATATTACAGCAGAGAATGAGAGAATACCTTCGTCACATTTCGGCTGAGATTTCTGATCGAAATACGCTTTGAAGGGCTGGCCTTTCGTGGTGAACTGCGACGAGGGGATCTAAAGAGTTTTCATTCTCGCAGTCCTCAATAACGAAGTAAGGAAATATATGTTATTTCAAAGCCAAAAGGAAACAAATGTTATTTCTTAAGCGAAATTTCATTTTAAAAAATACGTAATCCAGTTCCTTTTTGGAGAGAAAGTAAAAAAGCAGCATGGCAAACTACTCTGGCTTGCATGTGGCACAATTTGCTGAACCCAAATATTACCCGACATGACTGAGCAAGAAGAAGTTGAACAGGCTTAAATGATTACTACCTCTTTGGAGATCTTCGAGGTGATGCACGACGTGGGGAGCGACGAGGGGAACGACGACGGCCTCGGCTAGTGCTACGGTCAGTACGACGCTTGGGAGAAGGTGAAACGCGACGACGACGTGGAGACGGGGAGCGGCGTCCGGGACGATCACCGGCTCCTCGATCTGCCCTCGCTCTCGCTGGTGAACGTCGAGGTGAACGTGAGCGGCCTCGTGCAGTGGTACCCTACAACATGGATTGCGATTTTTATTTCTGAAAGAAAAGAAAAACGTATAAACACACGTGAGAAATTTTGGAGAATAACTGAAATGCGACTAGTATCAAGGACGCAAATCACCTTTCCGGAGTCTCTCTTGTTACGTGGAGATGGTGAGCGCGATGAACTTGAACTGCTTGTAGAACGAGACGAACCAGATGAATCGCTAAAAATTATTTTACAAAAAAAAACTATGCGCAATAACATTACGACGAAAATACCTGCTCGAAGAGCTCCCAGAAGAGGAAGTGCTGCTGGAAGAACTTCCAGAAGATGAGGTACTGCTGGATGACTCGGAACGCGACCTACGCTTCTTGTCTTCTTCCTTCTTTTCCACCATCTGAAGACATAAAAATGTTAAAGAAGACTACTGAATATGTGGATGATACAGGATACAGACGAAGTGAAAGAAATGGAATTTCGCAAAAAAAAAGGACCACAATTAATTCATGACTGATATTAGCGGTTCTTTGGACGCCTTTATGGTAAAAACGCAATGCATTCTGACATGGAGAACGCTAAGACCGTAATACTCCTTAAACAAGCAACAACATTTTCAATGCATGCGATCTTATTTTGGATACGCCTATATGGTAAAAACGCGTTGCATTCTAACTCATCCTCAAAACAAGCAACACTATTCTCAATACACCCGATCTAATTTTACGTTCTGAAAAGATCAGTTGTTATTTCGAGGTCCCAAGTGTTTGAGGAGCCACTTTCTCCGACTCTGCATTACTCCCATTTCAAAGGCAAAAAGAAAACAAAACGTTTAGCATAATTGAGCAACTTGTGATCCACTCTGAAGCATCCTTTAATCACGTTTGCAGAAGTTTTTTCGTGTTCGTTTTCAAATAATGTCTTCGGCTACATGAAAAATTCTTCATTTTAGCTCCATTACGTTGCTAGCAATTTAGTAATACATCGTTGCTAGCAAATTGGCAATACAGCAAGTTTCGTCCCATCCGGATAAAATTTAGTTCGGAAATATTTTTGAAAACTATAGAAATCTATAAGAACTGCGAAGTGACGATAGTCAGTACGTTGTGCAGGCCAACCCCGGAAGTTTTTCAGGAGTCTCCACATGTATAAAACGGTGTCGTGATTCTCTGATGAAGTTTTACAAGGAAACCTGCATACGACCAAGATTGAGCTGAATTCTTCGTCACTCTCATCCCAAGCTTCGTAAAAACCACTGCTGGAAACTCTGCTGCAGTAATTCCCAAGTATCATTTAAAATGACTAGAAAGACAAATATACAGTAAGCAAAGGAGTAAACAACCGAAAAACAAGAAACAACGAAAACGAGCAACACGATGCGCAGCGCCGCATTCGAAACGACAGCAATTTGCTGTTGGTGGTCCCGCACCGAACGCCTGCCCTCGGTGCAGTGCTGCTGGTGGTCCCGCAGCGAACGCCTCCCCCGGTGCAGCGCAGCTCGCGCTGGCCCTCTGGGCCCTCGCCAGGCTCAGCACGTGGTTGACAGTCTCTCGCCCTCTTATTTGTTTTATCGTTTTGAGGTCTAGTTCGACGACCGCGACATAAAAGCGAGTGGATCGGCGCGCGCACGTCTCGAGATCGCTGGCCGGACTCCCTTTCTGTTGGGATGGCCTATTCTGTGCGGTTTCTGCTGCAGAAAACATGCTCCATCCTCGAAATCTATTAAAATCTTCCTTTTTCGGGAAGTGACGCGTTTTTCCGTTCGCATATCTCATTTTGAAGGAGACCTGGCGCTGTGCGTGTTGTCGTTTCAGTTTACGCGCGATCGTCGATGAGTCAGACGATCGAATCACTGACTTCGTTCACCCAATTCTGATTCATAGCTGCGGCCAGTTATTCGCTGAGGTGCAGCTATCGACACGCTCCTGTTGGTGGAAAAAGCTGCACAGGGAGTGAACGAAGTTCTTCCCTTTTGTTTGATTCACGAAATTGTTAGCCCATTAGCGCAGTGCTAAGTGCTGTACTCTCACCACCGCATCCCGGCCGCAATCTCTGAGGTTATCTTTGGTCGCCTTCCCTTCGATCTGCATCGGAAACTTGGTTATGTAGTCAGAAATTGGGTCATACGATTCCTGAGCAATTTCATCTTTTCGGTCACAGAAGTATAGATCAAAAAGAAAAATTTCCTTCTCTCAGCCAGTCCCCAGTTTTGTGCATCTTTCCACATTGGCACATATTTTTCTCTTCTTTTTTTCGTTCTCTCTGTGGTTTCGAAACGTTGTCTGACACTCATCATTGTGACAGCATTGATACATTGAATTTAAAGGTTCGTGGTTCAAGAAGAATAAATATTGGGGATGAGTTATGCGTCCAATTTGACCATACTCCGATAACTGTGCAGTACGAACGCACCAAGAACGGCGTAATGGTTCGAGTAGAAACCTTAGTAGCAACGGTTCTCAGTTGCTGCCATCCTCCCCTCATTTGCCGCCATCCCTCAGCAATTGCTGCTAAAGGGACGAAAATTGAGCAGCAATCGAGAGGACGATGGCAGCAACTGAAACCGTTACTGCTAGGGTTTGTACCCGAAGCACTACGCCGTTCGGGCTGCGTTCCTGCTGCACAGTTATCAGAGTAAGATGATGAGGCATGACTCACTGGTGACCCGCGGTGGGTTACCAATGAGCCATGAATGAACTCCTCGGTAACCTCTACAGTTCTCTTTTTTCTCTCGTCTGATCCACTTTCCACATTACTTTGTACTAATTCATTCATCCAATTGGTAAATCAATGTAATTACAAGTTACTCTGCGTCTGAAACACATGAATTATTCTTAGAGCTCCAGCTTTAGCAACTATCTTCACCTCTCACGTCTTAACATTTTCTCTCGTGCTACTCCTACTGCCGACTTAAACTTCACCTGATTTGAGAGAAACCCCTCAAAATATTCCCACTCTGAAGCATTTATTTCAATTTGCAGCAGTGTGTCTCGATAATAGGCCAATTTATACTAGCTGCGTGCGTCAGTCGCGCATCAGTCGCACGCATCCATTTGAGAGGGATTTTCCATGGAGACTGGTCAACACGGCATCTACATCCTCAGTGAAAAGTACGCTCGGCCGCAGCGAGGCCGTAACCGCGTGCGTCTGAGCCGCGACTGCGATGCGATTGCAATCCGACTGTACCCTATTCTTCATCATATAGACGCACGCGCGTCAGTCGCGCGCATCAAGTATAAATTGCCCTAATGCCGATTGGCTCATGGATTTTTCTATTGGAGTCCCAAAGCTTCTTGCTTTCTTGAATCTCGTAAAATATTTTTCAACTTAAATTTGTGTGTAAAAGGTTACATTTCGATCTCTCATGATGTTGACTAATGAATAAATACTCTGCGAAACGACATTGTCCGGTTTTGGAGAGTAGTGAGAGGAAAGAGGGCGTGTCGCAGTTGAAGGAGCCAATCGCAGAAACTGGGCACGCCCATTTTCCTTCACAATGTCCTACGTCAACACAGCCTCGCTCATTTTTGGTTGAATGGTCGAACGAGGGTCGAGCATGGTTCCCGTTCCTACTGTTTGAACTCCATCACAATTAGCGTGAAGTATGACTTGTAAGGATATTTTTGGGCCATCATTCACTTTTCCACCACCATCTCGTTCCTTTCGTTCCTGCATCCCATATTCTCATCATTAGCTCCATTACTTAATCAAAACTACTCCGAAATAATGACCAACTTGTGAATAATTTTCCATTTCATGAAAAATTTGACTTCATTCACTCAAATGAATACGTTCAGTTTCCACCTCCCTTTCCTTTGCTTTTTCCTTCCCGTGCAAAGTTCTAAATTATTAAAGTGTTTTTTGAAATTTCTGAAATTTTCCGGAGAACTTGTGCCATTTTGCAAGAATTCTTGTTATTACACAATGATTTCTGAAGTCTGTCTGGAATGCTGGAGTTCTATAAGACTTGCCCTAGGGAATGTCCAGGAAATCAAAATTGATATCTTGGAATTTGCTTGAAATTTATCGATCCAGAGCAGAGAAATTCAGCGGATGAGCTGTTACGTATTTCTGTTGTTGTCTTATACAATGTTTGCTGAAAGTTAGGTTGGAAGAAGCTCTGTTTGTATTTTGGATGAACCCTTCCGGTTTTCGCGCAAACTTCATTGAGTTGAGAAAAAAACGCTTTTGCAGTCTTCGTAACCACAGGCGGAGTAAGTGACGTGTTCGGGGTCCAGTTCATATTCAAAGCGTTGAATAAACAGAATAAACTTCAGAACGCTTTTTTCTCACAAGCACTGCAGTTCATCTGTTTGTTCATAGTTCGTTCGCTCATAATGCTTCTAAATCCTTGCTAAAACACTGCGTGCAGCCTTATTACTGACGTCTTCCATAGCGACTGGCCCGACGCATCTTTGCCTGTTATCGTTAGGGCAATAAAGATGAGCGTAGCGTCGTGACAGGGAGTGGGGGACAGCTGGAGATATCGTTATTGACAGGGGGCCGGTGGTTTAGGCATCACTTTCTGGATCACTATTGATCTCTCTACGGTTTACAGCTAGCAGGCCAAGATGTAACAGTTTTTTTTTTGTTCTGCAATCTGCCTTCTCATTGGTTTTTCGCTAGTTCACACTGCGATTTGTTTCGTGGACGCACAGTTTTTATTTAGAGTGTAATCGCTTAAGTGTTCATACTTTCTCGTTGAAAACACCGCAGCTGTGATGATGTGTCACAGCTTTTTCTACCTTATTAGCTAGCATTCCTAGAAGTCAAGGTCATTCCACAGATAAGAATTTGTTAAAAGCAACATCCATGGGAATTTTCACTTCTGACACCATGCTGTATATACCTCGCAATCGAGTTCATATTAATCACAACTGTGAGTAGAACAGAAAAGAATCTTCATCTACAGTGAGGGTCGATGGCGTTGCTTTTTTCGCTGCTGCTGGAATCAGCTCTGAATGGTAAACCAGGGTTTCCTTAATAGTTTCTCATCGTATTTGGTGTTAACTATCAAGGAAACTATCTAACTATCGAGAAAACACTATGGTTTGCTGTCGCAGAAAGGATTCTAGTGAGAGCGGCGCGGTCGCGCGGCGTGCTTTTTGAGTCCACGAAAAACGCACAACCATCGACGCTCATTGTACCTGCGGAAGTATAACAGAAAAAGTAACGACTATGGCCGTTGATATGAGCAAGCAACCAACCGATACGCCAGCTTACGCAGCTTCTGCGGGGCAGGACACGCGAACCCACCTGTGTGCGTATTCAAACGTAAAGGAACGGCCCATCCATTTTGTGCAAGTCCTTCCCCTACTGTTCCGCAATTCCACTATTGGATCAAAATTTGAAACAGGGAAGCTTTAAGGGAGATGTTTTTAAGTTTTTTTTTTCATGAATAAGAACTTGTTGAATCATTCATAGGTTTCGGAAGGTGCTAGCAAAAGGTCTTGCTCATCCAAATGGAAATACCAGCCAGACTGGCTGCGATCTGCGATGATGGACCAATTTCTTCCCAGTCTATCGAGAACCAGAGGTGTTCACCACTCAAATTGACGGTTTCGGGTGCAGGACCGCATATTGAACGAAATTTGTTTCTCGCACTGTGCACCTCACCAGGGGAGAAGTTAAAGAGATGCCAGAGGAAGAAACAGTGTGGTAAGACGTGTGCTGTTTGAAGTGGGGGGGGGGGGAGAAAAGCAGACAGTGAGCACTAGTGCACAACTACACAACTAAACTTGTCCTTAGACCTTGTAAGTCGTTTTGCTTATTTTTCCTTCAAGTTGTTTTATCTTCAAAAATTTTTATTCGTACTTTTCTTACCTTTTTCACCCCTCACGATAATTTTTAAAGACTCATTTTTACTTGTTTTTGTGTTGTTATTTCTCATGTTCTTCTTCAGTATTCAGTATGCGCTACTCCACATTTACTGGTAGAAAAGTGCTGGATGTTTCATGTCTTCCCCCTCGTTTTTGAGAATATGTACTTTTCCGTCGTTTCGTCTTCGAAAAATTCCCACTATTGTTAGGCCGCCAGCGCTAGGTCTGCGTGGGCCTCGATGCATTGATGAATGGGCCGTTCGGATTCTATCCCGGCGGTGTATGGAAAGGAAACAGTCAATAGGGCGAGGGCGCTCGCATCGTCCCTCCCCTTCTGCCATTCGATCCCACCATTAGGGTTTATCACTCATCTCTGAGCTTCTTATTCGCCAGCTCAGCGTCATTAGTGCGTCCCATAATCGCTTTTTTTTTCTCTGCATTCCGCTAGAATTGTGGGAAATTGAAGGGAGTCCTCAATTTTGAGGCGAACATCGCATTGACTGCTCACGGAAGTGGTGGCCACTCCATCGTTTTATGGGATTGGGCATGTGTCCGCCGTTCTTTCCGCATTTTTATGCTAATGAAATCTCTCATAAAGTTTTACGAGTCTCCGTTTTGCGACCGTCACATTTCAGCCAATTCGATGTCCTCTGCAGTCTCTTTCCACAGGTCTTCTTCCACGCCCTTATGTTAGTTCTTGAGTTTTTCTTAATGTGCTCAGCTATTCGAAGAACTAGTCAGCGATATGAATGTTAGTCCATCCATGCTGACGTATGACTCATTCGTTGTTTCGGCTTCTTTTTCCGCTGGGGAACGAGACGACAGCGTATGGTTGGCCTATTTGTGTGTCTTCCTCGTATGGAGCCGAATCGTTTCTTCTTGAACGTTATGAGATTGACCTCAGTAATCATTTAGGATGTGCAGTTCCCTGTCTCTGCATGGTGGTTGTTCTATCATTTGGGTATCACACTTTTTACTAGGGTTTTCTTCCTTTGTCTTATCAGACTCCCATCATTTGATGTTGCGTGTCATTAAGTGGCTCTTACAGCTGGAGTCTGTCGCTTCATGATACTATCTGTCAGTTTCCAAAGAGTTCCAAATAAAAATATTACTATCCTTGCTAGGTATGAGGTAAAATTACGACTCTTTACGCAAGTCTGCGAACGAACAAGGCATTTTTCGTTGGTCTTTGATTTGATTTGCTTTTTATTACTATTTATGGCAAAATATGATAATCCGTCAAGTAATGTGCTCAATTGATTATAAAAAATTGGTGTAAAGTACATTATTCAATGTTGTGGGTGGACAGCTAAATCTTATCTATTTAAGAGAATTTTTTTAGAACTGTTCTTTGAAAAACACCCTTTGGTAGCCCTTTGGTCTAGGCAATAGATGATATGTTTTGTGTACCAGTTACTCTTGTAGAACTCTGGAAGTGGTGTTACCTGTAATACTAGAAATTTCTTTTTGACGCCTGTCAAAACCTATGACACTCTCCGTAATCGATTATATTTATATAGTCAATTAAAAAATGAGCTGTCTTGTTGTTTCAAAAACAAAAGATGAGCAGTTTTGATTGATTTATTGCGTCTTATTTACAACGCTGTGGATACAAATACAGATACAGTACGATAGGTGTGCAAGACATTGTAGTTTCTGAGCTAAACAGTAAGCACCCGAATCCTATTTTTATTCTAAACAACATTGCGCATGTTTTTTTTTTGCAGCGCATCCTTTTTTTTGTGTTTTTTTTCTTTTCTCCGGTTTCTCTACGACTCTAATCTCCGCTGCAACGGTTTATATGCCGAAAGTCGAACATTCCTCTAAATTTCTCATTTCATTTTGAAAACTTGCAGGTTTACTTACTTTTAAGCACAGTAGTTCTTTTTTTTTCGCTGCCTGCTTGTTCGCTGCTTTTTTGTTTTTTTTTTCTTTTTCAAGTTCTGTTTGCGTTGTTTCTACTTTTTTTGTGAATTTACTTAGTGCTGTCATTGATTCACATGGGGATGGTCATCTCCTATGTATGTTACACAATGACTTACTTTTAGATCATTTCACTACCTTTTGATGAATGAGGTAGGACTTTACTACATCATTTCCTAGAATTGTTCGCTGGAAGAAGATACTTCCTCTCCCAACCCTGCACTTTCTTCCTTAGAGTCCAGCTGCGAATAAGGGATTACAGTATCTTGCAGTATTACATCACAGCGCATGGATTTTATTACAGTCTCAATCGGGCCACCCTCCACTGCAGGACGGCTGTTTTGAGCGAGAGTTGTGTGCACCTATCAGGTGGATTTTATTACAACATGTTGTCCACTTTACAGCAATAATCTCCTTGGTGAAGGCGTTGCGGTGAGAGTGGCGATTCTCGAACGGCCACTGTTGACGATATACTTGACCCTTTTATGTGTGCCGATTTCCTAGCGAAATGCCTCATTTATAAAGATATCTCGTAGACTATTTTGCTACTGATTTTAGATGTAAAAACGTTTGAGAAGAGGACAGGTCTGATGGTGTTGGAGGACTTGCGTTGAAATCCGCGTTTAATGTTACCCCTTAGAGAATAGTCAGTTCCTTCATTCAAGATCTAGGTTGAAATATGTAGTAATTATACTTGGGACGGAATAAAAACCGAGTAATTTTGCTAATTTAATTTACAATTTAGAGAACAATTTACAGGTCTAGATGTTCGAAGATGAGAAAACTATAAAGCTCTTCTTCTCTATCGTACAGCACTGTAGTGGACTCCAATATTGGAACATTCGAAATTTCCATTTATTCGAAATCGAATATTCTTGTTATCAAATATCGAATATTTCGAATAAATGGAAATTTCCAATGTTTCAACATTAGGTACCAATGATGTACTGTATGAGAGAGAAGAAGAGCTTTAGGGCTTTCATATTCTCGAATGTCTGGATGTTGAAACTGTATCCCAAATCGTTAATTAAGGTAACAAAGTTGTTCGGTTTTTATTCAGTCCCAAGTATAGTAGTAATGTGATTTTATCTTTTTATGGGGGATAAATTACAATTTTATGCTTCAACGTTATGCTTCTTCTCCTTCCTGATCGATTCTTGGATTAGCCGTTCATAATTGATGTCTTATGAATTCAGGTCCCTTAAATTCACCATTGCTCTTGTCTTTGAAGTGTTTTTTCTAATGAAAGCTTCGAAAAATGCTCTCGGCTCGCTAATTTTTCAGAATTTGTCTGACTCTATCACGTTGACTGATGACAATAGCTTTTCAAAACGATGAACATGCATGCTAAGGTCCCGTAAGTCTCATGTTCGAAAAATACAAAAAAATGTATACAATTAACCTCTGATGGCAATTTCGACGAGAGAAGTTCTCACTGTTATAAACAATTCCTCCAGTTTCTGCTATTCTCTTCCTCTAGCCAATTCCAGTGCCATTGGAGTGGCTACATCGTCCTGTCTAAGAGCTTGCACACGACTGCAGTAACAGCTCCGTTCTTTAGCTGTAGATGAAGCGATTATTTCTTTTGATGTTGTTGCCGCATTCCAGGGCATTGAGGGATAAAGGTTTGATATATGATTGTATCACTGATCGAAGAAGTCAGAATGCTGTTTTCTTTGCGTTCAAATGCATGGACAACCTTCCCTCCCCCGGTCGTTCGTGGGTCCCACCACATGAATGCCACACCTGCTTGGCTTTAGTTGACCGAGCCTGCGTAAGCTGTCGCCAAGTAAGTCGTGAGCTTAGATGAGGTTGGTGTTGACGATGTTGACAAGAGTACCTCCACAAGAAAGTCATCTTACTCTGTGATCGCTCCAAATTTATGTCATGATGGCAGTATTTCTCACCCCTTGGCACTTCAGCAAGACGTTCGACGAGTGTTTACTTCAAGTTATCTAGTTAGTTTGAACTGTGTTTCTTAATGTCCTTTTAAGCAGTATTAGTTTATTTTAAAGTTATCTAAGCTATGAGCTGCTGTCCTCCCATTAGCTTGCCTGCACTGAAAATTTTACGTTTGTCATCTTTCACACTAATACACATCTTTCACACTTTACCCTTGTGAAAACTAACCACGAATAGGCAGTAGCAACCATGATTAATTACTGATGTTGTGACACTTATCATTGCGCCAACCACTTTCTTTTAGGATACGTGGAATCTGGTTTCTATGCCAACAAATCAAATTAGAGGATATTTATCGGATATTGTGTTCCACAATTATACAGCTGTTGCATGTGTACTTCATGTTGATATAAAAATATCAACAGATTTCCAATAATTGATTAGTTTTATTGAAAATTTCAACGCCTCCTCCATTCAGTGCGATACCGTGCCGGTACACATTCATCTGTACGAAACCTTTCCTTGAAACATCATTAAGAAAATCGTAAAAACAGGATGTGATTGCATTAGCTACGAAGGCATTTATCGCTTGTTGGCAAACATTGACAGATGGTGGCTAGTGTTATCAACGCTGTCTTCTTTCAATAACATCTCATCTCATATGATTCACAACTATATTGGATGTTTTTGGTGAGTAATCCTGCTAAAAAAATAAGCCGGTTCAGTTTTTAGGTGGGTCCTTTGCTTAGAATGGATTCCTTTGACTTTCTTCTTCTTTCAAAGATTGTTCTTCTCTTCTCTACTCTTCTTCAACGTAATCCAGGCAAAATATTGGCATATCCAGGAATTACCTTCGTTTTTCCATCTTTTACCTGTTTTTAGACGTCAAGAATCGGTACTATAGCAAAAGATGTTTTTCGTCGCTTTTAACCATTATTCTTGTTTTGCATTGTTCGATTTTGCGGTTTTTCAGGTGCTGAACCGTGCGTGATTCCTACTTGGCAGCTAACTGGAACTTTCGTCAATGACACTGAACTTCCAGAAACATGGCGCGGCAATTCAAGCCGCTTATGACCGTGTCGCCACGTCGAAGACGAATGACGAATGGTTCGTCTAGATGATGATTCACTAGTAGTTTGTTTTGTTTCGCGTCATTTCTTTCACAAAATAGAGAAACAGTGATATTTTAGGCATTTATTCAGATTGATAGTGTAGATTATTTTACTGATCAGTAATAAAATCAACCAGTTAACTTCTAGGCTAACTTCTTAGCAAAGAAAGCGATAATGGTTTATCCAGGCTTTGCCAAGGGAATATAGTCTTTACTCTGATCATTTTAGGATAATACTCGATTACGAGGGAAACTCGAACGTAATCAAAATTGGTGAAGAAGGAGGTGAATACTACAGATTTATGATTTTCTTTTCGACAGAGAGTACGAGGAACTTCAGCGACTAAGACGCGCGCAGCAGAGTACACTCCAGCGCGGCGCATCGCTGTGGCTGTTTGACGCACCATACCCTCTCGCTCTCTGAACAAAATTAGCCAGGTGGTGGCGGAGTGTACTGCGCTGTATGGGCCTCGACAGCTGAAGTTCACTGTACATACATACCTTTTTAAGGCAGTTTTTAACCTCGGAGTCGTTCTTAAGATTTTTATGTGAAAAGAATCTTCATGAGACGATGATCAGAACTGTATACTATACCCGCTTTTGTGCATCTTTCTCGTGGAGAGTTCGAAGTGCGCATTGAGACATCTCTTACAGAGCACCATGGAGCTAGTGATATCAATAGTAGGCATTCAGGATGTGCCAGATGTCTTAGTGCTCACTATGTTCGAAAACGGGCTCTTCTACAGGTTCATAGACAATATTATTCACTACCGTGAGCATCTCTTGTGGATTCTTTTCATGTAAAATTTCGAAAATGATTCTGACGTGAGACGCTGCCTTCAGAATGGGCACTCGCTAGAAATCATTGTACTAAATATTTTTATAGATTATGGCCTCGATGAGTTCAGCACCAGCTTCAACTCAGGCAGGCTTCAGTATGGTGTCATAGGTGTTCGCCTCGCAAAATCTGCCTTAACGAAAATTGTTCTCGTGCAGTGGGTAAGTACTGTTGCTCTAACCAATCATCGAGACATCGTCATTATTACATTATTTATACTTTTGGTTTGAAATCCTCTGAGATTTTGTTCCAAAGGTTATAACCCAAAATTTTAAAAACATTTCTCTGTAATGTTAGCCTGTTAGCCCACCTGTTCCTTACTCATGGTGGTCCTTCAGCAAGGTGAAGGAGTTCCGTCGGCACGTGTGGCCTCAACGACAACGCATGTTGATGATGTGCGACGATTTTTGAAATCAGTGCATGTTGTACATTATGCACGAAGTGAGATAGACGTTGAGCCTGAGGTGATTCGCAAAGAAGTCGCCAAGCTACCTGCAACGTATGCGACCACAGGAGTGAGTAAGCTTGACACCCATGCTTACCTCAATGGACAAAGTAGCGTATTGCAGGCTGACACTTACTATTCCGCGCCAACTGTGGTTGGATCAGTGTATAAGCCTATCAAACCGCATACTGATATCAATATCAAAGAAAGAGATGAGTTCTGGGAAAAGCTGAAGAAAGAGGAAGCTAGGTACGTCACTTTTTGTCGTATTCCTCATCCTTCTTGCTGCTCTTCTGGTTTTTTTTTCGACCACAGCCATCATTCTTCGGCTTTCATTCCTCGGCTTGCACATAACAAAGCAGCAGGCCCCTGGGAAATGTGTGTGTGTGCCAGCCATTAGTTGCAGCAGCAAAAAGACGGAGGAGATGGCTCGAATCGAGGAGAAAAAGCGTAGGGAGTCGGCTGAGCGGGAAGCACGGGAGGCACAGAGATTAGCCGAAGAAAAGCAGCGGAAAGAAGAGCAGGAGAGGCGTGAAGCTGAGTTGCGGTGGGCTTTATGGCAGAATTTAATTTCAATTTGTCGTCCTTTGGCATGTGGTTTCCTGTTTTCTGTGGTTTCCTTCATATTCATTTTCATACAGAAATTTTCAGGAAGAAAAATGACATCCAGCAACATCACGTCCCTTCGCCATCAACTCCTGTTGTTTCTGCAGTGAAGAATAACCCTCTCGAGAAGCCACATAAGACTGTTGTAACGGGACCAAGCAAGCTAAACTCAGATCGCTTAGGAATTTTTGAGCGAAAAGGTGTTTTGCTGAAGCTGCTATAGGTTTCATCACGAGCAAATTCACTTTTCAGATGAGAAGCTCCCCAGTCCAACACGAACAGTTAGTACCAGTAACCATACTGTAAAGAAGACCGAGCCGCCTTTCCACCCGTCTGCTTCACCCGTATATTCGTCGTCAGGTACTGCTTCACCCGTATATTCGTCGTCAGGAAGAGGATCAAATAGGTATATACGATTTTTACCAACTTTTGAAGTTTAGCATGTTTAGGTACCATATCTCCATCACATGATAGTGTTAGTTCAGCGGGTTTGTCATCGTTTCACTCACCAAATGATTCTGGTTATGAGGCTGGTGCTAGCGGTGGGTGATATCACGTCATACATGTGTTCCGTAGATGTTTGCCTCAATTTTCGTCTTTATTTTATCCTATTTTTCTTTATTCCGCTGGCTATTGAGGTCTTGTGAGCTTTCAGAATCTCCAAAACCCAGAGAGAATCATCTATCATCCGAGCCTCAAGCCTTCACCTCAATAAACAGTAAGTTCTTTCTCTCTCATGCTCTTCAAACAGTGGGAACTCAGTTGTTTACGCATCAGTAGCATTTTTCACTTACTCATTTGTTTTCAGACTCTCACCCACCACCGAGCAGTTATTACGAAGAGCCTCCAGTAGAAGAGCCTCAAACTGTCCATTCCAGTTCAACGCCAAGTGAGTTGATTTGTATTTAAGAAGGGAATCGTGCAAGAACAGGTTGCCACACTACTACCAACAATAAAGAGTATCTTGGCGTTGTATTTCTATCCCCCCCCCCCCCCCTCCCGCTGCTTCCCTTATTATTCTATCCCACTTTCACATCGAAAGGATATCTCAAAAACACTAGCACCGGCTTCCTCCTGGGAGATAGCTTTAGGCACAGACTTATCCGATTCTTCGCTCTTCTTGGTACTTCACATGAAAACGTACTCTTTTCGCTGTTACTGAGTCTTTGATTAGGAAGCGACGTTGTGTATATAAGCATAACAGAATGACAACCACTGCTTAAAACCTATATCCCACCCCATTTTCATTGTAGAGGTTTTTCAATGCGTCTGGGTTTGTCACGAGACGCTAATCCCAATGGTAATGCATGACTTTATGCGAAAATACCCGTTTTCGAACATCTTGTTTATGAACAATTGGGGCAGACATCCATGGAAGTGCGAGACGTCTGCAATATTTGCTACTATTCTTCCCAAAATAAAGGGCATAAAAAGGGGTTTTTAGGTGGAATCCATCCATACTCTTGTGGTCGATGTCTCTCTGGAATCCTAGTAGTATAAAAATCTTAGAATTTAAGAAGTTCTCCTGATCTTATTGGTGCAAAACTCCAAAACAAAGGCGATTCACAAGTTTTAAGGTAAAGTAATACCGAAGTATGAAGATCCACCATGCGATGTCTCTGAGGGGCTACGTGCCATTGCTCTGTGGGACTATCAAGCGGGTTCGTTTCTTGGGAAAGCAAGATGTTTTTTCTTCTATTACCCTCTTTAAATTACTTATTTACAGCCGACAGTACGGAGATATCCTTTGATCCAGATGACTACATTACCGAAATTGATCAAGTTGGTGAAATTTTCATTTGAAAGTTATTTTACCTGAAAAAGCTCACCTTGACCGTTCCAGGTCGATCCGGGTTGGTGGCGCGGACGAGGGCCTAAGGGTGATGTTGGACTGTTTCCTGCGAACTACGTGAGGCTACTCTAACTTCCATCATACTTGTATTTTATCAGATGCTCATTTGACACGACACATTCTCACTTCTGCACACTCCTTTACATTTATTTGTGATTACCGCTCGTGATTACCGTGATGGTTGTGCTGACTCTTCTTACGATTCAAAATACTAACCTTTCCATCACACTTTCTAGATTACCCAAGTACTTTCCGAGTACGAGAGTTCTTCCATGAATATACTTAGTTGCGCTTTCAAAAACTGCTTAGTTGTGATGCTTTATTCGTTCCGAGTGACCGCTTCAGTAGCTCTAATCCCTATTCACCTATTTATTTCATTTTGTATGTGCCATTTGTTGATATTGTGTTCGGAGGCTTACGAACGACACGGTGGAGGGAATTATTTATGTGCAAATCCATCAATGAATAGTTTTATTTTCCTGGTTCTTTTCTGGCAGCAGCTATGTGGTGCAGAAGGATGCCTAAAAACTTATAGAGCGTGGAATAGGTTTTAATATACTTTTCTAGAAGTTACTGATGAGTAGAGAGGTACAAGTAGTGAGCATGATAGTGGCATGCCACATTCATAATCCTACAGATTTTTTCTGAAGCTGTTTTTTTTTCTGACAAACATGGCTTACCCGCGACCACAGAGACGTTCAGTGAATTCACGCTGGTCTGTTTGACACATGAAGAACTAATAGATAACAAAATGTCACAGTTGTTCATAACTTCGTCCGAAACTCCAGAGCCTTCATCACCTAAACGTAGCTCATGTAGTAAAGAAACTGTACAAAAACAAAAAAGACCTCATTAGAGCCTAAAATAATATGTTTGCCAATTTATTGCCACGATACTGGAGATAGCCGTGGTCGAGACCCGCACGCACGCGCAGCACTAACGGCACTCTCGCACTCTGCTTGTCTGTGCACCCACATATTCCAATGATATCTCATTATTGATCAGTTTCGTGGTGTGGCGTGTGCAAGCAGCCCAGGACGACCAAAGTCTCCATATTTCACTGAAGTTTGTTTTGTAACATGAAACTTGAGCCGGAGCTATCCCTAGTGCCCTTTCTACAATTCTATCCGTGAATAAAATCGGGGAGATCCTTGGGGAACGGCAATTCGTCCTTTTTCCGAGTAGTACAAACTGGTGAAAAAGCGAGACGAGCGAGTATTTACGTGATGGTTATACCGCGAAAGGCGAAGTAATGAAGTATCTTGTCCAAACTTTGGTATCATGAGTAAAAAGACCTCCGTTGTATAATAGGTTTGAAACCAAAAAAATCTGTGTTGCGAAGAGTAAGGGGCAACAACGGACGTACTTTCTGTAATCGCCGGCTACTATATGCAAATTTTCAGTCACATTAACGGCGCAAATGTTACGTACCAAGGACAACCACGAGTTTTTGTCCGCTTTCCACTTCCAATCCGTTGAGCTCAATTGTAGGCTTTTCGAATTTTCGGGCGGAAACTGCGTCCGACGTGCCGATGAAAACCGCTCCTGCCGATTTGAGGGCCTGCAAATGACATGCCAATTTCGAATCTGGCAAACGGCTGCTCATGCACCCACTGAACTAATCTTAACATGAGGGAGAAAACTAGTGGTTGAGTTTACCTTGTGAAAGGAGAGGAACGAAGGAACACGTACTACTCGTGAACATTCCAAGGCACCACATGAGGCCTTGCTCATCGCTGGTGTTATCCTAGAAGGCCTGTAAGAACGTTTATACATATAAACAGCTTCAAATTCCACTGGCATGGTCCAAAATGCTCCAAAGTGGGCTCTATTTAATAAGGCAGCAATCATTTACTGCTCGTGCAGGGTCCACATTTTTGCAATTAAGGACAGGTTTGACACCCTGCTGGAAAAATTTTGCATTGTTCAAACGAATCGCTGCGCGTACCCTTATAAATTATTAGACTGTGTGCTTCTGTGTGTACTTTGTAGTGTTTTTTTTTTCATAATCAGCTGTAATTTTCTTGAATAGTTTGTATTGTATCTTGATGTCACCTTATCTAACGGCTGTCTTGAAAAGTCGTAACAAATCTATTTAGAGAGCTGTAGATTGAGCCACACGGATTTCTGCCACTCTACCCCTCCTCCATGTAGTTACCTCTATCAAGTTTATCATTGATTGACATAGTAGACATACCTAAAGATAACGTTCTTCCATGATATGCAGGGTAATGATAGCTATATGGAGTGACTACAAGCGTCAGAATCATACAATGGTAGCAAACACCCACAGCCAATCGGGAGATGTTTGAATGAGGGAAAACATTGGAACGTTGAAATTCGGGCTCACCCCCGTCCTTCAGCATAGACGATTTGATCACACCCAAAGAAAAGAGCACTTCTTGCAATTGCACCAAAATTGCCTGGATCGAGAACGTTGTCCATGTAAACAGTGGTCAGCTGCGAATCAGATATATGATATCTGAAGCGTAGTGGAGAGGCATCCAAACAGATTCCCTGAAAGTCAAGTGTAGATGACAAGAGTCATTACTATTGACATTGCTGTTCAGTGCATTACGTTGTGCAGCTGGAAATCCGTGATTTTATCGAACTGTGAGTGTGTGAGACGCCGTACTGGTAGGCCGAGAGTGCGCGCGTGTTCAAGGATCTTTGAAATACGCTCGTCATGGCTGGATCGAGCCCTGAAAGGAGAAATGAGATTGCTCAGAAGCGCTGTTCCACACCTGATTTTTCACTTAAAACTGTGAGTTGTAATATATAGTCATGGTCAGTCGCTACAGCATTACAGAAAATGAGGCCGCGCCGCGCCACCTACGCGGCACGGCAGACTAGCTCAGTGCTCTAGTTGTCGGGATTGCCGCTCTTATTCACAACAATGTAGGTCCACGTAACAATGCCAAGACATGAGGAAATTAGTCGTGAAACTATGTATAGGCAAAGCAGCAATCTCGGCAACGCTCGACAATCACAGCGCCCAGCTGGTGCCGCGTCGCGTAGGTGGCGCGCTGCGGCCTAGACGCCGTTTTCTGCAGTGCATTAACGATCGGTCATTACTGTCTACTTGATCTCGACACAGTGCTAAAAATTTGAAAAACATGAGATTTGAAGTCCTTCAGCATCTGAACATTTTAAGTTGGAAAAGGGATGTCATTATTCGAAGACCGACCGCACAGTGTCCTTGACGTAAAGACCGAAGAAATCCCTTGCTCCCGTGGCCAGCGCTTCCAGAACTGGATACACACCGAAAACGGCTTCACCTCGAAACTTTGGTACCGGCACATTCAAACTGAAGGAAATGCCATGCAATACCACCAGAATTACGGCCTCAAATGGACCAACCTCCTTAGCTCCTCTATGCTCTTCCCGGTCACTTTAGCTTTTCGATAAATCAGATTAGGACGATCAATTGTTGAAGATCCGTCAACAGTTCCAGACAATGTCCTTCTTGACAGTGTTGGCCGCAATATCGGCAACGATGTCATCTTTAGCAGAAGTTGTACAGACGAAATGGTTGAAATAAGGGATGTCGATGGAGGAAGAATAAGCCCGAGAAGAGGAATTGATTCGGTGAGTAATGCAGCGTTGCCAGTAACGACCCGTATACACTCATACACTAGAACAACTTTATTCTTTCAAAACAAATGACAAGCCAAAAAAGCGTGTGGAACAAATGAAAACCGTAAACAGCTGCAGCGGGATCAATCAGGTGATAAGAGAATAACAATGGATGCAGAGCTAACAGAATCAACAGAAACGTATATAATTAGTAAAGCAACAAGCGAAAACGTTCCAAGAACAAAGAAAAAACACTATATGGAAGAAAAAAACTGCTAATGAGCAAGAACCATATATCCTAAAGATTCATGTGAGAGACAACAGGTCTTGAGGTTAGTTGTGATCTATCCTCATGGATTTAATGATGTTCACTCCTTCGCCAATTAAAGCAAACATCTCGCGTACTTCTGACACATTTTCACTGCGGTCAACCTTCTCACTGGCCCATTTCAATTTTCGGTCCACAGCCAGCAATGCTGCATTGTATCCATCCAGTGAACACGGGATTGCCTGAAGAGAACCTCTAATAGCACTGTTAACTGTTTACTAGTTGGCTATACTATCTGCCTTTCTCGCACATCCCTCCAAATACCGTGCACTTCCCACATTCCCCCTCTCTCTAGTCTATCTTCCCCGGTGAAACGAAGCATAACATGACTGTGACGTGTGGTTAAAACGTCACTACAGTGTGTTTCACTGAGGACGATAGGTGGAGAGACTCCGGAGAGATAAAGAATCGGGAAAGTGTGCAGCAATAAGAAAGGGTGGCGAGAAATATAGGTAGTATGCACAACTGCGCATCTATTGACGCGTTTGAAACCAACTATACATAAAAGGTGAAAACACAAAATGAGATATTTGGGGTAAAACTAGAAGTTGAAAGTCATATAACCACTTTTGTTCCTACTACTTCATAGGTGAGCGAGGTATGAATAGAAATAATTAAAATATAAGTAAAAATAAAAACTAGAGTAGGGTGTGAAATGTTACACCATGTTTTGGTACCTCGGTAACATGAAATACACCTATGCTGCACATCCTTAGGATAGAGCTTCCCATTTTCCAGGGAATACTGCACCCACACCAAATTCCTAACCTATCACATCGACAAATATTGAATGAATAAACATATATCTTAAGGACTTCACCAGTACTGAAACATACATCTTAAGGACTTCACCAGTACTGACTTTAGAAAAATGCAATTCGCAAATAAAGCCCAAGATACAGTGGACGGCAACGGCGGTGGCCCATCTGCGGCCTCGAGAAGGACGCAGCGCAACGGCGCCGCACGCGCCGGGATCGGTGTCGTTACCTGCGGAATGCTATTTCTAGGGTCTTTTCTCCCCGATTTGCTCGAAAATCCTTAGAATCGAGTAGAAAAGCTGTAAGAAATCGCATAACACCAGCAGAATACATAGCTTATAGCGAGCGCGGTGGGGTTGCGCGACGTCCTTCTCAAGGCCGCAGATGGGCCAACGCCATTGACGCCCACTGGAAATACGGTTTAAAATGAATAAAACTTAGAAAAGCAATTCCAAAGAAAAATGCAATTAAAACCATACTCACAGCTGAATTGGTAAGAGCACTCGAAGCCATTGGTACTGTAGCTGGTGTACTTGGGGTTGACTCCCTTGATTTCACAGCAGGCGCTGACCTACGTGCTTGGAACTCCTCACCTGCCCATTGTTTCCTATCCACATCCATCATTCGTACCTACAAAAATGGCTTTGCGACCACATCCTCAGTCATTCAATTACAGCAACAGCGCTACGTTCCATACCACGTTTCGTTGTTGAGGAGGTGGCTCTTCCGAGGCTAGTAAGCTATTTCCAGGAGTAACTCCATCAGCAGTTGCATCTGCAGTGGAATTATATCAGAACTCTCGAATTTGGTAGTACGACAAGTGAGCATGAGACGAACCTAGCGGCACCTCAGCAACCAGTCGAGATCCTTCCTTCGTGCGTTCAGCAAAGAGGTCGCAAGTAACGCAAGTACGCACTCCGTTCCTATCTTCCATGAGAATACCCTGTAAAAATCGCAATATTTCTACGAACCTGTACATATTACAAATGTAGGATGATCAACAGCGTTGCCCCCATCTATGCAGCTGCACTTGAAAAGTCGATACAAAGATGATTACAGTTCATGATTGAGAAGAATGGAAAACATACGTTACAAATTTGACAATATGCGTCCAGCATCGTCACACCTCGAAGCAACAGCTCTCCCATTCTTTTGGAGACCTCATCTCGGAACTCATCTCTCCTGGCTTGTGCCTCAGAAAGTTGTTCCTATAAAACAGAAAATAGTGAACCTCGTCCAATAAAGGCAATGTGCGGTCAACAAGTCAAAAATGAAAACCAAGAGCTTCAATTTGGCCGCTAAAAAGCACTCCATTTCAGCACGAACTATCGAAAAATGAGATAAAACGTAAGAGTGCAACTCCAGGAGGGAGGATGCACTCTGTTACAATTCTTCTCGTACGGTGATAAACTGAGCGTTGAAATCCCAGAGTCTCTATATCTCAAATGAGACCAAGGTTTTGACAAATGAAAATCGAATAACAAAGAATATGAACTATTAGTACCTCTGTCAGTTCCCTAAGGCCATTGACTGGTGCCATTTCTTCAAAATAGTTCCGTGCGTTAGGATTAGGAGCACGAGAATAGTTCTCCTCCTTCGATGGCTGCTTCACTTTGGAAATCCGACTAGCTTGGCCAAATCCACGATGGCCCATATACCCTATAAGATTTTATTTTTGTAAGCAAACCGAAACTGTACAAACATTCGAACGATCTATGTACAAAATAACACGAATTTTTCAAGGCAATGAAATGATTAGCGGGAGGAACAACGATACAAAACATGGAAAGTTGCCGAGGATTATGAAAGGGCAAACAGGAAGAATAATGGGGAAAACTTCTGAAACAGTATCACATCATTCGGAGAACTAGTGAAAACGGGGAGTTATTTCCAAGTCCAAAAAAGCACCCTGTGCAAATGTGTGCTATGTCAAAAGGTAATCACGGTTGTTGAACACAGATAGAGAGACCAGGAGTAATGTTGAAATAAAATGCAGTTAAAATGGTTTAGTCCAGAATTCTTGCTCATCGCCAAGCTGCATTACATAGTCGAATCCTTCTCGTTTGGTTGAACCGTCGGCGGCGAAAGAGAACCTGAAAATTTGGTTATGTTAGGGAAAATTCTGAAGAGCTTCCAAATAATGGCAAAAGATTGGCTACTGTAATGTACACAACCACATTTCAAAATTAATGAAAATAGGACGGTGAACAGTAAAATCGATAGATGAAGAAAAAAGAGATGAATGATAAATACTTGAAGGCTAATGCTTCAGCGGTCCATCCCTTTGCTGAAGTGACTGAACCTGTATGAATGGAATCTGATATCGCGAAAAAGTCTTTGTTTTGTATTTTTGCACTATACAACTAGGTAAAATAGAGAGTAAAGTAGATAAAGTACAATGAATTCAAACAAATTAATGTCAAAAGCACAAAAACACATACCTGTGATAAGATCCGTCCTGACAGATGGCTACGATGGACTGCATAGAAGATGATGTAGCTGCAAAGCATTAAATAGTTTCCCTAGCTGGTTGAATAATAGTGATCTATCAACGAAGGAAAGACGATAGATCATATAAGGTCAATGAAAGTATCAGAAGGCTGAAATTCGAAAAAAAAATCAGGCACCTTTAATGAAACCACACGCAAGTACTCGTGGCTCGAGTGAGATCTGCACGGTGCTACGTCGCTCTCCCTTCGATAATCCAACCTACGAAATGGATAGGTCAGATACTAATAAGAGAAACTGGACCTACGATTACGCGTACTAACCTTATGCAAAATTCCTCTTTTTGCATCATCTGTGTCTCTCAAGGTGAATATATGAATGGTCCCCTAGAAAAATAAAGCTGAGGAAAAACGAAGAGAGAGAAGGGTTAAAGAAGACATTTTTAACAGCAAGCTTCCCCACTTTGTCGCTAGAAGCGGCCAAGAAACTCGAACATGGCGAGAACTGCAAGCAGTGTAGTGTACAAGGGTCGGCTCCACGACGGAATTCCATGAGACATCGGTTGGTGAGGGAATTTGTGTCAAAAATTCTATAAAGGGAGGAATGAGGTGCATCGTTAGCAGCAAATTAAAGTAGCAGACGATAATGAAGCTCAGAAGACGCAAGAAAAAAAAACAAGGAATAAAAATGATGTGGTTGATGAGGTTAGATGAAAAAAAAAAAACAAAACGTATGATTCAGTAGTTTTCTCCTACATTGAATTCGTTGAGATTTTCAGTTCTCAACAAAAAAATCGCTAATTTCTAGTGAAAATCTACTCATATGTGAAAGTGATTGGTCGCGAAGATATGTAGTAGATTTGCGACAATGAATTTCCAGAAATGTAAGACAAGAAAACCAATATTTCCTCCGGAATACCTTATAACAGTTCCTTTGGCTGATCCAGTGGCCAGAAGAGTTGCTTGATTATTCAGTGCTAACTGAGTGACTTCTGTTAAATGAGCATCAATGCCTCGAGGAGAAAGTGAGGCGGATTCGCTCATGTTATTCAAATTTACAAGCTGAACACTTCCAACCTAAAATAGTATGGACTTGAATATGGTAAAATATAATATTGCAAAGAATTATGGAACAAACAATATGTATTAGCCTACTTTGAATCCTGGATAAGCCAACATTTGTGAGGCGCCATTGAAATCGCAGCCAATCGCAGCGAGGCCAGCAGGGTTATAACTATAAATAAAAGAAGATTTGCTGGTGAAAAATGTAATTCAAACTTTATTGCCCTGCATAGAGAGCATACATACATTCTAATAAAAACAGCGAGGAAATTACCGAATTTCTTCAGTCCTGATAAGCTTGCAGGGATTAGGAAATTGAAAGACATGAATTCTCTTGTCTTGCAGAACTATAAGTTTAGAGAAGGCGAGCAGAACATTGAGAATGGGACCGCCTGCCACAGTGACCTGAAAAAGTAGAAAAAGTAAGAGAGAAGATTGAAAAATGTGGAAAAATTCAGTAGCAGAAATCCGATTCAAGCCATCAACTTTCAATGTTTTCCCCGGCTATGTTCTTACACTGTTATGCATCAGAGATTAAGAAAAAATTCGGTAATAAGGAAGTACATATGTCGGGCGCAGTACAGAACCATAAAGTTGAACAAGTCCTTCCTCAGGTGATTCTATGCCTGAGGTTTTCGCCTCAATACCGACAAGACGCTTAAAGAATGTGGCGGGAAATGAGCGAAATTTATTCAGGACTTGGATGACAACCAGAAAATTTAGTTTTTTTTTAAATCTAGCTCATTATACCCATAGAAGCGCCGTTGAGACAGAAAGAAATAAACAAGAACTAATAAAACTAAATAAAATTGAGGAAACAACAATATAACTTTTAACCCAAGAAATGCGCAAGAAAATGAAGAAAATTTTCGAAAAAAAAAAGAACGAAATTTGGGTGAACTGGAATTTCAGGAATTCACTCGAAATTTGAGCTAGATTCGCCGCTTCGGAAATGTAGGATCTCTGCTGACCTCAGCCAGAATTTACTCGGGGAAGCGGTGGAATTTCAAAAGATACACAATTAACACGAACGAATTTTTCCCGGAACCCCTCAATGTAGAATGAATTCCCGGAACCCCTCAATGTAGAATCACCAGAACTGAGAGCATTACGTGAGGGACTTCCCAGAAGTTGGAGGTCTATAACAGAAAAGAGGGTGGAAAGAGCAAACAATGCGTTCAACATACACAGTAAAGGTTATCTAAAGAAAATAAACAGGTGAAAAATAAAGAGGAATGTGGTTGAAAAAAAAAGGAAAATGTTCTTAGAAGTCTTACCTCAAGAACCAGCTCCTGTTGTTTGTCATCCCAAACCATTACGGTATTCGGTGGAAACTTTGCATAACTTCCTCCTCCAACGAAAACGATGATATTTGATCTGTGTAAAATACTGCTGACCTACAAAATAAAAAATTAGAGCAAAAACAAATAACGGAACAACAAAGAACAATACCCTCGAGCAACTTACCTTGACACCACCGATCTGCTCTCTGCTGAAGCTCCGCAAAAGAACAGCAGGATGTGAATTGAATAAACGTATGCCAGAATCAGTAGCCACCGAGAAGCAATCCTGCTGCGCATTGAAACAGGCGCTATGCACCTTAGAAGATGCCGGGTTCATGCTGAAAACAGTAGCAACTGCTATAAATATTAGTTGAAAGGAAGGTGAGGGAAGAAATGCACCAAATCAAGTCCCCGAAGTGGCAAGGAACACAAAATCGGCAACAAAAACACTAAGCGAGGGCATGGGATTGAATGAAGCTTTCATATCTTTTGCTCAGAAAAAAACCAATTTCTTTTTTTTTATGTCTTAAAAAGACAAAGGGATATATGCGTTCTGAACAAAAGAAACGAAAGCTTTCGAGGTATTTCATCAGAGACAATACCTGTTACCCATAATTAACGTTGGAAGCAAGTAAATAACGTCGTCTTGACCAGCAAGTTCCACTACAAAATATTAATGTGTTACTGTAACATAATTGGGACGTATCAGCTGATCTTAGAGCACTGCGGTCTTAGTGCACTACAGTAGGAAGAAAATTGCTGCTTAGTTTCAGGTTTTGCCAGGTAACCATTGTTTCCACTTCACTTTTGAATTTTTAACTTCTTTTAGCTATATTACTAGCGTTTTTTTTCCTTCTTAGCTTTTTTAGGATGGCTACCGTGCACGGCGTAGATGGCAGGCTCATAATTTGCGCGTCGTCAAAGATATTCTCTGCTAGCAATTCAGAGGAGGGGTTGAGCATCACTGTAAGTTTCCTCAGCAGCTTTTACATTTGTACTTTCTTACTACGTAAGATGGCATGTGCAGGGGCTTTGGCTTTTGAGCTATCTATTAGGGTTTGAATAACTAGTGTAATATCGTTTTACTTAACGCATAGTCTTCGAATGCGTCTTTCTACTACTCACTCTTTTTTCCCTATCAGTTGTATGGCGTATATTCAAATGTTTTGAAGGATAATTTTGATGTGAAATGCGCATCGAGTTCGGTGCCAATGCCGAAGAAGAATGTCTCTGAGGAGAACAGTAACGATTCAAAAAATAATGGAACCAGCGACTCGTCTTGTCAGGTATGTTTATTTTTAATTGAAGGTTTAATTCAACGAAGATGCGAAGGAGTTTTCACGCGATAGCTCAATAAGATGACATTTTTAACACTTTTCCCTTAGTAGCAAGTCGCAGTACTACCTATAGTGCGTTTCTCCATGGAAGATAGTTAGGAAGACAGCAGAGAGAAATAGAACGCAGAAAGGTGTGCAGCAGTTGGAGAGGAATGAGAGAAAAGCAGGTTATCCGCACGGTTACTCAACTGTTGTTGCGGTTGGAACAGACTATATGCATGCGAACAATGCAGAAAGTACAGAAAACTCCAGTGGTCGAAGACCACAGCAGGCGATACACCACACGCTACATGTCACTCCATCTGTTTGCGCATCGACAAATGACATTGATGTTACTCTTCTCATTCTCGTCCGATCCTCTTGCTTTCTTTTCTAACCTTTCGTTCCACACAGATGGTGAGGCGCGCGAGCGCGGGTCTCGACCACTGGAGTTTCCCACACGTGTGACATTCATCTTTCTATAAGATAGGCGTCCACTCCTCTGTCTTTTGTAGGTGTTATGTTCTGCTGTCTCCAATTGTGGATCCATGCTCGCCATTGGCACATCGGAAAAGACTGCTATGATAGTCGATTCGAAATCGCTGCAATTGCGGAGGGCTTTCCGAATTCCTAAGGCTCCCACCTCAGTTACTTTTGATAGGGTATCTCTTATAATTTTTTAAATTTTTTGTGCTTACTCCGAGCCAATGGTTTCAGGATAATTCACATGTTGTGATAGGAGATCGTGCTGGTCATGTATGTCGATACACCGTAGAAGCCAGTCAGAAATCTGGATATGTCGATATGAATGGTGAACTTTCAACTAACTTTTTGTTCAAGTTATTACCAGTGCTCACGATTTTTTGCATTTTCGACAAGGTAGACTTGATTTTTTAGGAGAGGAAAGTCCATATGAAGGTGAACCACTTTCGAGTGCTATTTCAATGGTTTTGGATGTGGCGATATCGCAAGATGGAAGATACCTGTTAGCCGCCGATCGTGATGAAAAGATCCGTGTTTCGCGGTACCCACAAGTACGGTCTTTCTGTCCCGATCCACCCTATTTCTTTTTTTTTTTTTTGCTTTAAGGCGCCTATCGTCCATTCTTTAAATCTTTATTTCAAGGCTTTTGTTGTGCAGTCGTTCTGCCTCGGTCACTCAGCCTACGTTGGTTCGGTTGCTGTTCATGGAGATCATGTGTTTTCGAGTGGTAATTGGTTAATTTTGAGCTTGCATAAACTAATATGGTAAGCAGTTCTTTAAGGCGGTGACAGTATCGTTTACGAGTGGGATATAGACAGCGGGAAGCCAATTGTTCAGTCTGAGAAACTGAGTGAGGACCCAGTCCGAAGAGTCTGTGTTCTACCAAAGGTCAGCATGATTAAGTAACTCTGCTTTTCTCCGTTAAAATCCTACTTCCCTGCCTGAGAACATCGTGTCCGAGGTCGTTCTTCTTTTTTGCTTCTTTTTTGTCACGTTAACTCCTATTAGCGGTTTTGTACTGTTCCTTAAAGACTGCCATTGAATATATAACGCTGCCAACTAGTTCGTCCTAGTAAAAATGCAAAGTAGAGAATGAGTGGCCACAATCCGAACCGTTCGGGATATGGCAGAGTGAAAATGAAATGGTGGCATAACTCAAATCGTTCAGATTGTGACCACTCATACTCTACTTTGCATTTTTACTAGGACAAATTAGTTGGCAGCGTCATATCTCATGTTTAAGGGTGATCTGTTTAACGTTGTTGCTGCTGCTGCGAGAACAGTATATGTGTTAGACGATAAACTACATTTGGTAAAAAGCATCGAAGCACCAAGTGATATTACGGATATCACCACGCAAGAAGGAAGTGTTGTTGCCGTGAGCAGGTACGTCTGTGCGAAGTTATCTATTAACGACTTGAATTATGACTCATTTCGAGTTAAAATAGCAAAAGTGCACTGGTTTCGTGTGATTCTACTTAATCTTCTTGATTGTTCACGCGTTCTCGTAGAGCAGAATATGCTTCCATTCATTTTCCATGGGAACATGGAGCAATGTCTAAATAGATCTCATGATTTTTTATGGTTTGTTCGCTAACAGGCTTCAAAAATCAATTCTTTATTCGTTCAGCTAGATAGTTGTCTGTTGTTGTGCTGATTATAGTCAGGTTATTTTGATTTCTGTAGAAACGTGGGTATGGAACATTCACCTAATTCAAAATCTTTGAAATTTGACAAAAATTACGTAAACACACACAAGTGTAGTCGCAAACGCGTATCTTGAGGTAATAAACCATTTTATGAACATTCACAAACCAGCTGTTCCTTCGTTGACGGAGAATAATAGTTGTATAACATAACGTCATTCTTTCACATCTGTGGCATCTGGCAGTTGGAGGTGATTGAAACGGATTATAACCTCGAAGAATGCATTGCTAGGACTTTTTGATCCTAATATTATAAACATTGACTTTTTCCTTAATTCTCGAGACATCGGATGCATATCAGTTGACGGCCGAGTGCTTTGCAGGTAATGATGTGTGGACAGAGATCACTTGAAGACAGGCTCACGAATTTTTTTCACATCTGAGCTATGTCCTGCATCATGCTATGTTATCATGTTACCGGTCACTAGTGAATTGTAGAACCCAACCGCCTCTAGGTGGACGCGCGTGACATCCAGATAGCGAAACTCGCGAACTTTTTTTTCTTGCGATTCCTTTCTCGGGAAATTAACACTCAGATTTCATTGGTTTCTTGCGAGTTTTCTGCTACGTAACCATTGAAAATGAGTTAGAACACCAAAATTCAGCAAACCTCAAACATCTTTAAACCTAATATTGCTAGACGAGCAAATTCCGTCGCTTCATATCCGTCATTACTGTTGCTCACAAGTACATCTGTTTCAAAATTTTGGAATTTCCAAAGTAGCTGACATTGCTGATTTTTCTTCGAAAAGTACGAATCATCCTCAAAGGAATTTAACATCAATATTTACTAGTTGTATATGAGGCGTTGTAACTGAGACCGAAATTTTTTTTCTGCTTACACATTTTTTTGTTGTATCCGTTTGGAATCTCGTTTCTACGGATATGTTTTGAATCAGCGATTTATCATGCGAACCTTACTGAATTTATTATGGAAGACGGCTAGAATATTGGATTGTTAGCAGACAGGTGCCACAACGTGGTGAGATGGCTGTTCCAGTGGCCTTAGATATGTACATACGTATACCTTCATTCCCGGCATTCTCAATTTTTTCTATTAATTCACCTGCAGCTGGAATTTCTAGAAGCTGGATGATGGGAGGCTGGTAGAAAGTTGAGCCTCGAAAAATTTTGGATCAGTGCCACGTTTGATTCAAATGTCTCTTCAACAGGAATAAATAGAATTTTGAAAGAAAAAACTCCATTATTAATTTGAACTTCGCAGACGTATTGTCTGCCGAGATTCTGCTGCGAGTTTTCATATTAAGACCTTATCTTTTCATTCAAATTTCCACTTAAAAGCATTCTGGTTGGGAGCAGAACAGATCTCACATGAAGAGAACTTAAAGGCAGTGTGTCACCTCGTCTTCGTGTTTGACGTTTTAGGGGATTCTGAATCTCTTCGACACGTTGAATCCAGCGGTATACATAAAATGATGCAAAACGGTCTTCGAATCCGTCTTTTAAACGTTTTTTGGGACGCTTCAAAAACGAGAATAATAGGTGCAGCACAGGGCTGACACATCTACCCTAACTGATTGAGATCTACAAGCAGATTCACAAATGTCAGTGAACTTGGGCTTGGACATGCTTCGGTCCATGCTCTTTCTGGCTTCTCTCTCTTCTATCTTCTCTCGCTCTCTCTCTCCCTCTCTCTCTCTCTCTCTCTCTCTCTCTTTCCTGTTGCGCTGAAGTCTCATGCACTCGGATATCTAGAAGGTGAAGCAATTCTCTAAACTTTAGAAGCCAAGGAGTAGGAAAATGTCTTTTCCGTTCAGCTCAGTTCCTGTTTCAGCTTAGTTTTTGAACCATTATCTGTGGCGTCAGGATTTTAGATTACAGAAGTACACTCAGCTGCGCCAATGTTTTTCAGCAAAAATTCAAGAAGAAATTTTTTGCCACGCAATGACTCACTATCTTACCGTTTATAGTCTTTAGATTCTCCTACTTATTTATGGGCAAGAGCTGATTGCGGCATTGTTTTTGTCTGTGATTCCTTTTTTTTTTTGCAGTGCTGGTGTGTTTACACTCGATGTCAATGATGGGACAGTTAAAACACTCACCGTTCCAAGTGAATTGGCCGAAGCTTTGTCCTCAGCAAAGGATCCAATCTCCAACTACTTCAAGAATGTTACACACCAAAACATGGAAGATTACTATAAACGAAAGGTAGGGGTTGCATTTGAAGATTAGTAGTAGTTACTTCGCTGTGAGTTATAGTTCCTAGGTGTTTTTGTGGCTATGGATGCATACTTTTCAGGCCGAGAAAATTGAAAGCGTAAAGGAAAATCAAGGCCGAAAGCGGAAAGCAAAGGAGTTACGTAGGAAGGCAGCGAAAAGATTAGCTGCTGAGGCGGAGGTTGCTTGTTGACAGATGACTTGTTGTTAGTACTCTAGCGCTTTTTACTATTGTTATCGTTGAGAATGTTGTTAATGTGCTGGCAAATGCCAGAGTTACTTGAAAATTCTTAATAAATCTCTATACTTTTTGATGAGCTGTACCCTATGCCCTGTGGAAGCATGCTGTGCAGCTGCTCTTCCACGCGCGGCATGTTCTGGAATCCGCACGTCACCTCACATGGCAACGTCATGTTTAGCAGCAGCGATTTGATCATGCCAGCCGCTCATGAAATGAGCCGCGCCCAGAGAGTACGGTAAACGGAGAGGCGCAGACCGTAATTCGACGTCGATTCCATGCTCGGCGCAGAAACGCCGGACGTGGCTGTGGCGCCGAAATAGCGCGCATCGGCAAGACGACGCCGACGAGCCGGGGCGGCGCCAGGAGTGCCGCGCCAACGGCTGCGTCTCCTCGTTTCGTGCGCTATTCGCCGGCCCTTAAATGGTTCGACTCTCCATTTGAGGCGAGGTCTCTCGGCTCGATTCGATTCCCCTCACACTACTTCGCTTTCCGTTCACACGTGTTTCGCGCGCTACACCTATGTGTACCGAGTAAACTAGTCAGTTTAGTTGTAAGCTATGCTATCGTTCTGCTTATCATCCGCAGATCATCTCCTGATCTGATCGCTCATCGTTCTTGGACGCGGCAGAAGCCGTGGAAGACTCGCTGTGTTCGGCCGCTTCTCATGATTGAGGAGAACGCGTGAGTGATGTTACGACCAACCAGTTCCTGCCAGTCCGCCATGTCATCACTAAGGGTGTTTTGTATTGAAATTGTAGTTCTGTTAAGATTTCTGAAGCATCCTCACTATAACGCTCTTCAATAGCATCCAGGATACCTCTGAAAATTCCACATTATCTCAGGATTCATAGAGATCCGAAATTAAAGTCTCTTCCACTCGCTCTAATGTGATGTTGTCTGTTTCGATCATTCAGCTGTTATTCGCATTCAATAGGCTATATTTCGATTCATCAAAGCGGCTAAATTTGGTCTTTTTTATACATTCCGGCAATTTATCCTTGCGTTGAATTTATTACATTTAAGTTTGAGTTAGTTTAACTTTCATTAAAGTTAAACTAACATTATTCCAGCTTAATCGGATATATTTGGCATTGTGGACAAACTGGAATCTAACCTTTGGATAAATCTGCTTTATTGGGTGCTCTTTTTCCTTCTTTTCTATCTATGCTAGACTAGAATTTTCTAAGTAGCTTGAAAGCGGAGTCCTAGTTTCCAGTTGACTACAACTAATCACCTTTTGACTCTATGGGTCTCAGATGCTTCGAAATTTGCGCAGAACGTTTTGCCGGTACTTCCACTCTTTTATTTATTTATTTATTCATTTATTTATCTATAAATTTGTGGTACACCTTCAAGAATAAAAAAGGTGAAAAAATCGAAGGAAGAGAACCCAAGACAGACAGTCTTCTAGAATTTCTTCTGTAATTCGTAACATCTTCGTGACATCTGGCTTCCTCTTCTACAGTCCGTTGTACTTGATCAAACTTCTACCCGCTTTGTCTTGGTTTTGAATGACACGTTAACGCAAAAATAATCACAGCAAGCTCCTATAGTTTGTTTCAAAAAGCTCAACTTGTGAACTAAACGGCAAGCAACCATGTTTTGTCGGCGTGTTCTTTGTTTTTTCTTTGTTTCTCTAATTTCTCTGCGACATCCGTTTCGTTGCTGAAATGCACTATAGTAACTAGAATTTTTCGCAAAGCTGAAGATCTCGATTTCTGCTGCATTCACGAATCCTGTTGTTTTTTTTTTGTTCATTGTAGGCTCTTTAGTTATTTTCAGCGAATTTTTGCTTTACTGTGCAAGAATCCATAGATCCTTGTGGAAATGACAGCATGATCGAGTGGAGATGAAAATTCTACCATTTGAACAGGTGCCTGCGAAATTATCCTAATACTATGGTTAATTTTCTAATGGCTTGATTGAATGTTACGATCTGCGATGTAAGAAAGTAATCTATCTGAGGGTACAACCTATGTGTAAGCAAAGAAGAAGTTCACTCTCGAAAGTTTTAGGAGCAGAAAGAGGAAGGTGATACGACTAATTAAGGCGAAAACTGTGAGATAAACGAAAAATTGGGTAAAACGAAAAAAAAATAACGATGACATTAAAATCTTCTCCCACGATCCAAAAACTTTATGGTTTTAACCGCAACCACTAGCACAACTTCTACTGGATTGGGGAAAAAATCCGTGCGGTAACGAGGAAGTTAGGAGCTACAAGATGGGTCATGACAGTAAATCGAGCGAAGTTCAAATCACCGTGCAAAAAGTTGAAAAAAAAACCGCACCTACTTATTCCTCAAATCAAAATGTTATTCCCAAGATTTGCTCTCGGCGACGAGGGCGGCTTTGTAGGATAATTGTGGTGGGAGCACAAAGAAATTAGATTTTGAGTACAGCTGGGCTTGATCTAATGCTTAATCTGAAGGCTATGTTAGAAAACGAAGAAGATCCTCTCGCAAAAATGAGAGAAAAAATGCAAAAAAAAGAGAAAAAAGTAGTTCTCTAGAAGCCCTGACGATTTTAAAATCACATTTTCTCAGCAAAGTTTCGTTGCTGATATTTGCACAGATCCAGATTTATCGTTCAAATGTAACGTGCTTAGACAGTGGCTGGCTACGGGAAGCTGTGTTCATACTAGCGAGGAAGAAGCTGCCAAGAAAAAAGTTGCCTACATTAATAAACGGCTTTCACTTTTTGTTATCGAGAGAAATCGAAGTTGATTCATGTAATCTTGGGCTTTGGACAATAAAAATAAAATTGATTTATTCATTGCCTGGACAAAAACTAGAGAGAAGATCATAACATCCTGTACTGGTGCTGTGAAGAGGACCCGCTAGTTCTTCTGGCAGGTCTTTGAAAATTTTGATATCAAAATTTCCATGTTCTTTGTTTTTTGATCCTGGGTGACCGTTGTAGCAACTGGTAGTTTGCTTCTGCGCCGTCTAGGTTGTTAGGTGGAAACTTTATTTTCAACGGCGTGACAATTCGACGGAAACGTCCTCTTCAGAGGCCTGAGGACTTAGAGAATAAAACATTTAAAATAATAAAAAAACAATTTTGAAAAAAATTGAAGTGAAAATATATCTACATTCCCGAGTTTTCGTGTCAATCTTGCATATACGTAACTGCTTCATATAGAAACAGAATATATGGATGAGTGATAATACGTTTGCAGCGTTCCATCAGCTGAGCAACACTTCAGTTCCTTAAATTCCGCCGCGACATTTCCGGAAGCAGAGCGAGAGTTCGTCTCCTAAGCCATTCTCACCCATTACCCTTGCCTCTCTCGCAGACGCACGATGTCTTCTCAACTGTCTTACGACGGCGGTGAGAACGCAGCGTTGTTTTGGCTCACCACCCTCGTTCTCAGCCAAAACAGAACCTTTCCTAGAGTTCCATATTCGCCTGAGGAAGAGGTTTCTCATACCTCATTCCCGGATAAAACACTCGTTTTCCATCTGTGATGAAATAACTATCATATCAATTTTTTTTTGCTCTAGGAAATGATACTATTTACCACTTACATGCACAGATGGTATTTTTCTAGGATGAGTCAGTTGTGGAAAATAAAAAAAAAAGAAATAAAAGCGTTAGATGAAATGATGCATCATACTCGTCAACACGGAGTGCACTTACTGATAGCGCTCTGCTACCGCGACGCAGCACCCGCTGCAACGCGACTTCGTCACCATCTGACATGTTCTGACAAAATTTGGCCGGTTCCTGACAGGTATTAACGGTGTTCCTTCGTCCTAACTAGTTAGGACCTGCATCGTACGGGGTAGGGCTTGTAAGATTCGCAGCGATTCTGGACTTCTAATGCAATGTGTCGTTCGTCGAGTAGGGACGTTTTTCTAGGTACCACTGTTTTTGAATAGCACTTGCGCACCTTTTTGTTCTATTATACCTGTCGTTCATACAGCAGCTAATAGGCATGGTTTAAAAGCAGTCCCTCCCTGAAGCTTGGATATACAGTGCCGATCAATCAGGTCTTTTATCACAGATTATCGCTTGTCTGGCTTGCCGCGCCGCATCATGTGCGCGGCGCGGCCGGCCAGCTAGACGCTGTTGTTGTCGGACGGTGTTTTTCTCTACAAGAGTGATTGATCGGCCCTGTAAAATCAAACTACGCTCTGTTCCAAGCGATACTAATACCAATGTAAGACAAAGCCCAGCTAAATTCTCAAGGGATATTAGAAGATTCCAGACTTTTTTGACACATTGGTCCCAATAAGAAAAAGCTAAATCAAAATACCTATTTTCCGTTTCGTTCCTTCCACTGTACGGAAAACAGATAAAGAATATGGCCTTTCCCGGAACTCATCAGCAGTGACGGAAGGCCATTGAAAAATAAAAACAAAAAACAAGAAAAAAGAACATGAAAATTATCGAAAATAATTAACCTCCTGCCTTTTTGGTCCTATCGTTCTCCTTGTGGTTCTTCTTCCCGTCCTCTCGTCTCCTTCTTCCATCTGGTCCTATGGCTCGTTTGCTTTCTCAAACTTGGTAATTGAACCTCCACTTCATCATCTCAATTTTTTAGGAACAGTTATCAGCCGGGGTCAGGGATGTGCGATACGTTACAAGTAAGAGTAGTAAGCGACAGTTCACGATTTACTATCTATTTTTGCAATTCTTTATGAATCACACCCAACGGGAAAATAGTCCAAATTTCACTGGTCGCATCGCACTGGTCTGTGGCTTTGTGTACATTATTTAGATGATCTTGGCGATATGGTCTAGAGTATGTTGATGTTCCTCTCACAGAAGAAAGGCAGGACCGTCCAAAACCAAGGGTGAAAAATGTCGCCACGTCTTCATTTTCATCCGGTTTAGCGCAGATCCAGGCATCTGCGTTTTCTGCTCTCTAATCTAGATTCTCTCAAGAAGGAATGAAAGAAACAGTAAGAGCCACCAGAGCGCTCCTCGCTGGCATATCCTTTGTCTCTGCGAACATAAACATGTAGCAGAGGACGAGTAGCTGGTTGAGCGATATGTATCACGTTGTGTGTTTCTATCCTATTATTTCACCATTGGTTTTTTTAGAGATTAGAGATTCAGTATATTTGTACTTTTACTTATCTAATGTAAAAATTGTGTTTTATGGTAGATGCTGTTAACAAGTACAAAGTGAAAAGGAGGAAAAAGAACTGGAAATGTATCTAGAACCGAATAGGATAGAATACTACGGAATTGGAATGAATATTCGGTTCCAATTAAAATGAAAATTTGAATTCGCAATAAGGAAGAGCTATACTGGAGTGGAGAAAACGAGGCTTTCAAAGCTCTCCTTTCTTGGAATATTCGAATTTTTGAGCTTTATCAATTTTTTGTAATACGTTATTTGATTTTAGTTGGAGACATCATCCGACGACTGAAACGTGCAATCAAGACTGATTGAGATCCGTGTTTTGCATTCCGGAGTTTCTTAGATTCTCGGTTTTTCCTAAACTTCTACTCTCATTCTGCTGGATGGAACACATGCAATAATGGAAAGATGTGAAAGCAAAAATTTTATTTTTGTCTCTCCAAGCCTCAGTCATTCTAGGAATCTCGTAACATCCGAGTTCGCTATCCTTGCAACGCTTCATATTCTCCTTACTCTTACCTTTTTCAAACGTTATTATAGTATGGTATAGATTCATCTCTCTTTAGTGTTTGCTTATGCACTGAGCTTTGAGCTTTAACATGCATACAGTATACTGACTACTTTTTTATGTACCTAGGTATGTTCATAAATTATTCGCCTTTCAGCTGTGACTTATCTGATGTTGGTTAATTCGTTGGCCTTGCACGAAAGTTTTCAATCTCATACATATCCATTGCAGTAATCATGCTTGAAAATCCCGCAATAATGACCAAGTAAGGCCAGCTAAATTGATCTCGGTGTAGGTCTCAGAGTTTACTATTAGTGGTAGCAGATCTAAGCCAACTCCAATGGAAATCCATTACTTAGGACACGGTTGTCCCGCCATTTCATCTGCAAGAAGCTCCATCCAAGGATGCGATGTCAAGAATTTGAATAAAAGATGCCTCAGAAATATTCCCAGCACTTTCTGAAGCTCATCAAAACCTTCTGGATATCCAGAAGATGGGATCTTCAGTTTCCCAAATCTTTCCGAATTCCAATGATTTTCCACGGTTTCCTCAGCCTGCACCTAACACTCCAGTCCCTGGTATAGTAGGTAATAGATGTAGCACACACCGACTCTGACTTTCGTACAGTTTTTCCATGCCGTAATTCGGCATATTTCTTCTTCCTCTTTACCTTTGTCTTAGTAAATCTTACGCTTCTTGGAGAAAATCACCAGAGTTCCTAATTCAGGAAAATACGACAGCAGCTGTCACACAATGGTCTCTTTCGTGGTGGTTCGGGTACCCGATGGTGAGGCGATGAAGAACTTAACAGAGAAGCTGGTGAGTCATCTATGGAAGCACTCAGACAAAATGTCGGAAGGACCGCAGCAGAGAGAGATCGCGCTCATGTGGTTAAAAAGCGAGAGACGCAGAAATAACAATTTCCGGAAGAATCTCGCTGGAGCGGTCCCCTCAGCCGGCGAGAAACATCGTGGCGGCGCGACTGCGAAAAGAAACGTTAGGAATAGCCTCAGATAAGCAATGGCCTGATATATGCTGATATATTCAAGAAAGAAACCACAACAATGGATTAAAACAAAGAAGATCCACCGTCTTGCCGATTGAAGGTGGCGGCGTTGATCTCAACGGCTGATCAATTCCACGTACGCTGCCAAGACGGCCGTGCCGCAGTCACGAGGTTTCCCGCCGGCTGAGGGGACTCGTCGTTTCGGATAGACTGTATCTGTTATTACCTTTGATCAACACAACTCAACTATACGATAGTAAATTCAGGACAACCTTGCTCTGACCTATAACATTTGCTCTGAGGATAATCTCAAAGCACCCAGTGAGCCATCTTCTTCATCCGGGGGCAATGGGCCAACTTCAGAGGGAGCCTTCCAAGCCACCGGCACCGCAGAGGTGATTTATATCTGCGAATTTAGATCTTCTAGCATCCATTTACACTCATTGTCGCTATATTCCAGAAAAGCATTTCCTTTGCAGGTTGTACTGAGCGGTGACGAGATCAATATTGCGACATTACTCCAACAGCACGTCAACAACGATATGGATTCAAAAGCATTCAGTGAGCTCTGGATGCAGCCGAGTGGATCGCAGGTGCCGGATAAAAATTCTCATTAAAAGTAGAAAAATAATTAAGTTTGTTTAGCGCTGGTCAAGTGCACGTCCTCTATAATACGAGCCAATATCCCACAAGAGGCTGGGAGTACCACCGAATTAAATTACGCGCATTATTTTTCAATTTCTTGTCCAACTGGGAGATGTTAGCATCACAAAGCCCCGTTTCCATGCATGAGCAAATAACACGGGACTGATATAGTCGACTTCGTTCTTCTAGCTGGAATGTGCGTCAGGAAAGCAGGCATTACGTCGTGCTCTTCGTCATGCTCACATCTGACTTAGCCGTAATGGTTATAGCTTCGGGATGCATTGAAGCGAGGATTAGCTCTGCTCTCTATAATGGAAAGTTTCGTTTAGGAGAACTTCCTACTCCTATGTACCTGTTTTTCTTTTTCTCGGCTGGTCACTCGATAAAGCCAATGGGTCTTAAAATTTGTTCCTACTGAAATTATGGACCAAGTGTGATTTAGGTGCTTATCCTGGTAGAACGGCCGCCAATGACCTCTCAAATGGGTTTAGTCATAAGGTAAGGAAGGATTCTGTGAGGGCGAAACACGTGCTCTTACCTCAATTTTGAGCCACGCTGCACAGGTGCGCACGAATTATTGGCGCGTGGTTTTTTTTTGAGCTCCAATCGGGCAGGATTAGGTAGGATTGATCGAATTCACAAGCCATGCTTTATGTATCTTTGTTTGAGTCATCTCTAGCGTAGACAGCAGCTGGTTTCCCGGATGACCTCTTTCTGTGCCTACACATCTTTGAGAGTCCTCCTGGTTAAATCGCGAGGTGAGGTCGGTTACGGCTCTCTATTTTCGAAGATTTTCTGGGGTAGGCTTAGGAGACTCAGACCTTCCGTGTATGATAGGTCAAGACTGAGTCTCAACTACTATGCGCTCACCATGGATTGGGCCACTAAATGACTACCATTGTAGAAACAGGTGTTGTATCTAACAGGCCGTTTTTGCCATTTTTGTGGATTCAAGACTGATAATCAGAAGAGAAAAGCAGATGTAGTAAATGTTCTGAAACCGTGGAGGACTCCCAATCGTACTAGTAAAAATTGGTTTTTGCGAACCCATTCATCCCCAGTTTACAAAGCAAAATTCGTTCAAATGTAGTTTCGCAAGTGATTTCCTTAAATTTTAGCTTGAAGGGATTGTCCACGTCACTCATTTCATTTGCATCCCGCTTTGGATATGTTAGTGTGTAAGGTCAGTAGTACCAAATGGGTAGGGACAGAGTGGTTGAAATTCGTCCCTGAGGAATCTTGAAAATATCTTTTGAAATAACACTTGCGTGTCAACGGTGGTCTGAGCTGGAAGCTTCTCCAAGCCTTTACAGACCAGATAAATGCGGGCCATGAATTGTGGTAGTTTACGTGTTCGCGCTGTGATTAGTGCTAGCACGTCCAAGAACGTATTAGGACCTTGTAGTGTAGCGGGTCCTAATAGTATGGTTGGTAGTTTAGGGGCCTCCATTGTGGTTGCGTTTGAGTTGGGTGGAAGTACGGTCTTTGCATTAAAGCGCAAGCCAGATAGTGCTACCAGCCTCGGTGGGTTACAGATCCCGTTGTGTCTGCGCCGTTTCCCTGATGGTCGCTCGCGCCGATGCGTTGGTTTTGAGGTCTGGTAGTCGCTGGCAAGGCTGAAGCGGGAAAATCGCGACAAGATTGAATCGTGTGAAAGATATAAGATGTAGAAGAAGTGTTTAGGGTTTGATAGAATTTAGCATAAAATCATTGAAGTGCTAGAAGTAGTCTGATTCTTCATTAGCAACTGCTGACAACTATGATAGCAGTATCACTTTCAGTGCTTCGTGCAGCCGGATGGCTCTGTGACAATGTCCGCTCCGCCAATTCCAATGTTTAGTTCTCCAAGGCGTAGAGTTCCTAACAACATAAAACGTTATCGTCGACAAATATGCAAGGTACTTAGGTTTTCCTTTCCAAACAAAACAGGAAAGAATTGCTTCCATCTGCAGATCTGTGGATCTTCGAACCTTGTGCCCTTTTTACGGTCAAAAATGGTTCATGCGGCTACACACTCAGATTTCAAGAGGTGAGTGACCCTGGTGTACTCGAGGTATTTGTTTCCCTTTCATCATTAACGTTTCAGGTATAAATGTCCACACTGTGATAAACGAGGGATATCCGTAGCAACAATCACTTTACATATAAAATCAAGGCATCCTGGGCAACCTCATAATGAGTATTTCGACGAGATGTGAGTGATCGTGAGCCATTTCTTTACAGCCACTCCATTACGTCATATTTAATTCCTCTATTTTTCTTACAATTAGCTTCCTCGGCTCTTTCACTTCATTCTTCTCACTATCTTTACCTTTCCATCAACCCGTATTATTTATTCCCATTTCCACTGGAAATAATTGTCCAGTTCGTAGCTGCCTCGAGATACAGTCAACAGTGTAATAGGGCCGTGCTTGTTTCAGGAACGAAGAAGAATACGTGAAGCTGCTACTTCTCACAGAAAAATGTTTCGATAATCCATATATGTGATTTATTGAATAGTGATATATCAGATATTGTGTAGATCTTACAGTTTTATTTCGAATAAACTACTTGATTAGAACTTGATGATTTTGGAGCAGAGACAATATTTCTCACAGCGAAAGCTTTTGAGAAAAACAGAGCTCTCTTGAGAACGCGGGACATGTAGTTGCGCCGGAAGCGACGGTTATAGAAAATGCTGTGCCCTCAAACAACCGCCGATTTCCTACATTAACTGACTTATGACCAACATATAACCAAATTTCCGTCATCACTGAACTACTTCATTGTGATTCCCATCTATTTGCGAATGGTGATCCTAGAGAAGGAAAGAACGAGCAAGAACATGCGTGTTGAACAGTAGTAATACACAGTGATCCTGGTTATACACTTTTTAGACCAAAGCACTGGCAAAAGGTCCAACAATATACGCTTCGCCGCTGTCAGTACATGCTTCTTCCACTTCTCTTTTTTGTTTCGAATAAAGAAGTGTTTATTTTACAACAATTCTGGGGAAATACTGTATCGGAACTAAAATACATCTCAAGTATTGCAATTATTTTGTATCCAGTGCAGAAGTACGGTCACAACTAATGTGTTAGAACCTTTTCGACTACTTTAATTGAGGTAAAAACGTGAACACATAAATGGAAAGAACATAGAAAGTGGAACACTAACAGGATTCGAGCCTCGAATCTCCTACAGATACCTTATTTCCTCAACCACTCTACTACGCCGCAACTGATCTAGTTGGCGAGAAGGTCTTCATAGTCATAAGGTATATACAGTATCGGCTAGCGAAATACTGGTATACCTGCTGTAGAACATTATGAGGCAAAGCCTCAATCCATGGGGGAGGGGGGAGGTGAGGGGTGGTTCCATTTCGATCTGTTTAAGCTTTTGCACTTGTAAAATGCGATTATGAAATTGCGGTTCGAAGAATGTATGTATTGGTAGAGCTAATTCACTGTTTTTGAGGCTAAAAGAATAATTAAAGGCAGCACCCACAAAAAAAATCGTCACTCAGATTTTAGCGCGATCTTAGGTGTCCGAGTATAAAGAACATGGATGTGGTCAATTTTGTGAGTGCTCACGTTAAAATCGTTTTCGGGTGCTAATGATTTGCTGCATTATAGCAAAGCGGACGAGTTACACTGGTGGAGTAGATCAAGGAAGTCGATAAGCTCTATTGCCAACGAATTTCTTTGCGCAACTGATACTCGACTAATTTTTCAGCTTTTCTGGAGGAGGAGAAGCACAAACGAACACGAAATAGAATGTTTACCGCAGAGATATACTTCAAGAAAAGAAACAAAACTTGAGGTTAAGTGCAAAGCGCTAACAAACAAACATTCACACCATATTCGAAAATTCGAAAGTTTTGGGGAAAAGAAGAGGTTGTACGATCTAGTAACAACTGGAAGAAAGTACATGGGGTAGACAGATCATTACAATGTATAAATTCTCGAAATGAGCATGGAAAATAAACGTTTTCTTCGGAAAACTGATTGACTGCGTTTTCTTCGGAAAACTGATTGACAGCTGATTCGTATCGTGCTCTTGCCACATCTCATCCGCGGATACCCGGATACCAAGTCTAACTTGTAATATATTGGGAACGCTGATGCCTTCGGCGGTGCAACTTGCGTAGAATTACTGGGACTATCAACCAGACTCCAAAACATTCAAAATTTTGGAGATGAAGATTATCGTGGGTGCTGCCTTTAACGGCTTCAAAAAAGGAGGGAATTGCTTCATTTTCCTAAATATTCCAAATATCAGCTTTATAGATAAGCATGATTTCAGAAGCAGAATGATGACCACACAGGATCATGTTTAACTAGGACGCTGGAAAGTGGGTCGGGCAGCCAGTTGAGGTATGCACAAAAACTTCACACGTGCGAAATGCTTGGAAAATTAACAGATAAGCAAAAGTAATGATTAACTGAGCTCAAATACAGAATCCTTCTCATGAATTACGTGTATTTTATCAGTCTGGCCACTGCGCCAACTTCGGGCTTCCAGTCTTCTCATGGCCTTCCAAGCTTTGCCTGCAAATTTTTAATCACGCATCTAGATGTAAAGCAATTCTCCGATACAATGATGGTACACATTGTTCTTTTGTAAAATTTCTTACACTCCTATGACCAACCACTCCCGACTCTGCACACATGTGAGCAAGCCACCATGAATAGAAAATAACAACACCATCGTGTTCAGCGTGCATTATGCACAAAAAAGGCTGCGAATTTTGAAACATTGATTCACAAGCGTTTCGCTTTTTACCCACCATCATTACAAACCAGACGATGGGGAGGAACCAGGGATGAGGGGTGCGTCAGAGGCGCTATAAGAGGGAAGATGCTGTAGAAACGGATCCACGGTTGGATGTGACTGCGCAGGCAGCCAATATTAGAGAAGACGTCATCTGGCGGGTTCACTGTCGGGTAGCGCCAGCGTTCAGAAGTAGGAATTCAGCTTCGAATAGGTCAACTGCCGCGTAAGAGATGCGCCAGCGCCCGGAAGTGTTAGGAGGTCATCGTGTCGACAAGCGAAGCGAATACCAAAAGAATCCGGTCTGTGATCAGGCTGGTGAATAATAAAAGAGCTTAATATAATAGTACACATAAAGCACACGGCTCGAGCATGCTCATTAATGGTTTCGGAAAAAAAATCCATGTGGAAAACCGACATTGAACCTGCAAAAGAATTACATATGAAAGATCCAGTTTATTATAAGTAGATCTGAAACATCTACACAATCGATCTCAAACGTGTAATAATCATTACCGTAACGTGTAATAATAATGGCATAATCAGAAAAAGTAAACAAGAACACTGGGAATCTCTAAACAACGGATGCTAACCAAGAAACTGTATCACAACCTATACATATTTGAAAGAAAGCAGATATAAAATGAGGACAACGGATTTTTTTTAGCGGAATAACTAAAACAGAGATTTTTATCTTTGAACTGACGATAACGTTCAAACCCCTCACAATATGCTAAGGAAAAATAATTCAAGAAACAGCTACTTCGCATACTTCATTATCTCTACAACCTAGCCAGAGCGCCGCTTCGTAGTTCTCACGAGCGCAGCTACCGCAGCATATTGAAGAAAACCGACTAAGAGTTGTCAGACTTGCTGAGTTAGTTGGTTAACAGAGTACACCACAGATACGCAAAAGAATTTAGTGATGAAAATGGAGGATATTTCAAGCACTGGCGTACAGTAAACATAGCTTAGACATGTAATTTGTATAACAGATCTAAAAAGGAATGCCATATTAGAGCTAAGGAACAAAGAGACATGCAACAATAAAGGAAAAACTGTTGTCGAAAATATGCAGAGGTGCGAAAAAATATAACTGACGTGATTGTGGGTCATAATAAAACATATCGGGTAAGGTGATGTTTTGGTGAGTATTTCTCCTCTACATCACACAAATCCAAGAACAGAAACATTATCCACCCCATTTCGTCTCATCATGACCCACAATCAAAACCTATTGCACCTGTGCTGAGTTTTTGATGAGTACATGTACTGTCGGTAGGGAAATTAGAGCCTATCTGTTGTTTTCGCTCATATTAAGAAATAAGATTCGATGTCTGCTCGCTACCGAAACCAGAAATAAGTGACCGTAAAAGTGAGAACGAGAGCAGTTTTGCTTGATTCTACCCCGGATTGAAGTCGAAGAGCCCTCGTTCTCTTTGGAGTGACAGAACGGCAACAAAAACGACTGTTTCCATTCATCAGTTGATGGTGCCTGCAGGAATAATGTTGAGAACAGTACTTCTGACTGGCATCTGTACCTTTGCTTGTCGGAAAATCGTTTTCTGACGTCATTGCTGAAACGATATCTGCGATCTTTCTCGTCAATGCTCCATAGACGAATTAATCGTTGTCCTGCGGATGATAGTGATGAATACGTTCGACATCCTGCATGAGCATGCATGCCAATGATGGAGCAGATTTTCTCCTAAACCCGGATGAAGGATGAAGCTAACAATGTTGTGCAACCATTCAACGTAGGATAAGCTGATTTCTTGAGTTCACGATACAGTTGTAATATTGGCATTTTTATTCGAAAAAGTGGAAACAAAAAAATTAGGAGCACTACTGTCAAGATACCTGCACACATTGACAGCTTTTCGCGGTCCTATCCAACATATTGTTGCGGTCAAAAAACCTAAAAGGCAGCATTGTTCTGGAGGAAAGATATATCTGGAATCTCCGCAAACTGAAGAGAGGGTATGAAAACCCTTAGCTTCTGAAGTGCTAAACTTTCCTCAACTATTTCTGTTCGATACTGGCACAGATAATCTGAGCTTATCCAATTGGGTTCACATACTACTAGCACGCTTTGTGAGGTACTGTGTTGAGGAAGAGATGAGAGAGATTATGTAAAATCTACCTTCTTTCACTGAGTTCAACGGGTTCTTCAGGTAATGTTGTGAGCGAGTTACAGACAAACCGCTTCCAAATAGAAAAAAGAACTCAGCACAAAGCGCTGATAGCAATTCTAACTACCGGAATTTCAAAATTAAAATTGCATTGAATGTCCTCAGTGTCTAAAGACTGAAATTATCTACAAAGCTAAAGATTCGAGCCGCATTTGGCTAGGATGGATGCAGAGCGCAGATCCGTGACTACGCGCTGTGAACACATTCATGCAAAATGTTTACCATTTTCATGCTCATCCATTTTGTTAGCACCAAATCGCGATGAAAAGTGAGGAACAGACTGAAGAATCCACACAAACAAAAATTTTTTTTACCTTATATATCGTGCTTCACAAGAACCGCCACACAGATCGGGGTCGCAGTCTCCAGGCCGCACGCCTTGACAAATTGGTTCTACAAGACGGGACCTTAAAAAAAGTTTGTCAGAATTTAAGTAGTACCTTCGCGATATTTTTACTCTACACAAGCCCAAATCTTAACCTTGAATGGATTAGCTTATTATTCCACTGGATACTTTTATTAGATACAACTTTGGCAACGGCAGGAACTTCGAAAACAAATATCCTTTGAGATTAATGTAAAATATCAATGACGAGAATTATAGTGAAAATAAGGAGTTGACAATGAGCTATACAAAATTTCGATGCTGTGTAGTATACATATTGTTCTCCTCCGTGCCATATGTACGTATTTGCTAGAGTAGATTTAGAGTAGATGTGTCGCGACTCCGTGCGACTCTATTTGTAACATCTTGAAACCTACGCTCTTCGCACGCGCACGACAGGCTCCACCCCTCCGCCGAAACTGCATGAATAGGGGCGCGCGCGTACTCAAAAAGTCATTCGTCTAGCGTCAACCTTCGGGAGCGGTAGCGTAGCAAGGCAAGAGGATAGATGATGGAACAACACATGTGTCGAGCAACAACACAACACAGCAATTCACATGGTACGAGAAGGACAGGAGCTGCGCTACAAAGAGAAATCCCAGCGTTCGTAGCTGCGCGAGGAAGTGTGGAGCACACGCTGCCCTTGCGGAGCACGGCTCATACGTCGGGGAGTTTGTGTTTTGCCATCTAACGTAGTGATGGGTCGGTTGTGTTCCTCGCTTAGTCTTTGTATTGTATTTGTGTACAGGGGTATCAAAAAGTTTCCGGCCTGGACCACTTGCAGATTAGCTACTGCATTGAAATTTTAAACGAAATAAATGTGCATCCCTCGAAGTACAAAACACTCTTCATCTTGTCATTTTATTAGACTTGCCCAATTTTATAAGAATTTTTATCACCAAAATATAAACACCGAACGTGGACTCTTCTTCGTTATTTGTTTTGTTCCGCTGGAGAGCCGTTTCAGATTTTCTCACGGATTCTAGTAGCTAGTCCCTAGACCTCATCTAAGAACTGGCAGGATTAGCGAAATGCATACGCATTTTCAAGAAGCTATACAATTTGTGAAAAGGGATGTCTCATTGAAGAGCCTGACTTCCGTGGTTGAATTTCTGCAGTCATTTTTTATGGCTCGTTTCCGAAACGGGTGGAACAAAGTAGCGTTGTAATTATCTACTTCATTGGGGTTTAAGTACATGTGGTTAGGTGATACGATCTTTTCTCTATCGCACAGAACTTTGGGCAAGACATTTTCACCCCCGCTTTCGTGTTCGATCGCACTGCTCTCAGAGATCTGCCCGTCCTGACCCATTACTCCGCACTAGGGACCTCAAACCTCGGCATTGAATTTGCTATTTATCGGCAGTCAACATACTACAGAAGATCCTTTTCGCTTTCTACGAAACTCCCAAAAATCTTCTTTAAATATTCAACTGGAATTTTCTTGTTGGACGCCGGAAAGGTTTTAGAGACTCAATGTTCTGCGAAGGTTAAAATTCTTAGATGGTAGCCCAAAAAATTTTCAAGGGAAGTTTTGAATAGCTTAGGTCTTGCACGCTTTCTGCTCCTAAACTCTTTCTGCAATGCTCAGTAATTTTTTCTACAGCGGCAGTAATCTGTCTTCGTCTTGTCTCTGCTCGTTGATCAGGGGTCACTCTGTTTCTGACCGATTGTCACTCCATTAAAAATACTGAGCTCCGAAATTTTATGTGGGAGTGCTAGAAGACTTACTCTTTCATCAGAATTCAGGGGCGGATTTAAATATTGTGCAATGAGTTTCGTTTACAAAACAAAAATTCGTCGGTTGCTTCTCGCTGGATACACATTTTTCGAGCGATAGCCATACCTTGGCTTGAATAAAACGTTTTTATTTCTAGGAACTTTAACGAAATCTCATGAAACTTTGCAAATTAACATGAAAGGCTTCACACTACATGGTGCTCTCAAAACCATGCAGAAATATGGAACAGGCAAGCGGAGGCCGGAAACTTTTTGATACCCCTGTATATACTCGTAGCGGGCTATGAATATGGGCAGTGTTAATGTTCTATTGTGTAGCAAGCAGAACAGACAGATGCCACGAAGGTAGTGGCCACAATTTCCAGCACAGTTACTATCTTATACATGTTCATTATCAGCGCTGGCAGATAAGATGGCAGCGCTGATAATGAACATGTATAAGATAGTAGAAGATCATCTGCAATATCACAGATAAGTGGCAGATCATCTGCGATATCACATGTGTCGTTCACTGTCGATTGTGCATGGTATACGGGATAGGGTTATGTCACAAGTGTCGTAGTGGCAGTTGTGGAACTTCGTTCTTTGGCAGGCGGACAATAGCATTCAAACGCAATCCTCTAAGCTACCAACATCGGCGAGGCACACGCCTGGTATGTGCTGTTCGGGGGTTCTGGCGAGTAGCTCCGCCGGTGCATGTTTTGTGATCTCTATCCACTGAACGAGCTGCCCCAGTATTCACGACATTATGCGACTAGTTTGACAATTAAACAACAAAATCTAATTAATTCGCGTAAAATGTGAAGATGTGATGTACGAATACTACGCGCTACAGTCCAAGTCCAAAGGAAAAACTTGCAGTGACCACGAGAAAACTTCTTCGCGTTTTACACACTTGCTCTTTTAACATTTGCCGAATTCTTTGACGATTCTCTCTTAACGTCAGCGGACTCCGGAGTAATTTGATACACAGTGAAGAAAAACTACGTACACATCATAGGAAAAACATACTCTGTAGTAAAATTTTAAGGTTGTATTGGCTCTGAGGATCTCCGAGGACGCAGAAACGTTCTACTATCGTGTATGAAGAGGAATGAACGAACAAGAACGTACGTTCTATCCATAGCGACCAAGGTCCGTGCATATAAAAAACCTATCATGATCGGAGGAAATCGCACTTTGGGAAAATGGAGGATGACCTGTGGCTTTATGCATCCCACCGTGACGAGACAAAGGATACAGTACCATGCGCGGCGGGAGCAACACAGTGCTCTCCGCGATGTACACGTAATGGAAGCGTCCCCGTGAGTGCTCACTGGACATCCAACCGCCAATCCAACGTATTTTCAGCAGCATTTTCAGCAACGTATGTCGATTTTGTTTCTTTTTCTTTTAGAAACAAAAAGCAACCAGCATTTATGCTAAGAAAATCTTTTTCACATTTAATGTTATGATGACTGCATTTGAGATTTATTTGAAACCTTTTCATAAATACTACTCGTCGTTATTTGCATTGTGCGCCTATTTTGCTGCCTTCCTGTACTTGTGGTTGTGTTGTTGTTGTTGTAGTTATGTCTTTTTCGGGTAGTCAACCACATGTACGATCATGTAGGAAAAGAAATATTGCCGTGCTGCCTTTATACCGTAAGTAGTTGGCTACAGAGAATTATTAACTTAAGCTGTGGAAGCAACACTTGGAGAGAAAAATCAACAGTTTTCTGTATTACATATCGCAACTACAATTACTAACGGTAATCTCTCGATTAAACAGTCCCAAGAGCTTAAGACTAGCTATAAGAAACCTTTGAAATGCAGAACATCACTGATTCAAATGCAGTACACACACTAGTCAACATTTACGGAACAGCCATTTGAAGAATTGTCAGTTGAAATGAACAAGAGAAGTATCACTCAGACAAAAGTGCCGTGCGAGCGGGCCCCGGTAGAGCGGGTCGCAGCCATGTCGCAGCCCGCTCGCTTGGTTGTCGCAGCCCGCTCGCACGGTTGTCGTGGCCCGCTCGCCCGGAAAATCCTCGTGCGAGCGGGCCGCAACAACATAGGTTGGTCTGAAATACCGTGCGAGCGGCCCACAAGAACCGTGCGGGCGGGTTGCGACAACCGTGCGAGCGGGACGCGACATGGCCACCGCGCGCTCTACCGGGGCCCGCTCGCAGCCATTTCGCGTCCCGCTCGATCGGACTTTTGTCTGAGCACCTCCACTTTAACGAAAATGGACTGCTTCACACTACCTGTTCTACGCCAATAAGAGAAGATTTCCTAACCGCCGCTTGCGAGTCGCAGTATCTCCATAAGCATGTGCATCGTTGGAGCCGTTCATCTACCTCCCGCTCCCCAAAGAAAGGGGCGCGGGAGGCTCAAAAAAGTGTCGGACAATCCGTGATGTAAGAAAGCAGGCGGCCATATCTATCATGAGGTTGTTTCGCCCGATGTGAGCACCGAAAGGATGAATGAAAGACTGTTGTTGTGGGGTAGTAGCGGCCAACCCAATAAAACTGTGACAAAAAGGTCCTATAAAGGAAAAGTCTTTCGACATGTCACCAAGCAACCTGTTCTCGATAAACACTTTAGAAGCCTTACTTTCATATAATGGAGCATCTACGAACCACTGTTAAAAATGTAGGCAGCCAAACACCAAAAAACTATCCCTCCGAAAATGTAGCGTGGAGCACTTTCTCTTTTCCTTTCCGAAAACTCAAGCTCTGCATAGCGCGTGATGTTAGCCAGAAAAAAAAACTCCTGGATTTTAGTGTTCAAAATGGGAGTTACTTTGATACACTATTTTATTTATTTATTTATTTGTTTATTGATGCAGTACATCCCACTCTATTGCTGTACCTGACAGATTTGTTTGGTCTGTGAATTGCTTCGTTACAGCGAGTTAAAGCTCAGAAACGAAAAGAGTGCAAATCTGCGTTCTGAATATTCATTTTAACTAACTTAGTGCGGTTGTTCTAATATGTGGAATTGAACCTTCAAACAGAGTGAATTGGAAATATAGGGGTATCAAGAAGTTTCCGGCCTGTTCCATTCATCTTTTCTCAAAATTTTAAGTGCAGTGGTGCAGCACGAAGTCTTTGAATACGCCATGCCAAAATTCACATTTTTGAGCCGACTTGTTCAAAAGTAATGGCGCTTTTTCCTAGCCTAACCAGGGGGGAGGTGGTTCACAAGCTTCTCGACAGCGCACCCGTCCACAGATCAAGAGTTGCGGTTGCTGCCACACGAGAACGGGGAATCGAATCATTGAATCACACATCCTATAGTCTGTCCTTGGCATGCAGCAACTATTTCTGCCTGGAAATGTGGAACAGCATCTTCGTGCAATGATGTCCAGGGTCGAAAAAAAGCTGAAGCCGGCAATTGGAAGATACTCTGCCTCGTGTGATAAAAGAACCCTTTGAACGGTTCAAAAAATTGAAATTGAGCAATGAAAAGCGTATTAATGTTTGAGGAACCTATATTTTGCTACAACAAAGTTTCGCTGTAGACCTTTCGGAGGTGGTCAAGGCCGTGAAACTTTCTGATATCCCTGTTGCTAAGTCCCACTAACCGTGCGAATCCACATCATTGACAAATGATTCAGTTTCAACTGTCCTGTCCACTTTCTGAACACAGCAATCTAGACATCCGTGTAGTCAAAATTATTCTAGGGTTTTCGTGTTCATTGGTAGGAGTTCATACCATGTGCAGTAAACGAACCCAAAGACACGTTTCGCCACTGGTATTGAACAGTAAACAGTATTGAAGTGTACGCATCTTTTTGGCTGGATTATCGATTCTCAACAGCTCTCTTTATCGCTTGGGTTTAACGCCGGCTGAGCTCGTACTTCGTGACGCCTCAGGTAAGCAAATCGTTAACATGCACGAAAAACGCTGACACCTGCACGTCATTAATATCACCACTGACAACCGACGACCATCAATTGTTCGCACCTACACATCGGCGTAGTGATCGCTGAGCTCCCAACTATATCAACACGAGTGGAAAGTACTGTTGACGTCGGCGTAGCAATGGAAAAGCCATGGGAATGATCCCCTCACAGTGGTTTTCCGCCCGTCTTTATCAAATGAATAGCTGCGGAGTAATGACGATCTCACCCGTGCTGCCAGGAATAGAAAAACCTCAAACTAATGAGTTTGTGATGAATTTAGCAATATTAACACGAAACAGGTTCGTTACGTGGAGTAAATGCTGTCGTGTAGAGACTCGCATCTGCTTCAGCACTCCCCCGGAATCTTCATGAACGAGACGAGTAACCAAGAAAACCGGCACACTATAATATAATAGTATCGTTGCATTTGCTCTAATACTATAATAGTATTAGAGCAAATGCAACGATAAGTAGTCCGATGGCGTAGCCTAGACGTGAATATCTCAAAGGCGCCGTTGATGGTGTACCTAGACCTGGATAAGCAGATGTCAATTGGTTAGCTGTAACATGTCTTGAAATTAATCAACGTGTATGAATTTTGTAGTAGAACGAAGCATCGTTAGCTACGCTTTTTCTATTGAACTGGTTTCTCATTTAGCCAAAGATTCCAAAAGTTATTTGCATACCTGATTGTAGGAGCACCCCGAGTGCATGAATAAACAATAAACGATATGTTAAATACGTCATCCCATCAATCCCACTCCACTTATAGCTTGTAAAGCATCTTTATTCTGGCTGAAAGGAGCCTAAAAACTTACGCTAAGTAGTTTGATGAGTAATTATCCAAAAGTGCAGGAGATTATTGGTTCCAAGAATAAGTGTATGAGGTCTTTTGCTTCTTATTTCATCCAGTTTTGAATTATATACGCTTTGGCACCATGTACTATTTTAGTACTGAAATATTTCAATGTTTGTTTATCTGTCAGATCTTCACCCATGTGAAATTATTATACTAGCAATTTACAACGCACCATTTATATTGAATAAATGAATAAATGAGTAAATAAATGAATAAATATGGAATGAATCCTGGGTGGTTTTTACGAGCACACATGTGAATTATTTCAGAAACAACCCATAAAAATATCTTGGAATGTTACTTCTTGTAAATGAACACTGAAATGATTAAGGACAATACATATGATCATGAAACAATATAAAGAAACGGATTGCTTCCCTTTCAGGATCAATCGTTTTAGCCATGGTGATTCCTTCACTTGCAAAACTCCAAAAATGATTCCTTTATTTGGAAAAATCTAAAAATTGCTATTATTCATTCAGAAGGGCTTAAAATCTCTAAATCTTGTTCTAATTTTGAAGATTTCCTTGAACGACTGATTTTGCTCATTGAACAACTACAGAGAATTAGATACATTAAGGAACTCATACTAAAATCGATCCGTAATTGTATCCCGCACAAAAAACTATGACATAGTAGCAGGCGTTCTTCAGTAGCGTAAGAAACAACAATGAGTTCTTTTGTGAAATAATTACACATATAATTAGACAGGTCTCTGGACTAGTGCCCCTTTTTTCTGTAAACTACTTGATCTTCCCCACTACCCTTGATCTACCTGTCTTAACTCCAACCTCGCCCTTTCCCTAAGCTATTTGCAGCACCTGCCTTTTCTACAGCAGCCTGCCACTCTACATCACTGACGAGCCTCGGGAGAATTTTGGGACAATTCTAAACTAATGCCTCTTCAGAAATAAAGGCGAAACAGACCCACATCCTAGTTTCCCACACCTGATGCATTATTCCGCTCTAAGTATAGTAGGTACCTCGTCCAGAGCGAACCAGTGTTTATTTATCAAGACCAGATGATCCAGTACTTTGTGGTAGCGCCACCTGAGATAAAGATGGTGCGTCATGATGCCGCAGCTTTCTTTTACTGTCAGCAAAATTAATTACACCATACTTTATTTACTGCACCTGACATTACACCATTTTAAAACGTGAGGGTGTCAAAATTCTCTGAAGAAGAATAACTGCTCGCCAAGTCGTGAATAAGAGGTGGATAAGAGATCAAGAAACTAACGTCCCTCAGATTCATTTGCTGACACAATTTCCGGTGCCCTTCTTGGGAGGAGCAGGAGCTTGGAAAAAAGGGATGGACGTGTTGATTCCATCGCGCAGTTTATTGTTGCTGATGTTGAGATTCTCGACGTGCCCACTCCCCAAGGTTTAGGAGGACAATTGCAGGAGACTATAGAATCTGGAGGGATTCGCAAAAATCTCCCAGGATCGGTGAACAACCGAGAGAGGCCCTCATTCGCCTCAATCTTGAATAAGAGAAAAATTATCACATTACGAAGCACTTCAGTCATCAGAAGATCGGAAGCTAGCCTATCACATAAATACGTATTCAGGTTGGTCAAATCAGTAGAATAGGAACGGAAAACAGGCAGGAAATCGCGTTACTACTGTAGAAATTAAGCGTAGTGCCATTGGTGTGTTTGCGCACAGAAATTTGCTACTCGCAAAAATTGAGGCCGACGGGTAAAACGGCCTTACTATAGTCACATTTTAAAACTTTCGCAATCTTCACTCAGTACTGTAGCCGAAGTCTTCCTTTGTAAGAGGAACTCAAAATCCTTACACTACAAGGGAATTCGGGACGGAACCTTCGACACCTGCGTGCGTTTTAGAGCCGATACAACTACTTCTCTCCTCTATGATATTGCTCCTAATGCGGGGATAATCTCTATTGAACAAAATAGGAATCATGCTCAAAAATTCTCTAAAAATAACAGCTAATTGTCGAATTTTTCAGTTTCTTTCTCTTTTTAGGGAGCAACTGTGTTTCTAAAAATGGTGATGCACCCTGTAAAACAAGCTGATCATCAACAACTGTAAAATTGTAAAACAAACTGATAAAACAATACTAATGTGCACCCTAGAAAGTTGCAGTTTTTGTGGAGAAGGTAGATTCCGTGACTGCGTCAACGCCGTGGGACCTGAACGATGGACGCGCAGAAAGCATGCTCCAAGTGAGAGGGTCGAGTGGGTCCCGCCGCGACACTGTGGTTGCTACACTATGAAACCGCACAAGCATTTAGTCTATATTTGTGACAAGGACTGTATGTAACGCTTCTTATTTCGCTTTAAAGTTTATTTATTTATTTATTTATTTATTTATTTATTTATTTATTTATTTATTCAAAGCACTCTAGGTGCACCAAACGAAAAACATAGGCAGTTGAACAAGTACGCTCAACGGGTGAGTATCGGAAACAACGTAAAAATATTAAAAATATTAGGATTAGTAGATAAAACATATAGAAGAAGAAGGATCACGTCGCTCTACAAGGGACCGAGCAACGGAAAAGTGACTATGTGTGCATAGCGGCCAAGGAATAGGCGTGTTACCCAATGTTTATGTAAGTAAATTCCAGGCAAATGAACGCAGGGAAACGCCATTTCCCACGAGTACAAGGACATGCGTGGGAAATCTGGCCGCAGATTTTCGGATGTTAGGTATTCCCTCCCCTAACAATCTGCGGTCAGACTTGCCAAGTAAGTGACATACAAGCATGGGTAAAAACAAAACCATTCCTTGGTTGAATAAAGTAGGGAGTACAAAGTTGCAGAAACCTTGCAAAGCGACGAGCCAACACCAGAAATGCAACCCATGTAGACAAGAGAGCATCCATTAATAGGCATTTGATTCATATTGAATCATGCTCCAAAAATGTGGCCACCATATGAATAGCTTTGGAAAAAACAGTAAGTTTTGAAAACTTTGACTATTTTATCCTTTCTTCTTGAGTTGCTCTCGGTCCTAGCATATTTAGCGTTTTTCTAATTTTCGTTTAATATCATTATTATTATTATTATTATTATTATTATTATTATTATTATTATTATTATTATTCATGCTATTCCTCCACCTTTCCGAGTATTTCCCTTCCTTCTTCAACCCTTCAACTCGTTCTTGTCTTGATCTATTCATGCCAGCCCCACCCACTACATGGCCGCTCTAAACAACGAAACTAACAGCCCACTCGTTTTAATCTAGCACCACAAAGCCATAAATCATTCATGGATTTTTGCAGCAAGAAGGACGGAACATGTGAACATCAACGATCACAAACGCCGACGATACGCAAAAAGTATTTTGAGGTTGTCGAACTCGATGTGAAGGATTGTTCTTGAAGAGTCGACAGAAACTAGGATTGATCGAGGCAAATAACAATCAGAGATCCAGGAAAGAGAAATCTAAAAAGAAACACCCACCAAGGAAGCCTTTTTGGTAGAAGTTTCATCTTCAAATGAAAACGGGAAACGGCAACAGCTATAAAGAAGAAGGCTACAATAGAAACACACGAGATGGACATAGGAGGCAGTAGCAAGATGTTAAAATGCTCAAATAACGAAGAAAACATCAAATAGGGTGAAAATTCACAGCACGAAAGGTGCAGTTGCGCCACTTGCCTCTTGAGCTCGTGAAAAAAGGGCAATTTATACCAGGTGCGTGCGTCAGTCGCGCATCAGTCGCACGCATCCATTTGCAAGAGATTTCCGATGAAGACCGGTCAACACGGCATGTACATCCTCAATGAAAAGAACGCGCGGCCGTCGCGAGGCCGTAAACGCGTGCGTCTGAGCTGCGACTGCGATGCGACTGCAATGCGACTGTGCCCTATTCTCCATCATATAGACGCACGCGCGTCAGTCGCACGCATCCAGTATAAATTGCCCTAAACGCACTTTCATTCACGCTCACTGTAGCTTAGTAGATTGATGAGCTGATTGATTAATTGTGTTATTCAATGACCACGCTATATAGATGCAGTGGACGTCAATGATGGTGACCCATCCATGGCCTCGAGAAGGACGCCGAGCAACTGCCCCGCGCGCACCGAGATCGGTGTCGTGTGCCGCCGGAATGCTATTCCTAGGCGTTTTTCTTCCCGATTCGGTCCAAAATCCTTAGAACGAGTAGAAAATCTGCTAGAAATAGCATAGCAGCAGCAAAAGACATCGGTCATGGCCCGCGCGTCGCGGTTACGCAGCATCCTTCTCGAGGCCGTGGATAGGTCACCGCCGTTGACGTCCACTGTACATACAGTGAAAAGCAATCATAGTTACACTGCTCAAAATTGAGACCGTGCCGCACCAGTTTTGCGGCGATCAACTATGCGCTGTGGTCCTCTGACATAAAATTGATGCTTCGCTTATTCTGTCCATCCTCAGACACTGGAGGGGGGCTATGCTCAACGAATGCAGCTCTATCCTCCTGGCCTCGCCCCGCCCCGCCCACCGGCAGCCTCAGATCAATACAATTCCAAATGGGAACTCGATTGGCATTGTCACCTTATGGCCTCATTTTCTGCTCCGAGGGGGGGGTTTCGGCGCCGCCCGCCGAGCACAGAGCTGCGGCACCTTGACGGATTGGGCGCCGTGAGTTGGAACACAATTGCCAGTGACGTCACAAGCCGCCGCACGCGCGGCGGCTGCGTCGGCGGCGGAATTTCGAAAATGCCGCACGGGGTTTTTTTTTGACCTTAGCGGGGGTTTCGTTCGTGTCGGGGTGTTGCGCATGTTTTTCGTTTTCTTACGTTTCTGTAGAGTTTATGTGAATGTTTCTTCTTTGGAAATGTTTTCTTTTTCAGGAATCCTGCGAAATATGGAAGTTGCAGAGGTGCAGACCATCGACATCGAAATCGTTGGAGAACACGCCCGCGCTGTGGATGCCCTCGCGAACATGTGGAGCTTCACCGATTCTGAGGTAAGTTTTTTCATCTCCTCAGCGATGAAAACTCCGCGCCATGGAGTTTTACAATTTCCTGTCTTTTTTTGACGGAATTGTGAGTGACGTCATGCCCGATGTGGTAAAAACTTGTGAAACACCACGGCGCGGAGTTTCTCTTCTTTGTTTCCCTCCTCAAATCATCCAACCGATCATTTCGAATGTGCTCAGTGAAGAAAACTCCATGCCGTGGAGTTTTACAAGTTTTTTTTTCTTCTTTGATTATGCAAATGTGGTGACGTCATGCCTAACGTGAAAAAAAAACTTGTAAAACTTCACGGCGCGAGGTTTCCTTTGTGGTCATACATCTGAGATCAGCTTCCCTTAACTCCAAACTGTTCACCTCGAAAATTGTGAGCTGTGCGACCGTGATCTTTCTCGCCTACGTGGAGTGTTTCGGACTGTGGAGTACGTCTGTCTGAGACGGAATCAGCTAGTTGCGCCATGGTCAATAATTTCCGCAGTTTTCCCTAACGTCATGCACTTGGATTGCAGGGAAAATCCGTAAGACCGACTTTGCTGTATGGAGGCTTTGTTTTAGTCTCTCGCCTAGAGTTTCTTCGATGGACGTCGTGGACGTCGAAGTGACTAGCATGGATCCCGGAATTCCCCTGCTAAAGAGGTTGCTGCACGTTGAAGCCGACTGTACTTTCGTTGAAAAGTGAGGATTTCTTTTTCATCAATATCAATGTTTGGTTGATGGTGAAGTATACATGGTCGTATGAGAGAGATAGCATTTTTTGATTTCCTTCTTGGCTCACTGCGTTGGTAAGCATTTGAGTAATGTTTGTGGACATTCGTAGTGAGTGATTGAGGTTGGTAGATGAAGCTAGAGTTGGAACAATTCATGCATTGCAACATTGCAACAATTCATGCATTGGAACATTTCAGAGATGAAATTTTTGCTGCCTTCTGATTTGTGACGTTTCATCAAAGTATATTCCGACCGATCTGTTTTTCCTTACCTGAACTCAGACGACTACCCGATCTTAGTCACGTTAAACCGGTCTCACACTTTTTTCATGATCACAGACGCTTTACCTCTGGCTTTGACGTTCTAACTCGATTCTGACTTTTTATTTACTCGGATTTGGCTTTTACTTGATCTTAGACATTTTCACCATGTATTAGGGGCTCAAGCCGAACTTGGGTGTTTTAAGCCGAAATGGAACTTTTAGCCGAAATAGGCTATTTTTTCTGATTCCTGACTCATTTTTTGAACATCAACTACATTTTTGTTATCCCGGCCTTTGAGAACTTCACTTTTTTTCATGGCATCTCCTCTAATATTTTGCTCACTATCACGAGTTATCATAGGCATCTGGTTGTTTTTGAATTTTGCAGCATGTGTTGCTTTAGTACTGACTGTCCTTCCTATTTTTTCTCTCACTTGAGCGCCATTGTCACTTACCATTTGTTTTTTGCGATATATTTTTTTGTTTTTTTCTCAAATTTTTGCCCGTTCATATTTTTGAGTTTTATTGTTCTTCTTGTGAAGTTCTGAAGATTTTAGTTTCGCATTGCATAGCTGTTGTTTAGAAAACGATAATGAAGTTTATTTGCGTTTCCGTGTTGTTCAACACTCAATTTAGGGGTTTTTAGCGCACATGTCCGCGGGTCTCCCAAAGGCCCGCGGACCCGTGCAGCGGAATTATTCCCCCCAAGTGGTTTTGGGACGACAAAAACCAAGTAATAGGGCGACGAAATCCGTTGAATGGGGCGACGATGCTACCTTCTCTGGGGCGAGGATCCGCAAAAGCCGGGGTGACCATATAGATATAGACCCTCTTGATTATGACGGTTCGGCAGCTCACCTCTCAATGACAGGCGAGGTGAGCTGCCTTCGGCCGAGCATAGTCCCCCTCCAATGTCCGAGTATGCATGCAATCGCCGCGGTGATGCGGCACGGCTGCCGTTTTCTGCAGTGCAATCACTATTGTCCTTCACTGTTACTTAGTCTAGAATGAAAAAATATGCCTCAGCTATCACAGTTAAGATATAAATCAAAAACATGGTCATCACGGTGACCGACCAATACCATCACTACCTAAGTGTAAATGTCTTAGGATACACTGATACAGGAAATTCATCCATTATCATGTTTATGCTTGGACAAGGGACTTTCATATACAGTGGACGGCAATGGGGGTGGCCCATCTGCGGCCTCGAGAAGGACGTCGCGCGCGTTGGGATCGGTGTCGTCTGCCGTCGGAAGGCTATTTCTAAGCTTTTTTCTTCCCGATTTGGTCAAAAATCCTTGAAATCGGGTAGAAAAGCTGCTAGAAATAACATAACAGCAGCAGAAAACATCGGTTACGGCACATGCGGCGCGGTTGCGCGACGTCCTTCTCGAGGCCGCAAATGGGCCACCGCCATTGCCGTCCACTGTAAGTCAAACAGAATGTTCAAATCTGAAGTGAAAATCCCAGCAAGGATCTGAGCAACGGATTGTGAACCTCATGACACTCGGCACCTAATCCTATCTTCAGTTTCATCGGCTATTGTACGAGTAGTGGGTTGTTATGTACCACATCATTCTGCCAGCGTGAGCAGTTTTTCGTAGGACACCAGTGGGGCGATTACGCTCGCACGTTCTGCGTAGGTGATGTCCGAGAACACCCTCTCTTGTTGACATGTTTTTCGTGTGGCCACGTCGTAACATTCAACATTACTTGCACTGTGTAAACCTGTCACCGTCCAGCATGTCCAGCAGAGAACACCTGGTGATCAGCAAAAATGCATCGCTGCCAGGCATCGATGCTTTTCGTCTCAATGCTATTCACTGGCGCAGCTCATGAACGTTCCGACTATGTGGTGATGGACAAAAGGGTATACGTAGTATATTTGATTTACTAGTACCAGTTAGCAAGAAGAAGTAATGGTAAGGATAGTGAGAAACTATATTACATTTCGCTAGCGGAAGTCACCAACTGTGGATCGCAGCCCATGATTCCCACCGCAGAGAACAAGCAGAGGTGGTGATAAGCGTGATGGGTATATAACTGAACGATGACCGGTAACTCGCTGCTAAACCGCAGTTGATTTCAACCTCTGGTAAACCAGGCTCTGTAAGGCAGGACATGAGTGTAATTATGGCAGCTGAACAGTGTGAGACAACCGCCACATTACCTATATATGAGACAGTGGCGGACGCAGGGGGGGTGCCCCCCCCGAGAATGGGTCGCCAAATTTTCGAAATTACTTTACAATACAAATAAAAATCTTGTATTAGTTTATTTTTAATTGTTTATTTTTATATAATTTTTATTTATTATTTAATATTATAATTAATATTTTTGTTAATTTTATTTTCCATCTGGGTCCCCAAAGCTGCGGAGACCCCACTTTTTTTCCACGCCCCTTCCCTCCCGCCCACTTTCTGCGTCCGCCACTGATATGAGCACGTTTTCTGACGAAATGACAAGAGCATGGTAAGCGAGAGAGGGGGGGAGGGAGTTTGGCAAGCGAGACGCAAATTAGGAAATCGTCGTTCGCCAAAAAATTCCTGGAAATCTTTCTATCATGGTTCAAGCCCATGACCATAGCGAGTGGGCCTGTACACCGCATTTCTGGTAAATACGAGGTTGCGGCTACACCTCTGTTAAAGGCAGCAGGAGCTGAAATCCTCGACTCTGAGCTGAGCTGCGGATGGTGAAGTACAGACTCAGCACATCATAAATGTGAAACGAACACAGACAATGATGGCTTACCTGCAGAGAAAATGGAACATTCGTCGCGAACACGCCTGGCCGTGTTCGCGCGCGGACGATTTTTCCCCGGCGCGAAAGCCATTGCGGCGCGTGGTTTTGGCCGAGTCCCGCCATGAAACCCTGTGAATTGAATGCGTTTCGTTCTCCCTTTGCGCCAAACCACGCACCGCAATGGCTCTTGCGCCGTGGAAAGCTCGTCTGCGCGCGAACACGGCCAGGCGTGTTCGCGACGAATGTTCCATTTTCTCTGCAGATAAGCCATCATTGTCTGTGTTTGTTTCACATTTATGATGTGCTGAGTCTGTACTTCATCACCCACAGCTCAGCTCGGAGTCGAGGATTTCAGCTCCTGCTGCCTTTAATGGTCCCATTACATCTGCTACCATAATCTCCCCTCAGTGATGATCGGTGATCTCATTTTACTGGTAAAAGTTTGGATAAATAAGACCGTTACTTCCTTGGATCGTGTTGGACGTTCATCTGCAAGTACAGGTTGCGACTCAAGACGCCCAATCCTGTTCGCTCTGCTAACAAGCGACGATCCTGACTCCTTTCTCAGATTGCGAGTATTTGCAAAACTCGCTCGTAGATTCGTAGAATTTAGTAACGCAGATCAACGATGGAGAGTGTGGTTGGTAAACATGGTGCACATAGGGACTGCGAAATGTTGGGACATGAAAGTTGGTTTGCTAACGTGGGTCGGCATACATCACTTAGACGTGTTGACGTCCATGTTAACGATAGGTATATTTGTGGGGTGTAAAACGTTTACCCTCGGTAATCTCAGTGATGCATCCGGCCCCTGGTTTCCCTCGGTTACACGCCATGAGTCCTAGCTCTGTGGAGCAGTGAGAGTCGGCACATAGAGCGAACACTGGGTAACAGTGTGGTTGAATGTTCAAATCCACGGAGAAAAACTGGGGCCGTCACCGCCTTGAGGACCCATGTGGCCAAAGTTTCAAAAGTGGAATTTTCAGAAATACTGGTTGTGATTTGAAATGATCAAAAATAATCATTCGAAAGACTATAATAAAAATAAGACATTAAAAAGTCTAGTACAAAAGTTTCGTTAGTTTTTAGATGCGACTTTGAAAAAGCTGGGTACTATTTCCCAAATGAGGTGATTTCCTACGTGTTATTACCCCAGGAAAAGTACGTCAGGCACGGAAAAGTCGGCGATGTCGCCATTAAATGCGCTACAACGTCTTACACACCTAGCTAATTTCGTTTTGTTCCGAAGCGGCGAGGAGCGCCGAATTCGAGTTAGCAGCTGGTTGATTACAAATAGTGCAGGGAGAAGGATGAAAAAGAAACAGAAAATGAAGAGAGGACGGGATAGAAGCAGGATGTTGTTGATGAAAAGTGTCATACGAAGTGCAAAAGTTCCAAAAACCTATGTAGCTATGCACGTAGCTTACCTGAGGACAAAATATTCTATGATGTGTCCAGGAATCTACACAGAAAAAAGCTCTTAAACCAAGTAAGGACAAAAGGAATCGACAGGAAGAACCAATCCAAGCGCGATACTCACCTGACAAGTCCAGTAATTGAGCAAAGTAGGGCGAAAAGATATAACCGCGTGCATCGCATCGCGGTTTGCCGAGCAACTGACTCCGCTCGGATGGCATCAAAGAGGGCTGGAGAGAGATAGAGATGGATGCAAGAAGCGGCCGCAAAAACGCTGATCCGAACACGGCTACCGGCCCGCCGCCGCCGCCGCCCGGGCCAACGCATGGATCATCGCCTGGCCGCGAACTTATGCGCTGGAGAAGCATAGCATACATACCAGCTGTTGCTGAGAGTTCAGGATCACGAACAGTCTCGCAACAAAAACCTATCGGAGCTGTAAATAGGCCCGTCCAGTGATTCCAAGAGCCCCATGATGCCTTAGAATTAATGAGTCCCGAGAACAACTGGCCCGTATTAAATTGGACCATCATTTCAACGAAAAAATAGCAGCGCTCGACGGCGAACTGGAAGAAAAAAAACAATAATTGAGCAGAAAACACGAAAATCGCCGTCATCCGGGGACGCTGACGACCTGCGTGCGTCACGCGACAAATTTTCCGCGAGACAGCGCGGAAAATCGCCATGGCAATTGCCTATTTAATAGCCCTTTTTTAGCCATAAATCATCGTCAGCGCGGGATTCCTGAAACTGATCACATTTTTCCAGATTCTCTCCCAGGAATTTTACCGTAATTCCTTGCTACTATGAGAACTTTCGCAGAAGAAGAACAGATGTCTGTGGATTTCCCAGCTCGGATTTGATGGATTTCGTTGTGCTTTCAGGACGAGTTTGACTAATGAGCTAGCGTAGGATTTCTTTGGTTTTTTTTTTGCAGAAAAGTTCCTCAAAAAACTGCGGCCCATCTTGAACAGGGGAACGATTTTTTCTCCGCTCCCTGGCTTCTTTTTGCATTTGCTCTGTTACATTGTCTGAGGTTTCGGAAAATTTTCGATTTATTGCATATTGTTGTATCCACTCTGTCAACCGCTACAGTTTTTGAGGAGCTCGCCTTGTAGATTACCAATTTCAAGAAATAGAGAGGCTTGACTACAATTTTCATTTTTATAACTCTTTTTTTTAGATTTTTGAGAATATTCAAAATTGGTTTGTCAGTGGAATACATGCTGATCAAAATCCAAGATCAAATCCCCAACTTATTCACTTATTCCTGTACCGCCCTGGATCCCAAGGATCTCTTAAAGGAGTCGTGGGAGGTGAACCACCAAGAACCACCATGAATCACAAAGAAAGAAGATTCCAACAGTCGACTCGTGCTGGAAGAGCATTGACAGCTGAGGTTTACTTTGTTGGTTTTACTTTTTCCGAATGGCAGCATCTTTGACGGCTCACCCATCATACAGAACTTTCAATTCGAAGGCTTATTTATGACCCACCATTGAAAAATAAGAATGAAAACCAACAGACATACTGGACTTTTACATCGAAGGTTTATTTATAATCCAGCAATGGAGAATAAGAACCAAAATCAACAGACAGCCTCGAAAAAACGCAGGAGTTCTTGAAGTCACACATATTAACAATCAGATAGAGCACTAGTGAAGCGGTGAATTTTGGCGAGCAGAAAAATGAGGTTTTTTGCAGCAAAAAAATGAAAATGTCATGACCCATGGGCTCATGATGAGTCACGAGTATGCAGGAATGTTATGCACTCCGAGATAATGCTGCCGCCGACTTCATCTCCGCCTACCTTTACAGTATAAAAGGTACGACCGGAACACCCAGACGGGTTCTGTCTTACCCTCCGTACAAGCCCTCCAATACGGGTAGTGAAAGGAGAAAAAGAGAATGAAAACTGGAAATGTAAGCAAGAGGAAATGTAAGTTAAAGAGAAAGTGAAAGGAAATAAGACCAGTAACTCATTTTGGTAATATTGTTCTATATTATATGAGAATATTAATAAATGTCTTAAGTGTAGTTTTGTTGAACCACCAGAACACAATTGGACCTGATGCAGTCAAATAATTAAGGTGATACCTTTGAGTTCCGAGAAAATGTCCTGAAATGCAAGCATAAGAGCCGAAACCGCACGAAAACCAAAAACTTCAATTCTCACCTCAGTCGTTCTTCCAGTAAGGTTTGTTTCAGGTGCTTGCTTCGGTAGTCTTCACCAATGAAACTATATCACTCTTTTGTTTCCCAGTTAGAGAGGTCACAAAGTAATTGATCAATTACTGCCTTGTTATCATTAGTTCTGATTAAAAATTATAAAATTTCACTCAATTCGTCGAAATTACAAAGATAGGATAGCAATTCAACAGCTCTGGCTGTATCACATAAATCTATATGCTTCTTATACTAAGTGGTTTTCGGGAAACATCTGCAAGCGGAACAACGTCTGTGTGCACAGTGTAACTAAGTGCACGTCACCTCTTAACGTTAAACCATCAGCTGTGATTCGCCTGAAGCATGAAACCCTCATAACCTACCTTTTTTTAGCGTCGAGTGCTTGCTGCGACCAAAATTCTGACAAGAGACTTCCTCATCTCAGGGTTTCGCTAAGAAAAAGAAGCAGAAGACCTCCGCTTAACCAATGAACACTATCAAGATATGAGTTTTTTTCTCTTTGCAATAACGTTCCGCAGGTGAAAATGTCCATGAAATTGATATGTATGACGGAAAATGGCAGTGTAAAGTAACAGCTCACATCAATGGCAAACACACCTAACCATTCCATCACACCTTGATGGTGTGATGAAATAAATGATTGATGGAGCCCTCCAGGACGTTCTCCCTATAACAAACCAGGTGGTGATATTTATGAGATGTCTCAAAAACAAAAGCAGCTGAGCATCCCTTCATAATTTTTCGCTTTGTACACTGAACTCGAGATCTACCTCGCTGCCCCATCATTATCGCGCTTTTCCGCGTTTTCTTTCCCCCTGATTTCTCCTCACATCTCATCTCTAAGACGGACTACAAAACTTTGAATCAGATTTGGCAAACTCGCAGAGACAGTGGATAATACTTACTTACTCAGGATACTTAGACGACCCGTTCCTCAGCACGGCGGTTGGCCTTGCGCGGGTCCCAACTTCTCTTCCACACCGATCGGTCTTGGGCCTTAGTCGACCAGTGGACCTTAACTGAACCAGAAGCACCGCTGTTGTTTCGATAAGGCAACGAATCGTACCATCTTATAGGAGGTCGGCCGCGCGGTCGCTTTCTGTCGCGAGGGTACCATCGCAGAACCGCAGAAATCCATCGACCATCCGAGCATCTCATGAGATGTCCTGCGTACCGATGTTTCGACTCATCGGCGTGAAGAATGGCGTCATGGACCATCGACATTGCTCTAATATCTGTGTTATGTAGACGACGCTCTCGCTGCTGGCGCAAGGACAGCCCAAGCATGCGACGTTCAAGTGAGACCTGGGTCGAGCGAAGCTGAGTCTCAGCGATTTTTGTCAGCGCCCACGTTTCGCTCGCGTAGCACAGTGCCCCTGTGCCCTGTGTGCTACAGTGGATAATAACGACCCTCAAATCGTTAAAGCAAGATAGTCAATCAGGAAATGTCTCATTCGAGCCCAACTTCATGATGATGCTGCCAGTGTCAACCTCCCTAACAAAACATCAAACGTCAGTTGGACTGAAACAGAATTCAGGAAAGGACTTGTGTCTCAAAAAACTGTTTTGTTTGCCCCTATGGCAAACTGGTAAATATAGTGACTGTTCCAAAATGAGAGCAATATATGAAACAGGTTGCGCGACATCTAATACCCAATTTGCGACGAGGCGTAGCTGGTCTCATGCAAGCAGCAGACAATATTAATAAGGGACAATTACAAAATATTCGACCGCAGAAGCCTGTCCAGACAAGAGTGCAACTTCTACAAGGTCGATCAAACCAGAAAATCTGCAGCAAAAAGGTTCTGGATGAGGTCGTCTGTGGATTCTCTGCTGTCGAGTTTCCGCATCGCTTAGGCCTGGCAGTCCTTCCGCAAATTGGCCTGTATAGGATTGGAACTCAAGGATATCCACTGTGATGTTTCGAGACTCTTTCAAAATCTGAAACCGTCCATTTCAGCAAATAGATCATCTTTCAACTTTATTTCATGCATCCTCCTTAGAGAATCCTTACAATTAGAAGGACCACCCCACGCACCCGATTGGCCAGGAGTGAGGTTGGATATTAGATGTCCGTAAACGTATGAAAACAGTGTTTAGAGGCAGCACCTGCTACAATTTTCAGGGAGGGGGGGGGGGTGGCAAAGGTCAGGAGGACCAAAACTGGGGCTGTCAGATCGTTTTTGCAGCTTTGGACAAAGTTGATCAATGTACTCGTGCTTATCTATTTAATTACAGGAAACCGAGGATTACAGCTAAATCTTGGTGAACAAATTTTCCGTGGGTGCTGGCTCTAACGTGTCATGTCGATGTTTGCGCGCGTAAAGGTCAACTTATACTGGATCTATTGTGTTATATCGAATGCGATGCGTTTGAAGCACGCATCCATTTACGAAGTATACATCCTCAATGAAAAGAACGCAAGCGCAAAACGCGTGCGTCTGAGCTGCGTGAACGATGCGACTAGCCCTATCTTCCAACCTCGTCTCTACCCAATCTTGGTAAGGATGTACGGGGAACGGTCGATGATTAATATGCAAGTGAGGCAACAAATGAGTAATTCTACAGGTATAGAGAATTACAAGTTCTCGCCAGAAATGTACTACCATGTTCTTTTTTTTTCGTGGAAAAATTCATTGAAAGCGATTTCTTTCCTCAAAACAGGTGCACTTAGCTCCTTTGATGTTGGCTTTCAAATGCACTTTGAACATGATCGTTCACCTGTAACACTAATACCGACCACATGTTCAAGAATTTCAGCTGATGGGCAGGACATGACAGTCAGCAGGCGATCAGCTGTAACACCGTTCGGGAGGACGAGTTAACTCGGCCTACGCTAAATCGTTTAATATATGCGCTCAACAGTGGTGGACGCCCCCCCCCCCCCGAGAATGGGTCGGCAAATTTTTGAAATTACTTTACAATACATACAAAAATCTCGTACTAGTTTATTTTTACTCGCTTACTTTTAATATTATTTGTAGTATAATTTTTATTACCCAAAACGGCGGAAACCCCACCTTTTTCCCACGTCCCCCTCCCGCCCACTTTCTGCGTCCGCCACTGGCGCCCTAGAACGGTTGTGCTATTGATTAGTGTGACTACCAAACAATGTTTTAAATATAATCAATGTTCGAATATTCGATTTTGAACCGGTAGAAAACAAGAATATTCAAAAAAGGGAGAGCACTACAGTCCTGGAGGGAAATAGAAAGGATGTAGAGCATTTCCTGTTTTAGATAAACAATCCTATGCCAATGCTGTGAAAGGGATGCTCCAAAAGCGAGATGAGCCCGTGTTTTAACGCATTTGCAGCTGCAACTGGCCGAAAGCCAGTACAAACACCGCGAACCTGTCACGCTCGTTATGACATCCCGCTGATGCCACCCTGCTGACATGACAAACGTCTGGATTGTGACAGCTGCTCGAATCAAAACTGACCGCTGCAACAATGACTCTGTTGTGGCTGTGCTAACGACGAGATTTACCCAGGTGTGCGGTGACAAAAAATGCACGGGTGGAAAAAGCAAACTGATGAAGCAAAAAAAGACATCTCTGGACTACCTGGAAGAATGATGACAGTGTGTGCTTTAGGCCAGGACCACCACGGAGAAAAATGACAGCTCGTACGAGCGATTAGCAATGAGTGAAGCGATGATGCTCATTACTGATTGCAAATGGTAACAAATCGCCCATTGCCCGTTTAGCTAAAGCATCACGCAGCTGGTCAGCCAGCAGCTGTGGTAAAAAAAGTAGTGGAAGAACTCTTGAAACGTAGCGTAATCTACGTTTTGGCAAAGCTTTCTTGCTCTAAACACTGTGGGGAAATCCCGGCTTTCAACAATAGTACTCGAATATTTGCCTGATCATGAATAGATCATTCAATCGTAAAAGATTTTGAGGAGGTAACTGGCGCAGGTGGCACCGTAGGGGGTTGTGTGGCCTACCGCTGAAGAAATTAACGCATTATACCCCAGGAAGAAATTGTTGTTGATCCACGGTCAAAAACGGAATAAAACAGTGACGAACGCAAATGGCACAGAGGTGAGAGGAGGGCGGGGGGGGGGGGGGACTTGAGAGAAGAAAAACGGGTCACCTAATCCGCTGGAAATTGATAGTTTTTCAAGAATTATTTTCAAATTTAAACAACATAACACAGATGTTTCGAAGATCAATGACTGGAACAATGAATCGAAAATTAGCCAATACAACGAATATTTTCACAAATTGTGCCAATACAACGGATGTTTTCACGAATTGTATCGGGTATTGTGAGAGTATTCGTGAGAAATTTTGTGACTTATCTTCGTTGAGGGGATGGAGTGGGGAGGAGGCTGCATGCGCCACAGTTGAGAAGTGAAGCGAGTAATTGCGTAGCAGTTCCCTTCAGCCTGTCTTTTTTTTCAGTTATTCCTGGCTGAACCACGCCCATCACTGCACTTTAAAGGCAATTTCAAGGCGTCCCACCTCAGGATAGTTTTTGAGATTTTCAGTGAAAAGACTCTCCAGTAGCCGCTGATCACAATGGTGTATGTGATTCCGTGGAAAACTGCCAAAAACTCGTTTCCGAGTCCTAATCCTTGAGGAGCCTGTGGGCGGGACCAATGCGAAACTACATGAGGGCTTTCACCTCATGTATTCCTTTGCTCGTCTGCATGAAGCGCAGTTTCTATTCTGGTAGGGAGTGGATGAGGAACCCTCACGAGAATTGCGAATTTTCACCAGAACATGCGATCCCACGAGTTTGTTGTTTAGACAGTGCTTTGGCCCCGCCTACAGGCTCCTCAAGCATTGGGGCTTGGTAACGAGTTTTTGGCAGTGTTCCACGGAATCACATGAACCATTATGATCAGAAGCTCCTGGAGATTCTTTCCACGTGAAAATCTCAAAAACAATTCTGAGGTGGGACGATGCCTTTAAACAATCGCCACCTCGCTCATTTTCACCACCTTCTTTTGCTGCTTCTAAGAATATACGCTCTATAGAAAAGAACGTGAATCTTCCCGAGAGTATCACTTTCTCCACGGTGAAACACGAGACGAGGACTCGTAACACAGCAATTCGAGCCAAGCAGTCGTTTATTGTGTTATCCTTACAACTCGGCATACTCTGAGTGCACATGTGTCGACTGACCACAACGGGGGATTCACAGAGTCATGGGGTGGGACGCATGCACAGTTGAAATCAAAATTATACCAATCAACAGACTATATATAAGCAATCACAGAAAGCTTTGGCTCCTCTGGTCACCAACGAGAATGTGACAATAGTTATTAGATTATAGACTACTAAGTTAGCATACCTTCATAAAGCTTTAAGTACAATAGTAAGAGAAGGAAAGTAGATATCTCCTGGATACGGCGGTTACTTGAGATCACGGAATGGTACAGGAATGTTGAAGTACCTAAAATACTTGTTGAAATCCACATCCTGACAACAAAAAGATACGAACAACTGTTCAAGAGTTGCTACTACTTCGTCCTTTGTGCAAGACGCAAATGTCGCCGGAGGGTACTGATACCAATTGAACTCATTATTCACATAGAACATAGACTATTTCTCTTCTTACGAACAACACTTACCCAGGATCCAGCGGCTGCACATGTGTGGCGTCGAAATCAGTGAGGTAGTGGTCACATGCTGCGTACAGCCGTGCGCGTCGAATCGCTACTTCTGAATCGTTCGCGGCATGTCCTGCCATCGCTCGCTGTTGGACACCCATCGCCAGCCAGCGATCCACCTGAAAACATGAATTTTGAGGGCATTATCGATGAATCACCTAAACAATTGGATTAGAAATATAGAAAAGTGAAATAAACCTACAGCAACAAATCAAATTAATGTCCAGCAGTTAGCAGGAACTTTAAAAAACGGATGTGACACCACTACACACCAGCTTTCCGCGCATAAAGCCGCATCCAATGAGGGAAGCCCGCCTTAGGTAGGTGGAGAGAAAAAGTGGTTCAGCGTAAAATCGAAGCACTACTCCATTTTTCTTCTCGGACCAAAGTCACCAAGACCTCAAAATTTTCTGAACTTTACCTTTTGCGGTAGATTGACATGTTGATTACGAACTTTGTTGGCAAAATTGGCATGTATTTCTCGAAATCAATATTGTAGGAATACGACAGGTGGTCTGTAGATACTTTGTATAGGAAGACTATTTCATGTCTTGTCACGATAATTAGAATTTTCTCGCATGTCAGTGTCATTTTGTTCCCAAAATTGGCATTTTCTTGCAATTTTCAACAATAGTCACATGGGAAACCTACAAAAACGAAACAGGTATGAAAGTGGTGACCAGCACATGAAATTAACTCACCATGCAAATTTTTTGGAAATTCTATGTGATACCCAGATCTACCGTGTAACTAAACATGGTGTTAGCATACAAAACAAATAAGATACTCATGGTAAACACGTCAAATGGACTCCATAGACAAAAACTTCGATGGACAGAAAACGTGGAATGGTGTGGCCCCATACTATACTGAGCCTTCTTGTTCAGTCATGCGCTCGCCCCTCGATGTAGGACTCTAACCCTTTATGTACCCACAATTTCATATTAAGCTCTCGTATATGCTCCTTCTCTTCTCTCGTATATGCTGTTTCTCTTCTTTTGCAGTTTTTTAAAATAAAAACTGTAGGCTCGGGAGTCCCACGTGGGGATTTTCAGATGTGTAGTATGTAAAGTAAATGTGTACCATGTTTCGCCTCGTACTTCCTAGACAGGAAGCTATAATTTGGGGACCACTCCCGAGGCTCTTCGATAAGGGAGAGTGCCTTCGCGTAAATGTGTATGAGACACAGAGGCATGTGACCCATATATAGACGTGAAACCCGATGTGCAAAATATGGTCAGTGCCTTCCATCAAAGACGATCAGAAATAATTCCTTCAAAGACGATCAGGAATAAACCTTTGAGGAACATTTTGAACTCATTACAGTTCAACAGATCAAAACACCATGTAATCCTCAACGATCAAATACCTCTGCCTCACCTGAGAATCGAGATCAGCTATTAGGGACGGATGGCGCTGTTGAAGGATCCTCTTGAGTAGAACATTGGCTCTGAAACAACGTTGCCCTCAACATTCCGTCATGATTTCGCGTAATGACAAGAAAAAGAAACAGAGAAATATATTAAACTAACCGATTACTAGCACGACGCTGTGCCTCTGTGCCAGTCTCATCGGTTACTAAAATTTCTTCTTGTAGTCGGCGAATTAGCTTGAGCGGGCCTTTGTATTGAGCGAGCTAAATTAGAACATATTTGAGCATATGAAGACGCAAAATACCAACTAGGCAATTGAAATGACTAAAATGCGTACGATAGCTTGGATATTGAGATCGAAGTGGGTCCTTATGGCATATTCCACTATATCGGACAAAACCTGAACAAAATTAGTTGCATATCTGTAGAGACATAGTTGAACAAGCTGATGATACCCTTGGCATTCGGGCCTGCGCTAAGGGAAGGACATCGTCGAAGGTCGCGTCAAGAACAACACCTCTAACCTCTTAAAAACGTTAAACTATGAACAAGAACCAAAAGTAGCTGCCAAGTATAATACAATGGAAACAAAACAACAACTTAAAAACAAGGCACCAACATACTCGGATAATTTGCTGCCAACCAGCTTGCTGGATAACCACCGATTGACCATCCAAATAGTACAATGTCTTCTTCGCGGAAACCAAGGACAGTTTTGGCATACTGTAATAGCATCAATGATTTCCTCAGTAAGACATTTATTCAGTTCATTACCTGCATTACAGCATCGGCAGCAGCCAACGTGTTGTTCGGAAAAGGGACCCCTGAACTTTGACCGAAACCTGGCTGATTCCACCCGAGTACCTACAAATTACTATTTCCTAGAAGATGCTATAGCAGAACTCTTCTAAAGACCGTTATAGCAAACAAGCTTAAACTCACCGAGTAGCCCAGTTGAGCCGGCGTGTTTGCAATTCCTATCTCGTAGTATCCCGCATTCCCCTCACAAGAAATCACTAGCGTGCGATGTCTGCAACGAAGTCAGTTGGTGAATTCTCAAAGAAAATATTAATAGCGGCAGAAGTTGAGTTTTATGTAGAAGTTAGTGCTGTACTTCTGCGTCGACCAGGTTGGTAGGTGGACCTTTATTCTATGCGGTCTGACGTTTCGATGGCAACTTCTTCCTTAGAGGCCTGAAAGTGTTGCAAACGCCATTCGTGTTCAAGTTTGCCAAGCGTTTTATACTCCTCGACTAGTCTACTGATAGTGTCCTAAACACACATGGTAATCAGGTAAACCTTCAGGTATCTGGAAAAGACGTTGCCGTCGAAACGTCAGGCCGCGTGGAATAAGGATCCATTAACTTGGCCGATGCAGAAGTACAAAATTGCTCAGGCTCAAAACCAGAGGACATGGAGATTGCACATGTTTCTAGAAAAATGTTGAGCATAACATAGGTGAATTTAGTTCTAAGAAATACTGAGACCACGCGGAGTACAGCCATGTCGCACTTGTGCAATCAGCAAGTATCGGGAACGATGTCGTTGGCAAGATACACAGTCCTATACTCCATGTAAAGTAAGGTAACAGCCTATTAGCAAAGCCAACTCATCTGTTGTGACCCAAACTCAGATAACCTAACAAGAGGGAACAGTTGAACTACCTGGATATAAAGTCTGTTCTATGGAGGAAGATAGTTGGGGAAACGCCGCAGAGAAGAAGAGGGCGGGAAAGTGCGCAGAGATTGGGGAGGGTGCAGAGAAAAACAGACACCGTGCACGAATACTCAACTATCATCGCTGGCGAAACAGGCTATAATAACAGTATGATTCGTGTAGCATACAGCAGGGTGAGGAGAATGTTTGCGTAAAATATTGGTGTTTATTACAAAATTAGCAAAGCGATACGAAAGCACGCCACTCTTTTTTTTAAACTTCACTCTCTCTTGTCTTTCTTTTTTTTTTTTTTTTTGAAGTTCATTATCACATCATGGTTCCTTAAAATACATATCATGCTCACTTGAACTGATACAAGACTCGAACTCCACCCGCATGACTACAGACTGTTAGCAAACTTGCTAATCTAATTGCAATACAGTAATGTAAATCGCTAATTATAACAGCCAGCTGTGATGTAGAAAAAATGGGAATGAAAGGAAAAAGAACAAAGGATAGAAAGCATAACGTGACAGCTAGCAGAATGACAGTAAAAGGACAAGCAAAGGAAGAAACAAAAGCTTCACATCAGCAGTAAAGAGAGCATACGGACCTCTTGAGGATCATTAAATAGAAAGTGCATTGCTGTAGTAAATTACCAACCGTGTCTTTGCACACGTAGTTCCTCCACAGTGTTAATGAAGATTACCAATGACACAAACAACTGACCTGTGTTCAGGGGTGCCTTCCTCACCGCGAATGAACATAGTGTCAATTAGATCTCCTTCGGTAGATCTAAGCCAAGCTCTTCGACCATTCTGAACCGAACGATAAAATCTTCGAAAGCTTCCACCTCAAATTACCATGCTAGCCACATTCAAGCAGGATGTGAAAGGGCCATCTGATCATGAGAAGCAAGCTGGTAGAAGGGGTAAGCCGACTGACAAAACATAGGCTTAATAAGAAAAGATAGTAAGACATGATAAAGGCTTGAAAGAAGCTGGAGCAGAGATTAGGCCAAAAGCACATTGTCGTGTAATTTCAAGGAAAGATGTTCAAAGAAACATGGTACTACACGTTGTAGAGAAAGTACAGAACTAACAATAATGAAGACCAAGCTTTCTTTGACAACAACAGTTCCTTAACAGCAACTCCGAATAGTTTACTCCCAACAATGGGAAGCCGTAGCTGATTCACGAATGAAACATTTAATTCGTACCTTCGCAGACACCATGAGGTTTCTTGCAGTGATTAGATTAGAACTCAACAACCAATTCAACAGGGCTAACGATCCTGGGTAAAGCATATGCCTTCCAAAAGCGTGAACAGCATACCAAGCAGCACACATGAGCAAAGGACTCCCTGAATTGACACCTAGTGTCAGAACTGCACTTTAAAAAACAAAAAGAAGTTACCTTGTGCAGAGACTCCGCGGTAGTACCATAAATTTTCATTCCGAACCGCATGAAAGTCGGCATTTACACCATCCAGGTCAAAATCATAGCGTTTCAGCAGCTAAAAAGAAAATCGTGTAAAATTACAAATGATCCCACAGAGAAGAAGGCAAAGTGGTGTGCGGCCCTGCGTAAGCCGTAACAAAACTGGTACGCATGGATATGAAGTGTTCTTCCCATTCCTTAAACAAGTCTTGAGTGCACCACAACGATATCCAAAGACTGGTTCAGGTATAAAAAAAGTTTCTACAGAAAGGTACGAAAAAAATTTCCGCTACAAAGATTATTCATTGCGAAGATACTAGGCCGAAGTATTCTTCACTACGTACGGTGCAAGACATCATTATAAGAGTAGAGAGAAAATTTCATTTCAAAGGCAAGAAAGATGAACAGATCATAAAAATTTTATGTCGCTAGCACCCGAATGCACACAGAGTAAAAAGGGTAAAAAATGAATAATAAATAGTTTTCATGTTCATCTATTAAACGTACTTCATTATCTTCCGATTTACCAGACCCTCGAGCCCTCATCCATATATTAATGAAATGCCGATATTCATTATCCATCGATCGACCCACTAGCCTGAAACACGCGTACTCTACTCAGTTTCCAAATAGAACAAAAGAATAGACGATTGTTTGTATTGCGACACTCGAATTGAATCTAACTCAGTTTTAAAAGTGGTTCAATTTAATAATTCTAACTAATTCTCGATGAAAAAATAATGTTGACCTCAGTTTCACGAAGGTAATTTCCCCCTCTTCAAAATTTCAAAACAAGGTGATTTTTGACAACCAACTCGAATGGTAAATTCGCATCAAAATTTCGTAATCGGTCACCAAATGAGATGGGGATCACACTAATCTCCTAGCATAAAAGGTTTTGCAGGAGCAAGTATGGTTACAAGGCGTTTCAGCAGGAGAGGCAATGGAGAAACAGAAGTTGGGAACGAGTGCTACATGAGGAGACAATGGAGACTGGTGGATGGTACTCACAAATCTGTAATATATATAGTACTATAAAAAATAATGTCTGTATGTGTCAGTGGCGGACGCAGAGAGTGGGCGGGAGGTGCGCGTGGGAAAAAAGTGGGGTCTACGCCGCTTTGGGGACCCAGATGGAAAATAAAATTAATAAAAATATCAATTATAATGATAAACAATAAATAAAAATTATATAAAATAATAATAATAAATAAAATAATAAAGTGTTCGGCGTTAATCAGTCCCGTCACGAGGGATGCGCCACGCATTCGACTTAATAATAGCAATAAACAGTTAAAAATAAACTAATACAAGATTTTTAATTGTATTGTAAAGTAATTTCGAAAACCTTATTTTTGAGGGAGAGGAGGGGTGAAGAAGTCTTATTTAAGCTGATCTCCAAACGATGAATATCTCGATAGGACTTTTTTGGCTCAACAAATGTTGGAATCAGCTTCTAACAGCCGGGAGAAATAGAAGGCCCGAGCAAAGCTGGGCACACTATCTAGTAACCAACTATGTTCGTTCCCGAAAAATTGCGTCAACCGGATTGTTCTATGAGTGGTTGTTCCAGTATTGATAAAATTTTGGGTGAATTTCGAAAGAATAGCGCATAATCATAGGTGATTGATACAGCATGGAAGTGCTGTATCAACCACCAATAATTTCTTGTTTAACAAGGAATCGATGGCGGCTGATGTAAGTTGGTGCGAGCATGGATATTCAAAGAGAATTTGCAAATTCGGTTAAGGTGGAAATGATTAGAGCAGTGGCTATTGCCACTGAGGCACTTTTGCACTTTTTCTAAACCGATTATGGTACCTATTCAACCTGCTGTCATTGACCAATCAATCGAAATTTATCTCTAATATAACATGTGAGATAGAGGACGATGAAAAAAAAAAGGAAAAAAGAGACAAAAAGAAAGTCAAAATACAAATAACAAAGTGGGAACTCACCTTCCTCCAAAAGCAAGCACAGCTAAGTAACTAGCATACTTCAGAAAAATCATTCCAGTGTGAATATTTAACGCCCCTCGAGTATACAAGAAAACAATGATTATGGGCGAAAAAGCCAAGGAAGTCGAAAAGTACAGAAGTCCTGAAATGACCATTGGTGAGAGCAAAGAATCATCACTCGGAAAGAAATGGACTGACCTCTGGCTAAAGACATAGAGTTATTCCCTATGGATTCTACAATATTTGTCGTTCTCTCTGGTTGTCCAAACATTCGATATAATCGAGGACCATTCAAAAGCGCATGGAGCCGCCCCATGCTAGGATCCTCTTTTGAGTTAAATGAATCTTCGTCATAAGATGAACTACGTTCAGATACATGGCGGGAGGAATCACCGGATTCAGCATTTCTCACAATAAGAGACCCATCTTTATCATCAACACGGGAGAGGTAATTACGTGGGAAATTAACGAAGTCATTATTGCGAGCTCTGTTCATTCTTCACGTCGCCTTGGCCGGCTTCCACCTGTTTTGGCTCTTCGTTTTCTGGATTTTCGGATTTTACTTGGTCGCTCTGGAATAAATGGTGTGAGAACATCACCCTTCAAGATTTCAAAAGTGAGCATATGCAACAAAGTCATGGAAACTGCATGGAGATGAATAACCACATAAAGACTGGTAAGTGTCCAGATTTTTCTAGAGCAAGACGCAACAGTCTTACGAGATACAGAATAATATACACTTGAGAAAAATGGTGGAGAAAGTAGACCCATGGAGAGCGAGAAACCAATAGAATTAGCAGAATCATATGCAATCGATGTTATGCTTTTTAGAAAATGCTTCGCGTACGAATATAAATGAAAGTAGATACAAGAAAAAGGCGACAAAGAGCTTGGACAAAAACCGTGGACGTTTTTCAGAGGATTCCAAAATAACGAACTCTCTGCAAGACTCCAACAACATTCCTATCAGTACAGTAAAGTATCCAGAAAAACCAGCTGCTTGCTGAGTTTGTGCCTCTCACAATGAGCTATGATAATATGGAGTTCATGTTATCAAATACCTTACGCTGACACGCCAAAACAATCCTGAACCAGTTCCTTTACCTTTAAATTTCATGGTTGTAATGCAAACGCATATCTCATATATTCAACACAAGGTTATTCTGCTATTTTTCAAGATGTTTACCACTATAAATGAAATAAATTTGCAAAACATTTCTTACTTCTGGGTGAAGAAGTGGGAGTGTCACAAAGGATATAGAAAAATATGAGAGAAACCAACACAAACACTTGAACGTTTGAATAAGGAAAAGTAGCACCTCAACGCTATTACGCTAAGAAAACTCATGGCAAAATTGTAGTAGCTATAATAAAAACGTCTTCCGCTGCTACAGTTGAGAAAAGAATAAACAATTTACACCCAAACAAGATTTGAAGAAAAATTTACCTGCTCATTGGGTGGGCAGCTTCCCTCATCTTCGTCACTCTCATCCGAACTTTCTTCGCTACTTTCTTCTTCTTTTTTCACCTAAAAAGAAAAGCCTAGACCTCCACAGTCGAAATATCTTGGAAGCCGAAAATGGAGCAGACCTTTTTCTTTCGCTTAGCTGCTTCTTTCCGCCTCTGTCGTTTTGCCCTCTTCTTCGCAGTTCGCTCCGCTTCCATACGCTCTATTTCCTCCTTGTGAATCCTAGAGTAAAATTTTGAAGAATGTGAACAAAGATTACAACCAACATAGTAAAGGGTTGCTATCTCACTTTTGATGATCTACTGAGAAAACGTTCCCATACCTATATTGCTCATCAAGCTCTTCTTGTTCTGCAACTTTTGCAATGTAGTCTAACCGATTTTGCTCCTTTTTTCGATTAATACTAAAATTGTGCGAGTCAGGGAATTCCTTCTGAAAATTAAACTGTAACTAAATAAGGGCAAAATGGTAGATAAGATACCGATAAATATGATATTCAGCACTTCCGGCGGCAGCTGACGATCCAACAACATTTCTGACGAATTCTGGAGGTGGGCGAGGGGGCTTCAATTCCGCGCGACGGGCAGGCACAGGAGCTGGTTTGTGCTAAACATAATGACACTAGAGAGGGACCACATTGGAAAAAAGCGGCCCGGAGACATGCACGCGTAAGCAAGCACATTGTAAGTGCATGTATAACACGTACGAAAATGTTATTTGTGCAGAAATCGGTGCTTGCTTGAGGTGATTACGTTTTACCACCTGCCTACTGAACTTTTTATCTTGTCATTTTCAGTGAAAGTTATGTTCAAAATGGAACGGAGTTATACTGTCGGCAGTTGAGATTGGTTGCGATTTCTTTAGGATAAAGGAGATTACATTATCGAAGCTAAATATTGGCAAAATGCATTAGTAGCGATGATTCTAAGAAAAAAAAAGTTTCTTTTGAGTGATCAGCATAGAAAATAATCAGAAAGAACAATGATCCTCCTCCTGCACTTGCTTACGTGGCAGTTAAAATGATGACTGGACGATAATGGCATTTAAATTTCTCTAACAGGCTTAGGGCTATAACAGTTAGAGGTTGTAAAGAAGGGGCTGAGGGTTATGTAAAGTTATGAAATGCAAAGAAAATAAAGACAACGTGCAAACAGCCGTGCTACAATGAAATATAAAGGTTTAAAAACTAGCAATATAGAAGAATTAGGAAACCTACTATGTTCTGTTGAAGCCTTTCAAGTCGCATTCGCATGAGATCAGTCGCAGTTTGTGCCCTTCGTTCTTCCTCAACAATAGGATCATCTCGAGGCATCTGAAAAGAGTAATATAGTGATATAGGTCAATCAGTGAGAATACGAAACTCAGGAGCACTGCGAGAAGAAAATCGAGGCTACCAGAACATCTTCTTTTGTCAGAAGCCCATGTTTTTGTATAAAAGTCTCAAAAAAAGGAGCATATAACTACTTGAACTAGTAAATCATTGAGAAGTCATAAAACATTAATTAGCAAGTGTTGTACTTGATGAAAAATGAAAAGAAGACGGAAACAGCATCGAAATTCCAAACACCGTAACCAAATTAGGCGTCGGCATTGTTGAATGCAGACTTCCTGCCGCAAAAACTTTGCGAAAGTGAAGGGTATCGTTTTGTTCAAGATTTCGTGCTTTTCCCTCAGCGTATACATTAATACGTAGTCAGAAACGCGCTCTGAACTGAAACAACATCTCGGAAGTACAAAAGCTTCCAGTGTTCGAGACCTACGCGCACGCGACGAACCAGCTGTTTGGACAGGTTAGAACAAGAAGCAGGGGAGTGGACAGGAATGAGAGCAATGATGTCTGTGAAATGTGTGGATGCGCAGACAATCAGACTGTCCGTTGAAAACAACAACTGGAATGAGTCTGAAGCTTCTGAGATGCGATGCATTTATACTAGTTGAATCGGAACGTTGATGGACGCGTTCATTGGGACTTTCTCTTCTGAGTGGAGACTCGCTACGTAGAGCTAGCGTGTATATAACCGCTCCGAAACAATAACACGTCATCGTTGCGCAACGAGGAAGGTGCCCTCGATTTCGAAAGTAAGTACTGCCCATTCAGTGAGCTGTATGGGAGGCGTTGATCGGGGTTAGCCTGCAAGGGGGTGGGGGAAGACGACGAAAGCGGTGTTACAGATAGGAATACAGCAGCACTCACTCTTTTATGAGCTGGTTGTACAAAAGATCCGTTAAAAGTTATTCATACTTGTGGCCCGCTAAAGTTTACGCGCCTCTAAAAAACTTCACAAAGTTTTCGCGCCGACCCAAAGCGGCGAAAATGGAAACGTTTTGCTCGCGTGGCAGTCGCAACGGCAAAACTAAGAGCAGTGCTGATCTGCCAGGATTTCTCTCCTATGTACCTCCCTCCTTCGCACTGTGCATCGGCGCGTAAACTTTGACGCGCCGCAAGCATGAATAACTTTTTAAATTCACAATTTTCTGTCGTGCAGTTTGTTTTTTGAGGTACGTAAGCTGGCGCTTCGTTAGGAAAAGAGCACGGAATAAGTAAAAGGGTAACAGACAACATTGCTAGCCATATCTCGTGCATGTTTGGGGGGGGGGGGGACATTTCTACCAATCATTGAAGCTAACGGGCGTCTCGACGTGACACACGCAGCTCAGAAGTTACATTTATAGTGCTCGGAGTCCGATCCGGTCGGACAACAAAAGATACGTATCGATCTTTGTTATTTGGCGATCGATACGTATCATTAGTTATCCGAGCGGATCGGACTCCGATGAACAATAAATATAGCTACTAGAGGTTAGAATCTTCATGGATGTCGTCCCCAACACCTCCACGCAAGTATGAACACGTAACCGCAGTTCTGCTCGTAAAGTAAGCGATGTCCGTAGTCAACACAACTTCATTTTTAAGATTTTCCCCTCCAAAACTTCAAGTTCAACTTGGATTTGTAACGGATGTCATCTAAGAACGTCATTTTTCTCAATATTTACATGCGAATTCGTTAACTGAGTTTTTGTGAGCCGGTCTTTTTGAGTCGTTCTTGCCTCATTTCATACTCCACTTTCATTTTTCCCATTTTTCACCAACAGCTTGCAATTATGACCACTTGAAAAACTCTGCCGATTTTACTTCAGTGATTTCAATCATTTTAGGGCTAAGCTGACCAGCTGCGAATGACGAGTGCTTATGCAGAATGGAACCAACGCCAGGATCGCATCGTAATTCCATTCAACACTCGAGTAAATTTGGACGATTTGTTCGGGAATGTGCACAGTAATGTGGTCTGTGAACGTATAACACCATGTAAGGTAAAAGTTTTTCTTTGCTTTTATTTGATTATTTCTAGTAATCGAGACTTATAGTTTCACTGGGGAAAATAGTTGTGGAGATATTAGAGAAAGAAAACCCGAGAAATAGTGCCGATTTCGGAGAGATATGCGAGAAATGCAGATCATAGGCACAGATATTCAACTATCGTCGCTTTTGAAACGGACTTTACCTGGTAAAGTTGCCAGAACAATCAGTATGGTTGAACTAAAAACCTATAATTAAAATAGTTTCCACGGTTTTTCCCAGTCGTTTTTGGAAAGCATGCAGTTGAAGGAGTTTTTTCTTCAAATCTTGGCGTTAATACTTATCTTTTTAGCTAGCCATCTATGTCTTGGTACAGTCGCTGGACGAATTACATCAAGATGTCCAGCCTTTCACCCCAAGCGAACACTGCTCGTGAGTTACATTATCACTCTTTCATTTGCCTCTCGATAACTTTATTCAATCTTCAGGCTTTTATCTGCTCTTTACGGCATGATCGAGCATGGCGATATGTCTTTCCTGGAGGTTAAAAGAGTCGTACGATGGATGGATAGAACAGTGCGCAAAGGCATCTACAAGGATTTTGTCGAATTGTGAGCGCTCTCGTATTAGCTGTACCTGTTTCGTCGCTGTAATAGCTAGAAGATCCAACATATGTTTTGTAGAATTGATTCGTACGTTGATGGTGATGACATTGTGGTTCAAATTGACGTCATTCTTCAAACCCGTCCAAATGTGGTGAATTTCGTCTGTGGAAAGTCCTATCTCGGGATATGGCTAAAGAAGGTAATTCTTTGGTCAGAAACATTCAGAGACCACTGACCTTCTAATGACTTTCTTGTAGCTGTTCGCCGAGTGGAGTCAGTTATCAACTCAGCACATATTCGACTTTAATACCAAGTTTGTTGAGTGGATTCAGGCAGGAGACTCGCAGGTTGATGATCCGCAGAAGATGGATGAGACAGATTTGTGGGTCATTTCTCCGTCATTTGTTGATTCTGAAGCAAGAAGCAGAAACCCTGTCATGAATGGCATACAGTTACCAGCGAGGCTATTCTCAGCAGAACATACATAACGTCCTTTCCTCCTTTCCTTCACTTCTGCTTTTATACCTTATCGCCGTCGTTCACGGACGCTTACTACCCGAGTTTAAAACTCAATGACGAACACCGGATCAAAATTCTCACGAAGACGTGGTCATTAGAGCTTTAGTGGTCACCTTAATCCACGACGGACTAATATTTTCGGGAGGACGAGCGGAAATAGTAATTCTTAGGTACTTTTAATACAGTGGAAGGGGAATTGGTGGTGTCAGGATCAGTAGTGTGGCGATAGATTATCAGGGGTGGGAGAGCGAGGGGGGGGGGGGTGGAATTCTCATGCAGAGCATAAAGGAAGAGAGGTTGTTATGGCGGGGAGAGAAATTCGTATGCTGAGGAGAAAAGATCGTATTTTACTCGGCTGAGGGGGGCGGGAAGAGTGCAATCGAGTGTGGTTGACTTTCTACCATCTTCACGCTTGGCTGTGAATGTTACCGTTAAATGATCCCTGAGTCTCCTCCTTGCCTATATGTTTCTGTGCTTCTACATACTTCCTGTAAAGATTCCACGGAATATCTCATTTGTATGAAATTATCTTTTGAATCTCCCTTTGGAACTACTCTATATCAACAGTACTTATATTGGTAGTCGATTGTGAACATTTGCTTTTATTATGCGGAAATGTTTTAAGGTCTGAAATATATCTGCCCACGACTCAACCTGTTGTTGTTCCGTTCGAGATCGAATCTTCAGGGCGTGCTCGGAAATGGATAGCGAATCAGATGCATTTGTTGCAGGTTCGCTTTTTTGTCTCCTCGTGATTTCATGGCTTTTCTGTGGTTTCTGTAGATTGAATATGTTCTCGTGTTCTATATTTCTTAAAACTGTTCTCATTTTTTTTTGATGATGTCAGCTTTCTTTCTCTTTATCGTCTCACTCCAGTAATTTTTAAATGTAAGCTCTGGGCATTCCACGCTCATCACATTCTGCTCATTGGAAGCTCGCTTACTTGGAATTCGATGTTCCAGGTGTGCCCTTCTGCAGCTCTTCCTGATAATGAGATCATGGATTGGTGTCAGATTATACGTAAGAGTCACGTCGACGTGGTTGAAGTGGTAAGTGTTGAACCAGTGGCTGATTTTTTGCGCGTTAGAGGTGTGTCGTATTGTGTAACCGCGAAAATTGTGATTAAAAACTGATCAAATTTCTTCTTTTGATCAGACTTGGAAGCTATTCGGATGATACAGTCAGTTTTGGCAAAGTATGGCTACATATCCCACTCAAGAAATTCTGCAGTATTTGCAGTTCATAGCAATATTTAGTGTCAGTTTTGATGTATCTGTGTTAAACTAAAAAAAATTGTCGTTTTTTTTTGACAACAACACTGCACCCATTTTTTTTTACTCATCTATCGCAGTTATCAGTACTATCATTGGCTTACTCCTTGTTTTCAGCATCTCCTGGAAATGCTGTGTCATATACGAGCAATGAATCTTGGTGGAGCAGCTGAATCACTTCGACTATACTTTGACTACTCTATGTTTCGGTATGTTCTATGTGTAGTATTATAAAAAGTAGTTAAGCTTTTCACGACTGGTAAGAACAGTATCACCAATATTCCGACGCTCCATAGTCGGCTACTCACTGAGAAGATATGAGTTTTTTGTGCTCTTCGTTATTTCGATTTCTACATTCTTTATTTCGCTTTTGTTTTGCTTTTCTTTCCAATAGATGGTTACCTGAGTTCCGTATTATCCAGTTAAAAGCTGTTATCTTTATGTCTGAACACCCGAGTTTCGTTTTTGTTTAGATTGAGTGATACCATCATTCCTGCATCTATTCGAGCATGTCGGATGGGTGCATTGGATCAGCGTTCGCTAAGATTCTCTTGTCTTCTACAGGCAAGACTTTGCAGGATATTTGGAGATAAGTACGTGATCGTTCCACTTTTATGTAGTACAGAATGTTCATGCCGTTGAATTTTTTCTATTTTTGCGACACAATTGAACTTAAACTCATAGAGAAGTCAAGTAGCTATTTATTGTTTATGCGTTTCCTTCATAGGCAGGCTGCTCGTCTTTTGCTCAGCGAATGTGTACAACAAGCACAGAACCATGATGTGGCATGTTTGCGGATGGCAATGGTAGAACTAGCGGCACTGGAAGCGATGCCTCCCACTGAAGCGGACCTGAAAGCGCTTTCAGAAGGTGAGAATCCCGTGTGATTATGTCCTTCACACTAAAAATTTCCCCGTTCTTAGGTAAGCCTTCGGACAGTCTTCTAACTACTGATGGATTGCTGCGGATGATTAATCGAGCTGCAGATTCGGAATCACGGTATTTTTCACTAATTAAGGCTAAATCACTGGTTTAAGTACCGCACAACATGTTGTTCATGCGTCTTATTGAGATTTTCGCAGGTTTTCTTTGGACCGATTAGTAATGTAAGTTAGCATTCTCTAAAATTCTCAGTTTTTATGTTAGATTAGCTTGTTTTGTCATATAATGTCCTTAGAGGAGTTTTTTAATACAACCTAAAGTTTCCAAAGTCAAAGTCTTCATCGCTCGAATCATCTTTGCAGTGGAGTGCAATCTATTCAAAAATTTAATCCTGTTCCTACGAGGGGTTCAAATTGGAATGATAACTACAATGGATTTTTGACTACGTCTCATATTCCAGGATCGACGGTGAAGAACACCGTGACCCTGCCGTGAACTCCGTGGAATCAGAACAGTTATTCGATCAAATGAATGCCCTAGTTCATCTAATGGCTGCAATAACAGCAGCACGTCGATGCAAACCACCGACCATGTATGGTTTTAGCATTTGTCAGAATGGTGTCACCTGTTTCTTATGACCTTTAGAATTCCAGAGTAGAAGATGGATTGGAACGAGCGATGAGGTGCTCATCTGGTTCAGACGATGGAGGTCGTGCTCGTCTCATAAGTGATGCAGCGATAGCGACGACAAGCAGCGTGCGTCTGAGGCATGGTCTAGCGAAGGCAGCACAATCCCTGGCAACATCACTCGTTGAAACTAACTATGCTGACGGTGCAGCGCCAAGGCATGAGACGGAAGCACATGTGAGGTTATATGTGTGTTAGCCCTTCCTTACCACTTAACTTGAGGTTTAAATCGCAATAAAATGGATGCTGCATTTTCATAAGGTGTTCAGATGTGCATGTCTTGCATCGTGAGTCATACTTTCGGAAAGTCTCTGTTTCTAGGCAATAGCTGGTGTAAATATGGTGTATGCGTGCGCGATGAATGGTGAATGGGACAGGGCGTCTCACATTTTGCATAGGTTGAAAATGGTTTTCACGACGGAGCTGAACTGGCAGGTAACCCATCTCGTAGCCTGTTTTTTTTTTCCTTCCATCTCATATCACAAGGTTATAGGCAGCACAATACGTGCGATTATGTGACAACATCATCGCCTTTGAAACCTCCATATTACGAGGTGAATGGGAAAAATGTACGCCACTGCTTGAGGACATTGAAGTGCTCGATGAAGCTGAGGCAGCGTTACGGTGGGGCCTAGATGGATTGTCTGATAATTGACATTCGGCATGGTACTGTTGGCAAATGCATGTTTAGAAAAAGTCTACTTATGGCTGTGCGTGGAGAAATTAGTTCTGCTCGAAATCTCTTAGAATCTCTGTACGCGAAGTATGAAACACCTGCTACTGTGTTCACTCACTTGAGGTAATGATTTTTTTTTTAATTTAGAGAAGTTTTTTGCAGTTCTATTGATAGCAGAAGTATTCTGCTGGGATATGCCTTGGAGTATAAGGTTGTGCTAGCTGGAAAAGCTTGATTTTGCTTCTTGTTATATGGCTCATTTCGTTCAGAGATGAATTATGAGACTAGTTTAGGTGAAGAGTTGATCTGTATCTGAGAAATAAGGTTGTTTTAAGCACGAATCTTTATTAAGTACACCGCGTTATTACGCAAATGCGTTATACATCTGACGTTTCTGGGAATACATGGATCATTTCTGAAATCACAAAAACCTATGGGAAGAACAGGACTTGGAAAAGCAAAATTTGCCGGATGTACGTTTTGTGATCCTGTTGGGATGAAATATGTTTATAGCAAGTGCTGCCCGTTATTCTCGAAAGAACACAGAAAAAAAATAGGCATCGATCCGACTAGTTCAATCCCTTTTTTGAACTTTTTTTTTCGGTAGCCAAGGATGAAGCGATATTAGAAGTTTGGATTGAATCCAGCAGGGCACTACGGAAGCAATCTTCTGTGCCAGCATCATTCGTTGCTTTGCTACATTTCCTCTAGGCTGAGCAAAAATCAATTCTTGACCAACTTTTCTTTCTATGTAGTGTCAAAATTGACATTTTTGTAGGTTACGGCTGCAATTAGCGATGATGCTTAGCGCTGAATGTCGGTGGAGCGCCGCTATGGAGATGCTGCAAGGTGTTCGGGAAGAAGCAATCGGCGTTGAACAACGTAACATAGCAGCTATGGCGCTTAGAAGAATTGGAGTCGTTCAGGTGATCACTGAACCCCTGCCGTCCTCCAGAACATACTTGAAATTAGGAAAAAACCACAAACGCTTCCAGTTGATGAGCGGAGATCATCAGGCAGGGCTGAAGAGCTTGATGGAATGTCAGGAACCAATCATGCGATCTTGCTCAATTCTTGAACGGACTCTTTTATCAATTGCTTTGGCGGACGCGTATTTGGCCGATAGCAATAAGCAAGGTAGGTTGTTCGCAGCGTTAAAAAAGGTTCAGTATTCGGATTCATTGTTTAGAATCCTTGCGATTGTTGAGTAAAGCACGAGCGCAATGTCGTCAAGCGGGAGCGGTTCTTTTTGAGAAATTCGTACTGCAGGAGTTAGCAATGCGTCATCACGAGGTTGGTTTTATACGATATCAGAGACTAGGGATAAGATACTTTTGAATTTGGTGCAGCAAGCGGCAGGAAACTGCAACAGATGGCAGAGAATCTGATTTTTCCAGAACGGTAATATTGATGAACGTGATGAGTACGCATCCGAATTCGCAGCCATAGATGAACGCTACTCAGGACATTTCAACTGGAAGCTTGTATGAATAGGAGTGCAATTTGTGGAGCAAATATTCTCTTCCCCTCAGAGTAATATTTTCTTAGGAATATTGAAGAACTATGTGCTCTGGGAAATAAGTAACACAGGATAGCCTATTGACCTCAAAGTCGGTGCAAAAGTTTTTTTTTGTTCAAGGAAATTGTCGTACTTTGGAAATAGTGCGCCTCCAAATTCAAGGCAACTCCCTCAAATCTCGAGAGTACTGCATCTATCTATGCTTGCCGTAGTAACCACAAGCGTCATACAATATCTCAATAGATTTGGAACAAAAGCAGATAGTACAAATTGCTCTTGAAGCGTCTACCTTATTACAGTCACTTCGTTGTAATCGCTGCAGTCAAAAACAGTGAATGCCACACCCAGTGAAGCTAAGAAATTACGGGATGACTCTTTCACCTCCATTTATCCCCGCCTCATCATAAATTGATTCTATAAATGTTTATATGTTGGTTGTTTGTTATCATGTTGATCTCACTTCAGAATTGTTTTGTGTTATCAATAAGTTTCATCATAAATTGTTTTTAAAGCCGCATCAATGGTGTGAACATCAATGAGAAGAGGAATTGACCACTGCTGTCTCCCATTCTTCTTCAGGAGCGATACTCCAGTTAGGACTCTGACCTTCAGCCAACCAATCAAAATCATTCGGACGCTTCCATGCGTCACCAGGTGGGGCTTCTACAGTCTCGTTGTTGAATACCACTCTGAAATAGTAGAAAACCTTCGCTTCGGTGATGAAGACATTAAGATCTGTTAAATCTAATGTCCAAAATTTCGCCGGATCCCAGCTGGATTCCGGGTTTTCTCTAGAGGAAATTCACCAATTTCGTGCTGATAGTAGCCCCACGAATTAACAGTGCGAGGGAATACATGTCGAGTTCGATGAAATGTGTTCGAAGCAATGCACAGGGCTGTCACAGTCCACGACTGAACTCGAAGAGAGTGATCTTTACGAAAAATAGATGTGTCTCTGATACTCAATTTACGCAACGCAACGAATGAATTCAAACGTACTAGTTGGGCCAGGAACTACGTGGAAACGCATTTTTTTTTTCAGAAGTAAGCGGGAAGAAGTTTGTGTGGATTGCAAACGGTATAGTGTCATCAAGAACGTAGTGAAAGAAAACGTGGAACACCCGGCTCTAAATCTACTTCCAGCCTCAAAAACCTGGAAGCTATGCAAATAGGATGATAATGTGATTAGATGCTCCCTCAAGAGAGTGGTACTGGGAATGTTCCTCACAGAAAGAGATAGTTGCTCTGTTGACCGTAGTAGAACAGAAACTGACGAATATGCCAACATTCGTAATATGAAGTTGTTAGGACAAAAGATGAGTTCTAGCGACAACCACTGCAAAACATCGTTTCTTGTAAAATTTAACGCGCATAATAGGAAGAAATGGTATTTCTTCGTGGAGTCCGTCTAATCGTGTTCGCGTCCCTCCAAACAGAAGCAAGAGTAGGATCTTGACACAAAACATGGACAAATAGTGGCATTGCTGACCCTGTGATCAACGGAATGGAACAACAAACTGGATAAAATAAGTTGAAAAAAACGAGCATTTCTTAGACGCAAACTGATTCCTGTCGCAGCACCGTTGCGAGCATAGACATAGAGAAAACAATGCAGAAGATAAGTGAGAGTTGTGTGAAGAAGAGAAATAAAAGCAGTTGTTGTTGAGAACTGGAAAGAAATCGAAGTTTTTTTTTAGATTGAAATGTTGTTGAATGTAAAGCCAGAGTGTAGTATGGAAATCATCCAAAGGGTCGAGAATTCAAACTTTGGTAGAAGTCAGCCGATATTTTCTGCTCTGAACGAGGAGATTTCTTCAAAAATTTCCTTCGGATGAGAAATGAAAGGAAAAGAGTAGCAGATATTTTCACAATTGAGTCACTACAAAATAGTAATAAAACGAAAACAAAACTCCTTGATCGGTTACCTGTAAGGAGCCATTCGAATATTAGTGCACGACTCAATGATGACGGCTGCCCGAACACCAACATGAAGACGAAGCTCATTAGACGTATGAATCCGCAGTTGCTGGGCAGTAGCGAAAATTTGCGACCTAAGGCAGATAGATAATGGTACCACAGCGAAGAACTGACAAAGACATTTGGCTCACCTTAAGCAGTCATGCATAAGTATAGATGTTTCAACCGGAAGAAAGACTAGTTTTGAATCGTACAAACCCTGAAAAAATTTTCTTATACAGCTGCCACCCCTGTCAAAACTCGCTTACTTGAATATGAACTGTAGATGGACGAAAAGTAAATGACAGCCGACAATTTCTGATTTCTTTCAATTTCACGTCATTTCCATCTTTACCTGTGACAACCCGTGTTTCGGCCGTCTGAAAATTGCAAGTTTAGCTTTAGTGTTTATGAATTGAAATTACTTAGGAACCTACCAAATCAGCTAGACTGATCGCATTGTCAGATGAAACTTTTTGAATAAATGAAGAGGTTTCTGATGGGACGGATGGGGTTGTTTTGGGAGAGCCTGATGACCCCGAATTATTCCTCTTTTTAAAGATCTGGAAAGAACGAGGAGATACATGTGTAAGCAAAGATTGAAGTGAAGAAGGGATGGTTAGACATCGAAGAAAATATACCGAGAAAGAAAATGTCGACTTCTGTGGTCCTTCACTGTTAGCGCCTACACTGGCCTTCCGTAACAGCTCCAACGCACTTTGTATTCGTTTTGCGGACCAGCCGCATCCTTCCAAGGATAAAAAGCTTTCTAAAAATAACCGTAGATAAATGGTATCATTCTAACTAGAAATATTGCTGCGAAATCATAGATCAGTGTAGATTTTCACTTTCTCCTGAATATACGTCATCAATAGCGTTTATTTTTGTCAGAAAAAATTTTAACCGTTTACTCTCGTGATGCAGCCTTAGCTTTGATAACGTGAATGTGCAAATCAAAATTCCCTCCTATCAGCACATAAATTCTGCAGAAATGGGATTTCGTCGAAAAACAAATATGTGTAAAATTCCCTCCGATTGAGAATTCGTTCATCTAACAATGCTAACTGACAGCAATCCCGACGCAGATTCCATCAAGAATGATAGCAAAAAGCAATCTTGAAGGATATATGGGCGAGATGGCTAATAGTAATTCCGGATTGAGGAACTTACCCAAAGTCTTCACAGTTTCCTCATCAACAACGCCTGATTCCGCTTGCTCTCTTGCTCGATTTAACACTTCTGTCAACTCCTCTTCCCGCAGTTTTGCCTGTTCAGTGCCTGAAAAGGTGTAAAGTCCACAAATCGAATTAATGAAAGGCAAAAAAAAAATTAAATATCGAGTAAAGATCGTTAATCTTCACATGTATGAGCTTAGGTAGGCCAATACTAATCGTAGGCGATGCAGAGTCCTACTGGGACACAGTTCTCGATTCATTTTTTGCTGTCATTATTATGCAAATTTGGAAAAAAATGCCATGACTTACAAACCTGATCTTGATTGCTTAGCCGGCCGCCTTTGCTGCAGTCGTTGCATAAGAAGTTCCTTTTTCCTCGCTATTGCATCCGAGGATTCAGAAGACGCAGCTTCGTCCAACATCTTTACAAAAAATTAAGTTAATGACTGCAAATTCTTATAAGATATCTTGATCCCGAGTTGAAAATTAAAAAAAAAAGAAAACACAACTAAGAAAATCTTGGCTTCAACCACAGAGGACACACTAATAAGAAAGACATCCCACACTTTTATCTAATCACATATCTTTACATAACAAAACTGCGAATTTATCAGACTACATTTCTTCGTCGCTACTCTAATCGTACTTGGTATACTGGGTGCGGCGCGGATACCATGGAAGCAGAATCTGTGAGAATGGACGTCCACATCCTGTAATGTTAAAAACATTCGAATTAATATGTCGAACCGCAACTCGCACCAACAAACACTCACTATCATTGAAATGATCGAAATCCTTCGGATGAAGCTCAATGTAGTGTTGAATCACAGCGTCCCTCGTCTTATAATGATGTTCCCTCAAAGAACCCATGCCATATCCCACAGCGCCCATAACAGCTATTCCAATCAAGCGTGGAACAATTGCTGGAAAACGTAAACTCTTGTCCGCTTCCTCCCAGTTATGCTAAGACAATGTAAACCAAAGAAAGAAGGAAGCCTAACCGTAGTAAAAGGGCCTCTTATTCCAGATATTGTAAAGGTGAGCAGAAATGAGTGACGCACCCACCATCACTCCGGCTCCCTAAAAGCACCAAATACAGCTAAAGACAAGCTCAACAACTGAATGCAAATAAGTGTCTTTACAGGGAGGTCATGAAACTATTAATTAACGAACAAAAAAAGGAAAGACAAGCACTATATGTGTCAAAGCAATGTTTACACTCCGCTGGATATTGGTGTCGATGTGCTGGTATCAAAAGTGGTCATTTTAAAAAGAATAATCATAAAATATAACGCACTAGAAACTTTACACGTTTATATGCGTTCTATTCAGAAGCACTTGGAAATGTAAACGATCTGAGAGTATATCAGGCGCTTTTCTAATACTTCTTAGAAAGATTATTAATTAATGACCAATTTTCAATTTCAACTCTCAATGGTTTGAATTTTCCAAAAATATGACGAAGTGATTTTCATTCCCTGTAAAATTCCGACGCATGAAAATTAACGAGTGAGAAATTTCCTACGAAACATCAGTGAACAAGTAGTGAACTACTGAACGACATAAATTTAATGTTCATTGCGCATTTATGCTTTTGCAGGGTATTGAACCCAATCTATGTCAGAACGGCCTACAGAGAAAAATCTATTGATAGGTAGAGAGCGAAGTCAAATGCGAGAACGACGAACAACTGTGTTACGTCCCAAAAATCTCTCCGACAAATTGTTTTTTTTTTCTTTGAGGTAAGAACAAGTAAGATTCCTGACTGAAAATGGCTCTGTCGCCGCGACTTCAAATGAACAAGTGCTACCATTTCCATGTAAAGCAAACTAATGAGACATACATTCTTAAAAAGCGCGTCGCTGCTGGTTGAAGTGTGAAAACGGTACAATGATTTCGTAAATTCACGAACAGTACCCTTACCTTCATTGGATATGACCATGTGAAAGGGTCCATCAGATTAACCTCTCTCAGACCAGCTCGGAGGTACTTCTCACGCCTTTCCAGCTCCTCGGGACTGACCCGAGTTGATTCCGCCATCTGTCACGGAATTAAATTAATAACTAATGGACTGTGATCAAAACGTGCATAGCTAATGAGTTTTTGGATCCCTTAGCATTCTTTCCATGCGTCGTACTATGATTCACTGAAGGTATGTTCAGCGAACTGGCTTCCGAAACACCTATGCACACATATTTCGAACACGTTTACAGACCACACCTTTTATTTACAGATGTTGATGTAACTTCATCACAAAGAGGTAATATATGGCATCAAACCCACGAGAGGGAAAATCAACAGGCCACAGTACAAGTTTATCTTGAAACAAGACTACGCTATGTATATTTTCGATGACGACATTCTAGCGGTCGAATTTCGCTGGGAAGCGGCCTTCCTCCATGAGTTCGTCCCATTTCTCGAGCCAGAAGCCTGGGCAGATGTCCTGAAAAAAAAGGAAGGCTTAATCTCACAATATATTCTTTCAATTACAAAATAATTAACAAACGTTCAGCGTCGGAATGCAAAACATTTTGGAAGGTTTGGCGTTGAGAAATTACATCAGCTATTTTTCAGCTTGTTTCGCATCAGTTAGCAAAAGAAGATCACATGTTTCATGGAACATAAGTCAGCTGTCGCCAATATAGGATCTGTTGCCTATCACGGTTCCTGCTAAAGAACGAAGCTGATAGTGTGCCATTACGAACGTTAAACAGCAATAGAATTATGCTACAACGATAACAATGAAATTCCGATTAATTTAAAAAAAAAACGACTTGTTGATAAGCGAATAGAAGGAACTCTATGTACAAAAGGAAACACCGGTCGAATAAACACAAACAGCTTACCAAACATGGGCATGCCGAAAACCGATTTCTAAGCAGACAAGCTTCTACTACACTGCTACGAATTTGAAAGCAAGCCTCCTATGAACGTCAGAGGCAGTGTCCCTCCTCGTTTTTCGTATTGGAGGTATCAACAGCTCCTCGACATATTTATAACATCATCTCAAAGTCTATTTATAACCACATCTCTACTTTTAGAGTCACAAAAGTGACGAAAACCCCCTTTTTAAAAGTGTTGAAGTGCCTACTTTTGGGGAACGGCAAGCTCACTGCCTCCACCAGTACTGGCTGTCCGGCACAGCTATAATGTCTGACCTATCCATCCGATAACATCAACTGCTATATAGTTTGTAAAAAAAAATCGGAGGGCTCCCGTTTGGCGGGAACGTGTTCGCGCGTTGCGGTCGATATCGAAGATAACAGCTTTTCCGGAGACGCCGCAGCACCAATTCTACAGGACCTCAGGCTGCGGCCCGACATCTACCGCGACGCGCCCACCAGTTCCTGCTGACCGGGTACCCGCCGATCTTTTAATGGACTGTACGAGGCCTTGCCCACCAACTTGTTCCAGGAAATTAGTGTAGACCCCGTCCCAAAAAAATTGAATTTGGAGAAGATTTCAGAATACATTTGCATATCACCGAAATTAAAGTATGAAGAAGGGCCAGAATCTGCTAATGACTCAAACATGAATAAGATGTATTTTGAGAGCTTAGTGAGATTAGGAGTCGCTGTTTTACTCCAGATAAATTCAACAAACACGAAATAGAACAAAAAAGCAGAACACTTGACAAATGGCTATGAAAAATACTGGTATTGGCACGGAAAGGTAAATTGCACAACTATGACGATTACGTATTGTCGAGATGAATTAGGATCAACATATGTATAGTCCGACAATCATAAGCATTTCATTTAATCTGTAGATGCACCAATGTTCGTCTCTTTATGAAGGTCCTATATTAGCCATCAACGCCATAAAATGTCTGCAGTCCGTCGCCTCATACAAACAATCAAGGTATGGGATTGAAAACTTGTTAGAGTGGAACCAATTCTCTACGCCGGAAAGAGCCAACGGTTTTTTTTAGAAAGTGTAAAAGAAGGGAGAAGAACAATGCAAAAGTGAGAAGAGGAAAAAAGTGACGGTTAGCACACAGTACAAAATTTGGAAGAAAAAAGGAAAAATAAACGAAAAAAAGTTTTAAACATGTTTTGGAAAAGCAGACGAGAGGGAATGATTCACTTACTTTGTACACATTCTGGAAGAATTTGCATGGCTTGTAGTCGCTTCCCATCAATTCGTTGCATCGATGGAAATCGACATAGTAGGCGAAGCATTGGCGCTGCTTGCGTACCTGCAAATCAGACGAAGAGTAATGATAGACTCCTAGTTGAGTGATATATGAGTTCCTGACAAGCAGAAGACAGAGAATAATATGTATGGACTGAGCATCCATTAAGAATGATCAGAAGCGAAACGATTATATCACCTGTGGGAAACGTGCATCATATGGTGCAGCCCAGATAAGTTCCTTCTTCAGCTTCTCGTTGATTTCTTTGTTGAACCAATCAGGAGAATCAGGATGACGAAGCGCCGAGGAGAATTCCTCCTGAAAATAAATAATATGCACACAAATAGATATGCACACTTGAGGAATGCACCAAAGGGCAAGTTATACTAGCTGCGAACGTCAGCCGCACGCATCCATTTGTGAGGGATTTTCCGTGAAGACCGGTTAATGCGGCTTGTATAGTGGAGTCGTTCTGACACTGCATATTCCGCGACAGCGGCCCCATGGCATTGGAGCACGCAGCGTGGTCGGTCAAAAGGTTGACCCTCGATCGAGCTGGCTTCTTTGACGGGTTTTATAGTCTGTTCCCTTTTTCAGTTGTTCGAAGAGTTAAGCTGTCGCGGATAATGCATTGTCAAAACAAATCCACTGCACATCCTCAATGAAATGAACGCGCGGCCGTCGCGAGGCCGTAAACGCGCGCGTCTGAGCACCGATTGCGATGCGACTGGGCCCTATTCTTCATCATATAGACGCACGCTCGTCAGTGGCACGCACCCAGTATAAATTGTCCTCAACGCTAATGCTTTCTGTCCTATAAGCGAAAGTAATAAACTACATTTATAGTGCATCGGAGTCCCATCCGTTCGGATAAGAAAAGATACGTACGCTTCCTTATCAGTATCTATCCTACGAGGATCGATACGTACCTTTTCTTATCCAACCGGATCGTACTCCGATGCACCACAAATGTTGCTAAGGTGGAAATTAACAAACTGGAAGAGAATTGGTAAGAACAGGAATATTCTAACACCTTCAACTGTAAGCACAGAATGTCACGACAAAAATGCCTCTAAATGAAGAGTGAGAGAATACCAAATGACATGTAACAGGGGCGAAAATCGAAAATAAAACCCAGGTGGATCTCCACAGAGGTTAGAAAGACTCAACTTGTTTAAAACAGACCTACCCTACTTCATGATGGCTTTACATTCTACAACGTTCCCTGTCGTTTATTTCCTTTGCAAAGAGAGCGCTTAGTTTGAAAGCAATGCCAAAATATTTCTTTGAAAAAAAACTAATCAAAAAGACAAACCTGGTACTTCTGAAGACGCTCGTACGTTGTTAGTGGTACATTAACTTCAGCAGGCATATCTAAAATAACATCGGTATTAAAGAAGTAAATAAACTGAATAAATGTGTTGAATGACTGGTTAAAGAAGTAAAGTAGAGGAATGTTATGAACTTATGTGAGGAAGTAACCTCTCTCAGCAGAGAGAAAACCATATAATCGGAACCACGACTTTTCACTAACATCAGTCCGAAATGAGGAACAAAAAAAAAAACAAATCTAGCACAGCTATGTCAGTACTAGTTGTTAAACAAAAGTACAGATGTTTCAGGAATGCACCGTCCATCTATGCTCGTACACTTTTGTGCACCCGAGAAACACGCCACAGAAAGTTTGTGTAGCTGCGGACAAAACACAAATTTGACGTCAAATCAGTACAGGAACCGTCGATTATAGTCTGTCCGAAACGACGAGTCCGCCCACGCACGCAGGGATCGAGAAGTTGCCATTTTTGCTAGCACTCCACGTCATCATCCCTAATCTGCGTATCACGTTTCATCGTTATCTTCATGGTATTGACCAATGTGAGGGGTCGGAGAGAAAGGGGAACGTTGCGGTGGTTCAGTAACGTGTTCCTCGGACCCGACACAAAAGAGGGGGTGGTACGAAGGAAAAAAAACCCAACTCAACAAACACAGAAATTGAAGTGGAAATCAGTAAATATGAAGTAGGAAAATAATAACAAGGGAACTTCCTACTTGAGTCAGGAGTCCTCGACTCGTTCTGGAATTCTTCTTTCTTCAAAAAGGAATCCGAATCTTCTCGAGTGGACTTGAATGCTGAGGCGGGATCTTAACCAGAGTTGTTCCGACCAATAGCAACCAAACAGCACACAGAACAATAGTAGCCGCGAATTGAGTGCAGATAACCACGGCTCCAACCAGGGGTGCCAAACCACCTCAAACTTGGGTAATTAAACCTTTATTACCGCTAAAATTAATAAGAAACTAACGATACGACAAAAAGATAACATGCAAAATATTCATACTTCAGTATCAGTTAAAGCATTGTCTGAGGAGATGCACAAAAAACAACCTGAAGCAACTCGTATAAAGTGAGGATAAGCAAAAAAAGAACGATGAGTAAATCATACTTCTTCATAAACAAAATGAGAAACAACTTCTATCAAAACCTATGATGCAAAAGAGAAACAAAACTAAACTACGTGTACCTTCTTTGGTTAGAGGAGATCTTCAAACTATAAGTGATGACTAAACTCAAACTAAAGATGAGTGCGACAAAAACGAGAAAATAAATACGAATGTGGCCGCACGAGAAAACGAGGAAATTCGAATGATGGCAGGAGTCCTCTTCTCGGGGCGGTGTCCCTCTTCCGGCGGTAACCGTTTTCCCGCGCTTCTTTTTTGATCTAGATCTAGAATGACGTGGACGACGTGGCAGCCAATAACATCCCAGCCGCGCCGCCTCTCGTTCGCCGCATGCGTGGGCGGACTCGTCGTTTCGGACGGACTATACATGAGATACGTTCCCCACCTACGTCGCAGCGGCCCCCAGGGGCTAGAGCATAGACAGAGGGGTGGTGGGTGGAGGCAGTACAGAGACCCGTTAGTAATCGGAGACGCAGCTAGAGGACTCGCGGTGCGCGGCAGGCTCTGGCCGTGATTGGGGAACGTATCTCGTGCAACGGGAAGCGTCAATCACGATCACTAGTCCCACAGCCTGAAACGCCGCAGTACCCACGCGGTGCTGGCGAGGCAGCACACAAAATCCACAGCATCCAGCAGCGCCACGTAGGTGGTGCCACGTTCCAGCCCAAGGGAATAGGGATCGTGATTGACGTCCCCTGCACTGTGTCTGCCCATAGTGCTCCTCGAAGAATCGCGCCGTACATACAGGGTGGTCCACATAAAGGGTGACTTCCCATAACTTTGCACCAATCAATTCAAATACATTGCCGTAGATCCGCCTCTCAGGAATTCTGAAAACCATGGTTGACGCCGATTCGCCACCATGATTTCGTCAAGTATACTTGGTGGCAATCCCAAGTCAACTTCATGCCATCCAAACTGACGTTAAGATGGGATTTGCATGGAATTGACATCGGATTGGCATCGAATTGACATCACCTCCTAAGTTACGCCCTTGCATGATATTGACGTCAGATTTCCACGGGATGGACATCACTTAACGTGTTTTAACAGGCTCACCCAAAAATAGTCCCGAACGGGTACGCGCTCTCTGCTGCAGCGCTTGGGTGGACGCAGCAGTCCTGCGGCAGACTTCCAAATTTGCGGGGTGACGGTCAAGAGGTGCGCTCGAGAATTCCTCCCACCTCTCTCGCACCTCGCTCGCACCTATAATTGCGGGTGTCGTGTAGGAGCTGCCCATATCGGCATCAGATGTTACCAGCTAATGTAGGGTGTCTCCCGAACAGGGTCAAGCGTCCGATGGGAATTTCCCATGAGGGGGTCGTATGGGAGGGGGCTGGGAAGGGGGAGGGGGTCGTATAGGAGAGGTGTGGGTGGGGTACGTAGAGGGGTGGCTTGACCATTGAATGTGAATTCATGATTGTTTTATGGCATGACAAATGACGTTCCGCCCAAGAATGATCACGTCACATCGAGTTAAAGCAGGACTGGTTGGCAGCGTATGAGAGGAATCCGCTCCAGCGCACTCACAGGTTCGATCCCCGGCGCCTTTCATAAATTTTTGCACGGGTCGGAATCACTTCAGAACCAAATGTGGAGTTAAGAGGTGGAAATGTTTAAAAAATTGAGTGTGGGTAGCGCAATCAATCGATTGCACATGCTAGGATTCGCCTGCAGGTCCCGTCAGAGCGTCGAAAAGTAGGGTGACCTAGACCTCGTGCTGAAGTCCTCTGACTCGAAATCAGCAAATGCTTTCCTACGCATTCATAGAGAACGACCAGCTCTACCTTTTGCCAGAGTTTTAATTTTCTAGATCTTCATATGCTTTTGGGAGCTCGATGGGAAATTTGTCAATTTTTTGGGTCTCCGAGGGGAAATTTCCCATCTAACTCACGCAAGCAGGAGCAATTATTGGGGTGCGATAATGGGGACGAAGAATCAATGCTTGGAGCTCTATTACGTGAAGGTAGTGAAATTTCGGTGAAAGGCAAACTCTCTTTATAGGAGTTGAAGAAGTGAAAACCTCGCAATTTGAACAGATTGTGAAAATGGAGTAAATCTCTTTGGCAAATCACTGAGAAGCAATTTGCAGATATCACAAAAACTTTTCTTCTATGAGTTCTAGTTGAGAAAATTTCCCACCTGAATACAGAATCTGGCTCCACGAAGTTCGCTCGTTTTCCCGCAATTTAGATGGGAAATCGATGGGAAATTCGCCAAATTTCCCATCGATTTCCCATCGAGCTCCCAAAAGCATATGAAGATCTAGAAAATTGAAACTCTGGCAGAAGATAGAGCTGGTCGTCCTATATGGACAGATAGAAAAACATTCGCTGATTTTGAGTCAGAGAACCTCAGTGCGAGGTATAAGTAACCCTAGTTTTCCACAAACTGGCGTCCCCTGTAGGCGAATTCTAGCATGTGTTATCGATCGACTTCGCCTCCCTCACTTCATTTTTAAGTCTTTCCCTCCTCTCCACTCTACACTAAATCCTGAACGGTTCCAACCTGTGCAAAAATTTTTTGGAGGCGCTGGGAATCGAACCCGTGGGCGCGCAAATGCCAACGCTGAAACTGATTCCTCGCATGCGCTGCCAATCAGTCCTGTTTTGACACGGTATGACTGCTGGCACTATGGTCCGATCGGATAAGGAAGGACATATATCGACCTCAACGATGTTTTAGTTCCGATTTTGGGTTTTTAATGTGTTTCTTTTGCGTGTTCGTCCTTGAAACTGTTCAGTGTTTCAGTGTACAGAGAAAACATGTGGGAGCAAAAGGGGGGGGGTCGTGAAAACGTGGGGGTTGGACGAGGGAATAGGGGGGGTCGTATTGAGGGTTGGTTTTTCCCATCGTCATGCTTGACCCTGCTCCCGAACTGAGCCTTGCCGCCAGAAACGTCGCGCGCGGCAAAAGGGCGCTGAAAGTGTACAGAAGACGCGGACACCGCAGTATGGATCGGGTAATGCGCTTTTATTTGAAGCAGTTGGGAACTTTTGATGCTGGGATGCCAAAATTATATTCACCCATGCAACAAGAAAATCCACTGTCGGTAGTATATACGCACTAATAATGCCTAAACGTATAAATGATCAAGAATGTGGTTCAAATTTGTCGACTATGCTGAAAGCTTCTTCAAGTAATATTGGTGGTTCGAAACCGCGGCCCAATTTTCCCTTTTCATCACGCAGAATGTATCTGAGCAACCATGTAGATATGATCGATGACTTGGACTTCACCATTCCAAAGGTTTTTCTAACATGAACATCACTGGTATTTTGCAATTTTGAACATCATTCATATTTTGTGACTGTGTAATCGAAACTCGATGAGCACGTCTATGACTAACTAATTTGTCTTGAAGTGTTATCAGGTGATCCCCCACGCCCTAGTTCTTCGCTCGCAGGAAATATTCCTTCCTAAGGATATGCTATAGGCAAAGTTGATGTTTTCCGTAGTGCTAAGTCACTTTCGTAAACACCACTCAATGACTGATGAACTCAAGCTCCACCAAAGAAAATTCCAACGACATAAAACTTGAATAAGAAAGATTGATTCTGAGAGCAGCGAATGTGTAAGGATCTACCCGAAGCTCCCTTTCTTTTACTTTCTAGGCAAAGTTTTAGACTACGCAGTCTCCATAAGCTTCTCGATGTTGCATTTTAACAGTCGAGATATCAGTTGAACAGATGAAAAGTCTTGGAAGCTTTTCTCAACGAAAAAGACATTCTCTAGCGTTTTTTTTTTGTTCTGCAACAGGTAGCAAATTCCGTGCCAAGATTTGACGTCCTAAGCACGGAGTAGTGAGTGAAGTCAGGCAGATCTACAAGACCAATGATTAAGTTGAAAATAAAGTTTGAAGAGGCACTTCAGCGGAATCAGAAAAAGAAAGCAAAAAGCGTCTACGTGAGGTATTTCTGCTCACGTGATGAAAATCACCATGAAACCTATTGAATTAGATAAATTGACAAGATGAAAAAAACTTCAAAGGATCTCTGTCTATTCGCTTAAAATTTCACTGCAGTAGCTAATCTATAAGTGATCTAGGCCGGAATCTTTTTGATATAGTCTGTCCGAAACGACGAGTCCGCCCACGCACGCGGGGATCGAGAGGCGGCGCGGCTGGGACGGATGCTGTTGGCTGCCACGTCGTCCAGTCACAGCCAAATCATTGTGAAGATAACGACGAAACGTGGTACGCAGATCAGGGATGATGACGTGGAGCGCTGGCAAACGTGGCAGCTTCTCGATCCCCGCGTGCGTGGGCGGACTCGTCGTTTCGGACAGACTATACCCCCGTGACTCAAAGCATCAGGCCAATGATTGAGAGCCTAAAGGCAGCAGGAGCTGAAATCCTCGACTCCGAGCTGAGCTGTGGGTGATGAAGTACAGACTCAGCACATCATAAATGTGAAACGAACACAGACAATGATGGCTTACCTGCAGAGAAAATGGAACATTCGTCACGAACACGCCTGGCCGTGTTCGTGGGCGGACGAGTTTTCCCCTGCGCAAAAGCCATTGCGGTGCGTGGTTTCGCGCAAAGGGAAAACGAAATGCATTCAATTCACAGGGTTTCATGGCGGGACTCGGCCAAAACCACGCGCCGCGATGGCTTTCGCGCCGGGGAAAACTCGTCCGCGCACGAACAGGGCCAGGCGTGTTCGCGACGAATGTTCCATTTTCTCTGCAGGTAAGCCATCATTGTCTGTGTTCGCTTCACATTTACGATGTGCCGAGTCTGTACTTCACCACCCGCAGCTCAGCTCAGAGTCGAGAATTTCAGCTCCTGCTGCCTTTAATTTTGGTTTTTCATACTAATTCACTTGCGTTGAGATATAAAAAAAAAAACGTTCTGTGCGAACTAAATCCTTTCCATATTAACTAGTATGTACTACTACTGCAACAATGGTCCATCGCGCGCGACGATACGTACGAGTTGTCTAACTGGCTGTCCGCTATAGCTGTGAAGGGTTCAGAGTCAGATGGATACTGTAGCCAGGGCTGCCTCTGCCTGTGGGAAGGTGCGGTCGAGGTGCGACATGACCCAGCTAGCGAGCGAGCGCACCTCTTGTCTCGGACCCGATTTGCGCCGCACCCGCAATCATCTCGTCTGACCGATTGTTGCACTGGGCCACGGTTTTACCCGGGCCTCAGCCGGCCTGACGAGTTTCGCAAGGCTCGCCTTGTCTCCACCGAAGCGAAGGCACGACTAAACCCTGATGCTCAAACACCGGCTTATATACACCTCCCTGGGGGCGGGTCGCCACGTGGCAAGGAACATGAAGTTTGCATGATGTCAACCTCATGCATGGGCTGAGCCTGTCATGCATAAAGCTAACGTCGGTTATCCGATGGCAGCTTCATGCACTGCCTCGAACCGATGCACATCTGATGGACATCTCATGTCAACCACGGTTTTTTCCTACGAGCATCGGTTTTTCAGTACGAGCATGGGTTTTTTACACGGTTTCTGAAACTATTGAGCTCGTCCTCAAGGCGCACCGCCTGAGATCACATGTGCCGTCCTGCTGTCAGCATTCCCGCAGCCAACCGGCTGAGTATCGATCGCCAGCAGGACGTGTTTTGCAAACAGCTGCAATCGGTGCAGCGAGTGTCGCTAGGACCTTTGCAAGGACCTCAGAGCTGCCATGACCCTAGAGGTCACTTCCTGAACCGGAAAATCCAGAAAATACAGTAGATTTTCAGAGGAGCCACGAAATGGGCGGGTGCTTGGTTCCGTAGTGTAGCGGTTAACACCCTGGACTTTGAATCCAGTAACGCGAGTTCGAATCTCGCTGGAACCTAAGTTTTGCAAACAGCTGCAATCGGTGCAGCGAGTGTCGCTAGGACCTTTGCAAGGACCTCAGAGCTGCCATGACCCTAGAGGTCTCTTCCTGAACCGGAAAATCCAGAAAATGCAGTAGATTTTCAGAGGAGCCACGGAATGGGCGGGTGCTTGGTTCCGTAGTGTAGCGGTTAACACCCTGGACTTTGAATCCAGTAACGCGAGTTCGAATCTCGCCGGAACCTAAGTTTTGCAAACAGCTGCAATCGGTGCAGCGAGTGTCGCTAGGACCTTTGCAAGGACCTCAGAGCTGCCATGACCCTAGAGGTCTCTTCATGAACCGGAAAATCCAGAAAATACAGTAGATTTTCAGAGGAGCCACGAAATGGGCGGGTGCTTGGTTCCGTAGTGTAGCGGTTAACACCCTGGACTTTGAATCCAGTAACGCGAGTTCGAATCTCGCCGGAACCTAAGTTTTGCAAACAGCTGCAATCGGTGCAGCGAGTGTCGCTAGGACCTTTGCAAGGACCTCAGAGCTGCCATGACCCTAGAGGTCTCTTCATGAACCGGAAATTCCAGAAAATACAGTAGATTTTCAGAGGAGCCACGGAATGGCCGGGTGCTTGGTTCCGTAGTGTAGCGGTTAACACCCTGGACTTTGAATCCAGTAACGCGAGTTCGAATCTCGCCGGAACCTAAGTTTTGCAAACAGCTGCAATCGGTGCAGCGAGTGTCGCTAGGACCTGGGCAAGGACCTCAGAGCTGCCATGACCCTAGAGGTCTCTTCCTGAACCGGAAAATCCAGAAAATACAGTAGATTTTCAGAGGAGCCACGGAATGGGCGGGTGCTTGGTTCCGTAGTGTAGCGGTTAACACCCTGGACTTTGAATCCAGTAACGCGAGTTCGAATCTCGCCGGAACCTAATTTTTGCAAACAGCTGCAATCGGTGCAGCGAGTGTCGCTAGGACCTGGGCAAGGACCTCAGAGCTGCCATGACCCTAGAGGTCTCTTCCTGAACCGGAAAATCCAGAAAATGCAGTAGATTTTCAGAGGAGCCACGGAATGGGCGGGTGCTTGGTTCCGTAGTGTAGCGGTTAACACCCTGGACTTTGAATCCAGTAACGCGAGTTCGAATCTCGCCGGAACCTAAGTTTTGCAAACAGCTGCAATCGGTGCAGCGAGTGTCGCTAGGAGCTGGGCAAGGACCTCAGAGGTGCCATGACCCTAGAGGTCACTTCCTGAACCGGAAAATCCAGAAAATACAGTAGATTTTCAGAGGAGCCACGAAATGGGCGGGTGCTTGGTTCCGTGGTGTAGCGGTTAACACCCTGGACTTTGAATCCAGTAACGCGAGTTCGAATCTCGCCGGAACCTAATTTTTGCAAACAGCTGCAATCGGTGCAGCGAGTGTCGCTAGGACCTGGGCAAGGACCTCAGAGCTGCCATGACCCTAGAGGTCTCTTCCTGAACCGGAAAATCCAGAAAATACAGTAGATTTTCAGAGGAGCCACGGAATGGGCGGGTGCTTGGTTCCGTAGTGTAGCGGTTAACACCCTGGACTTTGAATCCAGTAACGCGAGTTCGAATCTCGCCGGAACCTAAGTTTTGCAAACAGCTGCAATCGGTGCAGCGAGTGTCGCTAGGACCTTGCAAGGACCTCAGAGCTGCCATGACCCTAGAGGTCACTTCCTGAACCGGAAAATCCAGAAAATACAGTAGATTTTCAGAGGAGCCACGAAATGGGCGGGTGCTTGGTTCCGTAGTGTAGCGGTTAACACCCTGGACTTTGAATCCAGTAACGCGAGTTCGAATCTCGCCGGAACCTAAGTTTTGCAAACAGCTGCAATCGGTGCAGCGAGTGTCGCTAGGACCTTTGCAAGGACCTCAGAGCTGCCATGACCCTAGAGGTCACTTCATGAACCGGAAATTCCAGAAAATACAGTAGATTTTCAGAGGAGCCACGGAATGGCCGGGTGCTTGGTTCCGTAGTGTAGCGGTTAACACCCTGGACTTTGAATCCAGTAACGCGAGTTCGAATCTCGCCGGAACCTAAGTTTTGCAAACAGCTGCAATCGGTGCAGCGAGTGTCGCTAGGACCTGGGCAAGGACCTCAGAGCTGCCATGACCCTAGAGGTCACTTCCTGAACCGGAAAATCCAGAAAATACAGTAGATTTTCAGAGGAGCCACGGAATGGGCGGGTGCTTGGTTCCGTAGTGTAGCGGTTAACACCCTGGACTTTGAATCCAGTAACGCGAGTTCGAATCTCGCCGGAACCTAAGTTTTGCAAACAGCTGCAATCGGTGCAGCGAGTGTCGCTAGGACCTTTGCAAGGACCTCAGAGCTGCCATGACCCTAGAGGTCACTTCCTGAACCGGAAAATCCAGAAAATACAGTAGATTTTCAGAGGAGCCACGGAATGGGCGGGTGCTTGGTTCCGTAGTGTAGCGGTTAACACCCTGGACTTTGAATCCAGTAACGCGAGTTCGAATCTCGCCGGAACCTAAGTTTTGCAAACAGCTGCAATCGGTGCAGCGAGTGTCGCTAGGACCTTTGCAAGGACCTCAGAGCTGCCATGACCCTAGAGGTCTCTTCATGAACCGGAAAATCCAGAAAATACAGTAGATTTTCAGAGGAGCCACGGAATGGGCGGGTGCTTGGTTCCGTAGTGTAGCGGTTAACACCCTGGACTTTGAATCCAGTAACGCGAGTTCGAATCTCGCCGGAACCTAAGTTTTGCAAACAGCTGCAATCGGTGCAGCGAGTGTCGCTAGGACCTTTGCAAGGACCTCAGAGCTGCCATGACCCTAGAGGTCTCTTCCTGAACCGGAAAATCCAGAAAATACAGTAGATTTTCAGAGGAGCCACGAAATGGGCGGGTGCTTGGTTCCGTAGTGTAGCGGTTAACACCCTGGACTTTGAATCCAGTAACGCGAGTTCGAATCTCGCCGGAACCTAAGTTTTGCAAACAGCTGCAATCGGTGCAGCGAGTGTCGCTAGGACCTTTGCAAGGACCTCAGAGCTGCCATGACCCTAGAGGTCTCTTCATGAACCGGAAAATCCAGAAAATACAGTAGATTTTCAGAGGAGCCACGGAATGGGCGGGTGCTTGGTTCCGTAGTGTAGCGGTTAACACCCTGGACTTTGAATCCAGTAACGCGAGTTCGAATCTCGCCGGAACCTAAGTTTTGCAAACAGCTGCAATCGGTGCAGCGAGTGTCGCTAGGACCTGGGCAAGGACCTCAGAGCTGCCATGACCCTAGAGGTCACTTCCTGAACCGGAAAATCCAGAAAATACAGTAGATTTTCAGAGGAGCCACGGAATGGGCGGGTGCTTGGTTCCGTAGTGTAGCGGTTAACACCCTGGACTTTGAATCCAGTAACGCGAGTTCGAATCTCGCCGGAACCTAAGTTTTGCAAACAGCTGCAATCGGTGCAGCGAGTGTCGCTAGGACCTTTGCAAGGACCTCAGAGCTGCCATGACCCTAGAGGTCACTTCCTGAACCGGAAAATCCAGAAAATACAGTAGATTTTCAGAGGAGCCACGGAATGGGCGGGTGCTTGGTTCCGTAGTGTAGCGGTTAACACCCTGGACTTTGAATCCAGTAACGCGAGTTCGAATCTCGCCGGAACCTAAGTTTTGCAAACAGCTGCAATCGGTGCAGCGAGTGTCGCTAGGACCTGGGCAAGGACCTCAGAGCTGCCATGACCCTAGAGGTCACTTCCTGAACCGGAAAATCCAGAAAATACAGTAGATTTTCAGAGGAGCCACGGAATGGGCGGGTGCTTGGTTCCGTAGTGTAGCGGTTAACACCCTGGACTTTGAATCCAGTAACGCGAGTTCGAATCTCGCCGGAACCTAAGTTTTGCAAACAGCTACAATCGGTGCAGCGAGTGTCGGGCTCAGGATCCTGGGCAAGGACCTCAGAGCTGCCATGACCCTAGAGGTCGCTTCCTGAACAAAAAATCAGGAAATACAGTAGATTTTCAGAGGAGCCACGGAATGGGCGGGTGCTTGGTTCCGTAGTGTAGCGGTTAACACCCTGGACTTTGAATCCAGTAACGCGAGTTCGAATCTCGCCGGAACCTAAGTTTTGCAAACAGCTGCAATCGGTGCAGCGAGTGTCGGCTGAGGACCTGGGCAAGGACCTCAGCGCTGCCATGACCCTAGAGGTCACTTCCTGAACCGGAAAATCCAGAAAATACAGTAGATTTTCAGAGGAGCCACGAAATGGGCGGGTGCTTGGTTCCGTAGTGTAGCGGTTAACACCCTGGACTTTGAATCCAGTAACGCGAGTTCGAATCTCGCCGGAACCTAAGTTTTGCAAACAGCTGCAATCGGTGCAGCGAGTGTCGCTAGGACCTGGGCAAGGACCTCAGAGCTGCCATGACCCTAGAGGTCACTTCCTGAACCGGAAAATCCAGAAAATACAGTAGATTTTCAGAGGAGCCACGGAATGGGCGGGTGCTTAGTTCCGTAGTGTAGCGGTTAACACCCTGGACTTTGAATCCAGTAACGCGAGTTCGAATCTCGCCAGAACCTAAGCTTTGCAAACAGCTACAATCGGTGCAGCGAGTGTCGCTAGGACCTGGGCAAGGACCTCAGCGCTGCCATGACCCTAGAGGTCACTTCCTGAACCGGAAAATCCAGAAAATACAGTAGATTTTCAGAGGAGCCACGAAATGGGCGGGTGCTTGGTTCCGTAGTGTAGCGGTTAACACCCTGGACTTTGAATCCAGTAACGCGAGTTCGAATCTCGCCGGAACCTAAGTTTTGCAAACAGCTGCAATCGGTGCAGCGAGTGTCGCTAGGACCTGGGCAAGGACCTCAGAGCTGCCATGACCCTAGAGGTCACTTCCTGAACCGGAAAATCCAGAAAATACAGTAGATTTTCAGAGGAGCCACGGAATGGGCGGGTGCTTGGTTCCGTAGTGTAGCGGTTAACACCCTGGACTTTGAATCCAGTAACGCGAGTTCGAATCTCGCCGGAACCTAAGTTTTGCAAACAGCTACAATCGGTGCAGCGAGTGTCGCTAGGACCTGGGCAAGGACCTCAGCGCTGCCATGACCCTAGAGGTCACTTCCTGAACCGGAAAATCCAGAAAATACAGTAGATTTTCAGAGGAGCCACGAAATGGGCGAGTGCTTGGTTCCGTAGTGTAGCGGTTAACACCCTGGACTTTGAATCCAGTAACGCGAGTTCGAATCTCGCCGGAACCTAAGTTTTGCAAACAGCTGCAATCGGTGCAGCGAGTGTCGCTAGGACCTTTGCAAGGACCTCAGAGCTGCCATGACCCTAGAGGTCACTTCCTGAACCGGAAAATCCAGAAAATACAGTAGATTTTCAGAGGAGCCACGGAATGGGCGGGTGCTTGGTTCCGTAGTGTAGCGGTTAACACCCTGGACTTTGAATCCAGTAACGCGAGTTCGAATCTCGCCGGAACCTAAGTTTTGCAAACAGCTGCAATCGGTGCAGCGACTGTCGCTAGGACCTGGCAAGGACCTCAGAGCTGCCATGACCCTAGAGGTCACTTCCTGAACCGGAAAATCCAGAAAATACAGTAGATTTTCAGAGGAGCCACGAAATGGGCGGGTGCTTGGTTCCGTAGTGTAGCGGTTAACACCCTGGACTTTGAATCCAGTAGCGCGAGTTCGAATCTCGCCGGAACCTAAGTTTTGCAAACAGCTGCAAACGGTGCAGCGAGTGTCGCTAGGACCTGGGCATAGACCTCAGAGCTGCCATGACCCTAGAGGTCACTTCCTGAACCGGAAAATCCAGAAAATACAGTAGATTTTCAGAGGAGCCACGGAATGGGCGGGTGCTTGGTTCCGTAGTATAGCGGTTAACACCCTGGACTTTGAATCCAGTAACGCGAGTTCGAATCTCGCCGGAACCTAAGTTTTGCAAACAGCTGCAATCGGTGCAGCGAGTGTCGCTAGGACCTGGGCAAGGACCTCAGAGCTGCCATGACCCTAGAGGTCACTTCCTGAACCGGAAAATCCAGAAAATACAGTAGATTTTCAGAGGAGCCACGAAATGGGCGGGTGCTTGGTTCCGTAGTGTAGCGGTTAACACCCTGGACTTTGAATCCAGTAACGCGAGTTCGAATCTCGCCAGAACCTAAGCTTTGCAAACAGCTACAATCGGTGCAGCGGTCTCAGGCTAGGACCTGGGCAGGGACCCAGAGCTGCCATGACCCTAGAGGTCTCTTCCTGAACCGGAAAATCCAGAAAATACAGTAGATTTTCAGAGGAGCCACGGAATGGGCGGGTGCTTGGTTCCGTAGTGTAGCGGTTAACACCCTGGACTTTGAATCCAGTAACGCGAGTTCGAATCTCGCCGGAACCTAAGTTTTGCAAACAGCTGCAATCGGTGCAGCGAGTGTCGCTAGGACCTGGGCAAGGACCTCAGAGCTGCCATGACCCTAGAGGTCACTTCCTGAACCGGAAAATCCAGAAAATACAGTAGATTTTCAGAGGAGCCACGAAATGGGCGGGTGCTTGGTTCCGTAGTGTAGCGGTTAACACCCTGGACTTTGAATCCAGTAACGCGAGTTCGAATCTCGCCGGAACCTAAGTTTTGCAAACAGCTGCAATCGGTGCAGCGAGTGTCGCTAGGACCTGGGCAAGGACCTCAGAGCTGCCATGACCCTAGAGGTCACTTCCTGAACCGGAAAATCCAGAAAATACAGTAGATTTTCAGAGGAGCCACGAAATGGGCGGGTGCTTGGTTCCGTAGTGTAGCGGTTAACACCCTGGACTTGAATGCGAGCAACAATGATGTCGCCGGGACACTGACTTTTTGACAACAGCTACATCGGTGCAGCTGGTGGTCGGACCTGGGCAGGGACCTCAGAGCTGCCATGACCCTAGAGGTCACTTCCTGAACCGGAAAATCCAGAAAATACAGTAGATTTTCAGAGGAGCCACGAAATGGGCGGGTGCTTGGTTCCGTAGTGTAGCGGTTAACACCCTGGACTTTGAATCCAGTAACGCGAGTTCGAATCTCGCCAGAACCTAAGCTTTGCAAACAGCTACAATCGGTGCAGCGAGTGTCGCTAGGACCTGGGCAGGGACCTCAGAGCTGCCATGACCCTAGAGGTCACTTCCTGAACCGGAAAATCCAGAAAATACAGTAGATTTTCAGAGGAGCCACGAAATGGGCGGGTGCTTGGTTCCGTAGTGTAGCGGTTAACACCCTGGACTTTGAATCCAGTAACGCGAGTTCGAATCTCGCCGGAACCTAAGTTTTGCAAACAGCTACAATCGGTGCAGTGAGTGTCGCTAGGACCTGGGCAAGGACCTCAGAGCTGCCATGACCCTAGAGGTCACTTCCTAACCGGAAAATCGCCAAAATACAGTAGATTTTCAGAGGAGCCACGAAATGGGCGGGTGCTTCGTTGAGTAGTGTAGCGGTTAACACCCTGGACTTTGAATCCAGTAACGCGAGTTCGAATCTCGCCGGAACCTAAGTTTTGCAAACAGCTACAATCGGTGCAGTGAGTGTCGCTAGGACCTGGGCAAGGACCTCAGAGCTGCCATGACCCTAGAGGTCACTTCCTGAACCGGAAAATCCAGAAAATACAGTAGATTTTCAGAGGAGCCACGGAATGGGCGAGTGCTTGGTTCCGTAGTGTAGCGGTTAACACCCTGGACTTTGAATCCAGTAACGCGAGTTCGAATCTCGCCGGAACCTAAGTTTTGCAAACAGCTACAATCGGTGCAGCGAGTGTCGCTAGGACCTGGGCAAGGACCTCAGCGCTGCCATGACCCTAGAGGTCACTTCCTGAACCGGAAAATCCAGAAAATACAGTAGATTTTCAGAGGAGCCACGGAATGGGCGGGTGCTTGGTTCCGTAGTGTAGCGGTTAACACCCTGGACTTTGAATCCAGTAACGCGAGTTCGAATCTCGCCGGAACCTAAGTTTTGCAAACAGCTGCAATCGGTGCAGCGAGTGTCGCTAGGACCTGGGCAAGGACCTCAGAGCTGCCATGACCCTAGAGGTCACTTCCTGAACCGGAAAATCCAGAAAATACAGTAGATTTTCAGAGGAGCCACGAAATGGGCGGGTGCTTGGTTCCGTAGTGTAGCGGTTAACACCCTGGACTTTGAATCCAGTAACGCGAGTTCGAATCTCGCCGGAACCTAAGTTTTGCAAACAGCTGCAATCGGTGCAGCGAGTGTCGCTAGGACCTGGGCAAGGACCTCAGAGCTGCCATGACCCTAGAGGTCACTTCCTGAACCGGAAAATCCAGAAAATACAGTAGATTTTCAGAGGAGCCACGGAATGGGCGGGTGCTTGGTTCCGTAGTGTAGCGGTTAACACCCTGGACTTTGAATCCAGTAACGCGAGTTCGAATCTCGCCGGAACCTAAGTTTTGCAAACAGCTGCAATCGGTGCAGCGAGTGTCGCTAGGACCTGGGCAAGGACCTCAGAGCTGCCATGACCCTAGAGGTCACTTCCTGAACCGGAAAATCCAGAAAATACAGTAGATTTTCAGAGGAGCCACGAAATGGGCGGGTGCTTGGTTCCGTAGTGTAGCGGTTAACACCCTGGACTTTGAATCCAGTAACGCGAGTTCGAATCTCGCCGGAACCTAAGTTTTGCAAACAGCTACAATCGGTGCAGCGAGTGTCGCTAGGACCTGGGCAAGGACCTCAGCGCTGCCATGACCCTAGAGGTCACTTCCTGAACCGGAAAATCCAGAAAATACAGTAGATTTTCAGAGGAGCCACGAAATGGGCGGGTGCTTGGTTCCGTAGTGTAGCGGTTAACACCCTGGACTTTGAATCCAGTAACGCGAGTTCGAATCTCGCCGGAACCTAAGTTTTGCAAACAGCTGCAATCGGTGCAGCGAGTGTCGCTAGGACCTGGGCAAGGACCTCAGAGCTGCCATGACCCTAGAGGTCACTTCCTGAACCGGAAAATCCAGAAAATACAGTAGATTTTCAAAGGAGCCCCAAAATGTGAAGTGGTTGGTTTTATAGTCAAGTTTTGCTAACTTTAGTAATCCTCCTACTGTCTTTCAGAGTTAAAAGAGTTATTATTACATAATCCTGGGATCTTATCCTCGGTAGTCGAAAGCCAATATTTATCCAATAGTCGAAAGCCAATATTTATCCAATAGCAACCTGTACAGCATTAGTTATTAAATGTACATATTCAGATCAAGTGAGAACAATTTGTGGTGAAACCTTCCGATGAGACTCTTGAAGTTTCGAGAGTCGATTATTCAAAGGCGCGCATTGTGCTCCTCTTCGCTGTCGTTGCTCATGGCTGAAACGGTTTTTGAATTTTCTCGCGAATATTGAAATGTCGATGTGTTTGATTATTGGTGAATGCATTTTCTCATTGTCAAATACATGTTGTAGAAATGTAGTAAGTCTCACCAAATTCATGATTCCCATATTTCGTGCTTGAATTAGGAGGAATATCTGAAGGTATGTAGAAGTTATAACAAGTCAGATGTGATTCGTACTTCCCACTTTGTACACTTTTGAAGCGACCCACCATATTTTTCGGGCATGTTGATCGGATTTTGTTGTGCAGTTGTAGAGATGGAAATGTTCCGATTCGACGGTAATCCTGGAAGAGGGTGGTTGATGATTGATTAATGTGTTTTTAATATTTCGAGAATTTCTTCTTCCTTCGTGAAGGGGTCTAAGGAGATGTTATGCTGAAAATTGCTCTCCCACAATTTGATGACAGCATTTTTCATTTTCCACTTTCTACATTTTCTGCAACAAATCTAATGAAAATGATTATCGTAAGTTTTTATTTCTAGGAAATATCTGCAGTTTGAGCCGAGTAATGTGCCAATCAAGAACGGTCATCATTTTTTCGGACAACCTAATACCTCACCTAACTTGTCAGCGCGATGCACCATCGTCGTCGAATGGTGGTAGTCGTCGTAGAGGGTCTGCTTCTGTGATACGGGACGTGTGTGCGTTGGATCCGCCCAGAATGGATGAATCTTAAAACTTAGTTGTAGAAGTGGGCTTTTTCTCAGATAATAGTGGTCCTATCTATGGTTGATTGATAAGTCACAGCTTTGGATTTCAGGACATCTCCTTGGAAAAACCAGTGATGGCGAGTCGCTATTGCTATTGCATCGCAGAAAATTAGGATGCGCTGCGCCACCTACACAATGGGGCAGACCAGCTTGGCTCAAATATTTCTCCAGACAGGTGAAAATGTGAAAGTTTACCTGCTGAGAATGCCGAATACTGCTCGGCACGAGCGATATGTTGCTGGATTCGCTGTCATCTGATGCGAAAGCTCGTTGACAGTACGAGACGACAATGATGATGAAGCACAACGTCAACTGCACTGAAATCAAGCTGTGTTGTTCAAGGGCTTACTTGACATCATATGTATGAGCTTTTAAGGTGTTCGTTGTGACCATCACGCCGAACTGTCTTTCGTTTACATAGTTATGTTGTCTAACTCTTCCCTTGCTTGTCAAACCTTTCCTTGGAACTGGTGGAATTGGGGTCAACTCGAGTTATTCACAGAGCATAGATAAGTGGGATTTGAGAGTATTACACTTAAGGTGGCTCCTATTTCTAAATTTCAGGCGGTTGGGATTCATTGCAATACATTCCTGATCATATTGCAGAATGCAGTGTGTTCTCTCATGCGTAATAAGCCAGTCACGACGCAGTTGATGTAAGCGCAGACCACGCCCCTACTTCATTGTTTGCTCCCTCTCTTCAGCCCTTTGGCGAGAAGCTGATCATCATATTACAACTAGGGATGAACCTACACAATTTCTGTGAATTTTTTTCGTTTGTATATCCCGATGTCCTGTGCGCCTGTTCCAAGTTTTGGATCGCAAAATATGACTTCAAAGGCATGGTCCGGGCGAAATTCCATCTCCTGAGTTTCTATTGAATTCGTCGACCACGGCGACGCCTTGGACGAAAACAATAGAGAAGTTCCTGAAAAGGTTTCACAACGAACGCTTCCCGTCGACCAATTTCAGCATGGCGTTTGCGGCGTCCGTGCTTCCAAATCACGTTATACGGCATGCCCTACATGCTGTCTATTGTGGTGTTGTAGGAAAAAATACAGATTCAGAGTACCGATAGTCCGTTTGATATACGGATTCTATACAGATTAATACAGATTCTCGATCCCTATTCCCGTCGTACTCATAAGCGTATCCGGCATGGTTGTAATCCACGCACCCTTCTAGAAAGGACAAGTACGGGTTCTGGAGGGTGCGCGTTCAGCCAAAAAAGGGGTGTGGCTGACGAGGTCCCGCTGGTACGCACGCAGCGCGCCGCCACTAAGTGACAGCCAGGAAGGCACACGCAGAGAGGTGAAATTCTTAAACTGTAATACTTCGAACCCTCTAAAATTTTCTCCATAGAGGGCTCCTTGATGAGCTGATCCCGGCGTCGATGTCCATTTTGTCAAATGGCGTCACCTTTATCCGCTTGCAGACCTAATCTTCGAGTTCTGCGCTTGAAATAACCCCAGTGCACAACTTTTCAGGAGATTCTACGACATTGTATTTGGTCCCGATTCAGAAGAGCATAACGTCCTCTCTGATTTTTCAAAATTTTTCGAACCTTTTTCTTACGAATAGACCCTTTAGTTGACAGTTTATTTTAAATGCTCCGTAGCGATAAGTCATCGTAGTTAGTAAGTGAAAATAGTCGAAATACGCAATGGTCACATCCTTCTATCTGAGCCGGTGTTGCAGTCAGCAGAAGCATCGTAACACTTGTATATCCATGGGGCATCATTGGCCACGCCCCTTTTCTGGCTTAGCCCAAACACCCCGCTTCCCGAGTTCTCAAGGTAAAAATGGGTATACTACGTTGGAGCAACTATTCTCAGTCAGCGACTACAATAATTCAGAAACTCGTTCACTCTGGATGAGCGGGGGGCTCCTCGGGAACTTTCATGAATTATAAAAAGGGTTTCTTCATAGTTCTCTCCAAAATGAGAATAGTTTTTCTCCACTCAACTTCCTGCATGCTTATTCAACTTGCCAGTGGGATTCATGAGTGTAGTTCCAGTACAAGAAAGTAACAACTTACACGCAGCAAATCCTATATCTCTGATTCGGAATGGCACGAGTGGTAAGGTAATGTAAAGCGCAGCAACAAAAATCACCGACAGCACCTGCAATTTCCTTTCTGAGAGGGCTTACGACAATCGCTCACTGAGCAATACATATAGCGAACTATTACCGAGATCAGAATATTCTGGCGACTTTGTACATGACGAACAGTGAGAGTTGAACAGACCAGCGATGCAACTACCATAACGCCACTCAGAGCGCACGACCACAGAATGCGATGCTCGAACTGAAAGGGAGTTGAGGTGAAATTTAGGGAAATTCTCCAGAAACTAGTGGGAATAGGAGAACAACTCGAACATCGCGGAAGTATTACGTCAATCTGCAAGAAACGGGATTTTTCGTTTGAGAAAACGGTAAACGGATAAAGGGGTAAAGAGAGGGTAAAGAGAAAAAACTCGCTAAGAGTTTAAATGATAAAAAGGCAACATTAAAAAATAAGACGTGATAATAGAACGAATAGAAAGGATTGTTACTACCCCCCACCCCCCACCCCCCCCCCCCCCACGGATTATCAGGGATTTCAATTTTCGTAATTTGTAATTTTCAATATTTTATCTGTGTTTTTTGGATTTTTATGAATTTTATTTATAACTTCCATTCAAACTGTATTATCTATTTAAAAAAAATTTGGCAACTCACATCGCCTCCAGGTGAGCATCTCCACGCATTTCCGTGCCGCACCGATACAACGTAGCTCATCTCCACAGCCGACTCAAACACTGCCCATTCGCTGGAGATCACTGGAACCGCTCCTTGACTACACTATCCAGCCCACAAGAAGAACTTGACCCGACCTATCTGCACCAGCACGATAGCAGCACAAAGCCAGAACGTCAACACAGAATGGTTTCCGGCCGCTTGTCGAACCTCTCCGCGAGCTGCTAGTAGGTCTGTTCGCCAGATGACTAAGCTCTGAATGAGGAAATGTATTATGTCTTGATGGAGTGTAAAGAATAGCATTGTTGGGTAAAATTGACTTACCTTAATAGTGATAGGCCCAAAGATAGTTATGACTGCAACTGGGAAGAGTATCCTTCGAGAAAAGCAGGAAAATGGATTTGGTGGCATGAAGAATGTGATAGAAACGAGACACAGCATGGCAAGACCTGGATATTCTTTGTGAGATAAGGTTGTATTTGCTATTCTTTACACTCCATTAAAACATGCAATCTGGAGGTAGGCAGAGCCACCCAATAGTCCATTACTGATAGGGCTACACATTTTCATTCCCTTAAAGTGAGCGTGACAGGTTAGCGCCACGATACAAATATGCTCACATTATATCTACAGAGCTACTTGAATTTCCTAGCGGATATTCGAAGTACCAAGTAGTAGTAGCACACTCTCTGGCGGTTCAACAATCCTGACTGCAAGGCTCCAAACCAGGCCGAATTTTTTAAAATTCCTGTTTTTCACAGCAGTTCACATTACTATGTAGCTCTGGTTTTTTAATGTGCTAGTACGGATTTACCTCCAAACGTATAAGCGGTGCAAATCCTGTAGGAATCACTCGTTGTGCAGATCACTCGCTGGTACATGCACATCATACAGATGAAAAAGGCCAGTACTGAAAAAATTCAGCATTTTTACAGTTGACCATCATATTGACGAAATCATAAGAAGTCCTTTTAGTCATCACCCACAATAAAGCAAAATTAATAACATCTTAACATCTCATACCTGCACAAATAGCGTAAATAAGCACAGCGATACTCTTCAAGGAGTCCTTCAGATTCGGCGATTCGCCAGCGTGTGCTCGTCGAGCCAACTCTGCTGAGCAACTCGATCTGCAGTACAGAAACTTACACAAACTGTCTACTTCCTAGCACTATGAATGAATTCCACCAACCTTGGACAAGTAGATGTTAGAGGGACCCTAGATCCGTCTCTCTCCTCCATCACCAGCTCCGAAGCAGCAGTGTACTTGAAACCGAGGAAGTGGTCCCATTCGGCGATTGGCTCGTACTCAAGCTGAGCGTCGAATAAGACCCGATTCACGACTAGAGTGTGGTCGCGGTAGAGGGTGGTCTCGTTGAATGATACCGCTAAAATATCAATTATTAATTTACTCACAACTCATTGGAATTTTTCCAAATTAGTAATTATGTGATGGGATGGCAAGATGTCGTATCCCGTATCTAGTACTCACGCTTGTAAGAAAGTGGATGCAAGAAGTGGAGCGAATGAATCGTGGAGAATAAAGCTTCCTGTGGCTCGTTCAGACAGTCACTGAGGCGCTGAACCAGTGCGCCTGCAACAGATGATATGTGTAGTGGAAAACTTTGAGTGAACATTAGTATGTTTTTGGTAAACAGCTCAGATTATGTAATGAATACGTTCTGAGAAGACACATCAAAGGCAGAGTCCTGTCTCATTATCGATTTTGAGATTTTGACCCTGAAAATTTTCAAATGACGCTGATCAAAATGGAATACAAATTTCATCAAAAAGGTGCTGAAGAAACCCCATTCTGAATCCTTTATTTTTGGAACTTCAAGATGATACAGCTACCACAAGGACGGTGCACGGTAGACGCCAGAAATGTGACGGCATGCCGCACCTCTTTGTGGTAGCCGTCGCAGCAGGCACTTCGAACTCTCCAGAAGTGTGGAATTCAAAAAGTGGCCTTTTGGCATTTTTGTAAGGAAGTACGTGCACCATTGAGATCAGCGTTGCCAAAAAACTCTTCAGATGTTAAAATCTCAAAATTAATCCTGAGCTGGGACAGTGCCTTTAAGCACAGCTCATTTCAGAAAATGGGACAACTCATACTGGGTATTAGAGTTCTGACCGATTCTAATAAAATTCGAATATTCGAGATCTCAGTATAATTAATAATAAAAACAAAAATAAAAAGAAACAATACTTATTAACAAAGCCACTACCCCCAAAACTTTATTAGGAATAGCACGCAAAATTGCATAAGCAAATAAAAAATATCATTCAGGCACAATATGCACTGGGGTTAGCTTCAATAAATATCTCAGGATCACCCAAATTAAAACTGTGAGGATTCCGAAAGATTCGAGGATTCAGGGGTTCCCAAAAGATGGAATACTCGAAAGTTCCATAGTCCGCAAAAACCAAAAACTCGAATAATTGAGAATTCGGGGATTCTCAGAAATTTGGAATTTCGTGTACTCGAAAATTCGAAAATATTTTCGAATGTAATACTCTAATAGATACATACTTGATCCCATTTCGGTTTCGTCTCCTAGAAATGACCAGAAGTACTGCTTCGGTTAGAAATAAACGTGTTGATGATCAGCATGACATTAGCTTTCCAATACTCAACATGGGTAAAAATGAAACGACTAAAACCTGCGTCCTCTCTCTCTTCTGATGATCAAAATTTCTCATAATCAGACCAGTCTCTTGCTAACAAAAATTTTCCAGAGAAGAATAGTAATGAGGAACAAGTGAGGGTCAAGTTGGCCCCCCTAATAGCCAATCTTTTCTATACTGAAAAGGACATCTACCTGGGCAAATGCTATCGACCAGTTTCCGAGTAGCGTGTGCGATCGCACTTATCTAAAGAAAACTTTTTCGCTCAAGTTTCCAATGGATAACATCCGTCCTGGAATGAAAATTACCGCTATGGAGATTGGAGCGATGTCAACATCTGGAGCTATGGCTGTCACGTTGAGCATCTGCTTGTACGAGCATTCTCTGGAAATACAGGGAAAATACCGTTGGAAAAGTCTTACTTGCTAATGATATGTACTTTGAGAATTGCTGCCCAGGCGTTGCTTCCCCATCAATATGGCACTGAAAGGCTGTCGCCCAGAACTGCTTCAGCCAATGTTGTGGGAATGGTAGAGTAGCGAATTTTGCCGCAAGTTCCAGCAACTGCGGTTGTTCCGGTGATCTTTGTGGCGTCACCTAGAAAAAACTACTTCTATTATTAGGTAAGAAAGAGAAAAAACAAAAATTCTTCCCAACAGTAAGAAGCAATTGGTCAAATTGAGGCCATTGTTCCAGGAATTGCTTGGAGGAGGTCCAACGCGATTCCTGAGGCGAGAAAAAGATAAAACGGCCGGCGATAACCTGAATATTCAAGGATACTTAGACAGTAGCGGTAGCAGCATATGCACATCTATAGAATTAAACCAACCAGCTCTGTTCGTAGAGCTTTCATTAATTCTATCCAATTCTTCTCGCCAAGCAGCACAACTACCACTCGTGCTTCTGTAAGGAGTAGCCTGGAAAAAGACTTGGTAATCACAATGATTTCCATATGCATTAAGAAGCTCCTCTCATAAACATTTCTATGAATCTTTTTTCCTTGAATTTCTTGCTTATTCGGCTCTACTTCATCATCGCAGCTAAGGCCACCCGCAGATTTCCAGACGCGCGGGCGGGGCTAGATAGCGTCTGAGAGCCGCCTTCATGGAAAAGGCCTAAGATTTAGCAGAAATGGACTATTAGTAAAGTGATCTCCAATGCATATACCTAAAAGATGAGAAGAAACAAACCCTAACTTCTTCAAAACCCTCTTTTCCTATCGATTTCCGCGTCCGCGTCAGGCAGACGCTTAGGCGGCTGATCGATATTCATCAAATCAACCTCCCACCCGCCCACGCCGCCCGCGTGTCTGGAACTCTGCTGGCAGTCTAATACACAAATGAGACACCGCATATCAAAGCATTTTCAGGAACAAGGGCTTATGTTGATATAAGAAACCTCAGAGAAATTTCTTCTTTCTTTTACCCTTTCCATTTCTTTTCCTCTTCGATTCTGGGAGGAGAAATATTGCACGGAAATCATTTTTCATCTTTCTCTATATGTTTCATTCTTGTCAGGAACCGTTATAGTTACGGCATTTCTTTTATCTTTTCCAAGGAGAGAACAGTCTCTAAAATGCAGACATAATCTGCGTTTTCACTCGTAATAGTGAGCGGAATCCCACATGCTTCATGATGCCAGATGAATCGTACCGGATACGGAGTGGATAAAACTGTTGTAAACCGATATATAACCACTGCATTTACCCTTTCAAGGTTGAATACATTGGATACGGGTACAATTCAGCCAGATAGGTCACTTTCTGCTGTAAAAGACAGTGTTTCAGCTTAGAATCGAATCCAAGATCTCGACATCAGATCAAGCTGCAGGCGATCTTGATCACAGTAGTATACATATTGCTTCACAATAATGTCGAGAAATCCCTTTGTGAACTCCTTATTTTTGGAGAGTTTGGAGTCTCCGCCCTACGACAACTACCACAAACGAGTTCCACTCAAGTATGCGTCAGCGATCGACATCACCTCTGCGACGGCATGCCACAACTTGTGATAGCTGTTGTAGCGCAAGGAGTTCGAATTCTCCAAAAATAAGGGTTTCAACTGGATTTCCAAGGATTTTCATATGCAAATGTGCACAGCATTCCGGTCAGGGTCGCTTCATCAGATCCTTATGATGTCGAGATCTCATAATTGATTTTGACTGCCTTTAATCATCAGGGGCAAACACTTGCACTCCATCCACAATATGTATGCATATTTATGCGATATTTTCAAGCTACGTGTGACTAGTGCGGCATCTAAGTAGCTAAAACTAAGTCTCTCGCAAGCAGCGCTGTTCCTCTTCTTTATACTCCCTCCACGAAAAAGTATATAGGATAATTTATCCTAGCTGCGTGCGTCAGTCGCGCATCAATTGCACGCATCCATTTGCGAGAGATTTTCCATGAAGACCAGTCAACACGGCATGTACATCCTCAATGAAAAGAACGCGCGGCCGCCGCGAGGCCGTAAATGCGTGCGTCTGAGCTGCGACTGCTATGCGACTGGGCCCTATTCTTCATCATATTCGCAAGCCCGTCAGTCGCACGCATCCAGTATAAATTGCCCCTATCTTCACGCATGTAAATATCACTGCTGCTGCGCAGACATTCTGATTGTGATGCAGCTCGCCTAATTACTAACCTCTCAACACCTGACCTACATACTTACCTACTGCTCTATGGATGTTTTTATGTTTTTTCAAGACAATCCTTACCTCCGAAGCGCACTCCCCACCGCTGATTTAGATCCACTTTTCAGATCAACAATCTGTTCCAAGCAAACTCCTCTCGTGACACCAAGTTCAGATAGAAGACGTGCCGAACTGCAAAGAGATTCAATTTATTTTCTGGGAGGAAGACAATTTGAACAACCACAATCATCAAAAAGATTAACGACACTAAGTCACTTCTTTTAACTGACATACCATTCACAAGAAAGAAAAACACTGAAACTCGAGTTGGATGAGGGAATTATCGGCAGAAAAGAACATTCCAGAGAAAAAGGCATCTAATCATGAGCATTTCTTTAATTTTAAGCTATTTTTTTCATAGTTTGAGCTCCCAAATGGGTTTTCAAGAAACTAAGACTTTCGTTGAAATTTCCAAGAGTGTCTAAATAAGTTTAATGTAATAGGGGTTTTAAACACATAAAAATCATCGAATCGAAAACAGAACAACTGAGAGAAAAAATTAATTTGAAAGGAACAAGTACTCCTTTTTTCATCTATTCATTTTTTCAGACTTCTTCTTCCCTCCTTATCTCCAAAGTCTGTAATTTCCAAAGATGCATATAACCAACATTCAAACTTATTAAAATTAAGTATACTGAGTGTTTTTTAATTGCAAACCGGCCTTTCACATGGATTTTTCATGTCATCAGTTCATAAAAATTTCAATTTTGAGATTATTGGGGGGAGAGGGGGGCCTTGTTTAACCAAAAAACTCACTCGTCATGAAGCTCATCATAGAGCAAACTAACACAGGTGCTGTTTGTATGCTCCAGAAGGCCAACCATCGCCTCGAGCACCGACGACATCGACGGAAGCGTCCCTGTAGTCAGAGGCTGCAAAGGATAGATATTTCACTCATTTACTAGCACTTCCAATGAAAGGCCTGACCAGATCCTTGCTGGTGAAGAACGTGTTCACTGTAGGTAGATGAAGATGGCGAGCGAGCTGATCCAGATTTGGTAGGTACGAGCCATCGTCGCGAACCATGGCCACCACGTCTGATCTTAAATATTTGGGCTTTATGTAACTCACTTCATTGAACCGGAGAGTTCTTCTCTTTTTACTTCTGGATGTTCGTGCCGGAGAGCAATTCGAACAAGTCCGCCACTGTTCTGAGATCAGAAGAACAGCTGTCAATGATGACAGCTCCCAAAGAGAGTCCAACTTCCTTCAAAGTCCTGTCCGAGTTCACCTGTAATTTGCTCAAACTGAAGATTTGTTCACAACATCCAGACAAGCTTTTATAACATTTAGGATTTCACTTTAAAAAAATAGGACGATTTTATAAATTATATTACAATGTTCTCATTATGGCACATCTGAATGCAAAAACAATGTCGACTGTGAAATCTAGCGCTGCATACGTCCTGAGAGACCACTGGAATATTTCCTGTAATTTTTGACCTGCTCTTCAATTTTAGGAGCAAGAGTGTAATTCGACAGAGTATTACGATAGATTTCCTAGGGGGAGAAGATGAGAAGATTTAATTCGGCGAGAATACCAAGAATCTGCACTCATAACTACAGTTAGTCCTCTTTTGAGCTCATTTTCAAGTGAGGTTATTTTCGCTGAACCGCAAGCTTTCAAGATAAAATCATAGACGAAAAATAGTCTAAAACCAGCGCTATCAAATGGTATACAACGCAACGAAAACAATGAGACTACTACAATTAAAGGAATCAACGAAGTGCGGAAGACTCCGCTGAGCCCGGACCCGCTTTCCGCGCTGCAACATCCGCGTGTTGGCGCTCTGACTGTCTGCGCATCCGCAAATTTCAATGATGTTTTCGTCCTTGTTACAGAGATGTCGTGGTAGCGCAGGGAGCGGGTCCGAATCACTAGGGTCTCTTATGCAGTATTTTACGCTCCACCCTTTGTAAGGGTTTGCGGTATGTTACCGAGTTTTCCACAGCACAATGTCGAGGTAATTTTTTCTTCAAGAACGCTATTTGCCTAAAATTCTCGGGTCGAAAGTTCGTTTACTTAACTAATGCAAAGTGCATTCTTCAAAAAAGAACTCATAAACAAAACAAATTAGCAATCAATCTAATAACTAATCGTGAACAATCGGTCGGCTAAAATCACCTGATTAAGGGCGTCCAAGAAGGCGGCCAGTCGAACGAAACCGTTCAGATCCACCCGTCCACACTCAAAACCCTGAAAACCAGTTTTTGCATGAGATATTTGCGTAGGATATTAGCATAACAAATCACCTGATTATCAGCTGACTCATGAATGGGAATTATAGCTAGGATATATAGACGTCTGCTAGATGGAATGACGAGGATGTCGTTGAGTAACCGATGACTCGGCACAGACACATGAGCAGCTCCAGACGTTTCGTTTTTCACAGGTCTGAAGTGATGAGTAATGTAACGTCAAGGGTTTTCTATGCCTTATTGGACAATATTATCTGAGCATAGCGGAAGTGATGAGTAATGTAACGTCAAGGGTTTTCTATGCCTTATTGGACAATATTATCTGAGCATAGCGTATACCTGAAGGACAATTTGCTCATTTTAGCTTTGGATCTTGTGGTTGTCAATGTCTGCACGGCTGGAGCCTCGGTCTAAAAGAATTGAGTTCATGTCTGAGGACAACGGAGTAACTCTTACTAGTTAATGGGGAACTAAACCAGTACAGTGTGGATTGTCGACTAGTAATAACATTTTTGTTCATGTCTCGACTAGTAATAACATTTTTGTTCATGAGATTTTTTAACAAATGACTGCTTAGACCCTTACCATTGCTGGGATGGCCCCACCCAGCTACATAAAACTAAAAAATAGAAAAGAACTGCTGTCCCACAGTGACTTTTATAAACAACTGGATCCTGGACAGATTAGTTCCTCAAGGAAAAATCTTCTTGGGTATGCCGCCGGTAGTTTTCGACCGAATAATGTGACAGATACATAAATTCGATATTCAATCGTTTGACTTTGAAAATTGGTAGGTTTTTAAAGTTTAGAGCGTTGGGCAAGAAGCTCTGGACAAGAAGAAGGGCTGCAGAGCTCTTTGTTTTTAGTACTTCCATCTAGTTTTGTTTCTGAGATTGCCATGCACGACTATGTGCGTATTAAACAATTAAATAAACAACTGAATAAATAAATACATATGCTATTTTTCCAATGAGCTTCTAAATTATTTATCAAATTAATTAATTATTAGAACGCATCCGAACTGCTGGGACTTTAGCCAGGTGCAGAAATCATTACCGTTTCCAAATGAGATGATCTGAAATAGTCGAATACCATAGCCAAAATTGAGTTTTCATTCTATTTCTCCTGTGGAGAATTCCAATTTATAAGGCACTAAAATAACAAATTCGTGGAAATTCCTGGAGTTTTGAAGTTTTCAAGAAAAAAAAACTTCCGAAAAAAGGGATGATTTATCACAATGTAACGAATGAGTGGAGCATTCTCAGTTTTTTTTACTGCGTTCTCTACATCGATGCTTTTGAAGATTGCCTTCGTAAGTTCTCCATACATATGTGAACCATAGTGACAAATGAAACCAATTCCAATTTTTCTTGAAAAGCCAAATTGTACATTTCATGGCGAATCTTATTATATATAAGCTTTTCAACATCGTGCTTTTTACTCCGAAGAAAATACCATTAAAATGTAGTATTTTGATAATTCTGGATTAAGGCGCTCAGGTACAAGGAACTCTGCTTAAATTTGTAGTGACGTTTTTGACCGTATAGAGAACAATATTGAAAAATTCATGAATCATTCGATCCGTTGTAATACAAAGAATCCATATATTCAGAAGGAAATTCGATATTCTTATTTCTAAGAAAATTACGAAGGGGAGACGCTTCGCGACGTATTATTATAAATACTTTCCAGAATACTTGTGCTAGTCCAACAGAATAGAAGGACGGATTCATCCTTCACTTCTGTCAAAATGGGATCAATTACATTTTGATCGGGGCTTTCTAAAATCTATTCTCGGCACACAGTGATTGACATTCTTTTCTCTCTTCCTTTTCTTGCATTGCAGTTTCAGCAGGAGCATTCTGTCCATTTATTGTTCTAGCTCACGAGTCCCACTAGGTCGATTCAGTGGTTAAGGTTCCGCCGCTCTAATAATCCGCTGCTTTGCTACAAATACCTGTCGCAAAGAACCCGGCGGAGAAGATCACGAATTTTTCAGGCAGTAAATCTAAAAGTCAAAATCTAGCAATGTTTGACAAACGTGAAAACAGCCACCATCGGACTGCTACATATTGTAGAACCATAGCTCAATTTCATAACAAACATCGGATCACGCAAAATATAAACAGGTAGAAGTACATATGTTTGCAAATACTGATAGTGTGAGTTTCCAAGAACAAGAGGCGACCAGATCAAAATGTGAAAGCTCCCAGAGCTCTGCACTTCCTTTCAGTAACGGTAGGAAGTCTGCAACAGTGAAATCAAGCGGGTAAGAAGAGGTGGACATCAAATCATAAAAAAATTTGTGCGTTACGAAATTTTCAAACTTTGTTAACCCGTTAATCCGTTACGTTGCACGAAAAACGGTAATTACGAGGTGGTGTGTTAATTCGTTATGTTAATAGTGCACAATCCTTGTACTCACTGTAGCCTGAAAGACAGCGATCTAACATTTAATAAAAGAAGTATGAAAACATGAAAGACCAAAAGAATCTAAGGAGTTCTCAGAGCATGATGATGACTCAGAATTTCCTCAAGAACTCTTTATTTCGTCCAGAGACAGGCATCACCCTGGAAAATACTCTGAGACCAGGCTATTCACTAAAGGCAATCTTGACTTCCAACCCATAAGAAATATTCCTTTTCGTCCGAATCACTACTAATCATGAGAAAAAATCCATTAAATGATCTTTGGTGCGATTCCAGACCAACAAACGGAAATGGTCAGTTTATATTAGTCTTGCACCGTAGAATCCAAAAAAATCAGTGTCGGACATAATGGATGTCGTTGCAGAAGTCTCTTCTCATAAACAAAGACGAATCGAAGAACATTTCAAACGATTGCGGGATATATGGCGTTCAGATGAGAATTCACTGTACTTGTGTGCTGACAGCCTTGATGGGCGTGGTCAAACTACAACTTCCGAAGAGGAAGTTGCTGAAAGTCAGAGACATTTAGTTCTACCTACGAAAAGGCTTACCTTCGCTTCAACAGCCTTTGCCGTTGTAGCTGACGAGGATAATTGTTTTGTAGGCTGTGTGGAAGGAGAAAATCCTTCTACTTCCTGCGGCAACCCCTCTATAGACGAAATTAACTGCCTCAACATAGGGAATGACGGCGCCAAGAGGTCAACCGCGAACGGTGGTTCGAACAGTCCATCGGGAGGGACCAAAGTGGGTAGCGGCAGTTCCTGCTGTTGTGCCCCGAACTGCTGATAAGGATTCCCAAGATACGGAGCTGAAGTGGTTTGACTCGACGGGTCGTCGGTTCCTCTAGCAGCCTGCGACCGAAAATCCACAGCCAGCGTCGCTGGTAGCGCCAGCCGAAGTAGCAGCAGAAGCAGGCGACAGCTCATGAAATGAATAAGTTGCAAGTGCAGCGACGGCGTTGTAGCCGACACGGTGGAACAGCGTCGGATTAGGGGGTAGGCGGGTGGCCATCGGAGGGAGGGCGCGAAAAGTCCTGAGACAACACACGTGCGCCTCGTCGTCGTGTCTGTGTGTCCACCTCATTAGTGGAAGAACTTCTCAGGTTGCCTGCCCCGGCGCGCGCGCGGGAACTCCCGAAAATCGTCTTTGACGCTGGACAATCTGCTGAAGAAGTAGCCTGACGGCTGTTTGTTTAGAGTTCTGCGAAGTGCCCGAATTAGATCAGCGTATTATTATTTCTTGCCAACGGCTTGCGGACAAGTTTGAAATTCCACAGGAATTTGGAGCCCTCAGCAAAATCCCACAGTGAATTCTGGATTGGTCGGCGGTAATAATGAAAATCACATGTTTTTTTTTGGAAAACATGGGTAACTGTCCTAAAGTTTCAATAAAAGAAAGGTACCCATCAGTGAATGAAAACTATATTTTGGATATCGAAAAAAACAATGGAATCCAATTTACTGCGAGATTTGCTAAAACAACTGTATTAGATGGGAACAGCTACGTGAAATCACACCCGCTAATCATTCCCAGCTAAACCCTAAGGCTCAAAAAGGAGTATAAAAAGAGATCTCAAAGGATCTGAGCAGGATCCGATGTCCTTGCTATTAGACTTTATTCTTCTGTATTTATTGAAATTAAATTAATATCATCTGTCGAAAATTGCAGCGACGATATTAACTTCGTCACATCATAGTTATATGAGACTTCAGTTTTTTGGACCCACCAGCCGCGCGGCACTACGTATCTGCGTCTTGCACCCTTATTGCTGCGCATCTCCCACACCAAATTTTTATCACCATGCCTATTCTCGTGCGATCTTGAGAGACAGGTGGTACGAGTTCAGGCCCAGATTTATCGTTGAGATTACCCATGGTAAACGTTTTAACGTACCCAAGGCTACCCTTTACCGTGCACTCATCAACATCTTTACTCAAACGTGACGTTGTCTATACCAAGCTATTACCCATGGGTAATCATGCGATCAAGATATAAGATTACCCATTTTTCAAATGATTCATCCGGGCCCCGGCTCATTGGACTCGCTTATGTGTTGCCTCTTCACGCTTATTGTTAGCAGAGAGTTTTCGAAGCAGTTTCTATCTACATGCTTCAGTAAATGAAGCCAGTTTCGTGAAAGAGTAGTTGAGGCAAAGTAAATTCCGCTTTTGGATCTGAAGGTTTATCCTACATAGATACATACAACCTAGTCTTAGTCCATAATTTTGATATTGCCCATAGACGAGGAGGAGATAAGGCTAGAGTCTTTCTTGATAGAGAGATGAGTAGTACACCTAGGCTTAGGCTGCGCCAAGGAGTTCAATCCTCAGGAAAGGTGTGGTTCATTTCGGAACTGTCCTAATGTATTTTTACAGTAAATTCTACCGCGTACTACTTGCTATTTTGATGTAATTTTCGCGAGCAGTCGTGTTTAAAAGAGAAAATGTAGCATCTCTGATAACTGTGCAGCAGGAACCCAACCCGAACGGCGTAATGGTTCGGGTAGAAACCCTAGCAGCAACGGTTCCCAGTTGCTGCCATCCTCCCCTCGATTGCTGCTCAAGCTTTCGTCCCTTTAGCAACAATTGCTGAGGAATGGCAGCAATTGAGGGGAGGATGGCAGCAGCTGGGAGCCGTTGCTGCTAGAGTTTCTACTCGATTCATTACGCTGTTCGGGCCATTCGTGTGTACACTTATCAGAGATTTTGTTAATTGCACTTTTCCAAATTCATCTGCCGCTTCTCAGAGGAAATTTGGCAAATTTGATGTGAAAAGCTCATAGATTCCATGACTGCACGCACATTGTAATCTGAAATCTTCCACCAGTGTAACGACCGAGTTGTCCAACAGGGTAATTTTGACCTCTGGCAGAAAATATTCACAAAAAATAGTTTATTCCCAATACCTAACCAAATTCTCTTGAAGCTGCCAGAGTTTATATAGTAGATCAAAGTTGTTTCCTATAGGTAGAGATAAGTTAGAGCAACATCTTTTGGCAGTAAAAGGTCTCCGGGGCTAAATTTGGTGCATCAAGGATCTAGCCAGACCGTGCGATCTACTAGACCGTCGATTCCAATCACTTTGTCACGTGAATGCTTCCGTTTTCTTGGCTAGCACGTTCTACAAACTCGTTTTTTGCCACTACTCTCCTTCCTCTGATGTATTTCTGGTTTGGATGTCTAAATTTGCTCTAATCCTCTACCCAAAAAGAAAGGAACCGTATTTAGCCTTGGCTTTGCATCATTTTAGGTCTGACAACAAAAGCAAACACTTGTAGCCAACTTTGATGCTCAGAATATTTTCTTGCGAACGACTGAGATCTGAAACCGCTCAGTTCGCACCCGCGCTGCTTGTTGGTTGTTCGTGCGACTCCGATTATAATGTGTAATCCGTTCTTACGCAAAACGGTGACCACTGTGCACGCCCATGTCCCAGTGAAATTCCATGGGACGTTCCTGTATAATATTTACCAAAAACATTTGGAGCTTTTTAATCATATTGAGAAAAATATTCAATGTACTAATTACTAAGCAGTTAATCGAATCGATTACTGGCTTTTGAAAAAGAAGTTTACTCCATCAGTGCACTTTGAGCTCATCATTAGAAGATGTGATAAGTAGCTTGTAACTACTCTACTGCACTTCTTGGCTTTACTAGGCGCAGAACAACCCCACTCCGCTTATGATGAATACTGTTGGAGTGCGTCTGTGACTTTGTCTGCAACTACGGCTGCAACACGTTGTCAGCCAGGTGATCACTGGTTCCATCGACGGAATGACGCCACTGGTTGCGTCTGGTAAGAGTTTACTTAGTGGAAGCAGTGAAACATCAAAATGAAAGGAATACCATGCGTGACCCATAACCGCATGCTTCATTTGGGTCCCGCCGCGAATTTCTGGCTGCAGCGGAGTGAAGCCAGCAACCAACTACTTTGTCAGGGACTGTAGACACTGAACAGCAGTAGTGTTCAACCTTTCCTATCTTATCTGGATTGATCCTTCAGTGCTACTGAAATACGGAGCAATTTCCCTGGTAATGTTGGTGTCAGTATTACTGACACAGAATCCTGTCCCCAGCAATTTCAAAGCTGAAATACCAGCATTTCATGCCTCTCACTAGAATCGGAGAAGAACCAGCCAAGCACCTGCCCAATGCTATCCGATCAGCCGATTTGCGTGAGCCGCGCTTGTTCGGAAACAAGGTCTTTTGATTCATTGTCAACACCGGGTCCGGGACGTCTAGTCCCATTCACTGCGAATGTTTGCTCGAAATGCTGTTTTCTAGCTACGCTTTTTGTAGCAGTTCTCACTTAAGCTTCCTTGGGGCTTCTTCCGAAGCAATAGCTTGACTATCCAAAGTTTTTAGTTCAAATTTGCCGCTGTAGATGTTGATATCCGGCCAGCTTTCATGAGCAAAAGAATCAACAACGTTCATTAAGAACCCTACCAACAATTCGACAGAAGAAACAACAGGACATGTTATAATTAACACCGTAATTGTACGCTATTATTAGCGGTTAGACTTTGCAACACGCTCCAGTTCATCCTTCTTCTTAATGGCGTAACTGTTGGACGAGCCCTTCGCAGCATTCATGATTTCGTCGGCCAAACATTCGGCAATTGTTTTGATGTTGCGGAATGCGGCTTCGCGCGCTCCAGTGCAAATTAGCCAAAGGGCCTTGAAAAACGGCAGAATATGAGAACATGTAGAAAGATTATAGATGTACATAAGAATTGTGGTCCTCAAGGCGCACCACTTGAGATCACAGCGTCCTGCTGGCGATCGATACTCAGCCGATTGGCTGCGGGAATGCTGCCAGCAGGACGCCACGTGTGATCTCAGGCGGTGCGCCTTGAGGACGAGGCGGATCTACGGCACTGTGTATAGTGGAGTCGTTTTAACAGTGCATTGTCCGCGACAGCGGCCCTTCTCCCACTGGAGTGCGCAGCGCGGTCGGTCAAACAGTTGACCCATTAATTTGGCATCTTTGAAGAGTTTTATTGCTTGTTTCCTCTTACATTGTACTTTCTTAACTCTTAGTAGAACTGAAGAAGGGAACAGACGATAAAACTCGACAAAGAAGCCGGATCGATCGTGGGTCAAGTGTTTGACCGACCGCGCTGCGTGCTCCAATGCCAGGAGGGCCGCTGTCGCGGAAAGTGCACTGTCAGAACGACTCCACTATAGATTATATACATGAGAATTGTGAAACTGCTATGAACTAGAGTGGGAGATATCTGCACCTGGTTAACACGACGCAAAGGAGACACGTCGACAGCCTGACGCCGAACAGTCCCAGCTCGTCCAATCCTTGTCGAATCCTCACGAGGTCCACTATTTATAATGGCATTCACCAGCACTTGAACGGGATTCTGAATCATATGGATCAGTCTTGATCCCATAATTGTTTCTCAGAGTGAGCATAAAAGTCGAAAAAAACCTGGGTAGTACTTCAAACACAAAGTTGTAATATTCTAAATGTCGCCAAGAAAAAGCTGTGAGACACAGCATGACAATCTAACTGTGAGACACAGCATGACAATCTAAGACTCTTCAGCAAAGTGGAGGAAAACCAACCTCGCCACTAAGAAGATGAATAATCTCAAAAGCATGCTTCACAATTCGAACCGTCATCAGTTTTTTACCATTATTTCGTCCATGCATCATCATAGAATTACACAAACGTTCTACGACTGGACAACCAGCTTTACGGAAGCGTACAGTCTATAAAAAAAGCAAGATATTCATATGAAGGTTTAAAATCTTGTAAAATTGCGCTAAGTTTACCTGGTAACGTCCAGCAGTATGTGGAAGGTATTTGGAATGTTTCTCTTTCACTCCAATATAATCGACTAAAGAAATATCAGAAACGTCTACATCTTGTAAGCTCCATTTGTTGAATAGCTTTGGCTAAATAAAAGACTACTCACGTTACGAAAGAAACTACTACTACAATGAAAGTTTTTTTTAAAGTGTCCTAACCTCAGGAAGATCCAGGGGAGCGGGTGCCAGCGAAGACGCTTGTTCAACTGTAACCGTCCAGTCATCGCCCATTTTCTGTAAAGCTTTTTTGACAGATTTAATACTAGGTGGAAAGAAAGCGTGAGTTTAAATCACAGCTCTTATGGGGCCCCTTCGCTGTTTCCACACTCTGATAGCTCCTCAGCAGGAAAGCGGCCGGCTCGCACTCCGTAATATGTTGAATCAAAGCCTATTTTATTAATGACTAAGGGCGAAAAAGATTAGTAAGAGCAAGTCTGTGTAAGTTACGGGCCCCTTCGCTGTTTCCACACTCTGATAGCTCCTCAGCAGGAAAGCGGCCGGCTCGCACTCCGTAATATGTTGAATCAAAGCCTATTTTTGGCCGTAAAGTCTCGTCATCATGCTGCCATCCTACCCTACCCCCCCCCCCCCCCGCGTCAGCTAACGCTGTTCGAGCTAAGGCTGTCTGTTAACTATCAGTTAACGCTGTTAACCATCAGTTCGAACGAATAAGTATGACATCTGTATTTATTTGTTTATTTTGTGCACTTGCAGGTGTGCCAGTAAAAAAAAGACAGAGACTGGGAATATCTATCTATCTCACGTCTACTGAATAGATATCTACTGAACTATCTACTGAATTGTGCATAAACTCTCGTCCGACATGATTTTTCACGCATGCTAGTGACAGTTACGCTGTCTGGACCAATTAGAATTAAACTTTAGCATTTCGAATCCCTACCATTCAAAGCGCAAATCAAGTGCGTATTTCAGCAAAACCAATTGCGAGTTCCGGATACTCGCCAAGCAAAGATGAGGTGGTTTGCGGCAGCAGCACGAACACTCGAGAATAAGAGCTATGAAACGGACTTTATGTGTGGCATTGCACTTCGCCGAACGCTGTAATTGCGAAAATCCAATCGGCTTTCAAGAAAATCTGCATCAGATTCGTCGCAAAATACCTTCGAAGATGCATGACCACCTATTACGGAGCTGCAGCAACGAATTTAACGTTTTTGTTCGAAACTCATAAACCCGAATGGGCCAAATCTAGCTTTGGCCAACGAATAAAAAACGAAATCACCTGCAGGAGATTACACCGTCTATGAAATGCAGAACAACCGCAAGAATGACAGAGATAAACATAGAGAACTTATGTTTTCAAAAACCGGAGAATTTATGTTTTCAAAAACCGGTCGAAATATGTTTGAACTTGACATGTACACGTAACAGGTATGTTGAAATTTATTCATAAACTATGTATATACATAATTTGTTTTACTAAGGACAAATTATGCCATGATAGGACCCGTTCTTTAACAGGATCGTGCAAGTAAAAACATGGAATGTTGTCGATCCAAAGCCGAAGGACACAGCTGCGAAGGAGTTTCGAAACTCGTAAATCGATAATTGCACCTGAGTCACAGCAAATGAATTTTCAGAGTCTGGAGTCTGTGGATCTTAGGCCTTCACCTCGGTGCTTATTGCTTACCCACTGCTTCTCTTACCAACTTGCACGGTTTAGGAAGAGAAGCACAGACCCGAAAACTTATAATTTACTCTCAAAAACACAACATTATTGTGGTTTCTAGTAAACCTTCAGTTACAATAGGATGCTACACATTTGATCTGGTAGCTTTTCTATTTTAATAGCTATATAGCACCGTGATGACCGATTACGTGGCGGTACTGCACCAAACTTTCGTATTCCTCCTCGGCGTGAATGTGGCAGCCCTTCTCTATTTATGGTGACCAACATCCAGTACACTATAATAGACTGGAGAGACGTTTTGCGGGAGAAAACGGCGTGTACTTCCATCAGAACATGTCCCAGACGGCCAAAATTTTAGTAATGACTTTATTGGAGAAGTAATTTCGAGCCCTAATAATAATGAATGTTCAAAATAATGGTTAAAACTGAGAAAGTAAAAATGAGCCGATGCAGTAGTTTTACCTTTTTGGTGTGTTGGCGAGGAACCACACGTTGATGACGCGGGTAGTGAATGGAAATCAGTCGGATAAAGATATCCTCCAGTAAAAAGAGTGGATATTATCCTTGTGTGCGTCTTTTTTTTTTGTTGAATGGCAGGATATCCAAACCATACAAGCACATCCTCAAAAGTGCGTTTATCCGACTGGGAGAAGTATACTCGATATATCTGTTTTCACTTATCTTCACATAAGTTGGCATTAGAGTATTTTGATTGCAGCAATTTGGTGTGTAGCGTACTGCCAGATGGGTGACTGGCTACACCACCTGGACCAAAAACCCTGTTGTAGCCATGTTAAGACCCTTAATCATTGCTGTAGAAACAGAACTTAATAGTTGTATCGCTTTTTTAACGAGATTTTCCCAGCGCAGCACATTTGTCACTAACAGATGTCATTGGAAGTTGACGTTGGAGGAAGAAAGGTCACCTCATTCCACAAATAGTCAAGGTGTAGGTCGCTTGAGTATGTCCTGTACCAGTATTTCCAATGTCAAACACCTCTGAGCTGAAACCCGCTAACCGTTAAAAAATACCCGCTCATCAAGCTTTTTTAGCATCCCATCATGTCCACCGAAGCCCTTAGTGAATACTGCGCTCCAATCGCGATTTTACACGCAGACAGCGCGCCAACTTCAAATTTCATGTGGCGGGAAAGTTCGCAATTCGAACACCGATGCGCGAAATTGTGCGTCATGAATGCCTGTTCTTGTTATTTTACTAGTTTTTTTTCTAATGTTTGTCTCACACTTCTATCTTGTTCCATTTGAGATCCAGTGATATTCCTCAAAATCAGTTTTTCTAGGTTACTAACACCACTGCGTCTCAAATCATGTCTAACTTTGATGACGCTGGACTTTACTACCAGGTATCTCACTTTTTGAATACTTCGGCGATTAATCCTGCTTCAGTTCTTCCAATTCTTCTTTTCTAGGAAAGATTCTTTGCCAATGATGGCGTCCCTGATGCAGGGCGTGAAATGATCGCGGAATATCGTCAAATTTGCGAGCAGTTCCGTCGATTTATCAGAGAATTCTCAACGGGTGGTGTTGGAGGCCTGCACTATCGGTATGATAATCAATTTCGGAACAGATTCGTTGATATTCAATTCAGTGATTCATGGCACTATTCCACATCAGGGGGCCCAAAGTTTTCAAAGTTTTTTTTTTTCGCCGAAACGTTGTATAGTGGGGTAATTTGAGCTGCTGAACACGAATATAGTGTTCATTTTACACCGTAACCCCATTTTTGCAAGGTTAAGGTAGGTATACGGTTCTTATTCCACAAGATCCTCTCAAATTCTGCATGGAGCGGTAATTTCAGGCGCTGATTACGATTGTCAACTCCAGTTTGCACGAAACTGTCATTTTCCCGCCGAAATGGGCAATTTTTGTCAAGTTTCTACAGTAACCTTAATGTAGCACTACAAAATTGGGATTACTATACACAATGCATACGATATTCGTGTTTAGCACCTCAAATATCCCCCCCCCTTGCGCAAAACTTGAGCGAATTCCGTGAGGTGCCATATTTACAGTAACTACCGCAACCCTGCGGAAATGGGGTTACAGTACAAAATAAATACAATATTCGTGTTCAGCATCTCAAATAACCCCCTATACGAAGTTTCGGCGGAAAAAAATTGAAAATTTTGGGGCCCCTAATGCGGAATAGTGCCTGAATGCTTTTATGGCCTTTGTAGGATTCTTTTCGCAAACCTATTCCATTTCTAGCCTTTTCATATTCCTAGTCTAAATTGAAGCTGAATGTAAGAGTAATTTTGATGAAATAATATAATATACCCATTTCTAGTGACGAACTGAAGAAAAACTACAATGCCAAGCACTATTTCCTGGAAGTCAACCTCGGACATTTGAAGCAGTTTGATGAGGATGCTGAGTCAAAACTGCGTACATATCCCGGGAAATTCCTTCCGGCGGTTAGACATTTGCGTTTATCTTCTTTTTCAATGGGCGAATAGTAACAGGATATCTTGTTATAGTTCGAGGAGGCTGCTCGTACTGTTGCTGATGAACTGACTGCTCCTAGGCCCGAGGGAGAAGAGGAGATAAAGGATATTCAGGTAAGTTTTCATGGAATCACAGGCCTAGTGAAGCTTTCCGTATAGAAACCTGGGCAGGGATTCATAAAACCACAACGAAGCAAACCTACGATGGTTAAGATGATTCGCTACCGTATAGACTACGTAGTGGTAGGAGACGCAGGAAGCAAAAGTTGGCTAGCTCGCCTGGTTTCATGAACTCTGTAAGCCCAGTGGAGCACCTTTTGTTGGAATTATTTCCATTTCATTCAGCTGAAGTATGACATTTCTTTTTGACTCGAACAAATTATATAGATCTCCCTAACCTTGGACGAGTATCCTACCTCCATTCGCAGAGTGAAAAGCGCCCAGGTTTCACAAGTTGTGAAGATTTCTGGCATCATCGTTGCTGCATCTCAGGTACTATCTTCTTTTCGGCATCACATCTTCATTGACTGCTAGATCACTGTTGCCATCTCATTAAGGTTCGTGCAAAAGCCACCAAAATCACCCTGCAGTGCAGAACTTGTCGTCATACCATTAGTGATCAAGTACTTAAACCTGGTCTAGAGGGTTTTCAACTTCCCAGAAGCTGTGGAGCGTGAGTTCCTCAATTCCTCAGGTTATTAACTTACATAATTGCTCAAATAAAATAAGGCAGCTCTTCAGGCCGCAGTCAGGCCAACTCCAGCGCTGTCCAGTTGATCCTTACCACATCGTACCTGACAAATGTCACTGCGTCGATTACCAGACTTTGAAGCTGCAGGAGAACCCCGAGGACGTTCCGCATGGAGAAATGCCTCGACACTTGCAATTGTATTGTGACAGGTGATCGAATGCTGCAGTAGTTTGGCGTTAAAATACGCCGCCTTTTTTTTCTTACATGCCTGGGTGAATGTTTGTTTTTGAAGTAGATAGAAGCGGATATTCCAGTCGTTTGTTGACTTTTTGTACATTTTCGCATTCTATAAGTTGTGATTATTCTGAAATTTGGCGGGCATAAACTGTGCGGAACTTCATGCTGTCCTGTGAGTCCTATGCTGATTCTTTATCGTTTCAGATACCTCACCGATAAAGTAGCTCCTGGAAACCGAGTCACACTTGTCGGCGTATTTTCAATCAAAAAATTGTTCCAAAAGGTAAGTCAGGTTCTGACTAAGCGAATTTCTTCCTTTTGCGATGAAAGCGAATTCATCTTTTCGATCTTTTCTCTCTTCAGAATAAAGGCAACAAAGACAAGACACTCACCGGTATCAGAACACCATATCTTCGAGTGCTAGGAATCCATGTGGAAACAGGTGGTCCTGGACGCGCTGAATTTAAGCAATTCACACCTGATGAGGAGCGCAACTTCAAGTAGGTATTACAAAAAGTGACGGTGTGAGTAACACCTGCGATTCAATAAAGGCAAAAACAAGTAGAGTTCGTTTTTCTACCGGTAAATGTTGCGTTTTTCTACAAAATTTTGACTAAACTGTCTGTTGACTGTCACTTTCCTTGTTACCCTCATTCTGAGGGGTAGCATTGTGCTCCTGGCACAGTGTAGTGAAAATAAATAAATAAATGCACTAACCTCAATTTGCCTGGGGCAACTCATATTTCAATTCTTATCCTTGAATTCTTCGGACAATTTCAGAGAACTAGCGAAGCGACCTGATGCTTATGAGCTCATTGCTAAGAGTATTGCTCCTTCCATTTACGGATCCACTGACATCAAGAAATCCATCGCTTGTCTGCTGTTTGGAGGGTCCAGAAAGAGGTGAATTGCTTTGGAAGTGTTGGCCTTCCATTTTTAAACCAAGTTAATGATTCCTAATAATTTTCTCAACTTTTTGCAGACTTCCGGATGGCCTGACACGTCGTGGTGATATTAACGTTTTACTTCTTGGAGATCCAGGTACTGCAAAGTCCCAGTTGTTGAAGTTTGTGGAACAGGTAGGGAGTGTTATTCAGCAGTTTATTGCAAACGAAGTTCTACACTGTTTCGTTGTTTACCTTCTCAGGTGTCTCCGATTGGTGTGTATACATCGGGTAAAGGCTCATCAGCTGCTGGTCTGACAGCTTCTGTTGTGCGAGACCCCACGTCGGTATGATTTGGCTGTCAGTTTTAATTGTTTCTCATTCAACAGAGTTATTCCTGTACTTCAGCGTACATTCATGATGGAAGGAGGAGCTATGGTACTTGCTGATGGTGGAGTTGTGTGTATTGATGAGTTTGATAAAATGAGGGAGGATGACCGCGTTGCAATACACGAGGCCATGGAACAGCAGACCATTTCTATTGCTAAGGTTCACAAACATCTTTTCTTTTCCACAGTTTTTAAAGCTTGGTGGTTGATTATTGTGATTTCAAGGCTGGTATAACTACGACGCTCAATTCTCGTTGTTCGGTGCTTGCTGCTGCTAACTCTGTCTATGGTCGGTGGGATGACAGCCGTGGTGATGAAAATATCGATTTCATGCCCACCATTTTGTCTCGATTTGACATGATCTACATTGTGAAGGACACCCATGATGTGAAGCGGGATGAAGTACGTTATTTTAATAACGAACACCATCACCGTTGTACAATTTATCTTTCAGACTCTTGCTAGACATGTCATTGACGTTCACGTGAACGCGTCGAAGCACAAGGATAAGACAGCGATTGAAAAGGAGGGAACTGCGAATGAAAAGACGGAGATGTTTGATGCTGATGGCTTCTTGACGCTGGGTGAGACGTTCGACAACATCCGATTTACTACTTTTCGAAGCATTCTGTTTCCTTCACGAGTTTTTTTTTTTCGCTTGGCAATGATGAGCAGGTTTAAATGGTCTCCTTAATAATGGGTACTCAAAAATCTTGGCTGTATTCTCGTCGTGGAGAACGGGTACTGTTAGATTTGTGCGATTGATGACCCCATTTCCCAGACACGGCTCATTTCCTTTACACGCGATTTCACTATGCACGCCTATGCAAAATTTGAATATGAGTGACGACGAGTTGATGCTATGAAGCAGGGAGTCACCACCCCATTCTCTCGCGATCGAATACACAAATATGCGTTTTTTTTTCAGCCGTTCGACTTCTAAACGCTTTTGATTGTCAAGTTTTCTTTAGGTTTCCTGAAAAAGTACGTGTGCTATGCCCGAGCAAACTGTGGTCCCAGACTCAATCCACAGGCCAGCGAAAAGCTTGCCAGCAACTACGTTCGAATGAGAAATCCGCCTGCGGATTCTGATGAAATGAGTGAGTTCCCCAAGATAACTTGCAAGATTTCATCTATAATACGCTTTCTAGGATTGGGCAAAAAAGCGGCTAAGTCGTCGATTTCCATCACTGTACGTCAACTCGAGGCCGTAATTCGTATGAGCGAAAGCTTGGCAAAGATGGAACTGCAACCGTTCGCTCTTGACAAACATGTAGATGAAGCACTTCGACTATTCCGAGTGTCTACAGTTGAGGCTGCTGCCACTGGAAACCTTGCAGGTGAATTCATGTTCCACTGTGGTCGTATTTTAACAATACATACAGCTGTTACCGAAGGGTCCCTCGTTCAGGTATCGAAGGGTTTACGTCAGACGCTGATCAAGAATCTATGCAAAGGATTGAGTCCCAAATGAAGAAGCGCTTCTCCGTAGGAACTCACGTATCAGAACTTGTAATCGTCCAGGACTTTGTCACCCGCCAACACTATAACGAGACTTTGGTTAAGAAGGTGAAGTCTTCTATTATAACGTGTAGAGTACTGAGACCTGCAATGCTACCTTTTTAGGTTATTATGAACATGGTTCGACGTGGAGATCTGCAGTACAAGATGCAAAGAAAGATGCTCTATCGCGTGCGCTAATTGATCATTCCCAGCACCAATAACTACTAATTACGCGTAAAAAATGTACATTGCTTGCTGACCTCCATTTTGCTCGGTTATAACTTTACATGTTGCTATGCATAAAGCTCAGTTGCCTATATTGTCGTGAATCTGTAACGTGCACTTAAGGACCTGTATAAAGTAAGCAACTGAACATTGCCTAGAGGTACATGATGCAGTTTAACACATGCCCGACAATGTGCTCAACCGGTGGGTCGTATTTATTTTAGCTCGCTTTGTTCACCACATTTTCCCCCAAAATACCCACGTAGGAGTTATTTCTTACACTGTTCACGATTATGGCATTCATTTTGTGCTTTAACAGAGTTTTCTTCTTTTGGGGTTACTGTGTAGAAACCGTAGGTACTACTGTAAGTGCTTTTCCCCCAGATTTTAGTGAGACTCGGGAGAGTAGGGTTATATGAAATGCTGAGTACTAGCATGCCATTTCATGCCGTAGTGCATTTCTACAGCGTCACTGTAAGCATGTCGAAGCAATTTTCCCCCAGAATACACCAAAATCTGGGAAAGGGGGTTCTTCCGCAAAGTAGTCACGAAAATAGCATTCACTTCGCACTGCAACAAGTTCTTGGGAAGTTAACGAGCAAAATGGGCGCAATATATAACTCTCACAACTGCATTAAAGGCAGCCCTCGCGGAAATTTTTTTTGGGTTGAAGATTTCGCGGTATATCGGGGTTTTTAGGGACGATGAATTCATCGACAACGAATAAGTAGCGTGGAATACGCGAAGAACACAGGAAATGATGGTGGTTTTTTTTTTGCGTCCATGGCGCGGACGAATGTTCTGTGATGGGACCCGCAACGAAACCCTGATAAATGGTGCGGATTCCATAAACCAGCCTCCGCTAAACCACATGCGCACACCCTGTCAACGTCGTTAGCTGGCGTGACGAAAGCCTTTTGTCCACAGCGGCAGATGTGTCCACGGCAGTATATTCGCAGCTAGGCGGCCATCGACGGTGTTCAACTTACTGTTCCGATTGTCCAGCGGCCCGCTAATTGGTAAGCGACTCATTTCAGAAGTGAGAATTTCCGTGAGTGCTGCCTTTAACTAGTCAAATGTGGATGTGGTGTGGTATTAGCAGGTTCCGTGTTGCTTGTTATTGTTTGGAAATGATTAGGTGAAAGGCCAGCTGACTGAATGCGAGTGTAGTTATAAATACAGTCTTTCTCAAAAACCCTTGCCTCACCGCCGTATCCCCCGCCCCTCCCCATCAGCTCATCCACGCCACATCACCCATGCGTTACTGGTCCGTTCCAAAAACGAAGATAGTTGAGTATTCGTGCCAGTGACATGCATTTCTCGACTGCCTCTCCGAATTCGGCACTGGTTCTCGCGTTCTCTCATTCTCTAATTTCTGCACAACTACGTTTTCCCGTGGAGCGCACTATATTATACGTGGCGCGGCGTGGGTGAGCTGACGGGCGTTGCTTTGTGGGGCAAAGATTTTTGAGAAAGACTGTACGTAACGTACTGAAAGTTAAGCCCTAGGGATTTCCGCAACACTTATCCTGCATCATATTTCGTTAACTCTAAGAAGCAGACCATGAGTTGACGACATGCACATAAATCATGACCATTCCAATTTACAGATTTATCAGTGTGTGATACGTACAATAACTACACAGACATTCTCCATTTACAGAAACGTTCCAATATAGTAGGCGAGGAAAATCCTGTGAAAGATTCATAAGGTTGAAAAATGATAATATACAGATATCGTAACAACTTTCACGATGTAAGCAGAGTACATCAGTTCAAGTCTTCGAGAAAATGAGTATTCACAGAACAACAACAGCTCGAATAATCACCGAGAAACAAAAAAAATCGAGTTCGCTAGTAGTACTTATAGGAAACTTCAAGTTTGTAACTTATCCAGTAGAATGTAACGCAATCAATAATTCTTCCACAATTTGAATCAATATGAAAAGGAAAAGAATGATCGGTGTGCATACATAATCAGCAGCTCAATCAAGAATGATGCAATCTGAGTCATAATCAGAAGGTTTGTCGTTATTTTCAAGAGCATAACAGGGCAATTCCTCGCTAGATGAGGTGTTTGACTGCTTCAATTCTTCGCGGGAACAAAGCTCGGCGTTATCTTCGAAATGTAATGCGTCTGTTTTCCCCTGGTTCTCCATAACGTTGTTGCATAGTGAAGCGGCAGAACACTCGAAAACCTCAACATGCAGCAATCTCTGAGGACCGCAAAACAGTAGTCTCTGTCGTAGTTTATTCGTTACCGGAACCATTCCAGTACTCAACCATTCATGAACACTGAACATTAATGGCAAAGCGTTTTTCGCAGATAAATCAAGCATGCGGTGCAGGTATGCCACCCACACTGGAATACTTTCGTAGTGGCAAGTCAGTGTTATCTTGAGAGCTTTTTTAAAATTATATTCGATGTTAACTACCAAGAAAACTTACTAACTACCAAGAAAACCACGTAGTTCGTTGCCTTGGCCAGGATTCCAGCGCGAGCGGCGCGGTCACGCCGCCTGCTTCCTGGGGTCGTATCCACTAAAGTTCCCGTGGCGGGAACTCGACGGGAACTCAGTGGGAACTTGACTTCCCGTCCCGGAAGTTCCCGCAAGTTCCCGGCCGACGAGTGCTATCCACGAACGTACGGGAACTTCCGGGAACCTAATAGTGTATTTTGGCTTGCGCATTTCGCGTGCACGGCGCGAACACTAAATTTTCGAATTATAATCAGCAATTTTGAAGGTTTCCTACCCACTTTTTCCTCTGAATCAACGCACAACGCATGACATCATTTTCAATCATGCTGAATATTGTTTGTGATCAATTAAGACCATCTACCATGTTTTGAAAATGAGCGTTCGTTTGTTGAAGTAGTAACACGGGAGAAGAGACTTTCGTACGAGTCTGTCAATCAAAGTGGTGCTACTCGAGGCAAAGATAAGTAAAATGGTACGCAATAAGTTCTTTCAATCGAACGATTGAAAGAAGTCAGTAGTTCGCAACTGGAATTACAAGGTGGGCGGGAAAGGTTAATCATCTAGTCGGTTACAGCCGACTGAAATTTACCACTAATTCAATTCAAAAACCACCGGGCTCACCCAGATTTTTAGCGAACTCTGCCTTTTTTGTAAGAGACAAGACTTTCACTTGAAGTCCAGCTGAATCTAGCAAAAATTTACTGGATATGCTGGAGCTTTACGGAACACGATTTCGACGTAATTACGTAATTTCCATTTTAAAAAATGACAGAAAGAAGATTTTGTGTCCGTAAAAGTGGAGTGGTGCCATAACACGTTCCGAATCTTCCGAAAATGGTGGCGGTTAAAGGCAGTGTGTCACCTCGTTTTCGTGTCTGAGCTTTTACCAGATTCTGAATCTACTCGACACGTTGGATCCAACGGTATACCTAAAATGTTACAAAAAAGTCTTTAAATCCTATTTTTAAACGTTTTTCGGGACGGGATTTGTAATAGTTTGTCGGGCCGAGTGGACGTGTGAAGCCGTTGGTCTCATCGATCGGACACGTCTAGACGTGTTGGCCAACGCTGCAGAGGTGGTGGGCAGCCAGCACATTCACCGACCGCTTAGCCCAAGTATTCCGTGAACTGCGCATTCGGACCCTCCGAAAACGGGTTTTTGTCACTCCCATGCTTTTTGACGTACATCTTTGGAATTTGCGCGACGAGGAGGTCTAGAGTCTTTTGGTATTTTCAGCCCACGACACGAGGTGACATACTGCCTTTAAGCAGCTCTGTAAAACGGTGTAAGTCCGGAAAAAACCAGTAAACTGGTGTTTCTTCTCGAATCTCGTTAGCTTCTCGAAAAGTATGATCCATAGAGGAACTAGTCAAAAACGCTCATTGCTAGTGAAAATGCACCCCATTAAGACAAGCATGCAAGACAAGCGAAGTCCTCAGGACGCAGTCCTGATACGCGTGCCGCGATCACAACAACGAAAACATAGAAGAAAGGTGATACTGTTCAGAAATGAGCTTAAAGAAAAATATTAGTGCTGAAGCCAATACAGTAGCCCTGAAAAATAACGAATTGTGAACCAATTTTACTACAGAACTATCGAAGTGAGAAATATTAGCTCATTTTGAAAGTTTCATGCTGAAAAGTGCACGCAAACGTCGGAAAGGTTACAACAATACCGAAATATTTTCTGTCGGGAACTTAGGTTCCCGCCGATTTCGGCGGGAGTGAAATGGGCGTGGCCAGGAACTGCCGGGAACTAGCCGGAAGTGCCAAGAACGTTCGTGGATACGGTTTCGCCCGGGAACCCCACCGCGACGCGTACGCGACGCAAACTAAAGTTCCCGCTAGCTTCCCGGGAGGCTGCCGGGAAGTTTTGTGGATACGACCCCTGAGGGCGTGAAAAACGCATCTTCGGCAGTACTACTGTACTTGAGCGGCCCCACTATCGAGCCCAAACTCAAAATCATGGATTCCTCTGAAAGCTTGCATACGGGGGTAATCCGATGTGTTGGTCACGAATATCATATTCACTTCGCATAATAGTATCGATTTTATTGATTTTATCGATGTTTTCCCAAGTATGGACCTCCTTCCGGATCTCTCTGAAAACTTGCCTGCCGGGGTTTCTGAAGGTGCTGGTTACAAATATGATGAAGATTTCGCAAGGAAAGGTCGACTTGATGGGCAAAACTCCAGTAAAGTCGGTGATCACATCGCCCTACAGATAAAAATCTGGAGAAAATCAACGAAATCGAGAATATGATGCAAAGCGGTTATTATATTCGTGATCAGCAACTTCAAAAACCTCTAAATGCACTTTTTCAGAGAGATTTGAGATACGAGTAGAAGTTGGAAAAAATCGATAAAATCAATAAAATCGATACCACCATGCGAAATGAATATGATATTCAGCACATCCAATTACCCCTGCATGCAAGTTTTCAGGGGAATCCATGGTTTTGAGTTTGGGCTCGATGGTGGGGCCGCTCAAGTACAATAGTCCCCGCATCGGCATTGACACTTAGTGTAATTTATGAGGAACGAATCACATAATCGCCGCTACATATTCAGAATTAACAATCAGTACGGTTCCTACAGCGTCTGCCGTTTCTCCCGAGGTGCAAAAATCAAATACGGTTCGAAAAGAGAGCGTACCAGTGCAGGCTGGCAATTATTCTGCTGTATAGTCTTCACGGGTGAATGCTGTGCATTGATCGGGACGTTATTCATGCATGTGCTAGGATTGACGACATGTGAAGGGAAGCATTCGTGAGCGATCTGCTTGATTCGTAAACGCTCCGCATTATTCCTGCAGGAACAAGTAGACTACGATAAAGTGAAAGAGAACAATTGAGTGAAGTAGCAAAAAACAACTAACATTTGATCTTGCTGCTTGATAGAAGGATCTCCATCGTGTTCAAGGTGGATGTGTGTGCGAACTTTCATAAAGGATTTGTGATAGTAATCACATGCACTGCACTTATAGCTGAAACAATACTGTTGTCGCTTATTTACAACAAAATGCTCGAAATCACACTAACCGAGCAAAGTCGGAGTGAGCACTTGCGTGATTCATCAACGCAAAAATTCGGTCACTTGTAATGTATGCACCACATTTCTACAAAAAGAGCGGTGATTTTGAAAATATACATTTTTGTGTGGTTCCTACCCACCGTACACATTGCTTTGTTCTCAGCTGGTATTGTTTGTCTGCGTTTTCTCCATTTCGTCGACTTGGAATGCCTATTCTTGCTGGGTGTAGCCAGCGGGGAGCCACTCCTAAGTAAAATTAAATTCAGCATACTTTAGTTGCAACAGCAAAGGATATGGACAAAACAGTGAGCGCACAATAATTTTCCTAGTCTGAGTTTTATGAAATGCAATTTTATAGAATGTTTCACATCAAGTACTTCGACAAACTGTAGTTTTTAAGACTACCGTTATACTGTTCGTGCAGTATGGCGCTCTGCGCCGCCTTCACTTAGCTAAAACACTTGCCGATTGTGGACGCCGTGCGGCTGGTACGGCTGATCACCTACCTCCACCAATCGAAAAGTATAAAATCGACTCCGCTCAACGATGACGCAGAGTGCTACATTATACCTATATAGAGACAGGGAACTCCAAACGGCCGTGCGCAAGGGGCGGGACCGCGGCGCGGCTCTCTTGGGTAAGGACACAGGTGTGGTCTATTAGCTCACAGAAAGCACCTGATCTGACATTGTCTGCAATTACGACTTTGCCTTCAGAATGCGTCTGGAAGGATATTTTAGCGGATGGCAGTGGGGAAACATTAGAATGGAAGGAACCACGCCATATGGATATCAAAAAAGTGCAAAAAATAGATCAGTTAGCCGAAAAATGGTGAAGTCGTAGTTGCGGACAAAGTCGGATCGGGCGCCCTCTGTGAGCTACAGTGCCTTCGATCCGGATCTTCCTCCTTCCGCACCGCCTTAGATCATACGTGGCATCCTGCTGGCTGCATTCTCGCAGCCAACCGGCTGAGTATCGATCGCCAGCAGGACGCCACGTGTGATCTAAGGCGGTGCGGAAGGAGGAAGATCCGGATCGAAGGCACTGTAATAGACTGTATATACTCTGCATGCTGGCTCTGGTTGTCTGCTTCTGCCAGCAGCACAGAACCCAAGTGCCCTGCCGCTCCGCGGTCCCGCCCCTTGAACACAGCCGTTTAGAGATCCCTGTATAACGTCCTTCTCACTAGCAAAGATGGTTGGAAAGAATGCAGAGAGAATAAGTTAGCGCGAAATTGCTTGCGAAATGGAGAGGGCGACAAGAATAGCAGGCAAAATGTGTAAATTAAAAAAAGCTATAATCTGTTCCACTTTAGTGGAGGATAGGGAAGATCCTTTGGAGGAATTTATTGAAGAGACATTAGAGAAAAAAAGACATGAAAAAGTGAGCAGCAAAAAGGAAGACATACAGGGAACTCCAAACGTACGCGGACAGGGGCGGGACCGCGGTGCGCCTCTGCTGGGCAGAGACACGAGCGCTCTGCATGTGGCTCTGGTTTCTCTGCTCTCTGCCGCAGAAGCAGAGAAACCAGAACCACATGCAGAGCGCTCGTGTCTCTGCCCAGCAGAGGCGCACCGCGGTCCCGCCCCTGTCCGCGTACGTTTGGAGTTCCCTGTAAATAAAATTAATAAATTAACATAAATACGTAAATATCGATGTGTTTGCAACAGTCTATGCGCATCAGCTCGTTCGGAACTGTCACTATGTACATAACTTCAATGCAAATGCTGCCATTTTCTTTTCTTTTTTTTTTAACTGGACTAACACTCCATTTCAGATATAGTCCGTCCGAAACGACGAGTCCGCCCACGCACGCGGGGATCGAAAAGCTGCCACGTTTGCCAGCACTCCGCGTCATCATCCCTGATCTGCGTATCACGTTTCATCGTTATCTTCATGGTACTGACCAATGATCTGGCTGTGACGTGGACGACGTGGCAGCCAACAGCATCCGTCCCAGCCGCGCCGCCTCTCGATCCCCGCGTGCGCTGGGCGGACTCGTCGTTTCGGATAGATCATAACATTTTCCACAATCACAAAAAAGCTAGATTTACAAAGTGGACATCTAAAAAAAGGGAAACTCACTCCGAAGCAAAATAATATTCATCGCCGCTGGCAGAAGTACTCGAGTGGGAAGGTGAGTGCTGCTTTCTTGAACGCTAACAAAGATTTTTTTCAAAAACTGATGTAAAGGGTAGATCTTATGAGTCCTTACCACAGAAGCACTCACTTGGTGGAATCGTTTTCGAGACTCCCAGAACCCTGAACGCTTCTTTCCCGGTGTACGCCAACTGGCAGCAATCGGCACCTCGCTTCGCAAGAACTCTAATTCGGGGTTGTCAGGAAATCCGACAACACACATCTGTCGCGACTTCTAAACAAAATATTGCGTCTTGTCATTTCATCAAGGAAAAGTCCATCTACAAGGCTTAGCAAAGGTACAAAGTAGGAACTTGATATTTCCTCGAAAAAAAATTATCATAACCAACCGCAAAAGACAACAGCTCCACAAGGTCGGTATTCTGACACACATCAATGACTACTTTCATTCTCCTACCTGAAATTTGCTCTATCTAGACATAGGGAGACATCTCTTGAACAGTGAACGTTGTGTGACATCTTATCTACAGGCCATTCATCGGGGTGTCGGTATGCCACTTATCGGAGACATGTGCTCCACGTACTCCCACATCATTTCCGGGACCCTTTCTAACATGTTAAACAGTAAAAATCACTGCGACTAACAAGCTTGAACATGCATGACTTGACAAAGGCCTCTCTAACCTCTTTACGTAAAAATGCACCAATACCGACTCATTTCTGAACCACTTGTAGAAAATGCGCCGCTGAGCTTTGCGATTGGTTAATTCATCTCAGCCAATCGTCGAGCTCTGCGGTCCTGCCCTTCCACGTACAGCCGCTCTCAAAAATGTTTGCCTCGCGCTGCACCGTCCTGGTGAGCAGCGTTGCATCACCTACATGGTTGCACGAGATACGTTCCCCAAACACGAACAGAGCTCGCCGCGCACCGCGACTCCTCTCGCTCTCTGCGTCTCCGACTACATACGGGTCCCTGTGCTGCCTCGACCCACCACCCCCTTGTCTATGCTCTAGCCCCTCGCAGCCGCCGCAACACAGATGGGGAACGTATCTCATGTAATCGAGAAAGACTGTATGTACACAGTCCTTCCCGAAAAGATAGAAGGATTCCGTGGATACAAAATCGTTGTGGGACCTGAACGATGGATGTGGAGAGAGGGGTGTGGGTCATGATGAGGCGAAATGGGGCGGCGTCTTCCCGCTCTTCGGCGTCGACTCGTCCCCACTCACATTCAAATTTGCATGGGCAACTAACTATGGTGAAATCGTGCGCGAATTAGTGCGAGTAGGTCCTGAAGGGCGGGGCGAGGGTTCGAATGAACCAATCGCAGACACATTGCCCACCCACTTTTGCCTCATCATGACCCACACCCCGGAGAGAGCATGCTCCAGGTGAGAAGATCGAGTGGGCTCAGCCAGATTCTGCAGCCCTGACGATGTGAAACCGCACGCGCAATCTGTCTTTTCGACAGGAACTCTATAACGCCCCACACTCCTTCTCAGCGGAGTGGGGGAAGGTGAGGGGTGGTTGCGGGGAATTATAGTGCCGAGTTCTTTTTTTTGCATTTGAAAGTACGCGCATTTGGTCTGCCGCGTCACCACCTACGCAGACAAGCTGGGAGATGTGGTTGCCCGGCGTTGCCGGTGTTGATGTTTTGCTTATGTTCACTGCCATGCTCACCCGAACATATCGGAATGAAAATAAAGACACGAAGAAAAGGGAGGCCCCAGAGAGGTGGTGCGGCGCAGTAGACCAGATGGGCTGTATCCTGTGATGCAATATCTGACTTGCCAGTTATTGGGTCTTCTTAACTTGCAATATCTGACTTGCTAGTTAAGAAGCCCGGAACCCTCTGACTCGTTGATCGACAAGTCTCTTCTCTAACTGGCAGTAGTTACCTAAAATATGAACAAGTCAGAACGTGTAGGCCAGGTCAATTTATCGACCCATGTGAAGTGCCCCGCTCCCCCTCCCCCCTCCCCAACTCCCTTTTCCCCTTTCATCTGCACCCTACATGCTTCCGGTGCAAGTGAAGAGAGAAGTTTGAAGCGTGAAGAAAACCTAGACGGCGAGAGAGGCATTCGCGCCAGTCGATGTACAGCGAACGTCAATAGCGGTGGCCCATCTGCGGCCTCGAGAAGGACGCCGTGCAACCGCTCTGTGCGCCATAGCCGATATGTTTTGGTGCTGTTATGCTACTTCTAGCAGCTTTTCTACTCTTTTTAAGGACTTTCGACCAAATCGGAAAGAAAAGCGTCTAGGGTAGCATTATGGTGGCAAACGACACCGATCCCGGTGCGCGCGGCGCTGTTGCGCGGCTTCCTTGCCGAGGCCGCGGATGGGCCACCATCACTGATGTCCATTGTAGCTAACAACGGCGACGCAGGGTGCTATGCTCCACATGGATTATAGCAGTAGCATAGCACCGCACAAAGCTACTCATGACCCAACTCGAAAGCAAAAACCCTGTGGACGATTATTTTTGACGACGACGCCGACTCAGACATATTGGGATCTTGAATTTATCCGTGAAGTTCCCGCCAATAACGTGTCAGAAACATGTTAGAACGTCCACAGGTTAGGCGTCAAACTGGTTGGAGCATTGGCGTAAGGGCAGCTGGTCATTTTTCCTTGTTTATTCGTTTATCCAGCAGTGTCGGACGCAGAAAGTGGGCGGGAGGGAAGGGGTGGAAAAAGTGGGGTCTCCGCTGCTTTGGGGACACAGATGGAAAATAAGATTAATAAAAGTACTGATTATAATGATAAATAGTTAATAAAAATTACTTTAAAAATAATAATATAAATAAACAATTAAGAGTAAACTGATACAAGGTTTTTATTTGTACTGCAAAGTGGTTTCAAAAATATGGCTGCACATTCTCGGGGGGGGGGGGCGCCACCCGCGCCCGCCTCTATTATCCAGATATACCCAAACATCCATCAAAACATAGAGGAAGCAAACACACGAACCTTACGATTCTCCTCATCTTTTGCAATACAAGAACATGTAGTAGCACATTTGGCCAGGTTAAACTGTGCCGGTCAAACATTTTTGCACCACAAAATACCGTCCATCTGACCTACCGCGGCGCACCATCAACGTTTTGCTTATGTTTTTTTTTCGGAATGAAAGCAAAGACATGGAAAAAGTACAAAGAAACATAAACAAAATATCAATACCGGCAACACAGAACAACCACAGAACCCAGATGATCTGCCGCAGCGCGTGGGTGGTGCGGGGCGTCGGACCATATGGGCGGTTTTTTTAATGCAAAAATGATTAAACGGCACTTTAACTCTGGTTCGATACACGAATCGATAATCAGCAGGTCACAGCTAGCGATTCCTCACTCAAAATCGATAGGTATCGTGCTATTATGTAAGATGGTAAATACGGAGTTTTCGACGTCTCTATGAACGCGTTGCGAATCCCCTCTTGTAAAACTTTTGGTACCACCTGAAAGGGCGATTCATGGCGAATTTTTCGATATACGGTTAATCAGAGATTCCTTTACTACTAACTTCAAAGAAATTTATGAGTAGACCGATCAAAATTTTAGGACTGCCATCTCCCGTGTTTTCTGTCATTGAAGAGGGTAATACTGCAGCGGAGCACTACCTTAGGTCATATAAAGAACTAGCTGCCGTACCCGGCTTCGCTCGGCTGTTTTACTACCTCGGCTACATCACAGTGCTGAGGCCAACTACTATCACCGACAAATTCAATAAAATCCCCATAATTTTGATGATCAGCATGTTAGCGAGGCCCAAGTGACCCTTTCCCATCGACTTGTAGGCGAAAAGTTAACAAAGCTATTTCGGTGAATTTGAATCGTTGCATTCGTACAAAGTGCTTGGTCATGATCATGTTCAACGCATTGAGGAACCCCAGGAGACATGTCTTCACAGCTCCATTGAGCAGAAGAGCGAAAAATCAATAAAATCGACAAATCAATATTTCGTGCAAAGTAGTTGTCATATTCGTACTCAGCGTATGGAGAAACCTCAGAAGACATGTCCCAACCGACTCCTGGACAAAAATAACGAAAAATCAATGGAATCAATATAATCGATAAATCAATCGATAATTCCAGGTCCGCGAAGGATGCGCATGCAAAATTTGGTCTGGATCGGTTCATTCTTCGCGATTTCTATTCATCACATATGTACATACACACATACATACAATAAGAGGAGTGTACGGGATTGTGTTTTGAAATAGTGGATCAATACGATCGACAAACGACCTGTACAGGGAACTCCAAATGGCCAGGTGAATACGGACCACTGCCGCGTCGGGGTGTGGCACTCTATCTGCCGTACTCTTATGGCGAGAATGCTTTGATGACGCTCTCTGCTACTCTCTGCCCAAGACTGCCGCGCCGCAACACTGCTCCGTATTCACCTGGCCGTTTGGAGTTTCCCATATATTTTGCTATCTACTTCCCGTTACCAGCATCCCACCCTTACCCGCTCGATTAAAAGTTACTAGTGTTGACAGAGCAACCGTCAATATCAAGAAATGGGTCAACAAATAAGGAAGTCCCATAGGAGTCATTTCTATTCATGAGACTCTCATGAACGGCTGCCAGGAGAAGCCAAAGAGTCGACCTCTACTCGCAAGAGCATTCGGCTCTAAGAAAGCAGCTGCTAGTCCTGGCGCCCAACTACTCACTACGGAAGGCGATGTGAGTGATAAATAACCTCATTGGACATTACTACTACAGAACTTGAAACCCACTCTGGAAAGTGTTGATGGATTAGTTTTCCACATAAAATGAAAAGTTCAGTCCGCTCAGCATATGGTCTTACCGCATTTTCAGGGCTTAAAATGAAATTAAGTTTGTGCATAAATATGCTGGAGACAACGAACTAAGTGGTCATAGTCTGTCGAGCGTTGAACAAACTAACAGTGCCGATTTTGACTTCAGAGAGGGTGATTTGGATTCATCGTGCTTGGAGATTACGGTAATACTGTCTGCTTACCGGACTGAACTTTTCATCTTGTGTTTTCGACGAGATTTGATCGGTGATCCAACAAGAACTGCGAAGCTCCTGGATTGCGATTGAACTCGACACTATTCAGGTGTACCAGCATTGTTTCCTTGCCGTTCCACTCAAGACCACAAACGAAGTGGATCTCATAAAACCACTCACGAAGTTTTTTGAAGCATCCAGCTCAACCATCTGTGTTAATGTTGCAGACCTTAGAGGGGCTATTGAGGTTTACTGGTTTTTTGTGCTTACAAAATTGGGTAGAATTCAGTGGACACGTTTTCAGGGGTTCAACAGATTACGCTCAAATGCGTGTTCAAAGCAAACAAGAGATCCTCACTTGCTGCTAGCGTCCATTGCGGAGTAAATTCTGAAAGCAGTTATTTACGACTTCGCTAGAATAAGTTTTCCTTTTAAGATACTACGATCAACTCACGGCATTTGAAGGCAAACTAGTTACGCTCGCATCTCCGCGTCTTGAAGGTTTCCGATGGAGGGATGCGTTCGAGAGTGGAAAATCGTTTCTTGGAAAGGTGCGTTCTGACATGGAGACCGAAACAAAACAAATGCCTAAATGTCTTTCACTTAGTGAGCAGCTGCTGAAGGCAGTGTGTGCTCACTAGATCGCGCTCCGCCTTGCCCATGAGGACTTGCCGCGCAAAATAAAATGCTAGAAAAGAAAAGAAGAGACAAAGATAAATGATGAGGTAAAACAAAATAGACGCAGATACTTCTCGTCGAGATCCAGAAACATCAAAAGTTCGTCGCGCCTCATTTACTCACGCCTGGTTTCCCCAGCGCACAGAGCCCTATGAGTGTGTTTATAGTTCTTCGTTGCGCGACATTCGCCATCCAGCAAATTGTTCAGAAGCGGCTGGTCCCATGTGGAAGTGTGCGCAGCGTAGCATTTTAGCAACTGGCGGACGTCGCGGACACCATACCACGGCTGTTTATACTTCCTCTTTTGGTAGTGCGCCGAATTCGCTTCGCGTCTGCGAGCGGGAGCGATGCGACGATCCCCTTGCCACGTGACTGAGTATAAACATAGCTTGTAAGTGCTAGTGCAAAAGGTTAAGAGTCTACAGAGCCAAAACCACTTCTGAACCTGCGCTTAAAACCGTTTCACATTCCTTCATAGAACATAGTTTGGCTGTCGAACCCGAAATCCATCGTTCTGTTCACAGACGAATAGACGAATGCAATATGAATACAATCGACGGTTTTTTCTATGTGGTGTGAGGACACGCAGAGTAACTGCGGCCAAGCTCAGAACGCATCACCACCCTCTAGTGCTATGTTGGACTCATTCATTTCTGCTATCTTGGACTAATCTATTATTTCTAACAGATTCTGCTAGTTTAGCTCATCCTTAGCACTTTGCATCTTTTTGAAACTTTTTTGGGAACTACTGATGAAAGGGTCACGTACCCGGGGGTACCAAGGAAGTCACACAACCGGTCTAGTTCTTAGCCCCGAAACCGAAAAGTGTGAAAATCTCTCATACATCACTCTTCTCATTCACTATTCGGACTTGCCTTATCAGTAGGATGATATTCTAGTACCTTAAAATCTTACTGAGGTAATGGGGTACTAACAATAGAGTTTCTTAACAGTTCTACTCTATGCAGATAGAAGTGGGCGAGACTGACAGAATTGCTGCGGCAAGATTGCTAATGGACACCATGATACAGAGGGTGCCCATTCTAACTAAAGGTTAGCGTCGTCTGCTAATTTGTCGCTCGAATTTGAGTGGCTAGATACCTGAGTACAAGTTCTGGTGAGAACTGGCTGATGAATAAATGTACTATTAACTTTAAATATAACTATATAACTAATAATATATAATATTAACTTTTAATTCCATTAGAAGAAACACTGGGATGATGATTTATGAATTATTAAATTCCCTGGCCAACAAGGAAAAATGTATATTTGGAGAAAAGCAAACAGAGGGTCACTTCCTATGTTCCACTGGGAACTATTAGTAAAATAGACAACATGACACAACGACAAAGCACAACTCAGTGTATACAATGACATCCTGTACAAACTCTCTTCTTATTGCACATTTGTCGGATTCATTCACTTTGCTGTGGGATTCAGCCTGCCACATATCATACCTCTCATTGTCAACAACTTGATAATGGTACCTAAGACCGGACCGTCGCTTTCTTTGCCAGCGTGGCCTCCATTATTTTTTCCATTCAAGTCAATTATTCTTCGACTTACTGCATTCGTCGCTTCTGATCTTCCATGACACCTACGTCAATGTAGGTATGCCGGGGTGGTTCAGTATAGTTCTTGGTGTAGGACCGAGGGAAATTTCGAGTACTTAGCTGAGGAAGGACAGACTACACGGCAAATGTTTTTGAGCAGAATTTTTATCCTTATCAATATTAAAACATTGCAATGTCCCACTGGGGACGTAGCGCAAATATGAATTTATGGATAATATGACAAGCTCCTGGGTTGAGCAGGTCGATTGGTAGCGCGACAGCATCCATCAACACGTAGAACATCTTGTGCGTGTCGTTTCCGCTGTGGTCAGAAGTATGGAGATGAGGTTTTAGCTAGACATTTGGATGAACTGTGATGTACCCGGAGTTCTGACACCTAGAAGGCGTTTTAGTACGAACAATTTATCATTAATTTTAACCAACAATCAGCGACCACTTGGGCAACACACAGAGAGGGAGTGGGCGCTAACATCCAAGAAAAATCCACGACATGCTCCCTTCTCGAGAGATTGTCGTCTACGACAATATGAGCACAAAGTTGACAAAACAAAAAAGGGAATGATTCAACACAAGAGCTCAGAGGCTGTTGAGCTTCTTCAGCCCTCACTTCATATGTGATTACAGAGGAGCAAAGAGAATGACGATACGATTGCTGGCCACAATAGGGACCAGAAAATGTTTTTCGGCTCGGAGCAATGTGCTTTTTCAAGCACTTGGGGCGGAGCCCTTTTGACTTCACCTTTTCGGCTCTCTGGCCAGCACCAATTACGTTTCGACAGCTGTCGCTGTAACCCCTATGGTTGTAAAGATGACAAAGCATTATTGCGGGATAAGGAGATGGCTTTTTGGCGGTTTGGGCCAAGTGGCTGGTATGCTCTGGCTTGCTGCATCGGGATGTTCTCTTGTTCTACGACGTTGCCCATTTCGACGTTGCCATCACATCGCACACTGCGTCTTTTGTTTCGACTTTGATCTTCCTCTGGGCTTCGACAGCCCTTCGCAATTCGAGTGATTCCTCTTCGAGGATCGCGATCCGAGTGGAGTTTTCCTCGCACATTTCCTGAGTAGATTCGATATTAATATCAGCAGTTTTTTCGTAACTCGTCATCAAAATTTACCTCGAGCAATGTTCTTTTCGGGCTGTAGTACGGCTTCGGCTCGTACGCCACATTCGAAATTCGAAGTGTGAAAAAATACCGAGACCTCCATGTGATGTATTTGGAGTTTTGATGATATCCAGACGGCAATTTAGTACGAACAATTCATCACTAATATTAACAAAGAGTAGTAAGCGACCATTTGGGCCGCACACAGAGAAGAAGTACTGTCCACGCACTGGTGGAGCGGGCGTGGTTAACACACAAGCAATATCCATGACAGAACCAACGGACGTACTTTCTTGGAACGAGGTGCATGATCATTCGTTCAGTCAGCAGACTTCTTCTACCGCAGCTTCTTCGAATTCCCCGGCTTCTTTGGTGGAACCAGTTACACAGGAGGTGGAGCGTTCCTCAATGACAGCTTTTCCGAAGTGGAGTCGACTCCGCAACTTGAATGCGACCAAATAATGGTGTAGAAGATTGGGCTAGAACATTCATCGCGCAGCAGGCATACAGACATTGGAAGCGTAGATAATACAGTCGAGGACCCAATTACATATGGGCGGAGGTGGCCCGATATCAGCCAGTCATTGCAAGTTTGCCTGTGGATAAAAACAATGCATAGTGATGCCTCTCTAAGGGCCGATCTCGTCTGCTAATTGTCACTCCAATTTGAGTGATTAGATACCTGAGTACAACGTCTGGTGAGAACTTGCTAATGGCTAAATGTACAGGTTATCTTTAATTCCGATAATTAACAAGAAATATAACGTTGGGGACCTATAATTCGGCAGCAACAGTAATAATAAGCCACTATGAGAAATGCGAATTACGCTAGGAATCAGCTAGATAGGAAAAGATCATCTTACAAGGGAAGGATACTTGGTCAGTATGGCCGTTCATAACGGCTTTTATACTGTCTTATGCAGCTTGTGACGCTGATCGCGGATCCGTTTTCCGAATTTCCTGAGAGCTTCCTATGACTAGTTATGCTCGTTTTTGGCCCTCATCGTTGTAGCGGTAGTGGCAGGATATCCTTCATTCGTTATTCTCACTGCGAGTAATTCTCATAGTTTGATCATTTTTTATTATTCTTCGGAAGAGTTCAATCCGAAAAATGCCTCCATGAGGAATGAAGGACTCGGCTATCTACCACGAACACACCTTGTACAATAAGTCCAGTGTTTGAACATTGGCACCAAAAAATGGGCATAACTCATCATTGGGAGCAATTTAGGAAATTTCGAAAACGGATCTGAGATCGGCGTCGCAAGATGCCTAAGACAGTATACAAGACGCTATGAATGGCCATACTGACCAAGTATCCTTCTCTTGTTAGTTGGCAAAAAAAAAAACGCCGTCTTCTTATGAGGAAAACTGGAGGTCGATATTCTCAAAAAATTCTGGTAAAAGAATGGAACCGATGCTGCGTTAAATCAGATAGTATAGAAAGAATACACAGAAATGAACAAAATTAGTCGTGAAAGCTATACGCTATGCGGCAACCCCCCCCCCCCCCTCATCGTGCGAAAACCTCAACGCTTTGCTGATCCGCGGAGCGGTGTAGGTGCTGCGGCGCGGTCTCGTTTTCTGCGGTGCAGAAACGGATAAGTATCACAGTTAGCCAGTTAGTTAGCCAGTTAGTATCACAGTTATCACAGTTAGCAAATTCTATTCTCTCTTTACAGTCCCACACCATGGATGCTGATATTTCTTTGGAAAAAGCAGCGATACTGTTCAACTACGGCGCAGTGCTTTCGCAGATCGCTGCCTCGCAACCATTTCACACCGACGAGGAAAGGAAGACTTCTGCAAAGCTGTTCCAACAAAGTGCAGGTGTCATATATAGAGGACATCCTAGATTCATTACTCCCTTATTATTCTATTTATTCTTGCCTTACCTCAAAATTGTTGATTTATTTCCATATTTATATGACCAAAATAGTACCTCTTATTGACTGATACTATAGGCATCTTTGCCCATCTAAGAGAAGTTATACAACAAACATCGCTCAAACAGTGCACATCCGATCTCCAACCAGATACTCTAGCAATGCTATCCAACCTGATGCTAGCTCAAGCACAGGAGTCCGTCTACACCAAGGCCTACGGAGGTATAGCTGCACCGTTTTTGTCTTGAATGACCAGGTATTCTTTCAAAAATCCAATTAAAACTTCATTTCAAGATAAGATGAATCCTAACGCACTCGTAAAAATAGCCGCACAGACAGGAGACTTTTATACTGAAATCAATAAAGCTCTCAGCGTGGATGCAGGAAAAGCACCTTGGAAGAAGGTACCGAAGAAATAGTTTGTTTTGGTTTTTTGTTCCCTTTAGTTTCTTGCCCACCCTTCCAAGTGCAGATGATTAGGTTTCAAGGCTATCTATAGCACGACTGACTATACTCATTTCATTGAATAATGGTATCTCTCGGAACGACATCTTCGGAGAACACTATACCTATTCTAGGAATGGCTAAATATCACCGCAGGAAAAGCGTGCGGATATCAAGCAATCGCTCAGCTTCATCAAGCTCAGGTACGGTGGACTTTAGTGGTGAAGACCCAAATAATGAGCGGCACTCTGATTGTCGCATCCAAAAATTACACCGATGTCATCTCATGCTCGGGGGGGGGATTACATAGAACGAAAAGATCATTAAAATTACTGGATGACACCTCAAACAAGTGGTGTTTTTAGGTCATTGATAGTTGTTTTTTTTTTGTTGATAGTAAATTTATCTATTCACATGTTCGCTACGGCTTCTTTATTAAGTACTCAGGATTCATGCTGAGAATATATATTTCACATGGGGTGGGAGACTTTGTGTCGCTACGGCCGCAGCCACACCAGCCACGCGCCACCGTCATTAAAAGACTACAACAGACTGAGACTGTAACAGGGCCCGGAAGCATGATTGAGGTCACCCGTGGTAAATGTGTTGATGCACCCATATCAGGCACCCATCAACATGTTTGCCCAAAATTGCCCCTCCTTTCGGCTATTAACCATGGGTAATCGCGCGAAAGGGCATGGGAACACACATCCTTCCAATGATGCATCCTGGCCTAGAAGTCCTATGCGTCATCGAGATTACCCAGGGTAAACATGTCAACAGTCCATAAAGTTGCCCCTTGTTAACGCTGGTGTCAACATGTTTACCCTGGATAATCCCAGTGGTGCATCTCAATGGCTCCTGCGCAGTCGTCATACGGTGGCACAGGGTGTTGTATTGCACGAAGAGTATAGCAGCAGTGTTGAATTGCTTTTATTCAAACGAATCCGCCTAAACAATTCTCAAAATAGAGAGCAACTTATACTGGATTCATGCGTTGGATGCGCGTGCATCTATGTGATGAGGAATAGTCTCCGAGGCGCCACAAGTTGTGTTGTGTTTGTGAATTCGCGAGTACTCACCACTGTTGCAAGGTACTTTCATTTAATATGTGCATGCCTAATAGCACAGTCTCCGTGGAAATTCCTCCGCAAATAGATGCATGCGTCTGACAGGCGACTGGCGCAAGCATTTCATATGAATTGCCCTTATAACACTTTTGAAACCACAATCTCGAGAAATCAACTTCTAACGATGTTTTTGCGTGATTAGACACAGAAGGACTCTATACGACAGGTGAGACTGGCTATGGTAGTGGCGGAGTGTGGCTATCGATCGGTGTTGCCGCATCGCACCCTAAAGCGCATCGCGTCATGTACGATCAATACCTCTGCCCCAGTTGTATCGATGGCACTCATCTCATCGTTGTCCCTCCTATAATTATTATTTTTACTCCGCTGGTAGAATGCAATAGTTTTATCACTTGATTTTCATTCATATTCTCCATTTTAATCCCTACACTTTGCATGCTGAAAATTGATTTATTTTTTTTGGAGTACTACAGTAAAATATTTCCTGATTCAAAAGAAGGATAGAAGAGTTTCGCTTTGTGCAAGCTGTTCATTGTCGCTGAAGTTTGGCTTCAATTTGGATTCGGACGTGTTTGTAGCTGAACCTGCAAAACCAAGAGGTTGGCGAGCGTTTAACCCGACTGAAGCACGCCAGCGAACAACTGCAGGCAATGAAGCGACATCTACCGCCAGGATGTCTGCGAGAGCAGGCCACAGAGATCGAAACCACCTATGCTGCTGCGCTGAAGGAGAACAAACTCATTGTGAGTGTAGTGGCTTAGAAATGTAATCTATAGTGATTCTTGTTTCTGAAGAATTATAAAAAATTTCCATGGATCCTTGTTGGTCCTAAAAATTTGAAGCCATTCTGCCTGTTGCAGTACCACGCATTGGAAGTGGATTTTCACAAATTACCTGCTCTTCCAAGAGCAGCACTCGTAAAGCCACTGCCTCTGAACAACCCACTTTATCCTGGTTTCAAAGGTCTGTATCAATCTGTCATCCAGCGGAACAGTCGCGGAAAATCCTGCTTCAGATCTTTTTTCAAGTGTTGTCCCTATGAGTATTCTGATGGCTGTGCAAAGTTATGACAGCATGAAGAATGAGCGGTTGAAGATGGAAGCTGAAAAATTAAATGAGCAAACCGAGCTCATGGAAGGGTTAGCAGTTTTCTCTCTGACCTTCTAGAAAATATGTAAAGTAAAAATGAGATTAAAAATTTAGGTTTTTTCTTAAGATTGTTCTTGGAGAACTCCAGGAAAGAGCGAAAAAAAAATACTATAATATAAAATACACAAAAAACTGACCAATTCTATATTTCTTCTATTCTTTTATTACTTCTCTTCTAGCACTACGTACATATATGCACTTTGTACTTACAGTGCGTTTCATAATTATAGGACACCATACCCCAACTTTTGCATCCCCTCTTTCCCACAGGGCATGGAATTTTCACTTTAGTACCATTGTAACCGGCACCTAAAACAACCTTGGTACCCCAGTTTTGGACTCACTTCAGAAACCCTGGTTTTTTTTTTCGAACTTTTTCCTCCTTTTGTCCATCTTGCAGTAGTGAAACACATTCAGGATCTAACAGTTCTAACAGCTGCGTAATCGGAAGTACAGAACTTAAATATTTTTGCGGTCTTCCATGGACCACACTGCTTCCAAACAGTCTGCCACTACTGCTCCTTATGACGATTCTGAAGAAATCCGCATCAATGTGCGTCGCGCATCCAGACTGGCTATTGAAATTTTTCAATCACCCATGGCTAACGGCAACACAATCCAAATTGGCTGACAAGGGTCCTCTATGGTCCTTCTTCAGAAATACAGTTGACCCTGGTTAAAGGCTGTTCCTGTGGCTCCGCTGGGTGGCAATCCAGGGAGGCAACACTAGCCCGACGTTTTTTCCGCATTTTCTCGTTAAAACCTGTGCATCAGTTGCTCAAATTGGTGGAAATTACTCCTGGGCAATTTCTGATGCCCGTGGTTATTAAGTGAGATCCCAGCCTATGCCTGTTCAAGTCTCTGCTCCTCTCGAAATGGCAAGAATCCATAAAGTGTGGTGACGAGTATCTCACATTCGAGGAAGTGTCCGTACCTTGTTTCAGGTGCTGTGATCGGTCATGAATTTGGTGGCCCCGTACCAGATTTGACAATTTCGGTGGTCAGAATTATTTATTTGTTAAATAGCAGGGTTGAGTGAAGACTTTCTGCAGTAGGAACTTTTGGCAGGGTGCAGTCGTATTGCTGGGTTTGCTTCTCTGCAAAAACAGAAGTGAGCAGTTATATGCTGGAATCTGTTTTAAGTGCGCCTGGCATCTTGACCAGTCTTAGATGCGCGACGCATATTGATGCGGATTTCCTCAGAATCGTCATAACGAGCAGTAGTGGCAGGCTGTGCGCAGTCAGTGTGGTCCATGGAAGCCCATAAAAATATATAAGCCCTATAGTTTTGATTACACTGCTAATAAAGCTGTTAGATCCTGAAGGTGTGTCACTACTGCGAGATGGACAGAAAGAGAAAATAACGAAACCAGGGTTGCTGCCGTGAGCTCAAAACTAGGGTACCAAGGTTATTCTAGGCGCTGATTACAATGGTACTAAAGAGAAAATTCATGGCCTTTGGGGAAGTAGGGCATGGAAAAGTTGGGAGTGTCCTATAATTATGAAAAGCACTGTACGTACGTACATTTGTACCATTATTATTTTTTTCACTTTGTTATTGATCTTCCGCTCCATTCATGCTTGTGTTTATATCTATTTTTATCGGCTCATGAAGCAGGGACGATGATGACTATGTTTAGTGAGAAAAAATAAAATTCCGATTACGCAGTAAGAGAATGGAGGGAAGAAAGTGTGATCTTAAAGGCAGGGGTCCACCTCCCTTTGCATGTTGGAGATACCAGCAGATTCTTTATGTCGTCGGCACGCTGATTGAAGTAATGTACACACATCACAGGTCACAGGAGTGACGAAAACCCCGTTTTTAATAGGGTCAAAGCTCCCGCAGCTTCGGGCAGAAGCGGGGTTCGCTCCAAGCTATGCTAGCTGTCCGCCCACAGCAGCAACGTTGAGTGACCACGTTTTGGCCTGTCCGATCGATAGGATCAATGATGCACGTCCTTACCCATCAATTTGCTTCAACAAACTGTTACCCAAAACCCCGTCCCGAAAAACGGGTTTGGAGGTCACCTTGGAACATCTCATATACATCAACACCATCGAGGAGGTTCGGAATATGTTAATAGCTCAAACACGAATATGAGGTGGGCCTCTGCTTTTAAGTAAGGGAGTAGAGGAAAGGTGATCCATCCATATTCGTATCAATTATATTTATATTTATTTTACTCATTTGGTTTGTACCTGTAACGTACATTTTAGTTACACTCTATTCTATTTTCATTCCAGAATTGTTGCTTCTCTCGGTGTCTCTGACGAAGCCAGCTCGGCGCTACCAGAATCCGTTAAAAGGCATTCGGCTGAGGTAGGCGTAGTTCGGACAGTCGTCCATAATGCGCTCCTCACCTGACGATTGAAAGCACAAGTGAGGGCGTAGACATCGGAATATGGGAGTGGCCTTCTTTTTTTTTGCTCATTTGCTCGATTATATCAGAGAGACTGTTCAAATAAACTACATGTTAGAGGGCGCAAAGGGCGTGGATTGGATTGTTAAAGGCAAGGTCCGGTCAAAATCTTGCCCAGCCAGGTTTCTTGCTCTCTGGAGTTCACCCACTAATTGCGGCTGGCGGTACAGGCGTGGGTTCCTCATTGCCGCCTCCCACCAATACTATAGTGAGGAAGTGAAATTGAAAAAAAAAACTGCGCTCTATGAATTGAGGAATTTCCTCCATGAAATGGCTGTCTGTAACCACTTAGAGCTTATAATTAATTAGGTTAGGTTGGGTATTTCTGTTCTCGAATCGGAAAAAATCTAATTTAGGTTAAGAAGGCCGGAGGAGTAAAGGAGCTCCAGAACAAAGTGAACGAGATGTCAAGCCTACGAGCTAGGAACAAAGAAATACTTGTCGATGTCGGTCCCTCGTGTAAATTTCCAATGGACTAGTTAAGTCTTTTGGAATTCAGATTGAAGAAACGCTGAACAAAGAGAAACTAAGCGATGCCGAGCTCCGTCGTCAGCTGGGTGCCAAGTGCAAACGAATAAGCAGTGCAGAACTTGTGGGACCATTCTTACAGGTGGGCAGTTATCTCTACGACCGCCGATGGGCTTCTATTAATTCCATAACCCGTAATTTAGGAGGTTACGAGCCATCGCGAAGTCCTACACTCCACATCTGCAGAAGACAAAACGTTCAGGAAGATGTTTGAAGAAAATCGACGCGCCATTGAAACGCTCGCTAAAAGCGAGGTCAGCTCGCTTTTAGCTAGCGTTGCGCTCTGACCTTGTGATGTGTCCGATTTTAGAAGGAGCTTCGTTTGCTGATGCCTGCTCGAGCACATCGTGCAGCCGAGAAAAATCCAGAAGCGACGAGTTTCCTCTTGAAATTGATCGATAAGGCTCAAGAGATCAAATGCGAAAGGGTGGAGATCTTGAAAGTGAGTAAGAAGTATTGCAACCACATGTCTATCTCGGAGTGATATGAAGGACTATAGCGAGCATTCTACCGGCTAAATAGCAGGCCTCACATAAATGCTCAATTGCAAAACTCCTTGAGCAACTTGAATGATTTGGATTTTTGGACAACGAGAAATACTGTAATGATGATACATACGTTCCCTGTTCTGTAAATCTAGGCTTAATTATATTATGATATTTGATTTTGCGCCGTTGAGGCTGGTATATACAATACCGCCCATAATTTTTGCGAAAAAATCGGGTGGCGACGGATTAATCGTTACCAAAGAGTCGCAGTACTGTAACTCCTTTCAAAGTGAAGCTTTTCTAAATCTGAGCACATTTTCGGATTCCTCATCGAAATTGGAATTGAACAGTATATAAAATTACTTGAACTTTGACTTCAAAATATTTGTTTTCTCAAAAATATGAAAATTTTTCAGAATTTCAGCAATCAGATCAAAATCTGAAAAAACGTTAAAAACCGTGAATTGAGCGAAATCCAATGATCGTGTTCAGAAGCCTCATTCCTCAATTATTTTCTCGCTTTTTGACGTTTTTTTTAGATTTTGAGCTGATTGCTGAAATCTTGAAAAATTTTTCAATTTTTGGAAAAACAAATCTTTTGAAGTCAAAGCTCAAGTACTTTTATTCACTGTTCAATTCCAATTTCGATGAGAAATCCGAAAATGTTCTCAGATTTAGAAAAGCTTTATTTTCAAAGGAGTTACAGTACTGCGACGGTTTGTTAACGATTAGCCCGTCGCCACCCGATTTTTTCGCAAAAACTATGGGCGGTATTGTAAGTGAAACAAATTATTGAAATATCCATTTGAGTTTGTTCATTTGAATGGAAATGTTCAGTGTACAATGCCAGTCAATCACACCTGCGCCACAGAATAGCGCACGTCTGGTCTGCCGCGATGCACCACTGACGCGGCGCGCCAGACTCTGTTGTTGTCGGCGGAAGGCAGGGGATGCTTTCCTCAGTTTTCTTTGTGTATTTGTCTCCATTCCGGAATGCTTGGAATGCTGGCATGAAAACGTAAACAAAATATCAATACCGGCAACGCTTGACAATCACAGCACCAACTTGTTTGCCGCACCGCGTGTGGGGTGCGGCGCAGCAGACCGGACGGGCAGCTTTTTGTGATGTAAGAGTGATTTGCCGGCACTATAAGTGAATCAAAACATTCTTTTGTCCACATTGAACACTTGGCTTTATTTTACAAAATAAATAATACGAGTGGGGAATGAGTGGTAAAATTATGTCCTCGGTAGATGGGAATTTGAAACATGAAAGTCGCTATGCCATGTGATAGGAATGGAAATGTCCATAATTTTCAAATGCTTTATCCGTTCCCTTATTCTGATCCTTTCTAGGAAATTCACGCGAAATGCGGAACCACGTCCGTGGATGAAATTTTGCCTGAGCTAAGCCATTCTAAACACCTCAGCCACGACGAGATGCTGAAAGCGAAACTTCGCGAGGTCTCGCATGGGTTTCCCGCTAGATAAATGTAAGGGTATGGGTTTTCTATTTTTAGCTTACTGAAACAGTCAACGAGGAAGTGGATAAGAGCCTTAAGAAACAGAAGCTGCTAATGAAGGATGTTGAGGTGGTATTATCGTGGTAATCCTCTCTTAAAAAAAAGGATAAATATCTATCGTTCCAGAGGTGGAGTAACCGCTTTTCGAGTGTTCCACATTCGAAAAGTCCTGTGGAGAGGGCTTACGTGGTGAAATCGCTATCACATGGATACGACGTCTTCCAGGAGCTCAACAAAAAGCTACCCGACAGAATAAGGGTGATACGATGTAGACATGGTCTCTCAACGGAATTGAGAAAATTCACATCTTCAGCACTACCACAACCTCATGGAGAATCTGCTGCGGCTTCAGCAGAAAGTCAACGATTTTTCGTTCGCACGCGAGACTGAGAAAGAAGAGCTGCTTCGAACACATCATCAACAAGTATCGTGGCCAGGTGTGTGAATCAATAAAACATTATTTGTTCCTAATGCCCGTATGACTAATCACAGTCCTGAGGAAACGCTACAGGTTTGACGCATAGAATCCTTGTCGGTGATGATGGTTTCAGGGCCAGGAACTCCTGCTCTCATTCCTACTCAGTTTTCTACTACACCGTTGTCGTTTACACCCTCATTAACGGCAACAGAAGCACTTCTACATGGTAGGATTTTGTTCCTATGCACAATGTCTTTTTTAGTTTAGAGATAATTTCGAAGCGGGTTTGTAGCCGCCTCTATTCGTCTCATACATCCTTCTGGGGAGAATTTCTCGCGCGTTATAATTCTTGAACTCTTGGTAGAGTTACTCTCAGAGTTTCTGAGCTTATAATGCGGTCGTCACTGATCTACACCTTTCTGACTAGGAAAAGATAAAAAAATCCTGGAAAATGGGGTCCAAATCCCCTCCCCCGGAAAGTTTCTCCAAAAGCTAGCGCCTTCGATAATCGGGTTAGAGGGGAGAAGGTGAAAAAAGCGTTTCACTAGTGAAGGGAGCGCAATAATGCTTATGACTTACCCGAGAACATAGTCCAGTCACTATCGCCAACTCAGCAGCCTTATCTGAATTTACGCCTTACGACGTGCCAGTTTACGCAGGCATGGTCACTCCTGGCAGATCGGGCGCGTCTACGGGCACGTACCACTCGAGCGCACGGCGTCAAGCCCTTTTGAACTCTGAAATCCTCTCTAACAATACAAAACAAATCGTAAATTGCAAGGTACTTGCAGTTACTCTGGAGCTTTTTGGACTACCTTAGACCAGCCAAGAGTTGTCCTCTTCCTGAAAAAGTCGAAGCTCTTTGGCCTCTTATATGCCCGCCTACCGCGGTCTAACCCGGGTAGTTCCAACACCTAGACTTCTTGAATCCCTTTCGTGTTCCGACCAGTTTCACTGTAGAATGTGAATTCTCCACACCTCCTAGCTGTGGAGTACAGCGAAATTCTTAGACATGAAAATTTCTATGGACGCTGTGCCTAGGAGAACAACCAAAAGAGCAAAAAGAACCCCAATTTCGCCTGGTTCCACGTCAGCCGCGTCGTAAAATCCTTTTCTTGCAGCCTCAGGTGCAATCGCCTCCGCGCCCCTGCTTCCACCCCAACCCGTTCCTCAATTTAATACAACGGTTCCTGGCAACCCTCATCAACAGTATGCCCCATATGGTGAGTTGCCTTGCTTTTTGTGATTTTCACGATTCAGCTGGAAAAGACATTTCAGGTGCTCCACCACCACAGTTACAAATGCAATTACCACAGTACAGTCAACTGGCAACGTCACCTCCACCAGCACCGCCACCATACCAGCAAGCTTATCCACCCCATCAAGGAGGGCCGTCACCCTGGCATGGCATGGGATATCAACATTGAACATTTCGAGAAATTTCTTCAACGCTTTCACATAAACTGCTCAGAATAAGATATTTTCTCTTAAAAGTTTCGAGTTTTCTAAAAGAGTCACCTTAGAAGCAGGACTTCATTTATTTGGTTATTCGTACACCTAATAACTTGCGCCAACACAACGAGCATCGCATAGATAGGCCAGAATTCAAGAGTAACTGAGGAGAGGATGGGAGCAAGTGGGGAGAGATGGCCTTAGGTCGACCTATTATGTTGTTCGAGCTGTATTAGCTAAAGATCGAAAAGGTAGCCCTTTTCCTTTCCTTTTTTTTCATGCCAGTCTTCGTGAGTATTTTTTTCCTGAACTACAGCATCTCCGCACAGTAGGAAAAGAGATAAGCATTCAAAAATTAGTTGCAATTAACAAGGACGTCGCTTGAAAACCAAAAGATCACGGATTCATTTTAGAAGGGCGGTGGTTCAGTAAATAGATCAGCTGACAATCGAATTGAAAAGATTTCGCTGTTCTAGTGCAACCGAATGCAACCGCGAAAACACGTACAATCAGCTGAGAAGCAATTCCGTCTGGTCTCAGGCGATCTCATTGTACAGTCGTTGTGAAAAAGATAGGCGGCGTGCGGTTTGAAATCGTCGCAGCCGCACAATCACAGCGGAACCTCGTCTTTCTGTACTCACAGAATTTTTCTATCTTTTTTCAAGAAGGACTGTAACTAGGTAAAAGAACACTTCCTTGCACGCGAAACTATTCCCCAAGTGCAGGGTTGGCACTATCCCATTAGAGGCCCCAAAAGTTTCAAGAAAATTTTTCTGCCGAAACTTCGTATATGGGGGGTTATTTGGGGTGCCGAGCACGAATATCATATCCTTTTGTACCGCAACCCCATTCTTGCAGGGTTACGGTAGGGTTACTGTAGAAACGTAACTCATGAAAGGTCACCATCGGTGTGGTGAGTCGACCCCATCAGTGGAATAGGAATGGCAATCAGAACTCTGTCACTTCGTCGTCTGGAGGAAAAGTTGAGGAGCTTCACATTGGCGAACATGTATAAGAAACTGAGGATGGACGAGAGGGATTTGGAAGACTGGCTCCAAACGATCGCCTTGCTTGGATACTCCAGCTGCCCCTCTTGCCAACGCCAGATGTGGCTGCAGACAACGAATGACGTGTGGATTTGCCACATTCGAAGCTGTCGCGTAGGGTCTGGTAATAACAACAAGCCCAAAATTGTTGAGAGGAAAGGCTCCTTTTTCGCCCAAGCTCGTATATCGAGTGTGAAGATCTTTGCCTTGTCCTACTTCTAGGTGAACAATATTGGCGTAGTAGTGGACAAGGAGTACGAGCTTGGGATTGGTCACACCAGCATCACCCAGTGGGAGCAGTATTTCCGGGACATCTGCTGCGAATATTTCCGAAGAAACAGACCTGTTCTCGGAGGGTTTGGGCACGTCGTTGAGGTTGACGAAACATGCATGACTAAAAGAAAGTACAACCGCGGCCGTTGGTTTCGTCGTCACCAATGGCTCTTTGGCGGTTACGAGAGGGGCAGTGGCAAGTCGTTTCTCATTCTTGTACGGAGGAGGAACGCTTTCTTTCGATTCGATTAATTTAATGATTAATGATTAATGATGAATGTTTAATGATGATTAATGATTAATTATGCTAATGTTTCGTTACTTCTTCTTAATTGGCAGTTCGTGTGTGTGTGTGTGTGCGCACGACAACCAGCCACCAAAAACTGAAAATACTCACACCATTGTGTTCAGCGCGTACAGGTGAATTTTGGTTTTTACCTTGAATTACAGGTGTCTCTGACCACTTCAGTCATATTTGGACATGGTAATGGCTGACAGTTGTTTTCATCACAGTCGGAATAAATTAGATAGGCCTGTGATTACAGAACCGTATAAAAGGAAAGAGACGGATAGGGTGCATTTATAACGAAGAAGAGGAACAGACGAGGGATGACACGGATGAGGGTTACGCCTTAGTGTAATGTTAGGGAGGGCTGACGGTGTGATAAGGATGCTCCGGCGTCCGTAAGTGAGGAAACGTCTGAAGTCGGGTCCAACGACGTGGTAAGAGTGCGCCGGCATCCAAAAGCGGGGAAACGCGTGGGGTCGGGTCCAACGGTGTGATAAGGGTGCGCCGGAGTCCAAAAGCAGAGAAACGTCTAGAGTCGGGTCCAACGGTGTGAGAAGGGTGCGCCGGAGTCCAAAAGCAGGGAAACGCCTGTTCAATCCCAGTTTGCACTTACTCGGTCAATTTTTACTATTTACCATTCTAGTATCTCCACCACAACGAACCGAAATGCGTCCACAGATTGTTGAAAAGGAGCTGTCCATAGTGCGTCAATGGTTCCATGAACCGTGATAAAGAATACTTCTCTGTGGATAGTGTCTGTTCATCGACCTGCACTAATCTTATCTAAGGACAATGAAAATATGCGAGCGAAGTGAGCACGAAAAGAAGCCTGAGAGTGCGGCGTTAGCCGGACGATCAGGCTGGTGATTCGCTATTTTAAATTGGTCTAGGTCATTTTGATTAGATTAGATTATTATGGTATAATATATAGGCACCAATTAACGTTTACGGTGTTTAGCACCTAGGAAAACCCCTTATAGGGCATTTCGGCAAATTCAGTGAGGTACCTCGTGCACAGTAACCTTACCGTAACCCCACAAAATGGGGTTACGGCACGAAATGGATATGATATTTGTGCTCGACACCCCAAATAACCCCCGTATACGGAGTTTCGGCAAATAATTTTTTTGAAAATTTTGGGGCCCCTAATGTGGAATGGTGCCAGTAGTTGTTTTCATTAAAATCTTATCCCGCTTCTTGATCACACTTTTGGCTCATCTTTCAGTACACATGCACTTAGATGCCTGCACTGTTTCGCTGGCTGGTCCTGGGTTTTCCGCTCGAGCCTGTTGCTTGCGACGAGGCACTCGCCTCCCGTTTTCTCTGCCGTCTGGTGTAATAACTCATTTTCACTGATGATTCGTCAAGTAGCAACATTAACTGTCTTTTTGTTCTATGCCTGCGCTATTCCTCGCATTGAGGATATCCCTGTTGAGTATAGAGGTGAGCTTTCAATCATCACCTTTCAATGTGTCACGTCAATGGTTTACTCAGAAATTCACCACTCAGAGTTCTTCCCAAAAGAAATTAGAGAATTTTACACCGGGCTTTCCGAAGGCGACAAGAATATCATCAGAGACATCGCCAAGAAGTACGCCTCATATAAGAATGACGAGGAGGTATGACACGATTTGCAAAACACATTTAATCCTGGTTCAGTTGAGTTAACAAATTAAGTCCCTAGCTGCACTGAAGGAGAAGTCACCCAATCTCGGCGCGAGGGTCGAAAAGATCCACGCCGTTGTGAATGGCCGTATTGAAGCTATGGGAGATGAAGCGAAGGCTTTTGCCAAAGAGGTGAGTGAACCTACAAGAATGAAAAAATCCCGTAGAAAGATTTGTTCACGTTCAGGTCATCTCCATTGCTCGCGAGATCCACGCTCAGGTTGTTACTGGCGAGAAGCCAAGCCCTGCAGAAATCAAGGAGAAGCTGCAGAGCGCCATCGACAAGTACAACGCACTGTCTGACGTCGCCAAGGAGGACCTACAAAAGCAATGTCCGCACCTCGCCTCCGTCTTCAATAGTAAGGATAAAGAGGTTTTCTGAAACCAGATGACGTTACGAATATTGTTGCAGATGTAAAACTCAAGATGATGGCTGAAACTCACGTAACCGGTAACTAAGCTTACTGGCAACTTATCTGCAGTTTTACGGCAAGGGTACAACATCAAGGCCGGGTATTCCTCTACATGTTACGCCAAATTTTAATTTGATATGTTTACTATTCTTCTTCCATAAACGTTGTTCGTTCAAACGTGTCGTGACAACGATCGCAGCTAGCCTCTTCAGAGTTCCTTAACGGTTCATATAATAGTTCCATTCTCGAAATTCAAACAGAGGAGGACTCCATTGAAATCTTCCGCCAACAAAGTTAGCTTCTCGAAACATTCGCTGTGATGTCCGAGGCACAAAGAGCTAGCTACCACAAGACAAACAACAACTGCTCAACAGCGTTCCCACGTGATTATCACGATATACTAATCGAGTGCAACCCGTGCGGACCTCCGCTGGTTGTATTACTACTGTTTTTTTTTGTGGACCAAGCGCCGTGCCGTACATTACTTCCCAAAAAGACAGATTCCGTGGTTGAAGAATTGCGGTGGCACCTGAACGAGAGATGCTGTGAGAGCAAGCTCCAGACATCGTGGGACCTTCTGTATCCCACTACAATCACTTTTCGCTCAAGTTAAGGTAACATGCAGGACAAAAATGTCCTCGAGACGGGGTGCTGGGAGTGATGTGGAATAGTCGAAGCTGCGGAGCTCAATTTCGGAGCGTTCTCAGCTTAGCTCTGAAGATGTCTTTATATCATCCCTATGTACTGGTTCTGTCAGACACGAATTCGGCAGTTGAGAAAAGTTTGATTTCGGTGAAGTATTCCTTACTGGAACCCGCACCGTAATTAAATTTGAGAACTGCGATATCAGTTATCCTAGTGTTTGTAGGTGAAAAAAATTCTTATTAGAATTTGCAAGCGCAATGGGAGTCATAGTAACTCTGCCTATCCCTAGTGAGTAGCTACACCGTCTGCCAAGATTAGAAATTTTACAATGAAATTGTGGGAAAACTGCAAAGCGTGATTTCCTTCTGGCCAGTACTGTATGTACAACGCACCTGTCTACTATACTTGTGACCGAATCGAATATATTCGAAGAAATGTTCAAATATTCGAATATTCGAATAATTCATTTATTCGGTTTTTCGAGAAGAGAGCAAATTCGAACCATTCATTCATTCGGCAATCTTGAAATGTGGATTATTCGAACAATTCATTCATTCGGGTTTCTCAAAACATAGGTTATTCGAATAATTCGTTCATTCGACTGAGAGAAACGGCGTTATTCGAACTTTGAACTATTATGATGTCGAGGAAGGAGAGCGTGCAGCATCGTATAACGAGGTCATGCCTTGAAGCTGCGTTGCAGTACCATACATCTTAGGCACATAGCCTATCATAACGTGATATGCCTCAAGGCTGGCCTTTACCAGAGCAAGTTATGGAACTTGTTTATGGCGGTAAATAACGCCTACCAGGATAAATATAAGGGGATGGGAGCATGTGCTACACTCTACAAGAACCTTATTCATGGAAGAACACAAGAACAATAACATGGAATCCTAGTGAAGTGAGAGGATATGGACGTAAAAAAACAGATGGAAGAAGTCTACGATGACTCAACCACCGAGGATGAACACTCCAGCTCTGGAGAGGAAGTGGAAGAAGACTTTTGAGAAATCAAAGGACAGACGAAATGGAAATTATTTTAGGCATATATATTTATATAGTCAGATCTCCTGAGATTTCTATGTGTAGGCAAATATAAGGAAAATGTGAGAATTTAATACTCTCATGATGGTAATCTGTTAAATGCAATGCCAATAAAATTTGAAAAAAAAACCGAATGTTCGAATTGAATATATTCATTCATTCGGTCCCCCGGAATATCCCTATATTGGAACTATTCATTCATTCGGGCAGCCAAAAATACTCGATATTCGAATAATTCGTTTATTCGCATATTGCGAAAACTGCGATATTCGAATTATTCATATTTCGAATGATTGAAATTGGGCAATATTCGAATAATTCGAGAGTTCGAATAATTGAAAAATCATCGAATACTCCCAAGTATACTGTCTACACACACTCTTTCGCTAAGTCGTTCTGGGTTTTCTGTCGAAGCTGTTTGTGGCAACGAGGTTAAAGAGCGGCCAGTCGGGCACATTTCATAAACACAAGCCAATTGTCTCCTCTGCTTCGTGCCGTCTAGTGCGATAACTCATTTTCATTGATGATTCGTCGCATTGCCGCTTTCTTTCTTTTTCTATCTTTCTTAATTTGAGGTAATGCAACAAATGCGTGGATAAAATGAAACACATCAAACATAGTCAAAACGCAAAACGAGAGCACAGTTATACAAATTGCAGAACACGCTTTCAGAACATATTTAGCTTAAGAGGAAAAAAATATCGATAGGAAACTATGTCAAAGCTAGAGCAGATCCCATTTCTGAAAAACTTCGACCCGACCTGAGATCTGGCTCTAGTGATTTGGAGATTTTAACACGTTCGCGACAGAGCCGATTTTGAGCGCAGTGCATCGTGGGACACGGGCACTTTTGGGAGCTTGGGTACCGGTCGAACATGTGGTTGCACGTGGTAGCAATTTTTCCGTTCCATGTAAAACGCTTCCTTTTTTCCATAAGAACTGTCGTTTCGGTCATACTTCTTGATAGTTTCTCCCATGTTTGTAGTATGTTGATTGGATACTGCCATGGCTTAAAAATTGTTGTTTTAGCTGTAGCAATTCGAAAACCTAACGAGAAAGTTAGCGAAAATCTCTGCTTTGCCTACTGCTTGAATAGAACACTTATGTACATGTTTGTTACTACTTTACTAAAAAGGAATTAACTAATAATATGAATGTTCCATGAAGATATGACATCCTCGACCGGTCGTGCTCGCGGTCGCGAACGTGTTGTATGGAGCTCTCCTTGTTTTGGATTTATTTACATGAAAAAATCGGATGGTGGAAGGCTTATAAGTCTCTTGAATAACTTGCACGACAGTTATTCTGCGTTATTGCCTGCTCTTCAGTCATTGGTTTAAGGACCACCCTACTCATATGCGATATTACCTAAGCATGAGTTTTCTCGTGAAGCTATTGTGGGCTCCTTCGAGAGTGTAAATGTCTTTCTTTTATATGGAGAGAAAATAGTAGTACCAGTTTCTAGTAATGTCGGACATAAGTTTCGCATGTTCTTGACAAAGCGTTATCGTAATGCATTGAAAAGGTTGAACGTTTGGATGATTCGTCAAGTTGCCGCTTTCGCTGTCTTTTTGTGCCTTGTCTGCGGTGCTCCCAGCATTGAGGATATTCCTCCTGAGTATAGAGGTGAGCATTCACTTAACTCACTATCTTTCGATATGTCACATCATTGAATCGCTCAGTTTATCTTTTATTTATCTCTCAGACTTTTTCCCCAAGGAAATTAGAGAGTTTTTCAACGGGCTCTCTGATGCCGAAAAGGCTATCATCAAGGATGTCTCTAAAAACTACGCCTCCTATAAGAACGAGGAAGAGGTATGGGATAATTTTTAGAACATATTCAACCCTTAGTTGAATCGAACAAATTGAATTTAGTCCCTGGCTGCGCTAAAGAAGAAGTCACCCGAACTTGGCGCGAAGGCCGAGAAGCTCCACTCCACAGTGAAGGGCCATATTGAAGCAATGGGAGGTGAAGCGAAGGCTTTCGCTAAAGAAGTAAGGAGATCGAAAATGAGAAAATTCTGTGGAAGGATCCATTTTTTCGCAGGTCATCGCTGGAGCTCGCAAGATACACGCTCAGGTTATTATTGGCGAGAAGCCAAGCCCCGCAGAAATCAAGGAGAATCTCCAAAGCGTCATCGACAAGTACAACGCGCTATCCGACGCTGCCAAGGAAGACCTCGAAAAGCAGTGCCCACACTTTGTCTCCGTCTTCGAGAGTAAGCGTAGTGATATCGGGTATGCACTGGTATTCGAACGAATTTTTTGGAAGAGTATTCAGACAATTTGAGATTATTTAATTATCAATTTTTTATTTAATTATTAATTTATTAATTGTTATTCCATGATATTTGAATCGTTCAAAAGGTGCCAAAACCGATTAATATAATAATCGCGGCCTCATAACTCGAATAAAAATCTGTCGAATGACAGGTTTACAGGGATTTTGTTACATGCAATATATCTCAAAAGTCACAAGAGCAACGAGAACTCCGTAATTCAAAAGGAGAGGAGCGAAAGTGCAGATTTCGCCGATCATCTAGGCAAAGCGGTCTTTGTCTGCTGACTGCTTGTCATAGGTATAGCGTTGGCGTATGTGTCGTGCTTTCCATCTGCCATCTGTGAGATCAACGGCTTGACATTCATTTGGATTCAGCCAGCTGTTGCAGAACCCACCTTAAAAACGGATTCAAAGGCCATCTTAAAACATTCTGTGTGTTGTGCATTAGACATTTTCTATTTTCCCACCAGCTGAGAAAACGCCACGATTCGGGCCCACGGATGGAGGAAGGGTCCACCGTGGCTCAGTAGTGGGGAGAACGCCACGATACGAGTACACGGATGGAGAAAAGCTCCGCTGTGGTGTAGTTTAGTGGGGGAAAACGCACGGATATAGGTCCAAGGGTGGAGATTTGGTCCGCCCTAGTTGTGGAGAAAACGCCAAGATGCACATATGCCGGTAACTTCTACTTCCTCCCAGTATAAGAGAGCAGAAGCTCATTAGTTGCAATATCTCATTAACGTGAAGCTTGAATCATTTCAGGTGTATATTCTCATTGCACTGATGCATTGAATTCTTCACAGGTAGTAAAGCCATCTGGAAGATATTCACGTGAATTGGGAGCGGCTGGTCATGACGGATCCATAGGTGTGGAAGAAATGTGACAAAAACAATAGGTAGCATCATTGCACCGGAAAAGAGCTTTACGTCTAAGTGTAGATGCGTGGTCAGAAATTTGCAAGCAAGGCTCGAATCACGAGAAGATTGGAAAACCGCTGTTGGCTTGGTGGACAAACTGGTAGAATGTACGCGATTCATAAGGAGGACTTTGTATTTGAGCTCAGATAAGGATTATTCTTGTCCATCTGTTAATTTTCTAAGCATTTCGCATGCGAGAAGCTTTTGCACATACCTCAAGTGGCTGCCCCACCCCACTTTCTAGGGTCCCGAAGGAGCGCTAGTATTTCATGAAATCTCAACAGGCAAATGCAGTTTGAGACCTGAACTCTTCTGTCCTGCAGAGGAATCAGTCACTAGAGGAAACACCGTAAAACACTATGTACAACGAGCCAAACGTAACATCAGATACGTATTTCTTTTCGCCAACAGAGCAGATTCCAAATATCTTAAAATTAGCAACAAGAATGCCTTATCTAGCGGTGTTAATGCATTAAGCAAAATTGTAGACTCATGCATTAAAAAGTATGTTGTACTATAGCTATGTCAATTTCCCTCACATGAATTGTTCATGTAATAAATAAATAAAATAAATAGAGCATGTTGTCTGTTTTTTTTTTCATCAGTTCCTGTTCTTCTCACCTATAACATACCGGTTACTAGTTGTGCACCCCACGCGCGTAATAAATAAATAAACAAATGAATAAATAAATATGGACGGAGAGTTAGCATTGCCAATACGCGAGAGCGCGCCAGCGTTCGAATATCAGTGTATAGTGCTGAGGGCTTTTGAATACCAGATGACGTTACGAATATCGTTTCAGATGTAAAATCCAAGATGATGGCTGAGACTCAAGCGACCAGTAACTAGGCTCACTGACAAGTTATCCGCAACTCAATAACAAGGGATACAACATCTATGCCGTGTATTCTACCTTTCATTTTTTTCAATGTTCCTGTCCCATAAAACTTATACAACCGCGTATTCACAAAGTTGCGGACCAAAAGTAGTAATTTCTCCGAAGATTATTAGACATTTACGGCACCAGACTAGAGACTCGAGCACAGGTGAACACTCCATCGGAGCAATTTGCCAATGAAGTTCTAAGACACAACGAATTAGGTCAAGACAAATAACAACTGCTTCTAATTGCGTGATTCAGAGCGTGACAATATTTTCGCCATCTGGCCCATATTCGTTAGTCTATCACTAGCAACTAGGTGCTTTTTTGTCATCACTACCGTTTCCTCGTTAGTAAGATCATAATGCATGGATTAGCACCTCTGTGTCTGTCTTCATAGTCTCATTTAGCCTTACCTCACAGTAGCTTTGCTTACCTGACCACTGTAAGGCAATCGATGATATCGTTGTACTTCCGATTGTTAAGGTCTGACAAGGCACTGATTGCTGTGGGTCTGCCGCAAATGAAATTATCTGATAAGAGTCCAAATAAGCCCAAAAAGAACTAAATAACAACTGCTCAACAGAGCTATTAGTGCATCTCTGCTTCGAGGATATTTGTCAACACAAGGTTTTTGTTTACTTCACTTTGCGGTTGTATTCCTTTTTTTGTTTACTATTACTATTTGAAATATTTCTCACATTTCATCAGTGTTCACCACCCGGAAGTTTTTTTTTTCGTTTATCGCGATGTCCAGGAATGCAAGCACTGCGCCACATGTTGAGTGCAACTTGGCAGTCGTAAAAATCAGCTACTGATGATTATCGTATGACTTTAGGGTTCAGTAAAGGATTGGCCAGTGTGGACGTTCGACCTTCTTTGAATCTTGGCGTATTGAATACATATACTTGTCTTGAAAAATTTGAGCAGTAAACCAAGATCGTCACAGTTCTTCATTCCAAATTACGTTTCGGTGTCGTCACTTTCGTGAGAGTCTGGAAAATCGGAGCCAAATGCAATATATCCTCCGAAACGCCCAATCAGCTCACAGGTTGTAATTCAACATGAGAGTAAATACGAGGAAGAGTCGATGGTTCGACTTTTGGGGTCCGTAGCTGGAAGCTCTGCTAGAAAACCGATCATTCGGATATGTGGCTCGAAGACCCGAAGACTTTCAGGTGTCAACGTCGGGGTTCTCATGCAGAATTCAGCTATCCACCATTACCTTACCAGTTTCCTTTGAGTGACCGAGCAGGTCGCGTATCGAGCAAATAACGAGTGTCTTCCTTGAGACGTGCTGCTTGCTCACTCCACAGTGGGTTCACTCAGCTCTTCAAGGACGCTTCAAGGTCGAAAAGCCAACCCGCTCTTCTAGCATTTTTCAAGTCCTCAATTCCATCTGCAGTTTTTGGGAACCTATGAGCCGCTGCCAATTCGGGGAAGATGCCGGAGAATATGCCTCCATTTGCGTTCTGCGCCTCTTTTTATTCGGGCGCAGTACTTATACGCCACCCTGTAGTGTGAAGTGAAGATTGCTTCTTAACCATTGCTTTATGTGTTTCTATAAACCTTTATACAATCAATTAACAAATAAATTGTCCGTAATGAGGTCACCCGTAGTAAAGCAATGCACAAATTGATAAAGAAAAATGACGGAGAAACGCAAAAAAAAAGAAAAACAAGGCATAATACACTTGTACGTAGATAAAAGGAAAAATATGAATTTTTAACCCGCATGGTCGCGTCTGCTCGTAAGATCTCTCGGATATTGCACGTCGCTATGCTCAATAGACTTCTGAAGGCGCTCTCTGGATAGACTACAATCTGGCGATGTTTGTACACGGCAGCATAAGGGTGTTGAGAAGATGACGAGCTTCATCATGGTCCGGTCGCAGCTGGATGGCGGCGCGGACGTTTGCCTTCGCCCGCTCGATGTCGTGCAGATCGAAATGGCACTTCGCTCGTAGGAGAAGGCTCTGAATGGGTTAAGCATTACCAGTAAGGACATGACATGGAAAACTACGCGGCTAACCTCGAACCGGACTTGCTCACAGGCTGTAGGGTCAATTGTGGAGCAGATTTCTATGGCTTGTTGAGTCCTGCCCTGTCGACGCAGTACTCTTGCCATAGAGATGATGATTTGCTGGCGAGCTTTTATCAGACCACATTGCATGTCTGAAAACATGGTACTTGAACAATATAGAGTAGCTCTCAGAAAAACACGTAAGGGCCTTTCCGACAATAGGTTCCTGCATATAGTGGTGTAGGGAGGCACAAAGAAGGGGGTCGGTATAATTTTCTCTTTTCTTTAGCTTTCTTACAAGATCTCTAATGTGAATGTGATAGAAAAAAAACAAGAATATTACGGAACTTTACAGATACAACGCAGTCAATTTTTTTGCATCACAGAAAACCGCCCATCTGGTCAACCGCGCCGCAATGTACAAACTACGCGAGGCAGCAGACCAGCATAGTGCAGTGGTTTCCCACATTGATGCATTGCTTATGTTTTCACCGTTTTTATTAGGATATTCGTTTTTTTTTTTCGGAATGCTTCGGTCATTGCGGCACCAAACATACGTAAAATATCAATGCCGGCAGCGTAGGACAACCGCAGCTTCGAACTGGTCTGCCGCGCCGCGCAGGTGGTGCGCTGCGGCAGACCAGATTGCGGTATTCTGTAGTGGAAAAATGATTGATCTACACTTCACATCAGTGAAAAGAGAAGTTATTATACAGAATCTCATTCATAGTAAGAGTATCAAGCGTTTTCTTCATATGCATGTTTCCTAAATTCGCTCAAGTCGCTTGAATGATGTTTTAGACTACTCAACGCGTTCAGTGTGTATTTGCCTGCGCAAAGCCGAACTCAATCCCATTCATAACGGATGTCAGCACTCGAGACCCGGTGGCACGCGCCACACTACAAAATCTAACAACGCGCGCATAGGCGGTGCAACCAAATCATTGCCTCACAATGACCGCCATTTCTGAGATTTTTTTCCATGTTTTGCTGTCCGTTTCAAACGATCCAAAACTTCATATTGGCAGGGACTCACCGTGAAGCTTTTCGTTCTGTGAACACATGTCGCACTTGTTCAAGGCATAGTGAAGGCGATGCATAGCATCTTCAAACCTCTTCTTTCTGAAATAACAATGCATCGTAAGTTGTGATGGAAACTTGTAGCTGGATTCATATTACAGATTATTCCGATATAATTCCCAAACGTATCCGAAATCTTTGTCGAAAATTACGGAGGGATGAGGATATCGCTGTTTTTTTTTTAGTATTTCATGCTCAGAAAACCAGGAAAGGCTGCGGGTTTGCGGACTGCAGGAGAAAATTCGAGTTTAACAAGAACAGCAAGTCGCATACCTAAAAAGAATCCCAGCATCATCGAGCAGTTTAGAAAACAACACGAAAAGCGCCTCAGGATAAGAATCGATAGCCGTTTGCCACGTTGTAGATCGTAAACGTGCTCCCCTGAAACAATCAATAATCGATTTTTTGATAGAAGTACGCCAATACTGATGGATCTTACCTCCCCAGCAGTGCCTCGAGCGCAGGTTTATTTCGCTGTTGGATCGCGACTTGTAACGGATAGAGTCCATCGTTGTCGGCTTCCTCGATCAACATGCCGGCTTCCAATAATCGATCGACTATCGATCGAGATGCGGAGGCGCATGCGATGTGGGCCAGGGTTTTACCTGAAAACATGTATGTTACGACTAGAATTTATGTTGATACGAAAATTTACGGATTTCTGGATAAAAAGCATTTCATTACTGATTAGACTATCCGGATAATCTCATGTGCGTTATGAGGGAAAAGGGGCGGTCTTGACGAAGTGCTATTGGTTACTACTCTCACCGTGAAGCCACGCCCACTTCGATGAGTCCAACCACTCTTCATTTTTCAACAACGTGAAACATGTTATTTGTAAGAGCACGAGTGTCGCGCGTCATACCTGGAAAACGGGTCCGGCCAACCTCTACGATTGGTCAGTTCAGCTAATAGGCCAATAGCAGGGCCCGCCAGCGCCGCCTACGCCAGGTATAAGAAGCGCTCCACACCCTAAGAGCACCTCTACCGCACTGGACCCGTCAAAGGGAGCATGGTTTCACGGTGTAGAGTAATAACCATACCGGCTGGGGAGAGGGCTGCCACAGTGCGGACGAGTTTTCCCGGCTGGATAAGCCCCGCCCCTTTCCATAAAAGCACTCGACGTACAAGACATGTATGAACTACGCTGTAACTCACCGCTTTTATCCTTTCCAGTAATTTCTGCATCTCTGTCCAGCAACAACTGCACTGAAGGCAAGTGATTCTTATGCACGGCGTGCATAAGTGCCGTCCAGCCGTTCTCATCTCGTTGATTTACATTGGCACCTTAAACACGCTAATAGCGGAGCAGAAATTAGAAAAAACTGAGAGAAAGAATGTGTAAAAAAAGTTAACAAACCTTTGTTCACCAACATGTCGATCAGTCCAACGTGGGCACAACGCGATGCAGCAATTACTGGCGTTCTCCCGAATGCGTCTCTGCATTCGATGTCGCAGCTGGGCAATGCCAGCACAGCCACCACCAGATCCCAACTGCCACTCTCCACTGCGCAGATCAGTGCTGGACGTTCCGGCGGCCACTGCATCGTTGACAATGATGCTCCACTAGAATAATAAATTTACCCCCATGAGAGAGAAAAAAAAAGAATTTTTCAGAAAAAAAATCATTCAACATTTACGGTTACATACGGACTTTACGAGTGTTTGTGATGTCAGTATTTGCTTCGTCGGCAATAAAAAAAATGAAATTGGCGAGAACTGGCCCCTATACATTTTCATTTTGGAGCATTAAGGATAAAATACGAATGCGATTTTATTCAACATCTACGTTTTTGTATAGATTTTATGGCTGTTTTCATCATATTAGTTTCTAATTAAGTGGAAATCGGACAAAATGTGATCAACGAGAGCTGGTCCCTGCTAGAAATTCTACGCTACACGATTTTATACAGTATTTACAGTTTCAGGCTTATGAATCATGCACAAGACACTGGGCGATCATCCCTACTAGTGAGAAGAAGGTGCCTCTCCTCCAAGAGAAACACGTGTATCGGTTGATTTCATGGCATGGACTCTGATAACTGTGCAGGACGAACACAGACCAAATGGCGTAATGGTTCGAGAAGAAAGCCTAGCACCAACGGTTGCCAGTTGCTGCTATCCCAATTGCTGACGTCCCTCAGCAATTGCTGCTAAAGGGCGACAGATTGAGCAGCAGTCGAGTGGAGGATGGCAGCAACTGGCAACCGTTGTTGCTAGGGTTTGTACTCGAACCATTACGCCGTTCGGACTGCGTTCATGCTGCACAGTTATCAGAGGAATGAGAGTGAATGTGTATCGAAAGCTGCACACTTCTCACAGGAAACGTAAAAAACGCTTTTGTTTAATGATTTCACCTTGTTGCAGGAATGAGTTAACTACACCACACTATTGAGTCATTACAGTTACCCCATCGTTCTTCTTCGGCAATGAGGTGAACAGGAAATATTCATAAATACTATTTTCTTGTGACTCTCAGGCACAATCAATACATAACGACATACTATGAAGAAAAAACGCAGACAACGCACCTTTATTAGATACTAAACTCAGATACGAACAGTAATTGACCTATTAATACCTGACTCAGGGTTGTTAACTGTTTAGAAGAGAAAGAGCGGAACCAAATACTAACATTTTATTCAACTTAACCAAACAAGAAGTATGATTATTGATAAAAACAAAAAAAAAGAAAAAGAAACAATACTCATTAATGAGGCTACAACCCCTAAAACTTTATTAGGAATAGCACTGGTGGGTGAGGTCTGCCGCCTGCTACAGTGTTTACAGTACAGTCATTCATTTTATTTATTTGTTACCCGGTGCTCCCAAATGTGACAAAAAAGGATTAAAAACGCATATTTATGGAAAACTACGTCTCATCCTATTGCTCCGAGTACAGCCTGTTATGTTTAGGATTATTCCACCATTAATGGAGAATTTGTTCAAAACAGCGTCCATTTTAGCACTTGCATTCATTAAAGTTTACTCCTTTTTTTTACTATGCTGGCATTTTATGCAGTTCTAGTTTGCTGCTCATTGTAAACGCCCCTTGAGTGCACTAAATAAATAAACAAACATATAAATAAATGTATAAGATGGCCTTGACTACCTCAGGGCCTGAGTGAGCTTTTGAGATTACCCACGGGTAACCGTGTTGACGCCCACGTTGCCGATGTATAGATTTGAGGGGTGTTGACACGTTTATTCTTGGTAGTGTTTATGATGCATGTGGCCTCAGTTCACTCTTCTATGTACTGATGTATAATAGAAGTCCTTTTCGGTTGAATTGAACAAAATTTGAATATTCAATCGGATTGCAGAGGCCTTCAAGGTCTCGAGAACTTCAGCAAAGATTTCAAACACCCGAGAATTAATATAAAAATGGAATCAAGAACTCTCTAGAATTCACCGAGATAGGAAGAACTGAACGGTGTCAGCGCGACCGTGTTCGCAAGCAGCGCACATCGCTTTGGCGAAGTCGTGACAGTCATAAGCGTCGACCAATTGCTCGCAAACTTCGGTTTGGCCTAAAAATATTAAGCGACTAAGTTATTTTTTTTTCTTTTTGCATTGAAGCAGAACCAAAAGAGCTTCAAAAGGTAATTTGATTCAAATTAATTTGATAAATTAACTTACCAGGGAGGGATACTAGCGGAGTCCGACAACTCGTGATAAAGTGTATATTGACAAATGCAGTTTTTGATGCTGATCTCAGATCCGTTTTCCTTATCTGCTGCGGAGCTCTCGGTGAACAGTTACGTGACATGATTTCAGCCTGTTCAGAGCTGCCAAAATTTCGCTTCCTGGCTATATTCTGCTAAAAGATCGTGGGAACTTATCTCGATCTATAACAGTTTTAGAAGCATTGACCAGTTAAAATCGTTTCACAAGTTTGAGATGGTTTCCACGCACATTTTCGGCGGAATTTAACTCGAAAGTTGGTTTTGGCCAGAATAGATCAGCAGATATTATGCCATGTAACTCTTCACAGAGAGCTCCGCACCAGATAAAGATAACGGATTTGAGATCAACATGAAAAACTGCATATGACAGTGTGCATTTCGTCACGTGTTGTCGGACCCCCCCCCTAGTATCCTTCCCTGGTTAGTCATTCACTAAATAAAGCCAAAACGCGTGCAATAACTCGATCAGTAGTAATTAGTAACAATGTCGAGCAGCAATGCAAGAACAGCTTAAATTGAATATAAGAAAGGGTCTATGACCCGGGGGCGCCAAGGAAGCCGCACTTCCGGTCTAGTTCAAGCCCCGAAACCGGCTAATGCGAAAATCCTAGGAACGTTGACTGTGTTCTTCAAATCACTCAAAGGCACCTAATCGATCACTTCATTAGGTGCCTTCAACTTCTCACAATGAGCAAGTTACTAAAAATCTTCATTTATAAGAAACAACTCATAAGACAGACCCGGATCAAGTTGCAGTAAAAAGTGGGTCTTAGGGTTTTGAGGTCTTAGTTCATTAGTATTTAGTTGAATTTCTGTAGCAGCATTTTCAGAAATTTCCAGAACAGCTCTCACCTGCACCAGCAGCTGAAACCATCGCATTTTCAATAGCCATTCTACGCTGCTCTTCATCCGGCCATTTCTGAGCCAGCAAATATCGGATCACCTGTAAGCGTAGAAATACACTACTCGGGAAAAAAATTGGAAGAAATTGAAGAATAAAGGCAATGTAGATATTTCGATAAAGAGAGCAGCTGTACCTTCACGTGGCCATTCCTTGCACCTTCTTCCAGAGCCTTGTCAGCGGTTTTCATAGCATCCAGTGGCATCAGGAGTGGCATCAGCTCCATGTGCCCGTGTTCGGCGGCGATAGTCAGAACAGATGGATCTAAATAGACCAGGTCTATCAGATGACTTGGGGATGCACATAGCTCTATTTTGTCCTGGCCTTCCCTCTCACTACCCACACTGGTTCAAGGAAACCGGAAGTGTTGGAATTCATATATTCTAAACAGTTTAAATCATTATAAGATTACATATTTCTCTCATTTTGGTCCTTTTCACTCCTGAAGCTCGTTGGACTTCATAATCTCATGCAGCTACATACACATTCTGTCTATTGGTTTAAGGGTACGATGGATACGATGCAAAGCAATACTTGGGCGGTCGTTCCCCGGGTTTAAAAAATAACGGTGACCCACGACTCGTTGATTACTATCGTTGCCCCATAAAAAATATTCCATGAAGTCATAAAATGAGATGTGAACTAGAAAATAATATGCCGCTTACTTTCCTCCCATAAATCTTCTGTATTTCTTTTGAAGCGAATTGTAACTAGACGTGACAGTTCCGAAACTCTCTGAACAACGTTTTTCGCGCTGAGACTACGTCTTCTTTCCCATGTTTTTTTCTTGAGATGCGATGTCAGAGACGACACGCGAGATTTTCTAACCACTTCTAGAAAACGACTTTTTATATGTGGGATGAGAATTCTTTTCGAAATATGGATCTGATTTATTTGCACCCAATTGCAAACGTGGAGGTGTGTTTATCAAAAAAAAAAAAGGAATATTTAATCACAATCTACTTAAGAAACGCGTAAGTTCCAAAGTTGTGACTATCGTTATAGGATAGAAATGGAGTCAAAACTGGCGAAGGTTCCGAAAAAAAAAAACGGGCGATGCTGTTCCAGTTTATGAATAATTTTTGAGAATGTTACTCGAAAAATTTCTAGAATTCAAACCCCGAAGGGTGCCTCGGTTTTCTTCCATTTCTCTTCTGTACATGTATACAATACATCAACATTCGACCAACACGATTGCAGTGGAGGCGCAATGAAGAGGCAAAGAGGAGCAGGAAGGGGGGGGGGGGGGGAGCTGAAAAATGTTTAGAATTTGTTCATAAGCGAATTTTAAATGAAACTTCCTATTGGTCCGATTTTTCCCTTTGCTCTACTACGACTTACTGAATAGGTTTTCGCCTCAAGATTAGTTTCAATAGAGCTGAATTTCCAAAATATAGCATATCACGACTTTACTTGAGATCAAAGGATTTCTTCCATTCTCTGCCCATTCTCGTTTCCACCAGTGGCCGCCAGTGCTTTTAAGAAATTATGGCCTGAACGTGTCATTGGGAGGATGGGTAAGATTATACACATGGGTAGCAGCTGGGTAAAAACAACATTATGCATGGGTAAACACACTGATGGATGCTAGAAAAAGGGTGAATTTGGGTACGTAACACCTCTACCATGGATAATCACAATGATGCATCTTTAGGTGAAAGTGTGTGAGAGGAGTAAGCTACATACAGACCTTGGCTCTCCTGGATTGGCCGCTCTTGGCTCAGGAAAAGCGAGACGAGATGGGCGTTCCCTGCCTCAACCGCTTTGTGCAATGCAGTCAGACCACCGGCTGGATCTACGGCATTCACGTCGGCACCTGCCATGAAAAGCAGTCGCGTGACCTGGAAACAGCAGATTTCTGGAAGAATTAGGTATAATGGGGAGCGAAAAAAAAAGAAAAGAAAGAAAAAATGTCACGAACAAAGGGGAACAAAGCATTTCGTTAAAAACTCACTTTGGTATTCGGATAAAACATGTTCCTCTGATTAAGCAGGGCCCTTTTGATATCGCTGGAACACCGCTTCACCCAGTGCACTTGGCCATCTTTAGAAGAAGTGAACTGAAACAAATTTTTTCAAATAGTTACTACAATAAGGACAAGAAATACTTTTACTTCAACGGACATAGTACGAATGCTAAACTGAGCTCACCTCTGGGATGTATTTCCCATGCATATACTTGTATGGATGCGCTTTCAGAAGATGATGTGTCAGCTCGAACGTCTGCGCATTATTCAATGGAGCGAGCTCGGTGAGGTGCAGAGCCAGGAGGATGTGTCCATGCCTGCAAATACTCAGTTTATTCTCTCTGTCTTGAAATGGAGATATGGAGCAGTGTACCGGAAAGAGGCAGCCCAACGGAGACCTGCTATTGGCCGTTCTCGTCAACTGACCAATCCCAGGCCTAGGTCGCCCCGCCTCTTCAGGTACAAAGCTCCACGCCCAAAATTAGCTATCAAGAGGACACGAACCTGGCATCTGAGGAGTATTTCGGATGGGTGGCGTTCTTCAGGAGCCAGTCTCTAACTGCTGTATCGTGGAATGTTATCGAACCGTTAGCGTTGAACGATAGCAGTGGAGTCAGGATGGTAAGGCTAGAACACGAGGTTCACATACGAATTAGAAGGCTATATTATACTATTACGATTAGCTATACTGGGAAAATTGGCGGAAAAACCTATGATGGGCACAGATAGCCGATTTTTTTCAGTAAAGTAACAGTCCATCATCCATTTTGCAGGAATTTTCCGCAAGCTGACTCAAATCTACAACGCCTGTCTAGATTTGAGACAGCTCAATTTCACAAACCCCGTAGAGGGGGAAAACCCACCACCCTTTGTTCTCGTACATTCGCTCTCTGCAGAGCTGAAGGGAGGGCGCGCGTTTGGGCTCAGCTAAAAAAGGTGTGAATATCCGCGTGGCTAATGATGCCTCGCGGATATTCACACCTTGCGCATCCAATAAGTGACAGCCGTGCAGGCTCAAGCAAAGGGGCGTGGTCGCAACGCGTTCGACCGAAGGCCTCTACCACGACCGCGACCGAGGCTCGCCGCGCGGCGGGAATTTCGGACAACGGCGCCGCGCGCGGCCGCGGCTCTGGATGGAGGCAGCAACGTGGAATAACTATCCATTTCAAGTGATACACAAATAATCAGCCTTGAATTCGCATAGCATCAGGCACATGCCGAAATCCTACCTAGATTATGAAATATCCATGTCTCTGTTTTACAAAACTTGAAATGAATGATAACCTGTTTCACGTGCTGAAGTCCGTAACATCTAGTACATTACCTCGCTATCCATTGCAAAGTAATTTTCTAAGCTGAGTCAGAAATCATCTTTCGTACATTTAAATTTCCCGCGCTTTCAAAATTCAAAATTGATTCGTAAACTTCGAAAAATTTGCTGAAAAAAATTGGCCATGGACTCACATCTCATCCAACTGCGTCTCAATCATTGGTACATCCGAATGGGCCGCATTCAAAACCGACAACAAACCATTTCGATCGAGTGGGCGGAGCGAAGCCAAGAACACATTCAACACCGGGACAACTCGTGCGAATACGCTGGGCGAACTGAAAAGTCCTCATGTACTCCCTGAGATGAGCACAAAAGTGATAGACAATTGAAACTGACGTGAATGTCAACTCCATGATTAGTCCATAGAGATCGATGTCGTCGATGGGCAGGTTCGACTGCATCAGATACCTTACAGGAAGTCGTCCGGTTTCGGCGAGGCTAAAATATTAGTAGCTTCAGTATTGGGGACCAGTTCTCGTTTTGCCTAGGACTACTTGAGAGGGCAAGAATGTCGTAAATTAGCAGTAAGCAGCAGAGTAATGCTCGCAAAAATTTGCTAGGGATTCGAATAAAATAAATCGTAAAAGAAAAGCAGCAAGCATAATAAAAAGAGAATGGGGACCAGTTCTCGTCTTGGCTAAGATTACCTGGAAAGACTTTTGTAAATTAGCCATTCAAGAACAAATACCCAATGTTAACTTGACAAAGCAATGCTCCCAAGACTTTTCTTGAGAATTCGAGTAATATAAACAACAGAAGAAAAGCAGCAACGTAACAAGTGAGTGGCTGGGGAACAGTTCTCGTTTTGCTTAACTTCTTAACGTAGATTTGTATGACTTGCCTCCTTTCGCCAAATAACAAGAAGAAATATCAGTTTATTATTTTTAGAGAAAATGGTAAACCTACCGAATCAGCAATCGAATATAGAGCACGTTGCCATTTGCAGCGTAAACTATTCGATCGATCAAATCACCAAATGGATCAATTATCGATCGGCGTGTGTTCGATAATAGATGGTTGTCAAGCTGGAAAGAGCTAGGATTCGCTGAGAAAAATATCACAATTCAGACATTTTTAAGGCAACGGAGGGAAAAAACATTGGTGCAAATTGTATAAGTAGTTCGGGGTTACGAAAAAAAAAACTGAAAAAAAAACATGACGAAAACAGAAGCGGAAAGAGGGAGGAAAAGAAAAGAATATTAGGAAAACGAAAATTTTGATAGCCTCACTTCCGGCACCATGGAAAGTCGATAATCGATGAGCATTCGGCTGTCTCTGACCACTCGCTCGTCCAGCGCAATGTCATCTGAATGGATACTAGTATCTAAACTATAATTTCTACATCTCATACTAGTATTTAAACTCTAATTTCTACATCTTATTATATTTATCTGACAGCAGTTTAGAACTCCAAGGATCTTTAGATTCTGACAGGAAAGTCCCCTTAATTTTCCAGAAGTTTTAAGATCTGCCCTTCAAATGACACCAGTGTTTGACTAGAACCCTCCTCATAGGGCTTCCATAAACTAAAGAATGAGTTATTCAACGGGTTCCCCCTTTTTTTATACAAAATTGCCCCGTAATCTCTTAACTAACCATCGCTCCCTCGCTTTTGGACCTCTGGAGTAGGACCTCGATTTATTTTTGAAATAGAATGTGGCAGAAAATTAGTGCTACTTTGTTCCTCCCCTTCTACTTGGAACTCTTCCCATCTTTCCCAACCATCCTGTTGTTTTTACAGACCACTGCTTGTTAAAGTTAAATTTTTCTTTATTTTAGTTCAAGCGTTTTCTTGGCTTGTTCACCTTAGGGTGTATCAATCAATCAATCAATCAACCAATCAATCAATCAAACAATCAATCAATCAATCAATCAATCAATCAATAAATAGATGAATAAATAAATAAATAAATAAATAAGTAAATAAATCCACAAAAAATCCCACCCAGTCGGATCCTTCTTGTCATGATATCATCGAAAATAAGCGACGTGTCTGCATTGCAAGAAACGATGAAACGAACCCATGGAGGAAGATGTCCGACAAGATCGCAGATGAACGTAGCTGCAATATACGTATCAAGTGGACGTTCTGAAGCAGGAGTTGCTGCTATTGTGCTGCTGACGTTGTTGTGGAGCAATTCAGAAATTAGAGAAAGTAGGCTATTGGAAAAAAAGAGAAAAGTAACCACTTCCCACAGTGTCACACTCGGCCTCATCATTTTTTTTAACTTGATAGGACGTGTTTTTTAGGGGTTTCAGGACTTCAAAGTCATTTTGTCGGACTTGGCGTAAAATAGAAGATTTTTAAAATGGGAGTGATGAAATAGCTATGGCAGTCACGACACTCAAAGATTCCCGGTACTTATAGAGGAATGAAGGAGATGGAGAGGGTTACAGAGATAGAGATGAAAGGTGTGGAACAGTGGAAAGAGGCGGAGTTACTGTCGCGTGATTGGCGCACTCAAAAACTCTTCCAATCCATCAGAATCAATTCGTCTTCAATTTTTTTTTTCATAATTTTTTAATCAAATCATGTGCTAGTGAGTTTAAATATAAGTAAAATTGTCAAGAATGGGTAACGAGTTGAGAGCTAATAGCAAAAAGACGGGTTCGAATGCACCAATCGTACAACAGCTGCACCGCCCCCTTTCCCTGCGAACTGAACCAACATGGACAGAAATACAGAGGTGTACTTCGCAAGTATACTTGTAAAAGCCAACCTATTGAACGCCCATCTTCGCTTCTATGGAATTCCGCTTCATCCGCGCCATCCACAGCGATTACAAGGCAGCCCTAAAAATGGTCCGGAGATGATCTTCAAGCTACAGCCATGAGAAGATATGAAAATGTGCTAGATTTTGGACAACTATGTATAACATGCGCAACAGTTTGGTCACCTGGTCTGAGCAGTTCAACTGCAACAATGGCTCGGCGATAGACGTACAGAACACGTGGAGAGCGTCGTGTTTGATGCATTCCTCCAGTTTTAGCAGTGATTCCTTTTCTTCATTCTGGAAAATATATAAATATTTTGATTAAAGTAGCGAGTTTATAAAGATAGGTGGAAAATGATAGCAGCTGTACAATTTTGTTAGATTTAGAAAAATGGTTACTTTTCATTTTTCATTTTCAGTTCTGTGGTCGTTTTTGGAATTGCATTTTGTCCATACATTTCATGTAGCTTGAGCTTTAACTTCCCCATATATTATTTGAAGAGTTCAAAAATTGAATAACTTGAAGTTCCGACAATTTAAAAGTGGTACACATTCGAGTGGTCCGAATGAACTAACGAGTATTCAGAAAAAAAGGTTGGCAGTCGAGACGTATGCCGTGACGCGACCGCGCCGCACTGTCATGCCGCACGGTCTCAAGCTCAGCCTGATCCTTCAAATTCGACGCATTGAATGACATCGGTGGCCACCAGAGTTTCTCGACTGTAGTAGCATTCATCTGTCCCACTCCTGCTTAGGAACTTGTCAATTTCCCCGCAAAACCTCTGCATCCTTCGATGGCTGCAGCCGCGACGCGTGCATGAATCGACCAATCACAGCTCAGCAGTGTACCTTTTGTCATGCAGCAAAAAAATCTGATTGGTTCGAATTTCCACTCTGTACATCCCTCTCCGGGGCATCTACCACAAATGAAACTTGTCGAAACGAGATTGACAGGTTCATACATAATTATAGGCGTCAACTTGACGCGTTCGCAATTACAACATTGGTCAGTTGGCACCGCTCCAACCGGTTTAACACGCCTGACTTGCTCGAAAACTAGATGGGAACGTGTGCGAACAGGTAAACTTGGAAGTAGATCAGAATTCCCTTGCTAGCACTCGTCAAAAACTTGTTAATGCATGTAAAACTGAAACTTAGGGAGATGCTTAGTAATAACTTGACAAGGGTCTTTTACTAGAGTACTGTATTTCTACAGTAATCAGTAGATCAGATAAAATCATGTTTTGGCTAGAAATACAAAAAAGTAGGGTGGTGGTGATCGCTTGTATTTTTAACCCCCTGACCAGCGTGCGATCTCGCCGGTGAGTTGCACTTTTTTTTCGCATGGGTCAGCTTGAGATAGCGCTAGGCCTTAATGATCTTAGCGGCTTCCTTAGGAAGTAACATAGTGGTAATAATACAACTAAATCATGATGATTATAGAAATCTACATTGGGATTTTTATAAAAGGAAAAGAGCTGAGAAAGGGCTAGAACTTGAGAAAATGCGGGGAAAGCGCGAGGAAGGGAGCGGTCGTGAAGGGCTTTAATACTAGAGCTATGCATAGAAACTTCCCTAGTGTTCAAAAGTAGGGTAAAAAAACCAGGAAAGTGTAGGTGGTGATGAAAATTAGTAAGGACTAGACGGTGTACCCAGCTTTGCTCGGGTCTTCTATTACTCTCGGCTATTTGGAGCTGATGCCAACAGTTGTTGAGCCAAAAAAAAAAATCCAATCGGGATATTCATCATTTGGTGATCAGCTTAAGTGACACTCTATCATCCCGTCCCCTTCCCTCAAAAATAAAGTGAAATTGTTTGGCTGGTAAATTCTTCTGAAATGCTTGCCATACGCTGAACGTCTCAGAAAATCCCGGAAGTCACGGTCTTCACTGACCCGTGAGCAAGAATACCGAAGAATCAATAAAGTCGATAAATCGGTAGTGTCGTACAAAACGGTTGTCATATTCGTGTTCAACGTATTGACATACCCCGGTAACCATGTCTTCACCGCCACGGGGGCAAAATTAGCGAAAAATCAATAAAGTCGATAAATCGATAGTGTCGTAAAGAATGGTTGTCACATTCGTGTTCAGCGTATTGAAAAGAAGTTCAGCTGCAGTTTCGAGGCAGCGATGAATACTGGAAGATCTCCGCGTTTCGAAGAAATACGAGTTAGGCCTATAGTTTTTCTGTCTTTCCTCCATTGAATCAATGCAATAATTTAAGAACTGTTGATTGTATTCTTCGGAACTTACTTTAGTGAGGATATCAGCATAACTTTTCAGGATCGGCGACCTTGAGAGCCATGCGCCGAGATTGCAGACGAATTCAGGGATGGAGCAGGAAGAGGACTGAAATGTGACCATGCCCAGAATCAGAGGATATATTTGAAAACATGCACTTCAGATTCTAGGGCTATGGTTGAGATTGAAGAAATCCACAACATCCAGTGTTCATGGGCAAGAAAAAATAGAGGTATAGAAAATACATATTGGAAATTAAGGGGAAGATATTGAGAGAAATTTTGAGAAGTGCATGTGATCCTGGTTAAATTTTCCGTATAAAGGAATTACGACATAAAATGATTCCCGGCACGAGAACTGTTCCCCATCATATGTTCTGTGATAGCAAGATGTATATTCGCTCTATAAGCATCCTTTAAATTTCCTCTACACAGAGATTATCGCTTACGTACACAGTTGATTTGCTTGAGCAGTCACCTAATCATATAAATTTCCATTGTCAATGAGAAACTACGTGTTTTTCATGTGTCGTGTCACTCTGGTGGCGCGCTGCATGGGGACCAGTTCTCGCACAGGAACAGTTCATCAACAATAGGCGGTTTTTTCTCGGCAAAAAAGAGAGGAAAAAAACGAGAATGTCTATGGGATGAGAAAAAAAATTTCATTGGATCAATACTCATATCCTTTTTTTAATTTATACCATGACGACATGAGGCAGGCTAAGATTATTTTGAAACTTACACTCTGTATGTTACAAATGTGAAATGCAACGAGGCGCGTCGCCACTGCTCTCATCCACTCATAGTTCCTAGAATTGTACATGGTCCCATCATCAGGAACACATCCAGAATCGATAGTGTCCGATGTCTGAAAAACCCCCTTGGGTTCTGGATTCGATGCCTGGTTAGAAGCCTGTCTTACCTTGGAAGAATAAAACGAGGAGTTGAGGATTAGCTGATTGATAATGCTGGATTTGCCAGATCCCCGGCATCCCTCGACAATGGTGACGGGGATCTTGTCGACGACCGCTGACTCATAGATTTCTCTAAAACGAGGTGCATTGGGATCGTTTAAGGAATAAATCATGGACGCTGGACGTGGCGGCGGATATTTCGTTCAGTATGCTAATGGGTCTGTGGAGGACGATTCCCTATTCAAGATTTGTTGCTTAGTAATGTATTCGTTTGCTTTTTTTCCTTGAAAATGATATATGAATGCAGCCTTCACGTGAAATATAGAGGTGAGGTAGTTGAAGTTGAAAGAACAAAACCAATTATGTAGAAAATGAGAGCGTAGACACCATTTACTCAATGTTCTCTATTGGTTTCTATGACGTTGGTATTTCTCATTGATAGGTTGAACATTATTGAATACAAAATAGATGATGCGACTCTGAACACTACAGCGGAATTTCGGAATATGGAAATTAATCTCAATTCTGAGCTGAATTTCGAAGCTCATCTAGAGAAAATAATGCTGGCGGAAAAGCCCTTGCTGCCCTTTCTGCAGTCTGCAGAAATATTAGATGTAGTGACTTCTCCATTACTATAAAAGTAGCCTTCATATTTCATTCCATTTTTGGAATATGAATAACACGTGTGGAACCCCAACAAGCGCAAACTTCGGAGCAAATTATAGGAAGCCCAGCCAAATTTCACGTTTTTCATCCTATGGATGTGTTCCAGAGGTCAATCATGCTCGATTCACGGGCGAAAGATGATAATATTTCAGACCAAAGAGTCTTTTCCGTCGTGGGGTGGTGAATGGTAAATAGCTGTTTAGCTTTATAATCAAAAGAGGAGAGTTGAAACCAGCGCAGAGCCAACATACCCTGGATATCTGGACAATGTTAGGGGCCAGGAAACTTCTTATTCTTAGTGAGCAATTTTCATCCAGTTTCTGGATTAGTTCCGAAGATTTTTTGGCGCGAAATGACACTGCTGTCACAGAAGTACTGTCATCTTAGAGCAGTACTACACAAGACTTCCATCTAGTCAATCCCGGTAGGAAGTGGGAGGGAGGGGTGGGGGGGGGGGCGTGGGAAAAAAGTGGGGTTTCCGCCGTTTTGAGGACCTAGACGGCAAATAAAATTTATAAAAATTTAATTATATAATACATAGTTAATAAGAACTATATTAAAAATATCAAAAATAAACAAGTAAAAATAAACTAACACAAAATTTTTATATGTATGTATTGTAAAGTAATTTCAACCCCCCCCCCCGCGTCCGTCACTGCCTGGTGGGTATCTGCTAGGATAAAACAGACCAAGTTTCATCGTTCAATTCTTTAGGAAAACCAATGCAGAATACCACTAGATTGTTACTCTGCATTGTTGATATTTTAAAGTTAAAGTTATGTATAGTATACTTAATATAGTGTACGTCTATTAGATCCAGAAAATTGCTTACTTCTCTGTTTATTTGTTTATTTATGTTTTTGGTTTCCATTAACCGCACGGAACAAGAGATTACATAACTAGTATAAAACTCAAAAAACACCGATTACGCTCCATTATCTCATTGAGCAGAGAGGTGGGTGAGGGAGGTGGGGTATTAAATACAAAAAAAATGACTTCACCCTTCTCAATCTCCAACCTTTGAAAAGTTTCCTCTATTTTTCAGAAAATTAGACTAAAATAGTTGGCTTGTGGATTTAGAGTGCATTACTGAATAAATAAATAAATAAATAAATAAATAAATAAACAAACAAGCAAACAATCCCTACCGAAAAGCCCATTCTCGGCCGATAAACGCTTCCTCCAACTCGGCTTTCGGACAGAACTGATCTAAATCGAACAGCGGTTGCAGCCGCGATTCCACCACCACTCGTTTCACTCCAGAATCCACCGGTACGCTCTTCTGGATGCCATTTACTGGACATCGTTTCCGTATCGACGCAGTTGACATCACTGAAATATCCGGGAATTTCTGGAAAAACAGGCAAGCGAGAAAAAAACACGTTATCAATGTGGAAAAGTTGGCAATAGTGGAATGCGGGAAGGCGGCAGGCGCCACTCACACACGCAACAACCAGTTTCTTCGAAAAACAATTTAGCGTAGTGATTGATAGTGTGAATCCTTACTGAAGTGAAAATGTGTGTGCACGATTTCTTGAGAATTCGCCTGATCCAGCTGCAAAAAAAAGGAGAAATCCATCAGGTAACGGTGAAAAAATGGATGTGTTGCAATACTTTTTCCATGGCACGGATGAAATTTCAGATGCTTTGGATACTCATGTTGCAGACGATGTTCATAGTCGTGTGAAAAACTAGCTTCTATGAATGAAAAAGTCACATTCAGAGAGGAAGTTCCATTGTAGCGAGGGCGTTTTTGCCTAGGGAGGATGAAATTTCAGCAATTTTAGTCGTGTTCCTAGGGCAAAAAAAAAGAAAGGAAGCGATGTCTTTCCAATGTTTCTGGATAATTTTCTATTCTTGAAAGGAAAGTCACTAGAACTTGAGAAAGGCAATATGTTAGTTGCTAGCGAAATATTCATGAACAGAGTAAAATTCAGAGAGAGAGAGAGAGAGAGAGAGAGAGAGAGAGAGAGAGAGAGAGAGAGAGAGAGAGAGAGAGAGAGAGAGAGAGAGAGAGAGAGTCGAAAAGTTATGTATGATAAGAAGCGGCAACAAAGCCAATGACATGTTAAATTAAAAGTACAGTCTCGCAAGCAGATGATCTTACCGTATTCTCCGTAGTGAAATAATGGTGTTAGCGTATAACTATAACGAAAACAACCCAGTAGGTGATCATGGTATATCAAACGTCGACCCACCACCTTACCAATGTAGATTTTCGGTTCAGAAGAGTTAGCTTGCACCCACTACGGATAGAAATCACAGCCATACTACCTGATCACCAGACTGAACTTTCCATTTTGTCATACCCTATCAATTTCCGAAGAAAAATAAAAATTGAGAGTTCCTGGGTGATTCCATGTCAAACATAATTCTTCCATAGATAAATGAATTCAGGAACTTGACAGCTTATTAGTGTTGGTTTCAAAATTTATTTTGGTCTCGGATTTCTTAAAATGGAGCATTACTTGAGGAATTTTCAAGGAGAAAAAAAAAACAAATTTCTAATTAGTTTCAAACCAAATACAATGTTCATAGAGATATTTGGAACAAGGAGAGCTTTTAAGTGGTCGTTTTAGTGTCTGATTTCGTCCTCTTTCAATGGATTTTGTGAGAAGAATATTGAGCGTCATGGTACAGCGGCGGTCAAACGCTTTTGCATCGTAGAACACCACCTATTTGATCTGCCGCGCCGCACCATCCGCGTTGCGCGGCAGACCAGCTGGGCGCTGTGATTGTCGGGCGTTGCCAGTATTGATTTTTTAAGTGTTTCTAGCAGTTTTTTCGTTTTTGTATTCATTCCAAAACGCTTGCGTCATGACACGAACATAAGCAGAACATCAATGTCGGCAACAAGCGATAACCACAGCGCCTTGGTGGTGTGCCGGGCCGCGTAGGTGGTGCGGCGCGGTAGACCAGATTGGCGGTATCCTGTGGGACAAGAATAATTGACCGTCACTGCCTCAGAACCCCAAAAAACAAGTTGTCGGCTCAGCTTCGCCCAAAAACAACTTGCAAACAAGCTTTTAACTAGCAAATCGTTGCCGACAAGTTTGACGTCATCATGACACCCAAAACCAAGTCGTCAACAAGCTTTTGGGCGGACAAGTTGTCGACAAAGAATTTCAAAACAAAGTTGTCGACAAGCTTTTGGAAAAGCAAGCTTCGGATGCGATCAAATGCTTGTCGACAAGTTATTTTTGGGGTTCTGAGGTAGAGGTAATTATTCTTGAAGGGCATAAGCAGGCCCCATTGTCATCTAATTGATTCGTAATGAGTTCTTTTTGAGAAGGCAGGAAAACAAGTAATGATGCAGCAAGGAAACTTTTCCTGAAAATCCATCATTAATACGTAAAATGATATACGACTATTGAGCAGTTGAACATTAGCCTAATACAAGGTTGGAATGCTTAGATTCGTCGTAGAAGAGAAGAAATAGTGGTCATATCGAATCAGTATAACGTTATAGAAGGACCTAAAAAAAAACGAGGAAGTTGCATGAAAATGGCATAAGTCTCTCACTTGTTCCATTGCGGCTATCCCTTGCGAATCGGTGCGAGGTGTTCAGCAACGAAATCGTCGAGTTGTTCGACCGCCGATCGAATGGGATGTCTGGAAATGAAAAATTCACCGCTAATTTGCTCGTAATTGGATAAACGAGTTAGAAAAAACAGAAGTGAAAGAAAAAGTGCACAACTAGCAGCGGAGCATTAGCCAGAAGGATTGGAATTCTAATCTTGCAAAAGAAAAGAACAGCGGAGTTTTGTAAGTATGGGGACTGGCAAATAAGCCATCGCCTCGCAGCGAGTTTAACGATTATTCCCGGTTAGGCTGTAAGCTCACTCATCCAGAGACCAGATCCGGAATTTTCAGGTTTCTAAACAGAACAAAATTTGATGAATTTCACAATCAATATTGTTGCTGGTCACCATTGGCTAATAGCAGTCAGTCGCGCAAAATCCTTCACTCTCCCATTGGATGATTCGACCACTACAGGAATAAGGGCGATCACCTACCCATCATAGAAGATTCATAACACTCACGGCTAATGAAGTTAGAACGACAAACGACAGTATTATTTTATTTCATTTAACACTGCTTTTTATCAGATATTCGGTTCAATCTATCCAAGTCGAGAGGAGTTCCGGATAAATTGAATTTCTGTTCATTCAAAACATAGGCTATTGAAAAAAGCGAAAATCGAGTTTCTTGAAGTGTTGACTACTCGAAACGAAATCTGACCAACGATACACACTTACTTCAACGTCTACAGAAAAATCCATCACTCATTTAAGAAAGTTCGGATGAATATGCACAACGAGTTCTGTGAATAACGACAAGAAACAAGAGGATTTTCACTTTGTACTTCGTTGATGCTTGGGAGCACCATGAAAATGAGTCCACTAGCGCGTAGGAATAAATAGAAATGAAGCAATCAACAAAGTCAACGAGCTAAAAGCCTGAGACGCCTAAGGTGCCTAAAGGCTCAATAAAGCAAAAGAACGGTAGAATAATTTGAGGTTTTCAACAATACCCGCTATATAGATACGATTTTTCAACAGAGAAACTCGGAGAAATAATATCTTCACTGATAAACACCATCTCACGGTTGTAGGAAAATTCTCCACATTTTCCATTCCTGTTCATATGATCGTATTAATAACAACGTCATTCAGCCGAATTCCACCGAGTATCCACTATGAGACATGACCCCTTAGGAATTTGGACAATAAAAAAGCGCATAACATGTGATGTATGGCACACCAGCTTTAGTTATATTCGCTAAATAAATAAATGAATAAATAGATAACAAGTTGTAGGGATCTAGGACGACTATGCAGTACAGAAACGCGTTACAATGTGCTCCAGCCATGAATCATGAATCCTATAGGACACGAGGGACCAGACAATTTTTTCCTGGATGCCTCCGTATTTTTTCTGAGGAACTTGTGTACATACTACTTTCATTCGAAATAGAAAGGAGGACTTACGGCCACACGACGAAGGTCAGCTTTTTGACTATAGAATCAAAAGAGGTAAGCATAACAACCCTCTAAAACATATTTGTTTATTGTTTCACTCAATGTGCGCCAAAAAACACTAAGACAGCTATGGGGTGTTAGTAAGAAAAAACAGAAACTTCAAATACGGTGTAAATGCCAGTAAAAACATGAAATACCAACTTTAAAAGAAGCGAGATGGCGAGAAAGAATCGCTGACAAGCAGTAATTACATTGCAAAAAGTATTTTTGCTTTCTTTAGCGACAACAGGTGTGGCACGGTTGAATCACTAATGTTAGGCATTTCTTAGTACAGGATCTTAGAAAGAAGTCCTCATTGACCTTTGCATCGTTGGAGAAACGCGCCCAATCATTGTTATCCATCATCCTATGATCAAATTAAATAGCTATGTCCTCATCAACAATCTCTCGCTGCCCATTTGGAATGATCGGAAGGAGCCTGCCAGTGGGGACCAGTTCTCGCAAATTAGCGGAACTCTGATTTCTGTTGGGATTCATGGGCAGCCGGTAAACAGTCCTAACCCAGTAGCAAACCCGGGTTCGACGAGTCTCTCAAGCGAAAACCCGTGATTTTTACTCGTAAGATTTGTACAGCAAGGGATATGGATTGATAGTAAATGCAGTAAAGTACAGTAACGACGGAGAAGGAAACCAAATCCTCTGCCGATCGTACTCACCTATCACAAGGACGACGAAATACTAACACCTACCTCCTCCTTTCGGCTTATATGGTTTACATGAAACAGAGAAAAATTGTTAAAAGGAAAAAAATTCGAAAAAAAATCGGGAAGAAAAAGTGATTTTTATCACACCTGGGTTATCTTGGGCATAACGAGCGGAAACCTTCTTTTCTCTCTGCTTATGACTTCGTTCCATACTATACGCATTAGGGAAAAAGGCATGACTGATTCAAACGATTCCTTTGCTGCTGTTGAATCGAGCTCTGGGCTTAAAGGCAGAGGGCCACCTCGTTCTGCCCGTTGGATCTACCAACATATCCTAGACCTTCTCATCATGTTGACCCTGGGATGTACAATAACAAGCACAGAAGCGACGAAATCCCCATTTTTGAAAGGCTCGAACTGGATAAAAATTTGGAGCCCGGAGGCGGATCGCTCCAAGCTGTGCTGGCTGCCTGCCACGGCTGCAGCGTCGGTCAACGAGTCTTGGCGTGTCCAATCGATAAGATCAACGGCTTCACATGTCAACTCGGGTTGGCAAACTGTTACAGACCCCGTCCTGGAAGACATGTTTATACACCATTCTGAGACAATTTATGTATACCGTTGCAACCATCGGGACGAGTAGATGCAGAATCTGCTAAGAGCTGAACTACGAAAATGAGGTGGACCCCTGCCTTTAAGATGTGGAAGGGGTATTATGTTCAATCGTTTCCTGTGTTGTGTTGTGGAGCACCTCGAGTGCGTTTTAGTAAATAAATAATAAATAAATAAATAAAATGTGCTACGACCGCGCACTCGCGGCAAGAGGACTGCGAAAATGACTGACAACCAACCGAAACGGTGGATCGTAACGATGTTCAGTGGCGCGGGTGCAGTAATAGCACACTTCACAGCGGATCAGTTGACGGATTACTCAGCCACGGTTATGACCCCGTTCGCCCACCGTTTTCGCACTCAACCCAGCGTAAATTGTCGTTAAACTGGTGTCAAAACATGGGTACTGATAAGTGGTGAGGGGTATTCTGCGGTTCAGGTAGAGTGGTCCCACTAGAATGAACGAAGAATTAGCAGGGTCCAAATGGTGGTGGCTAGAATTGCCGCCTTCGGAAGGAGGCTCATCATCAACCCCTATTTCAATTTTCTTTTTTTATTACTGCTCCTTTATTTCACACTTTAAAATAAATATTTCGATCCCTTTCCAGCTAAGGAATATGTTAAATTCATGACCTAGTGATTTTCAATCATTTTTTTTTGTAAAAACTTTATCACAACTAATTCCTTTTTGCCGAAAGGAGACTTAGATGCTGAAAAACCGATTTCTCAACATACAAAAAATACAAGAAACTCCAAATGGCCGTATGGAAGGGGCGGAACCGCGGCGCAGCTCTCTTGGGCAAAGACACAGAGATTGTGCATGCGGCTCTGGTTGTCTGCTTCTGCCAGCAACAGACAATACGACTCGTGCCGCGACCCCGCCCCTTGCACACGGAAGTTTGGAGTTCCCTGTATGTCCATTAAGCATAAATCCTAAGATGAACAGGATCTCCGTTAGCTCACCCATAATTAGTATAGAGGTGATACTAGTTATGGATTATCAAGAGTGGGGTCGTTTAGGAACTCATGGAGTGGGGATGGGGGATTTCTATACGGCGGGATAGGAATTTCTACACACGGAGTGTTCTACTTTTGCCGGATAAGGCAAAAGAAGGAGTCGTACGGGGTCGGCTTTTTATCATAAGTAAGCCCGACATGCTTAAGAATGAATGTTCCGCATGAGTGTACACTGTGACCTATTTCATCCCCAAGCCTGTCGATTTTCCCCAGCAAAAACTCCTGTTCTCTGGATTATTTGATCGGTGAGGAGGCTGGTTCCCAACCTGACACAAAACACTCAAAATAACCGTGGCGCCGGATTAATTCATGGCTCTGCAAATAGTGCGACAAGTTGGGAAAAGACTTGTTTTAGGTGTAATACAGCAAGAATACAGCAGGGATCAAGTATGAAGAATGAACTAATGCCTTTTTTATGGTATTTTCTACATTTTTCTCTACATTTCTGCAACAGACAACTTGGCTACGATAATAGGATTGCACGTAAATTTGTCATGGGGCAAGGAATACTCAAAATTTTGGACAAACAAGTTAAGACTAGAAATTGATAAAATGGACTAGGTAGGTAAGTGCTACAAGGAAGAATATACTAGGTAAATCTGTAAGAAATACATTTTCTAAGCATTTTATAAGCACCAAAAGTAGTATTTAATACCCATTCTAGACAAAACGCACCAGATAGTGAAAGTTACAAAGGTAACCCAAAATCAATTGGCGATATTTCACAGCAAAACGTAAATAAAACTCGAAAAACAAGGCTCCCAGCGATTTAATTGCAGAATAGCTGTTCCAACAATGGGCCCACAAGAACGACTTACTCAAAATTGTCTCATGTGTGATATCCTGACGAGAGCGAATTCCTTTTACTTATTGATTTACTGATTTATTAAATGCACTCGAGGTGCTCAGATGTTAAGACAACTAAAAAATTGGAAGCTGAGCAGTTACGGAATTATCTAAACCAAGCATTGAAAAAAAACAAAAAAAAATCATCATACTTCTGGAACTAAAACTCAGGATGAACCTCGAGTTGACTGGAGTGCTCTTCAGTCCCCTAACAACAATAACATTGTGTGATATGTCGAACTGTTGCCAGATACTAAATGCTAAATTTCTTCACCAACTCTGTTCTGTGACAGCCCGAACGACTCCAGAAATTCCCTCTCCCCACAACCCTCATGCCCCCCCCCCTGGTTGCAATTCGATGCGATCTTTCCGTCTGTCTCAGGGAGCTTTTCATCCGGGCGTACAATCAGCGAGAGGCTTTTCACTCCCACCTGTGTACACAGATCTCGCGGCGGCCGCGCAGTCGACCACCACCACACAATGCTCGGCAACGCATGTCGCCACACGTTAACTGCTACAGCCATACAGCTCAAACATCGGCCACTGCGCTTGAAAGGACGGCTGGAGCACGGTCAGCGGGTGAATGGAATGCGATTCGGAGCTGTTTCATTGGGAGTTTTAGGGCGAAAATTGACATGAAGAGAACAGATGTTCCTTCACTTTGAATTTATTTCACAAAGATATTCACATTCACTTTGACCTAGGATTTTAAAACTAAGTCAAGTGAACGGCGCCCACGACTAAGTGACGTAAAATACTGATTTCTGGCTACTGATGAAAATTCCCTGAAGAGTAATACAAGCCATTTCCATCTGTGAATTATGTGCAAGAAAGTAAGTTGAAAACGCTGCAAAAAACAATTCCTCCCATTCTTCCCCTCAATCTTCCCAAGAACATCTCAGAGGGCTGCACTAAAGTGGAATATGAATAGATCTATATTGGTAAGACTTCAGTCCGTTTTTACAGTTCAATAGCAGCACCAACGGAAATTTTCGCTTCTTAGATCTTGATCCAATCGTGATCGAATCGACTGTGGGGTCAATTCAATCAGTAACAGTACCAGTTAAAACTTTTCCCATCACGAGTAGTTACAGGTAATAAGTGGATCAGCAGGATCGGTGAGCAAGTTTTACCACCACCACCGTGCTACCACCGCCCTACAAAATCATCCTTGGAGCGCAAAAAATAGCAACTGTCAGCTGATTGGGCAATGATTTCGAGTGGCAGCCCTTCATTTTAAATTTTCATAACTCATTTCGACCAAAATTACACTTTTATCCTCGGCTTCCCTTCATTTACTCCTTTTCACTAATTATTAATCTCCATAAACTTTTTTTTCACTCCGAACATCTAATTTCTCGAATATTGCGCATTTCTAAATTATTTAACTCTTAAAATTATCATGTGATATTGTCCTTTTGCCGAGTTATGCCTTTATAACAAACCTCCCATTTTCTTCCTCTTTGTGCTCTTTCTGTTCAAAGAGAACTGCTTTACAAGCCAAATATCAGAAGGCGCAAAGGAAACAGGTGGCATTGATGGCAGCGTTGTCGACTTTTTTTGCTCGATCCCATACGTGTAATTCGACCACGCTGCTCTAACCAACTAAGAACAATTCAAAAACCAATATTACATGAGTTTTGGTGGGATTGGACACTTCACCCCTACTCTTCATCGTCAAAAATCTAGTATTACGCTGTAATCTCAGAAACGGAATTTTCCGTGGGTGCTGCCTTTAGATGCCTAGTGCACATTTTAAGTTAAATACCCGATTAATGACTTTTATTAGTTCCGAATCCATCCCAGACATCATCAATGTATCCGCTCGGAATGGCCGTTCGAAGGAAAAGTGAATTAGTTGTAAAACCAGCCTCCCTACTCTAAAGACAGACTGGGCATCAGCGCCGTAGCCAAAACCCGATCCACTGGTAAGTGCTCTTAGGAGAACAGGTAGCATTTGTAGAATGGCACGAGTACAACTAGAGTGCACCGGAAGGCGTAGATGAGCCAAAAAACTGTTATCAAAGAGGATGTACATTTCTGCAAGACGCCAAATCGTGCCAGACAAGGATTGCAGGGCGTTGCAGATGTGACTTTGGATTTGGTATTCTTTTAAATTTTTCAGGATTTATTATGAAATGAGATGTAAACAAGATCCTCGGGCCAATAAGTCCTGAAAAAATCATAATGACTTACCTAAGATAGATATCAAGCCATTATTTCTCATTCGTATTTAATAAGATCTCCTTTTCTTTGAATTTTATGGCGCCTGTTCCTATCAGGTGAAGAAATATCATTAGTATTGCTATTAGGACTATAACAGAGCCAATATTATTTTCAGTTTTTCCAGGATTCCTTCCTGAAAAAAGGCTAACTCAACCAAAATGCGAAAACAATGTGGAATGATTGTGTTTTATTGAGAAACAGAAGTGAATTTCTATAACAATCCTGCAGATTGACCGCTCTAGAACGGGGCGCTAATCATATTGTGCAGGAAGACCGCAGCAGAAAGCCAGCAGAACCGCAGCAAAAAGTTAAAGGGATCGTAACAGCCGTGCAGTAGTACCGCGTGCACTTTACCGTCACTGTCTTTCATTAATTTTTTTCTGGCTACTTGCATATGTAATTGAGGTGAGCCCATCAGAATCCGACAAACATGTTCATTCAAAAAAGAGAAAATGTAAGTTCGCTAGTAGCCGCGCAGAAAAAAAAACATAGAGAACGCAGTGAAAAAGATGTTTTCCGCCTATCGGTGTTCAAAGCCGAAACTTAACTTCAAAGTGACATAAAAATGCGTTGAATGATATCTATCAAAAGCATAGAACTTGAAACACGCCTAATTAGTCGTTATGTTCGGCTATAAGCGCTGAGCGGAAGTGAAAGTGCTGAACGAGCGGAAGACAACTAATGGCGTGAGTACCGGTTCGTCTTTACAGCATTCGGGGTTTTTCTGCACAGCTAAAAGCGCCTTTTTCGACGAGGCCATGAAGAAATCTGTGAAAAAAGTGCAAAGATGAACGATGGCAGCGGCATTGTGGCAGCCTTCCGCTGCAAGAAACGGGCGGCTCGTTCAAGGAAAATCTCATCAAGGTGTAAGGCAAAGATGTGAGATAAAACGGCATAAAACAACGACCTTAGGCACGCAAACAGAAAAACCGTTGGAAAAAACCCATGTGCCTCACCTCCGAACCAGTAAGCGTCGCTAATCTGTCCATCGGCTCGGTAACTGGTGCTGGGTAGCCGCGCCAGATGGCTCTGACGCCCGGACGACACCAACAGATTCTGCATGTGTTGGTGGATGTTCAGCTCAGCTTCGGCGGGATTTGGTGGACCCTGGAAAACCATGCAATTAAGCAACAATTCCGCGACAACCCGTCAAAAAATGAAAATCAGGAACAGTTGTCGCGCGCGCTGTCGCTGTGCTGGCTGCGAATAAGTGTATGCATAGATATGCATGTGCTTGGAGCGGTCATCTATCACAAAAGGGAGAGGAGATTTATTGGAGGCTGTTTGGTGGCGAGGTGAATGAGTGGTAACAAAGAATATTTTTTAAAATTAATGAAAAAGAAATTAAAAAAGGTAGAAATTCATGGAAAAATGGAGAATTAAAGAAACAAGGAAGGAAAATGGAAGTACAGAAACGTTGACCCATCAGCCTTGGCTCTGCGGATTATAGTCCCTCAAAGCCATCCTATTTTGTATGTTATTCCTGCATTTATTATTAGTATACCTAACAAAATTTCAAAAATCCTAAAGCTCTGAATTTTCATTTTTCTAGCCGCCTGGTTTCTGTCGCATTTGAAAGAAAATCATTTTTTTCGTGGATTCAGTGAGCTTCAAAAGTCGAACTGATTTTCGAATAGATCGAATTTTGGACAGTTTATAGAATCGCCCAAATAAACTTGGGAAATCCCAGCTAAAGTTTTTTTTCGGTCGAATGTCCAAGGAAAATGCTGATCTGACTGATAAAGTCACATAACCAAAAAAAACTTCCTATTTAACCAGAAAGATTTTGAAATCTCTTTTAGTTTTTTTTTTCAAATAAAAATTTTCCGGTTTTATTACCCTTATATGAACCATCTAGAAAACAGCTGCGTCATTTTAGTGCCGGAACTTTGACTAGAGGGTTCATGAGCTCTCCTGTCTGGATGGAATCACGGGTCACGATCAAATTAGAACACAGGAAAAGATGGTTGAATGCACCAATCGTGTGTCAGTGGCTCCGCCTCGTTTCTCGTCGCGCTGGGCCATATCTACTATGCCATCAACCAAGACAAACTTTTAGAAAGGTTTCAGTGGAAATATGTAGAATTAAAGCATGTTGCTGAAAGTCGAGAGATCAAGGGATAAGAAGAAATGCAAAACAATTGCAGCAGATGTCAATGGGGACTACAGGTAACCTCATGCTCGTAGTTGTATTCTGCTGCGGTTGTTCCGCAACTTTTCCTGAGAAACATGCAATGCTTCAAATTCAGCAATTGCTTCTATTTAGGCGATACCGACGTTGATCAACCCCTCCCCTTCTCCGCCCTAACATATTCATTACAAATTTGCATTTTGAGGATTCTGGAGGCCAATATCCTGCTAAGGTCTACAAAATACATGCTTGAGGACCTCCCTTGAGCAAAATCTAAGAGGAAATTTGAAGAACGATGTCTACAGGCAACCCTGCTTTCGAATGTTTACCTCTCTGCTTCAGAACAAAAAAACCGGCTTTTGAGATCTGAGTAGTATAGTTCTGAGGGAAGTAACTCTGCTAAACTATCGTCCCAATCTGGTCGTCGGTGCTTGTATAAATTTATCGCTGCATTTAGAAGCTGGTCAAAGACTTTTGAGTCAGCCTGTAGATGAAATAGCACCAGCAGATCATACGCTTACGTTCTTCTTCTCTTGCTAGGAGCGATATCGCAGATAAACCTCCATAAAATGGCTAATCTGGATTGAGTGGACGTCAAAGAAAACCAATGAACATTTTTAAGTTGATTTTTTTTGCTACAACTTCAGGGTAAAACGTTAGAGCGTCGTAAATTTGTGTGTAGAGAAATTTCTACGCACGACTATTTCCATGTAGACACAGGAATGCAACGTAACGAAGGTGATTCTATAGGGCAATTTATACTGGATGCGTGCGACTGACGCGCGTGCGTCTATATGATGAAGAATAGGACCCAGTCGCACAGCAGTCGCAGCTCAAACGCACGCGTTTACGGCCCCACGGCGGCCACGCGTCTTCTTCATTTAGGATTTGCATGCCGCGCTGAGCGGTCTTCATGGGAAATCCTTTTCAAATGGATGCGTGCGCCTGACGCACGACTTTCGCACGCATCCATAATATAAATTGCCCTTATTAAGAAGGTCGGAGAAAGGTAGCAGGAAAATAAAAGGATTTGGTCAGGATTTATATGGAATTGAAACGAGAATCATGCAAAAAAAAAACAGACGGAATTTCCATGGATGCATAAATTTCTCCAATTTTTTTGCACATTGGTCACGTATTTTTCGCAATTTGCCCGGAAACCACAGCTGCATGATTATATTATAAAACGCTGTGTGAAATAACTAGAGAAGGAGATAACAACAGGAGTAGGGTACTAGTAATAAGAAATATTCAGAAATTGTAGTAATACATTGTCCCTAGTTGTCGTGGCTATAATGGGACGGAAAAAAATGGAAAATACCTCATCCAAAAAAATTAAATTGAGGTAAAATTTCTCAGGCATACCTTGCGTAGTCTAAGGAATTTTCTTCGGCGTGAACGAGATAGAAGCAGTTTCTGGAGGACATCCATGAAATACTGGATGCGTGACACTATCGCTGCAGGCAATAAATGGGAAATTCAAACCGAGCGTTTTTTCGCTGCTCGGCCACACCTGTTTTATCGGCTTTACCCGTGCTCACGCCTGCCTATAGCCGGAGAAAGCTACTCGTGTATTCAGGAAGACAAATACGCGACGAGGGCAGAGTGAAGAAAATTGCCTCGCCATTGATTCCCCTGTTAATTTGTTTATTTACTTGTTTATTTACCTGGTTCTCGTTCATTACCGCTATTTATCCAGAAATTTTTGTTAACTATTATATATCAATTCATGTAGAATTCCTCAAAATCACATCAGTACAGATGTTTCAGTGGGAAGCTTATGTGGTTCAAATGCTTTCGGAGAGGGAGAACGCTATAGAAAGAGGGAGACAGAGAAAGAGAGAAACAGGGAGACAGAAGGAGAGAGAAAGGAGTAAAGTAGTGTCGAAAATGAAAAGCATTGAGAGAGAGAATGTTAATCAATCACAGTTACATAACAAAATCCCGGCCGTCTGGTCTGCCGCGCTGCAGCACCTTCGCGATGCGGCAAAGCAGCTGGTATTGCGGTTGGCGGGTGTTATCGGCATTCACGTTTTGCTTGTGTTTTCACCCAATCACTTCGGAATAAACGCAAAGGCACGAAGAAAACGGTGGAAAATACAGCGCGACAATAACAGCAACCAGCTGGTTAGCCGCTTCGCGCAGGTGATGCGGCGCGGCACGCCAATTCTGTGATACAAAAATGATCGACACGCAATGTAAGGAAATATTTCCTATATACTATTCCATACATACACGTATTAGTGTTTGCTTCAGGTGGACACATTATTACTTTATATCGTATACAGAATAAATAAATAAATAAATAAATAAATAAATAGATGAACGAATAAATAAATAGTCTACTATTCAACTCACTCTATGGGACAAAATATTTGGAAAACATGCGTAGTTGCCGTAGCGGCAATTTTACACCGAAGATCCCCAATTCCATGAGGAAGAGGGCAGTGGAAGGAGCAAAACCATGGAATGTAAGGACCGATGATAGGACGAATTCATCCAGAATTTGGGCCGAGATCCATAGTTTTGTGAAAAAAAAGCCCTAATTTGACATAATTCGAGAGAAAAAGCAACGAAATAGCTCGGAAACCGATGAAATTTTGCGAAATTCGCGATTTATGCAGATGTCCTTCGAAATTTCCACGGAAATCGTAAGCGTAAAATCACCAAAATCGGAGAAAAGGGCGAGAAATTTCCCGAGAAAAGTACGAATCCATGGGTCCACCAAACGCAGCATTGGAAGCTTGACTTACGTCAGAATAAGAGGCGGTGTCGTTTCGAGGGCTGACTCCTCTCCTCATAGCTCTTCTCCTATGTAGGCAAACCACAAGGTTTTTGTGCGATTATTGACTTCTCTGGAGTGGCCAGGAACAACTCCGGCAGCTGATGAGTAGCCAACCCTAGCGGCAACGAAGTCAGGAACTATCCAGAAACTCGTACTAGAGGAGTCTACTCCAACGCTGGAGGATCGACCTAATTCTAGGCAAAAACCCGTAATAAGTTGTCCCACATAGATCCACTCGAGCATTCTTCACAGGATTGCAGCGCTGAGTTTTTCCAGCTGGGACCTCATAACGCCGGCGCAACTCGCCAGCCTTATTATTGCTACTGGAGCAGTTTTTTGGTGAGAATTACAACGCAGATGAGGCACTTAGGTGCTCACACCCATCCGTGAACCGGCCGTAAATAAGCGCGATTTGTAAAAGTCCGCAACTGCGAAGCGCAGTGATTGACGCGTCGACCTCAGCCGCAGATTTATGCGAATGAGATGGGCGATCAGCAGCGAAATCGCTGTGTTTTCAAGAAATATGCGCGTTTTACGTGGCTTTGCAAAGGAAATCTCGCACGGCTTAGCTGTCGTACTATACAGAATGCACTTTCACAGTGGTTCGAGAGGGAAAAACCGCCGTGATTAACTATTCCGTCTCTAGCTAGGGCGTAGTGACTTGTGCTGCTGAATACTCCATCAAAAAGCTCGAAGCCTCCTTCCTGCTTAAGCAGTAGGGAGGATTTCTCAAGTGTGGAAAAGAAAGAATTGCTAGAATTCTAAAAGGAAAAACCGCGTCCTCGTTGCTGCATGTGGTTTTTTAATGTTTCCAGAGCCCGAAGAGGAAAGAAAACGGCGCAAAAGTGGTCAGAAAAGTGGAACACAGAATTCCCTGAGTAATTTTTGCATTCTGAGCTTCACAAAATCACTGAACCTGATTCAGTAACAGTGCGCCCCCCCCCCTCCCCCCCCCCCAAATACAGATATAGGAATGATTCTGCAAATTTTTAGAGATTCCACTAAGAATTTTTAGATTCCTCGGACCATACAAACTATTGGTCCATTTTCATTTCCTTCTTTTGAGCATCATTTTTGGATACTTGCTTGCGGAATTGAATTTTTCGTGAACTTATTTATTTATTTATTTATTTATTTAATACATCATAAGGATTTGCCATCAACTATCGTGGCAAGACCTGGAGTCGGAATCAGATTAATTAAATCAGACGAACGAAGAAAAGGAAACAAAATAGTTGGAGTTAATTTAAAAAAGCAATACAATAAAAAATTTGAGGCAGCAACATTTGACTCATTAAAGGAGGACGAGTTACCTCTCACCTTAGTTCCTAAAGAAATTACGAACCTTCTTTTTTATTGAAAGAGACGCTCCAATGCAAAAAAAATCTGCAAGTGCTTGGTAAGGACCGCAGCCTCAGGTACTCTACTGGCGATAAAAGGTTGTCCATCGAAAGACTGACAGCATTGGCTGATGAGTAAAACCTGGTGGTAATTTTTGCAATTCCGTTTGTGCGCGGTCCTCATTTGGCGCAGACCCTTCACTGGTATCTACGAATGAGCGGATAAATAAACAAACAAATACATAATTAAGTAAATAGTATGGCCTACAGAGTGAGTAAATAGTGTAGTCAATAAAGATCGTGGATAAAATGAAATAGGGATAAAGGGCTATCATAAATCTACGAATTTTACAAGCACAGTTACTCCTCCCTCTCACCCTCCCAACCACCTCTCCTTCTCCAGAAAATCCCTGTAACTCTTTCCATTTTGTGCTGCTGAACTCAGTTTGACCGCTCAGATCTTTTTCACTTATCTCTCACTTTCACAACTTTGGAAGTTTTATACCTTTTACTTCGTGAATTTTTCCTCTTTCTTTCTAATACTTATGTAGTTTAGAAGTTACTGCTCATAAAACAAGAGAAAGATCAACATAAAACAGTAAAAATACATTTAATTCATCTATCCTTTCTGCATATGTATATTGTCTCATCGGGAATTCCATAGATATTTTTTCTCTAGATTGCACTTCAACTTCTGCTAGAGTTCTGGATAGTTCTAGTTGCCCAAGGTTACTTGTTAGCCGACGTCAAAGCGTGTGACTTTTAGGAAGTGGATGGTTCTTATAAAGAATGTGGATTAGATATGGAGAAAGTCATAAATTTTTTCTAACATTTCTTTCCAATCCAGCTAAACCTTGTCTTTACCTTAATTCATCAATTTTTCTCTGAACAGCGCACCAAAGCGGGCACATATTTCAAGAATTAAGAATTTTGAGCTATTGTCCAGTTATTGTCTGGTTCCCAAATTGTTCTCTTGAAGAAAAAGGATGAAGATCGGAAATTTCGCGAACAATTTTCTGAAGTATCAAGAGGGAGAAAAACGAACGAATCGCTTCAGAAGTTCGAAAAAAAAAGAACTAAAAAAGTCGGAGCAGGCCCAAATAGAGAAAGCGATATCATCGCTGCCGCAAAGGAAAGACACAGCCATTAGGAATCCCATAGTCCAGTCACTCCATCGCAACGTTTCCAGCTTAAAAGGGCACTTAGAAATCCTCTCACTGGGAGTTGCGACGCTCCAAAATCCCAAATCGCTCAAATTTCAGCCCGCACATCACTCACCCCGTCGCACCCCCCTAACATCCCTCTCTCTGAGGCCAAGTAGCGGCGCTGGGGAAGCGTGCCTGATTGGACTCATCCACATCAAGGTCGTCCCGTGCACGCTCATCAAAATCGCTTCCACTCTCAGCCATGCGGGTTTGATTACGACGGCGATTTTTTGCGTGCTAGTATAAATGTCGAATGTCGATAGTATGTTTTTGCTTGTCGAGTGTTTGCGATCGAGGTTGATGGGCAAAAAGCGCGCATCGAACGGCCATTCGCTCGCGAACCTCGCCCCGTTTTTACGTGCTGCCTGCGAAATGCGCGATGCTCCGCGGTCCTACTGCCAGAACAGCCCCCATTTCGTGTGGTTCCGGCCCGCAGGCAGGTCACCTGGTCCCTGTGGGCTTACACAGCGAGGACCAACGAAATTTGCCGTGGTGTAATGAGCCACGGGACGAGGTAACACGAGAGGATGTGCAGACTCTGCTGCCGGGTGGGCCGACCTGCCACCGGAGTTGATTGATTCACCTTCACGGATCAGTGCGAACACTTGTTGCATTTCTCCAGGATGAGTTACGAGATCCGGCGGGCTGCGTATCCCCGGAGTGCTAGAGAAGAGGGGAAAAACCAGGACGTGCTGGCTCGGAAAGCGATCAGTTCCGGATGAGATGTGTGAGTCAACATGGTCGCAACGTGAGGTGGACAAGTGCAAGCGAAGGCTTTTTATTTGTACAGGTGATGAGGAAACGTTTAGGAACTGGAGTCAGCTAGTGGGCCTTATAAATAAGGGCCAGTGGTACCTTGTTCTTATCTGCTTCAAAATTTTATTTCTCCATTTCCCAAGAGCAACAAAAAGCAGAGAGAAAATATTGGTCTAAATTATTAAACAGTGACGGTGGCCCATCCGCATCCTCGAGAAAAACGCTGCGCAACCGCGCCGCGCGCACCGGGATCGGAGTTGTCTGCCACCTGAATCCTATTCTTAGGCGCTTTTCTTCCCGATTCGGTCGAAAATCCTCAAGACGGGTAAAAAAGCTGCTAGAAATAGCATAACAGCAGCAGAAGACATCGATTCCATCGCGCGCGGAGCGGTTGCGCGGCGTCCTTCTCGAGGCCGTGGATGGGCCATCACCATTGACGTCCATTGTATGTAAAGATTATCATTAGATCAATTCGATTTGTTATCATTCATGGATAGTATCATATTTGTATATACATCCAAAGGAAGCGAAAAGTAATTGGAATGACAGGTGGAAAATCAACAAATCACACGTGGAGAGCCGAAAAGTCATGATATATCCAGAATATTACAAAATATTCGGTGAATTGCCAGGTTTTCAAAGTTGGGGACCAAGATTAAGGGGACCTCCTTGCTCTCCTCTCAAAATGAATTAATTCTAGGCCCAAACTCAAAACTTTAAACTGCCAGGTTCCGGGAAATGCCTGAGGACGTTGCACATTTGCCCTTACATCCTTACACATTTTCTGAAACTCAGAGTTCTCTAGCTTCGATTTCCTATTTATTTGTTTAGATATTTATTTGTCTACTTAATTCATGGTTTTTCCTGAAACATATTGTTCCGACGGACGAGCGAAAGTATGTGAAATGCTTATGGAAAGGATGAAGAATAGATAGGATTTTGAACAAAATTTCTGTGGATAAACAAGTTATGAGTTCCCGGTTTTAACGCAGCATTTCTGCTGGTCTTCGTTTTGCACGCTCCCCTAGTTTAGACAGAAATTAACATTCAGAAAAATTGCATGTAGAGAGACAGCCTCATTTTTTCATGAGAACTAAATATGGACCAAGCAAACGCGATAAATCATCCAAAGAAAACCGACCATTCATCGAAAAGTGACAGGTGACATCAATCAAAAGCTGCAGTTTGTTTTCCTGAGGTTGGTGATGAGTCAGTATTAACTAGCTATTTTTTTTCAATTAATTGATGTTTTGAGCGCTTACTTTTCGTGAACAGAAGAAAATGGGCAAATAATAAAACGAAGACTAAAGTAGCCGTAAATGTGCAAAAAACGAGGAGATAAACTCTCGCATCTCTCGAGGAAATAGCCTTTTTGAGAAAGTAAGTAGTACACATATGTTACTGGGAGGTTATTTTCCGTAGATCTAGCATAGATACTGCCCTGGGCAAGGCTTCAAGAAAGAATGACTACAGCGAGACTGCTCTGGGATGAAAATTAGTTAGTTAGAAATCCAAACTCTTAAGTAACAAGGTTTTTTCGACAGTGTACATAGGCACCGAGCATGCCTGCAAGCGGCATTCCTCGTCTTTCTCATCTCCGCGTACATCTATGAAAGTTTAAGGGTTGTTGAACATAAAAAATTCGCGGGTATTAGATAAGAAAAGTGCGTGGAAAGCCTCAGAATGAAAAAAAAACTAAAGCAGAGCATACGTATAATCTGGAAGGGGGAGGGGATCGATGGGAGGGGGCAATTCTCAAAAGTCCCATGGAAAAAACAGGCGAAAATTAATACAAATAGTGGCAATAGTAGATTTCGATCGTAGTACAAACAAATCGTAGATTTTTTTCGGGGATTGAAAATAGCTAGCTGGTCATGTATTAAAAGTTTTGTGATATTCTGAAGTTTAGATATATAAATTAAGAATAACGCAGATACAGGAACAGATGGAAACCAGATCTAGCTTCTCTTTAAACGCTTAGTGACTAATTTACAATACTTATTGAATTATTTTAATGTTTAATTACGTAAAAGAGATATATAAGGCAATTTGGGTGGGGGAAAAGGGGTTAAGAACTACTCTTCAGCTTGAAAGTTTTGCGAAACTTTTTTAGACATCTGGATTTGCTGCAATGTATGTAGCTCCTGTTTTTGCAAGGAATAAAACTGGGCTTAGCACGCGGGAAGCATATTCTTAGTTTAGTTCCGTATAAGGTTAAGTGAGAAACGGAACTAGGCTATCCCTAACTTTTGGAATTTCCCTTTTACGATCGCTTCTTCTTTTCTATTATCGGCTTTTTGCGATCATTACATGGGTCTTTTTTCAACTGAATTGCTTTTAGCATAACTTTAGCGTGCCTTCATGGCCCGAATATGCATATAGTTAGAGTAATGGATATATAGATAAATATAGAATTTACGTAACTCTTTGTCCTTCACCAGTATAATCCCGGAGGCATTGGTGAATGCTGCAAAGATTCCAACTTTAACAACTAATCAGACGAAATTTCATGATTTCCCTCCCTCCCCCCCACTCCCTTCCACACCTCCTCCTGAAACCCGGCCGTAGTGGCGGCACCAGTACCGCGAACACTCGACACCGTGAATGAAAACAATGATATGAGTGGATTTGAGTGATTTCGGTCCCACAATCGAGTCGCTCTCTCGGCTCGAGGGTCGCGCCATGTTTTGTTTACCCCCGGCAGGTCGCAGCCGAGGGCGAGGGTCCTTTTCCAGTGTAAAGAAGCCGGCGCACTGCATCCGAGCCGCCGCCACGCATCGTGAAAGTCGCCGTTAACGATAATGAGCTCTTCGCCACCGACCGGAAGCACTTTGGACAAGAGAGAACAACAGGCAAACAGGAGAAATTTTGCACATTTCTGGGAACAAATGTGGTTAAGAAGCGAAAACCAGCAAAAACTTGCCTCCGAGGAGTCCGAGGAAGACATAGTCGAGCAGCCTTCTATAGAGTTTATGGAGTATTTCAGGATAAATTGTAGAAACAGCTGTCGCAGCAGCCAAAAGCAAAATGTCCAAACAGACTGCTCACACAATGGAAAAACTAATGGAATGTCCTAGGATTAAGTGAAAGCTCGTTAGGAATGCAAAGAGGAGATTGGCAATACCCGAAAAAGCCTCTAAGACTCATGAGGGAGCTAGTAAGTAACAGAGTGCTCAAGACTCTGTCCCACTACTCTTTTTCATAGATTATCCTGCTCATTTTTGTTATTATTTTTTGATAATGTTTGTATTTTTTCTAAGTTTATTGCGTTTATTAGCTAATAAGGTTTCTGTGTGATGAAGTATTTTTTTGAAAACATCAAAAATAAAAGACATAAACTCTCTTGCATAACAAAATAATTAAATAAAGTTCTAGGGGATAAGACTATTTCTAGGAGTGTTCTATGCTGGGGAAATTCTCAGAATTTTTTCTTTTCCTATGATTTTTCAAGAGTAATCAGCTAGAGAAAGTCAATTTTGAGCAACCTTCTGAGAATATACTTAATTTTTTTTTTATTTTTCTAACCTTTCCAAGATGCACAGTGGACATCGATGGCGGTGGCCCACCCCCCTCGTCTCCAGAAGGACGTCGCGCAACCGCGCCGCGAGCGCCGGAGTCGATGTCGTCTGTCAGCGGGATGCTATTTCTAAGCGTTTTTCTCCCCAATTTGAAGATCTTCTCGCGTATCGGGTAGAAAAGCTGCTAGAAATAGCATAACGACATCAGACGACATCGATTCCATCGCGCGCGGCGCGATTGCGTGGCGTCTCTCTCGAGGCCGCGCGGAAAGGCCACCGCCATTGACGCTCACTGTATTAAATAGCTCTAATTACGTGGAGTTAACGAATGATTTTTCATAAACATGGCATAAATCATATTACCCGGTTAGTTTCACTTATAAATTACTACTACACCATTACTACACTTACATTTTCAAATAATGCTTCTGTAAACCTTTTATACACGTAGATTTCATTCTCTTTTTTATGCGCTTGCATATGAAACTTTACCCTTCACCCATCCTCTCATCCACAGAACATCTGTCAAAATTGCACATCCCCTTGCAAGGCTGTACAGTGCGCTAGCAAGTTACGACTTTCGGAAAATAAGATCCTGGTGAAACTCGACTTCCTCTCGAGTAGTCTTTTTGTTTAAAGGCGAATCTATTACTATCTCTTTGACGATGCAATTCTTTTCTACAGCTACTAGGATGATTTCTCTGGCAGAAGCAAGCAGGGGCGGACGCACAAAGTGGGCGGGAGGGGGAGGCGTGGGAAAAAAGTGGGGTCTCCGCCGTTTTGGGGTCCCAGACGGAAAATAAAGCTAATAAAAATATTAATTATAATAGTAAATAATTAATAAAAATTATATTAAAAATAATAATAAAAAATAAACAAGTAAAAATAAACTGATACAAGATTTTCATTTGTATTGTAAAGTAATTTCAAAAATTCGGCGACCCATTCTTGGGGGCCCCCCTATACCCCCCTGCGCCCGCCACTGGAAGCAAGTGAAATCAATGCAAGCAACAGGCAAACACTTATAGCTCCTTTTTTTCTGGAAAAAAACATTTGTTTGTTCTGTCGTTAGTAAGGTAAACATTAATGAGAGGAGTATCAAGGGAGGTCTTGATTAAACTGAGACTCACCGGCACATTCCGTTGAAACAACGATTTCTCCGGGGAGTATGTACATAAGAAAACTTAGTAGTGAAAACATGTTCTCGTGGTGAATTCGGGGGAATAGCAGGATTATCTTAGTTATTCCAGGATGAAGACAAATGTTGAATCAATGAAAAAGACTATTCCTGGCTAGAAAAACAATGTAGTCCGTTTCAAAAACGACGATAGTTGAGTATTTGTGCCTACGATCTGCATTTCTCGCCTGCCTCTCCGAACGCAGCACTATTTCTCGCGTTCTCTCATTCTCTATTATCTTCACAACTACGTTCCCCGGTGAAACACACTATAGAATGCTCAAGTGAAGGAAAAGGTATTCTAGTAAGGAGATGGGAATATGTAGAGTCATATTAGACATAAAGGAAAAAAATAGGGTTAGAGCCAGGAAAAAAGAACAAAGAAAGGCAAAAATTACATCAAGTGAACAAAGGGAAAAAGAAGAACCGCGTTTAGAAAAAATTACCTTCATTGTAGCATCTAAGATGGGGTTAGAAGCTGTCGCAACGGAGTTCGTCAGACCATTCGGTCGTTCGCTCCGACGGAATGATGCCCGCTCGAAATTCCATTCTGTCGTCACGTCTTCTCCGTTGCCAACTGGAATTTCAGGAATTTTTTTTGGTTATCGTGTGGCTGATACACAGAAATATGTAGTTTTTGTAGGAATAACGAATGTATTTCGATTTCCTAATCACTTTCACTTACGTTTGTTGTGCAGTTTTAAATCGCATTTGGGCGTTGCCTGTGTTGATAAACATAAAGATAACTATTTTCAGGATGCATATGCAGGATCCATGATCGTCTAATCCACCAATAGTGAGTTCTTCTTGGAGCATTCTTAACCCTAACTGGTGCTCGACAAAACCCAGAAATCAAAGGTGTAACGCCCAGGAATCAAAATATGTATGGTGTTTTGGCCCAAAGGTGGCACCTGAGGTGACTTTGTCTGCAATTACGACTTTGTCCGCAGAATGCGTCTTGGAGGAGATTTTACTAAATGGCAGTAGGGAAACATCACAGTGTAAGGAATCACACCACATACATATCAAAAAAGTGTAAAAATTTGATTATCTGGCCGACTTCGGGACGAGGTCGTAATTGCGGACAAAGTCGACGCAGGTGCAACCTCTGCCCTACCAGACTGTATTTCCGGAATATTGATCGAAGAATTCTCAGGTTTGAAGGGATTGCAGACACAGGGTTGGCGCCAGGAAACAAGTACTCTTTTTTTACAATTTATTCTCATTTCTTCTTTATGAGTCGCTTATTCCTTCCTTAGATCACGATATCTTCTAGGCAAAACGGTTCTGGACGAAACGCATGGATATCTCGCTGATGCTGCTATGCTAGAAGTTTACTTCTGAGAAAAACAATCACATATAGTCTGTTCCAAACGCGACGATGGTTGAGTAACCGTGCGGACAGCCTGCTTTTCTCTCATTCCTCTCCAACTGCTGTACACTTTCCCGCGTTCTTTTTCTCTCTGCTGTCTTCCCAACTATTGTCAGTGGTGGAACGCACTATATCTACCACAACGTCTACCACATCAGGGGCACATCTTGAGTTAGTATTTGATTTATAGACCTGGAGAGCTCTTCTGCCACCTCTTTGTGTTTTAATCCATGAATGTACAGCGCACACATGTACGTGCACATAAAAAATTTCTTTTAAAAATAAAACCTTATCGTATATTATCCTACAACTTTCCTAGGGACAAATAGCACTTCCTATGTGCGCACGGGGAAAACAGTTTGTTTATTATTCCAAAGCAAGAAATTCAAGCGTGGAGTTATGCCGAAAGACGATCCCTCCGAGCGTTGTCGTTATAAACAAGGAAGGATTCATTTGTCAACAGAAAACAAAATGTTTTCTAAGGAAGTTTGTTTACTTGTTTTTGTTCATGTAAACACTAGAATAACGATCAATTGTTGCACAAAATAGACCCATTTGAATGAAGTCCTGTCATTGAATTTCTATAGCCAAGTCGGCAGTACGTGAAGAAACTTTGGCACGAGCTCTTGAAAATTTCAATTTTTTTCTTGCCGTTTCCAGCTCCAAAAATCTGCCTCGCTTCATCGGCTTCTTTTGCTGCTGGTTTTAAAAATTTGTAGGGTGAGGTATTTTGTGTTTTGGAAAAATCTGTCAAAACCTTAGCCGTGACCTAATTTTTTTTACCCTTCTTCAGCCTGGCAATGAGCCTTAAGGAAACTGAGAGTGAGAACATCCCACCGCCATCGTTAGGATTTTCTGGATCATTAGACGCAGCGTAAGCGCTATAAGGTCGGCGCCAGTGTCCGTGGCGAAATCTGGCAGACTTGCTAAGACTTGTCGTAAATTTCCTAACTGGCATCCTTAGGCGTCGTAAAGAGAATGAACATCACTGAAGAGTTGTGCACATCGGTAATCCGTAAAGGATTCTTCTTTCTTTGAGGAAACAGCTGTGATTATTGATTTGTTAAGAAAACAATCGTGACTTCTCATTCGAACTTTGAGAGTGTGTATCATTGCGAGGAAAATGAGGCGTGTCCAAGCTGCTGTGATTGGAGTATTCAATCAAAGCACCAGTCACAGTAACCTGGTAACACACCTATGCTCCCCCACGATGATACACACCCGAACTTTGACCACGGTTTACAATATTTCTTCATTTTCTACTATTTTTAACCAGCTACAGGGAACTCCAAACAGCCGTAAGCAAGGGGCGGGAACGCGGCGCGGCACTCTGCTGCTGTCAGAAGCAGAAAACCAGAGCCACACACAGAACTTCTGCGTCTCTACCCGAAACAGCCGCGCCGCCATTGCACACGGCCATTTGGAGTTGGCTGTATGTTCCACGGTTTTATTTTCTTTTGAACTTGCTACGGTCCCTAAGAAAACATGGTTTTCATGGCCTGCATTTGAAGGAATAAGAAGGTACAGGTGATTTGTATGAGTCAGAATGTGGATAGGCCACGTCGGCCGTTTCTAGCTGATTTCAAAAATTCGGACGTGTGAGAAGTACATTTTTCAATTTTTCGATCGCTCTACATATTCTTGACTATACTTGAGTTGCGGAGATAAAAATTTCCACTTTTCAGCTCCAAATCGTCCACAACAAAAATCAAATGCTACTTGGGGAGGCCTATTTTATATGTTTGTTTTCCGTCTAAGGGTCAGTGCGAAACGGAAACCAAACTATTCTTTTTCTTTTTTCTTTTCTCTTTTAGTAGTAGACTCCTACATCAACGTCCCTTGGTCCAAAAACCACATAAATTTCTTTTTTATAATTTAATATTTCCACGATATGTTAGCCTCTAGTCTGGTGCTTCACGGTTCCACTAATCAACTGCACTGCTTGTTGAGAATCCGCAGAAGAAAAACTTAGAAAACGGTCTGGAAATTACTACATCTAGCTGAGGATGTTACTTTTATGGCGTATAGTACAGTGAGATGGTATACGCCATAAAATGGCGTCGTCACTGCTATCGTGATCTCGTACGATTAGAAATGCACATTGCCCAAAAACCTCGCGATTCCGCATGCAACACATCTGCGAATCCCTTGACTTTAAGAGCCCCATAAACTGTCGCGGACGTACACCACCGCTGGGCCCGCGGGCGGACGTTACGATAGGGTACCAGCTTACAACTGAATCCACACATGGATCAGGCTCGCATTACGCGTGGAAAAACAGCTACAGAACAGGCGCGGACCTATGCACTGTGCATTTTCGAGTTGTTCAACGCCGCCGAAATGTTGACGCGGAAGGGGGGGGGGGTGGGGCAGTGATTTGCGTGACGGTACTCGCGGGCGACTGGTGCAGTGATGCACGAGCGACAAATAGCCTTAACAAGGCCGCGCTACTATTAACGGTGCATACAGAGCGATAAAAAGCGGCGGAGGAACCGCGGTCGAGAGGGAAAGGTCCGCGGACGCAGAGCGCTAGAGAAAGTCCGCGCATCGAGCGGATTTGGATTGAGTTAAAGTGAGACCCATGGAGATTAATGTAATCTGAACCAATTTTTCCCAGTTAAATTCCAGGAATGGTATAGGAGGTTACTGGAATTCACAGGGAATTTAAGTGGGGTCCCTGGATGTTATAAAAACTCAGAATCTACGCGAAGTTCTGGAAAAATTAGCCAGAAGACGTCGGAATCCCGCGGAACACACTATTTATACAGGCATTTCCACAAATTTACCTGAAAACTAGCGGTGTAGGAACTACAGAAAAATGGTTCCACAACTACAAAGAATATAAATCCACAAAATAATAAAAACACTATAAAAACAGGAAAAATCGAAAACTCTACCAAAAAAAAAAAGAAATTGTTCTGCAACTACTATACTTTATTAAGACATTTCTCTGGAGAATCCAGGAAAAACTGAATAAAGCTGGTCAAAGGCGATTGGTCTTCACTGGCGCGTTTCAAAAAATCGAAAAAAAAACGGAATCCATGGCGATTTTCCTGATTCATTTTTCTAAATTTGGCTTCCCCATCAGCTAATCCCATGGACACAGAAACTCATTTTGAGTTCGCACAGTTGCCTTCATTTCTTTACGCTCGCTCGCAAGAACGGAAGAACGCACGTACGCACGCACACATGCAATTAGCTTACGGACAAAAGTATTTATCTGTACGTCTAAGCAATGTTATGGACCGCGTCAAGGCCCAATGCTTATTCTGCCCCGTCCATTTTTCATGGCTTAAAAAAGTTGAAAACCAAAAAAAAATCCTCAGACTGGATGGTCAGATTCTAAAAATCGTTGTAATTTCATGTACAGTCTGCTACCTCAGAGATGTCACCTGAGGTGACTTTGTCTGCAATTACGACTTTGCATACAGAATGCGTCCGGAAAGAGATTTTACTAAATGGCATTAGGGAAACATCAAAATGGAAGCGATCACACCACATACATATCAAGGAAGAGTAAAAATTAGTATATTTGGCCGATTTTGTGATGAGGTCGTAAGTGCAGACAAAGTCGAGCCAGGTGCCATCTCTAAGCTATGTAACGGACTATATGTACATACTTGGTGTAGCTGCACAGCTAGTGCTTTGATAGACGCGCAATCATAGTCTTTAACATGATGGACGTGAACGAAACCCATGACAAATGGTAGTAGTTACTCTCTGTTTCACGAATCTTGCCACCTGGCCATCCGCCAAGATGAAGTAAGTTTCGCCACGTTGTTATAAGCGAGAAATGTTTTGGCGCGGTTCCAGCTATCGATCGTCGATTGATAGCGTCAATTTCCACGATTTGGCGTGTGGTAAAATGCGTCCTGTGTAATTAAACAAAACACATAGAATTGCTCTAGTTTTTGGAACAGAAAGTACCTCTCAGATGGGTGTGGAGCGTTACACCTGGAAAAGGCGGTACCATGGAGCTCCTCGATTGGCGGGTCACGTGAATTGACCACTTACAGAGCTACTCCGCGCTGGCATCTCCAGGTATAACGCTCCACAGTCCTTACAGAACTTTAAACTTCGGCTACATCTACCATATCTACAACACCCAAATTTTATGGAGTCAACAAAACGTTCGTACCAGGGTTGTGCGTTATAAAAAAAAATTCAAATTTTGTTAATCTGCTAATTTGTAACGGTAGTGGAAAAACTGTCTTTACACAAAGTACGTTGAAGGTGTAGATTATCGTGTAGGAAATTTATAGAATGTTTATTTATTTGTTTATTTATTTATTTATCTATCTATTTATTTATTACACCCTAACGGGTGTGCCGTGTAATATCTTACAAGCACACAGACAAGAAAGAACGAACAAAGGACCATAACATCAAGTTAGAAAAAAGAAAAAAGAAAATAAGATATCATTAGGTCAGGGAAAGATGCAGACGCTGCAACGAAAAAAAAATGAAAGCAAATTCTCAAATTTTACAAAAATATGAGAAAGGAAATTCATGTTTCATTCTGTACATGTAAATTCTGCCCATCCGTGTGGATCGTTTTATTGAAGAGGCACCATCAAATGCAAAAAATGACTGAATTTCCACTCGATTTTAAAGCATTACTATAAAATATGTTTTAATGAATTTTCAGTGTTTTTCGATAATCCCCTCGATCCATTAATCGGTTGGATTGCTGGTAAATGTTACTTGTAGATGCGTTAATTTATTTCGTTGCAGCACATGGGCCTGGTACGAACGTGTCCTCCTGTAGTCACATTAATTCATACCTACGTATACCAACGAATTACCACTTTTTTCTCGTGTTTATCCAACAATTCGGGACAAACGCATTGGGGCGGAAACTATAACGACCTGAGATTAAAAAAATAGGTGATTCAATGCGAAGTACGCCTAATATTTGTTATTTTGAAAAAAAAATTAAAAAAATTAAATTGTTATATTTAAAAGAATTTATATAACCAATAAAATACGCACCATACCCATTTTGAACGATCACAGATCGAACTAAAATTGCCTTTAGCGCTCTATTTTGAGGTCTTTCAATGAAGGATTTAGTTGAGTACATATAACTGAGAATCTAGTAAATTTCTAAGGATCTACTGATAGAATTTTTTCCTTTCATCACATTTTCCATCTTTTTTCTTTTATTTTTTGAACCAGACAAAGATAAATTACACAACGCCTCCTCGTTGGCGGAGTGCTGAAGCGCCTAATTTTTGAAATTCACTCCGAAAACGAGTTCCACGAATAGAGAAAGCTGTTTATACGGTAAGTATGTGATGTTTTTTCCCGATTTGTATGAAAGACCACCGGATGTGTAGATAAATCTAATAGATAGAGGTAAAAGCTGAGGCTTAGCGAGGGATAGTAGAGAGGAATAGTCGTACTTCCCTCAAAAACCTTCTAGCGTAGAGTAACAAGCGAAGAGAAATAAGGATATAAGGAGGGATAGGAAAAATTCGCTCTCCTGAACAACTAAAAAAATCGGCTGTTCATTAAGAAACATAAGCATTGAAAAGGAAAGAGAATTTGAGAACCATTACTAAAAACTAAGAAATTCACCACTACCTAATAAGCTAAACCATTAGAATCATAGAAAATAAAAAAACCGTCAGAAACCGAACGAAAAAAACCTGTTTTTTTTTAAAGAAATGCATAGTTAGAATTACAATTAATTTTGTGAGAAAAGATTTTGTACTAAATCAGCGAAAACATTGTCCTAACGTACTACTTGAAGAATCCCTACTGGAAGAATAAGGTTTTTTTCAGCTCCAGAATTTTTTTATAGAATTTATGTACATAATCTACCAGTTGGAATGCATGGCTGTATTTCAGAATTTCTTTTTGTTTTGCTCTCTTCATCGGTTTAGCTCACGGTAATTAGTTGGCGCACCTTCGTGTGTAGTAAATAAATAAACAAATAAGTAATTCTGTGAATAACAAGGATCAAGGAACAGGCAATACCATCCCAGCAGAAAGACCAAATAGGTGCTAAAAGAATCCTATCACATTTGATGATTTTTATCTAATTTCTAAGAGGTACATAGTTATCTACAGTTTCATCGTGAACAAATTAATCTCACTGTATGTGGACATTCAAAAAAATCGATAGACATATTTTGAACAAAGAGAAACTATGGCCACTGCACTTTGAAAAAAGAGGCAAAAATCACGTTTCGTCCATTTTAGAGACAGGTTTTCGTTTAAATCAAAAAATGGGTACCAAAACACGCGAAAAAGTAAGATTTTACAGGAAATAGAATGAGAAGACATCCTCGCATAGGAATTCCCGGCCGGCTGCCTGTCGAAAAGGTCATTATGCCATTAGGAGAAGGGCAGAATAACATAGCAGAGTCCGGCGGAAGGCAGGGTAAACAGAGATTCCAGGAAAACCTGGATGGCAAAACAACTCATTGCCCAATTAGGAATGGTCGTAAGTCACGAAGTGCCCGTTTTCAGGCGGAAGTATGGACGTTGTCATGATAAGATGTGGTGAACTTGCATAAAAAGGACATAAACTGAGAGTAAACATCTAGTAAACTGCCAGCACCCACCTTTTCGATTCCTAGCGAGTCGTGGAGTCGCGGGCAGACGAAACAATTTGTTCCGAAACGGATTGATCCTGCGTAAACTGCGTCGCAACGAACTCTCCGTGTCCATCGTCCTGTGAATTCAGGAAGTCAGTCGATGAGAGGTGTGCGTACGTACGTCAGACGAACGACACGCACCCGCACACACACAGACACAAACAGAGATTTCACAGCAGCCGACTGTCGCGCGGCAAGTGCGAGTCGACGAGGGGTCGGCAGCGGGCGACGGGGCCCCGCCCCGGCGACCGTCGTCCCTCGGCCGGACGGACACGGCTGCTGCACCCTCTCCGCCACGACATTTGCATACGACAACATAGCGAGTGATAACGGAAATGTTTGTGGTGGTGTCTTGCAGTTGGCTTGCAGACTGCACGAAGCTAGGGGTTCACAAGAAGGTTCGGGAATGTTCGGGGTCAAAGTTCATGAAATTTGTCACAAGCCTATGAAAATTGCAGACATGAGCGGACCTAATAAAAGTGACAGATTCACTGATGGGGCAGGTATTGACCAAACTTCAATCAAGGTATCGGTTTAGGGCGTCCGGAAAACAGGGCGTGGCTTGACTGTGAGCCCGAGAAAGAAAATGCGGCTAAAAAGGAAACTGAGTATAAATTGAGTCCAGAAAGTAATGCAGAACTTTTCATAAAATCCATTATTATAAAAGTCTTGCGAGCTGCCTTCCCTGAGCATGATTGAAAAAGTGTCCACTAAAAAAACTGAGGTGATGAGTAGTGATACAACCCAAAGTGCAGTGTTATCCGAGAATCTTCCAAAAGAGGAAGTTTTTTTTTGCTTGAGCTCTGCCTTTGAGACTGGTTTGAATGTGGAACATCTGACTGGAAAACTAGCGTGTTCATTCCTCCAAAAACATGGAGAGACTACTCTCAGTTGTAGACACGTAAACTTTACCTCCATCTTCACACGGTGATCTAGGGGTAAAGACTTTGATGAATGCCTAAAAGAGGGTGAACTTTGGAGTTAAATGCGATTACTACGGGTAAACTGAATGATGAATGCCAACCCAGGTTACCTGTCGATCCCTCAGGCTTTTTGGTTCGCTGCGTTTGCAAGCTTGTCGGAGTGTTATGAGCGTGTTGAGCTATAAAGTGGATTCTCCCTTGCATTGGGTGTGGCTTGTCTACATATCCTTCCTCATGTGTAAAATTACTTTTGAAATTTTAAAGTGAGTTGACACGTAATGATACAGGGAAACAGCCTTCAAATTTTGTGATATAAAATTTTTGAGAGGGCGGAAAATCTATAGTATCTTTAATTTTACTTAACATAGCTGTATTATACGGATTTTCATAATTTCCTATAGGAATTGGTACTCACTTATTTATTCACTATATTTCAAATGAGGCTTGCCAAATATAACACACTAGCATGATAGAAAAAAACTAAGTTAAGAAGAATAAAAGAAAAGTAACAAGTTATTGGGGGACACCTAAAAACCACAGTTGGACTGAGGGAAACTGAGGGGAATTGTTGCTGCGTTACTTACCAAGATTCCGTCCCATAATTCTGTAATTGTGTTGTGAGAGGTCACTTGCACAGAGCATACATAGATGTAAATGTATATCCGCGGGGCAAAATTATCTGTGTGCGTCGCTGCCCAATTTGTAGCCGCAGGTATCTTGGCAAGCAGGAGCTTTTGTGCTCAGTTCTAAAACCTGATTCCAACATCATCTTGTAGATCTCGTTATTGCGATTGAAATGGTATAGGGGTTCTTGCTATTTCTATAAGTTCCTGAAAAGTTACAGCGAGAAGACGGAAAAGCAACGCTTTTTCGTCATTTACGAGTTTTTGCCAAGACATAGTGGCATTATTGTATTGGGTGTACAATGTAGATGAAAATCCATTCTTTGAAAATATTGGGAACACAGATGGATACGAAATCAGCTTATGAATTAAATTCATCTCGAGTTAACTTAACAACTTCTAACTTATTTCCAACAAGTTCAACATATTAAAATTTTCCAAATTCTTATTAAAAATATTAAATGAAAAATCGAAAAAAAAATTGGACTTCCTACATACCTATTTACAAAATCATATGCACCCTATTTAATTGCACATGGACGTTTCACCAGACTCCAAATTTCCCAAGTGAGTTTGTTTCCCTCCACATCAGCGATGAGTAAGCGTAAATGAAAAAAGTAGCAATCGGCCGTATGTTTACGTTGTGATGCAACATTTGGACTTTATGGAGTCATCCAAACACTAGCTCCAGTTTCAGGGCCCAGGGCACATCAGCTCTAGTACTAACTACACCATTCGCTACAATACAAACATTTGCATTGAAATGATACATTCTGGATATAATACTGGAATGTACTCAAATGATGTAAATACACTAGATTTCATAGATATAGTGTGTTTCAAGGAAAAACGTAGTAGTGCAGAAAATAGAGAATGAGGGAACGCGAGAAATAGTGCCGTATTCGGAGAGGCAGACAAGAGATGCATGTCAGAGGCACGAATACTCAACTATCGTCGTTTTTGGAACGGATTATACAGAGACACCCTACTTCTTCACCCTAAGAGAGTTCTTACCCCTTCAATTGCCATGATTTCTTTTCCATCTGATTCTAACTAAAAAAATCTAGGAGCTCCCATTCGATCAAAGTTTCCGTTGTGTTAATTTTTTTTTACATCCGTTATGGACAAAATGATAACATCCATTTCAAAAATATGAATTCAATAACCCTTAACTGATCATTTCACTGAGAAATGTATGGGTGAAGCAGGTGGCATTTCAAGTTTTTTTTTACCAGAAACGCTATACTCTCGTGTATAGGGGAAATACGTAAAAACCATAGACATCTGTTACTTGGCATATCTATGTGCAGTCCAACTGCTGTCCTTTAAGAATGGGGGAAACAGAGTAGTTGCACTGAGAAAATGGGCGTGGTCAGTTGTAATTTCGAGGAATAGTACTTCCTACTAAAGAAATAAGCCATCCAAAAAGACATTTGAAACACGAAGGATGCATTCAAAAAGGCATTGGAAGAGAGTATTTTAGAAATAATCAGCCAATCTTTGGTAATATTCATGGAAGTAAACTACCCCGCCTTGGCGAATCATGAGCAGATGACTCAAATGCACAAGGAAAACGTCCAAATCTCAACCTGCGAGGACAAATTTGTCCCGAGAAATCAGGTAAGGCATTGTCAAGGTAGAACCAAAAAAAAAGCCAGAACGCAGCATTTTCTCCCTCTGAGTCAGAAAGGAACGACGTTGTCCAGGCGGAGAATTCATGAATTTAAAGTTCTTGAATGTGAAGCGGAAGCTATGGCGGCCAATGACGGATTTTCGCGAACAAAAGCAAACCACACTTTCTGGATTCCACAGCTTCGAAGCCGGACGAGAACTGGTCCCTGACAAGTCACAGAGCGTTAAGATTACGCTGTAGCTCTGATTGTTTGCTTTTTGGCTGGGAAAGTCAGCTTTCGAATGATGACGCTGTTTGCGGGACATTAAGTAAACTGCTTTCAACAATTTTTTTTCACGGAAATTTAACTAAGGGCTGCGCAGCCATCCTCCCATCATGTTTTTTTAAGAACTAGATGTCGTTTCTAATGGTCGAGTTATTAGGTGTTATTCAGCTTTTTTGTTTGTAAGTTTAACTATTTATTGGTGAATTGTATCACACGACTTTTGATGGTGCACCTATGTGGTATATTCAGCAAATAAATGAAATAAATAAAATAAAATAACAGTCTATAGACAAGAAGCCATTTAACGAAATGGGTACCACGGGTGTGGCAGGTCCCTGAACTCCCTGCGATTATTCGACCAATCACGATGCTGCGATCATAGACGTAGAGGAGGGCCACGCCCCTTGTCCATTATCTGCGCCCTCACCTCCCATGGTGAACACTACTCATACGATGAACGAAAGCCATATAATAATCTCGCTTTCAATGCTTCCCTCTACCAACTAAAGAAGTGTTGCTTCATGAGACCAGTTCTCGTCAGATTTCTTCTCCACCAAACCAGCAGGAATCAAAACACTGTATTACTATACATATTTTACCCAGTAAAGGGAGCTGAATGAGTAGAAATCTATAGATGCTGTGGGCGGAGCAGTTCACAAAAGTGGGCATGGTCTTGCAACTTGTCATCTCTCAGTTGTGCCAGTTATCCTCGCCATTACATATGCTCTAACTTTGAATTGCTTGCTAAGGTTCTTGTTTGAAATTTGACGAGAACAACATCAAGACAACTCGTCCATGTGCTGATGTCGCTGCGACCAGCTTGGTGAAGGGGCACTGAAAAAAAAAACTTTTTTTAATTTTCATTACGTATGACCCCCTGAGTCCCTCCGCAAGAGGTGACAGACAGGCAGAGAAATGCTGCAACAAATGAACGTGTAAAACATGTCAGCTGCTGTTGTTACTGCTGCTACCTTGTCTGAACACGTCATACTCAATCTCGGCGAACACGTTAAACACGAGAAAAACCAGCAGCGTGGAGTCATTGTTAACCTGCCAACATCGCGTGAATGTCATTTATTAAAGGGCCCACTCTAAGAGTTATCCGCTCGGGACCCACGAGGGATAAAAAGTGGGGCGAAGGAGTTACTGTACTATAAGGTCAGGCAAGTTGCTGAAATTTGGAAAGAAGCGAGCAACCGAGAGGCGGAACATGATTGTGGAACATTATTCCCGGGAATTTTTCAAAATTACTCAGTAAAATAAATAAAGGCACTGCACTAGCTTGGCCTTCAACGTAGTAACTTGATCCTGTTCTGTGACCTCCTGGGATAGCTGGTATATTGGAGTCTGATCCGTAATGAATTTTTTGGACAACAGAGCCACCATACGTCATTGAGATTACCCAGGGGTAGGAGCGCTGGCACCATTGGCTGCGTGACAAGAGGTACGCTGCTGGTCTGTGATTGGTCGATTCATGTGAGCGTCGCGGCTGCAGCTTTCGAGGGTATGAGCAGTTCTGAAAGGATATGGACAACTTCTAAGCTTGAGTGGGACAGATGGATGTTATCGGAACCCACAAACCTGACAAGGTGGCCACCAATGTCATTTAGTGCTTCGAATTTGAAGAAACAACCTGAATTTGAGAAAAATATGCGGGCAAAACGGTCGCGTCGCCGCGTACGTCTTGACCGCCACCCGGCACCATTACACTCCCTCCCCCCAAACTCACCCACCATCAACACTGGGGCTAACACGGTTACTCTGTGTAATCTCAGTTATGCAATCAGGCCCAGATTATTCTATATTTGCTCGAAATACCTGCTGGTAATACTAAATTGAATGGAAAAGACCGGGGTCTTGATTTTGAAAGCAGGAAAATATCACGCAGCTGCAGGCCCCGCCCACTTCGCAACAGCTACACAGGTATTGTTTGCAAGGATTTTTAAAGATAAAATTATGGAATATGGTGTAGCCGAGGAACACGGCTAGAATTATTGTCGAGATCTAACCTAATTTTTCGTAGTGAAACAGATGTGGGGTACCTATGTATGGCAGGATGCGGGCAGCCATGTGGGCGGGTCATTTTGCAAAACGCGGCACACATTTTCGACCACTATAGTATTTATGGACTGGATTCAAAACTATTGCGGGAGTCAGATTCAGTATTAGAAAATAGTCAAGCTATCCTATAAATAAATGAATAGACAAATCTTTGTCATTGATCATAGGGGTGTGACGTGGAATCTTCCTGAGCCGGCCTGTCACGACGGCCAGTCCCTCGAACGGGAGGAGGCGGCGGCGGGATTCGACCCCGGAACCCCGTGGGAACATGGTGGAAACCTAGTGCATAATTCTACTAAAACTCACCCCTCAAATCACAGCCTCACCTCAGGATCGGTTTTGGGATCAGGTCATCACAAGAATCTGTCTGCGACGCTGATGGTATACATATCACCTTACATGGGTTCCGAAAAAAACCCTTTTTGAATTCTCGACTTTTGGAGAGTTTCAGGTTTACGCCCTACAACGGCTACTGCAATGAATTGCGGCATGCCGTGGCGGAGGTGATATCGATCGATGCCCCCAACGCGAGCGCAACTCGTTGTGCTAGCTGTCGTAGCGAGGGTACTTTGAACTCTTCAAAATAAGGGACTCAAAGAGGGGTTTTCCAGGATTTTTGTAAGGAAAAGTGTATACCATTGTGATCAGCGTCGTTTGCAGATTCTTTTGGAGTCGAGATCCCTAATTCGCTCCTGAGGTGAGACACTGCATTCTATTGGTAAAACCTCTCCCACCCCCCATAAAAAGCCGTTCCAAAATACTCCTCGCTATTGTTCCATCCATCCTCTTATGATTCCAGCAACTACGCAAAATTGAAGCTACAACCTGTTCCTCAGTAGTCTCACTAGTGCGCCGTCCGCAATTGCACCAACAAAAACTCATCAAAATGACCGACAGCAGCAATAAGTCTCAGCGGAATGGAGCGCGCTTATACACGAACACATGTTCCTCGCTGCTATCCGATCAAGTTGTGTTCTTTTTGTTTGTACGTAATTGCGGACAAGACACTAGATGAGTCACGCTACTGCCTGGAACTGTGCTGTGCGGAGGCAATTTATTCTTCCTTGACGCACAAGCACTATACAAACATTTACCCTGCAGTTTAGTGCCGTTTTTGCTAGTCTTTGGAATGGTTCCTAAGTCCACACCCGCAGCCACGGCACGCACAGAAATTATTAGTGCAATTGCGGAAAAGTGACGCGGCAGATGACGAATCATACATATGGAGGAGAAAAGCTGCGATAGTGACTTCTTAATGGGATTTAAATGTTTACGACGGCTCGCCTTCACTCGTTAGGGAGTTAAATTGCGTTTTTTGTGCAATTACACCACTACTTGCGAGCAGCTTCCATGCCATGGAGGTGCTGCATAATGAGGGATTGGGGGGGGGGGGTGGAAGATGGGGCATGTTTGTTGCCGCAGTGGGTCGCCGAATTTTTGAAATCACTTTGTAGAATAGGAAAAAATGTTGTTTAGGCCTATCTTTTATTGTTTATTTTTATTATCATCTCTAAATTTTTTATTGGTTTCATATTTAATGTTAAATATAACATTTTTTAGTAGTTTCATTATTCCACTTGGGTCCACCGAGTGGCGGAGTTGCCACTTTTCCCCACGCCCCTGCTCCTGGCTAGCAACTCCAGCGTCCGGCACTGGTAACTAGATGAACAAATAAATAATAAATAAATAAATAAATGAGCAAGTGGAGCAATGATAAATTTATCCATTCGATTCGTGAACAAGTGGTTTTGGTGTTGTGATGCATGGATTCCGCCTGACCAACTTGATGGCGAACGGCAGGGAGGTCCTTTGAATGCACCAATCGTAGGACAGAGGCAACGCCCCTTTTCCCTCGTAGTACAATACACCCCGGTGTGAGACGCGACAACGAACGAGGGATACACATTCGAGAGGACTGATTTTCGAATAAATTGAATCTCGAGCGGATCAAATTTCTAGAAATAATTATTCAAAAAGTCAAGGAACAGTTGTTCGAGACGTCTGAGAACAAAAAAATTGACTACTCGAAAAAAAAAATACGATGAAGACAAATGTTCAAAACGGGGAAATTCAACCGTAGAAATCTCCACGACGCGGCACACTCCGGCGCGGCGCGGTTTTCCTCGGGTAGAGAGCGAGAGGACTAGTATCGATTAGGGGATGCGGCAGGCAGCAAGAGTGGCGCGCCGCAGCGGGGTGTAACGCGCTGGTGCGACCTCGACAGTGCAATCTTCTGTAACCGGTCGTGTCGTCTGGAAAACTGTGCAACTGCAGACTTTCATGATGAAAACGAAATGAGGGTAAGCCAATACCAGCAATGGGATACCAGAATCCAGAAGGGCTAGATTGTAGAGGGTTGGGGGGGGGGGGCGCAAATGTTGGAGTACGCCTAAAAACCGCCTGCTGTTCAAGTGGACATTCCTGTTTAGGCATTTTCCCATTTATAGCTCTAACGCGCCGGTGATTACTCACTCAGGGTTGGGAATTTCTCACTGCAGGACCCATAAAACGCTGCTATGTTACTCTGCAAAAATACCTTCATTAATTCTAATAACGACACTGTGGTCACGCTCTAAGGCGCACCTTTATTTGAACGAAGAAAAAGCCATAAGAAGACATTCAAACAAGTGTGTGTTTCTTTTGTGGCTGACACATACGCGACGACGCTGTTTGCATGGGATCAGCGTGGCGGCGGCGCTTTCACCGCGAAAAAGGCCAGAGTGTTTACGAAAAAGGGCGAAAGTCGAGCAAGTCGCGCTGCGACTCTGCACTCGTCGTCGCCGGTAGCGCGTCGCCTCTGGGAGCCATAAATCGTGGCGAATGAGCCATAGAAACTTAGCTAAGTGCGGCGAATGAAAGCTGAGCAACAAACGGCACATCGGCTCAGCGTGGCGTCGAACGCTCGACACTGTTCGCTGCAGCGCTGTCTTTTTACGATGAGCGGCTTGCTAGCGAATTACGCAAGAAACGCTAAGAAGACACACAATTCCGGAAGGTTTAGTTCCGTTTCCTGCATGGTGCTGCAAAATGGCTTACATGCGCTTGCAGAGATGCTTAATATTTATCTATGGTATTTATCCATGTATTTTGTCCTGCACACATGTGCAATGCCGGTTGATCATTTTTGCACTGCAGAATGTCCCCAATCTGGCCTGCCGCGTCGCACCACCCACGCGACGCGGCAGACCAGCTAGGATGTATGCCTCTTGGTAGATGCCGTTATAGATTTGACCTGAACTTTTCGGAATGAGAACAAAAACACGGAAAACGGTGAAAAATATAAGCAAAACTTCAATACAGGCAATTCCCAACAACCACACAGCACAGTTGGCCTGCCGCTCCGCGTCGGTGGTGCAGCGCGGTAGACCATATGGATGGTACATTCTGATGCAGAAAGGACTGAGCGCCACTGTGCGTTACATGCATCTATGTACATCAGTGACGGATGCAGGAGTGCGTAGAGGGAGGGACACCGTTCCAATAAGGGATCATAGAATTTTTCAAGAACACTTTATAAAGTAGTTTCTAACCAGTTATTATTATTTTTTATGCTCATTTTCTATTATTCAATTATAAAATGAGTATTTTTAGTGGTTTCAATTTTCCATCCTAATTTTCAAAGTAAAACAGACACCAGTTTCTTTTTTCCACACCCCACCCGACGCATTTCTGTCTCCTTCTGTGATGTATGCATATGACACATTGCATATTACTTGCTTATTGGTATTATTCCCATCACACTAGCCAATTGCAGAGCAGTGGCCCCGCCCCGTTTTCCCTCACACCAGCAGCCACGATTGGGTAGGTGGTGCTAGAGCATGGGCTGTATTCACTTCAAAAGATTGGAGGAAGGTTGTAAAGAGCTGTACACCCAATTTGCTGAGCGGGTGAAAATTTTCGTTCGGCTTGTATTCAATCTTTTAGTTTTTTTCCAAAATTTTTTGTTGTATTTACGTGTATGTACCATGGTACATTCATCTTCGTCTACTTAACTGGAGTAATTCCAAAAAATTGTTGGCCTCACAGTTTGCCCTTCACTTTTCTCAAAAAGTGGAGCATTTTTCCATCTATTATAGCAAGCCTGGTAGCCAACTATTCATGTCACCGATGAGCAACCATGCATGACCGAGCCTGCATCTAATGTACCCGTATGGATGTGGCTCTACCAGGCAGCACCAGGCAAATGTAAGCGGTCGATGGATTTTTTCTTTCTGAAATTCAAAAAATCTGATTTTTATCGCAGACACCGAAATTGAAGAGGAGCTCTGATGTTATTCATCTCTTACACTAACCGATGGAAGTGTAAGAGGACGACGCATTCAAAACATCCACAGACACTAACGTTTCCACTAAGAGAGGAAATGAGATAGTGATGCGAACAAAAAGGGTAAAGGGGGAAAACCATGTGGATTAATCGTTATATTCAAGCATCTAGTAGATTGAACAATGCGATACCTTATAAAATCCAAACCCAACCCTAAACTTAACTGATAAAAAGATGTATATTTAGAGAATACCTCCATCTCAAGGAATCCAGATCCAGAAAATGTCAGTGGCTTGGCTGGACAAGAAAGAAAGAGCACATAAAGAGAAAGAAGCAGAACAAGAAGAAAGAGCACACATAAAGAAATTTTCGAACACTGCCATCAAGTCCTACAGGTGGAGACTGTGGCTTCTACCAGATTATCCGAGACAAAGACAGCTTCCTAATTTTTTTTGGGAAGTGACACTGACAAGTTTCCTTTCCGAAAAAAATGACTCAAGAAGGTAAAGGAACCCATAAAGGGAACTTTTTCGAAGATACCGCTTGAGATGCAAAGATACATAGACTCTATATGAGCTGCTGATACCACCAGTACATGTCAAACGCCCTAGGTCGATAACTATTTTGAAGTAGGCTTGGGCAGGGATCCCCATGAAAAGTATGTATGCCTGTGTGCCTCTCCATACATTTGCCAATCCGAGCTTCGGTGAGGGACTACAGAAACTGATGATAGATTCGATAACCCTTTGTTTTAAACTGAATACTGCACAGGAGACACAGCCGGTACATACATAGGATGACCATAGGATTATCCCATATCCGGTTGTCCGTTTTGCCGTTATCCTTGCTTTTGGCGAGGGATAACGGTGCGGATAAGGCCAAAAATAATGGCTTCATTCCGCATATTTTCAACAGAAGATAGTCTCCTCTCCGATCAGTACTATTCTATTTAGCGCGTCAGAATCGCTTATCCGTTATCCGGTCGTTTTTGGCCTATCCGTTATCCGCACCGTTATCCGGGTCGTGGAAAATCCCGTGTCCGCTCATCCCTGGTACATACCCATTCTCCCAGTGCTCGTTTACTCTGTTGTCCTACAAAAAATCCATCCATGTGTTCTTTCCTTGATGAATATCCGGTGGATTGGCGAGAGCTAACACGAGTTTTTGATACAACAGAAAATCCATCTTTGTCACTTGGTTATCAGTCAGATAGGAAATACTGCAATGAAACGAATGGATACACACATAATCGGATAAGTTTTTATTACATAGCAGTGTATCCAAACCTCCAAGATATACCCACTAAAGCGCGGCTATGCTACTGGATAAAGTATATTGGGCACAGGCCCTGAACAGAAAAAGGCTGGCTACTCATACACGTTCTAAGCTTCTGCATTCCTTTTTCACTATTGGATATATTTGAATAAATGAATAAATAAGTGAATAAATAATAAATAACTAAACGAATAAATAAATGAATAACCTTCAAACAAGCAATCCAATTGAATTAAGCAAAGCGCTAGAAGGAAAACGCGGTTCGTAGCCTAAAGCCCAGAATTGTTAAATTTAAGCTGGCAAGAAGATAAATGGTCGGACACCTCGGTAAATGTGACGAACGGAGGAGAAGCGGTTGATGGAAGGCGGTGCAGCTAAATGACAGAAGCCACCGCCTGTGGATCATTTTTGTCACAGTTTAACGCTAATGAATGCCTTTCAAACCGCCGAACGTGCGAGCATCTGCAAGCATTTCCGTGAATTACGCACAGCATGTGTTATTGTTTATTTGAAAGCGCGATTTTAGCTTCTCGTAGGCTGCCGTGCAAGTTTTGAAGTACGTTCACGGAAATTCGTTGGTATTCGCAGATTTTATGTTTAATATAGATATAAAATCTATAAATTACGGGAGAAATGCCAAACTCGAAGTGATGATGGCTGAAAATGGTGTCTGAAATTATGAGATTACCTATAATTATAATGAATATGCTAATGATCGTTCCACTATGGCAGGGAAAAAGAACAAGGGAAGAAATTCTTGGAAATTCCATACCATTACAGCTCTTTTGTTAAGGAAGGAAATAGTGATGAAATTTGGAGAAAACGATGATTACTTCGCATGAAGAATAAGAAAACGGCCCATGATTTATCTTTCCAGTTCTTATGGTTGCCAATTACGTGGTCTAAACTCTCCAGAGAACATGTACTCTCTCGCTGCCAACTTACACAGTTTTCTCGACGTCAACTATATACTCATTTACTCTTTTAATAACTCTGAGAGTGTTACTGCAACTGACATGCCGTACCTCAAAGAAGGTGTCTCTGAGCTGTCACTCGAAGCATCAAAGAAACCTTGGCAAAATCCGTGACGCCTTGTCTTTCAGCACAGACACTTCTCATAGTAAGAATAGCACATGAGGAAATCTGAAAGGATGGCGCTTCCAGCAAAAAAGGGGCCTGTTCCACCCAGTTTCTTGCGATAAAATTTTTCAAGACCATCAATAATATTGTATGGTCTAAAATAACTTTGTTATAAATTATAAAATAATTTTTAATAATATAGTATAGTGATTTTAAAAAATAATCAGCCTACACACCCCTGTAAACCTGCCAAAAAGCACCATTTTAAGCTCGACAGCTTTAAGGAGAGCAAAGGCGGGGCTTCCGTGGGAGTCCGGACATCTGCCACAAACGCCCCTATGTTTGTTGCTCTTCTATGATATGTTGTACATGTTCAATGCCATCGATTCATAACTGTGTGCCAGTATCGATGTGCTATCGATCGGTACCGGACATGTTGAACACGTTATAGGAGCTCAGTCAGCAAAGAAGGCGGCTGGCAGAAGTCACGTACCCTTACACACTACCCCCCTTAAAACATATCCCAAAAATAAGTAGCTCAAAAACGGGTGTTTCAGCAACTTTACAAGGAAATATGTATACAGTTGTAATCAGCGTGTACTGGCGATTCCAATGATATTAAAGGACTCGAGACCTAAGGCGAATGAGACATTTCCTTTAAGCTTTGCGAGAGTGCTCTTTACTAACCAATGGTAGCACAAATTCTACAGAATCTATGAGAATTCACGCAGTGGAACACAAACAAGAAGCGGTGTGTATGCTTGTCGTTCTTGTCTACTCAAACTATAACGAGTGCATGCGTACACATTGTAATGGCCACCAGTTTGAGGGCAAGCAATCGATGAGTAATCATCTATAGTAGAACACATAGGTGATGTTTCACAAAAAAAGATCGACTACCAAGTGCTTTATCACTCATGCTGACATTTGCTTGGTGTGTCCGTAAGAATTTCGGACATTACGGATATAACTTGGAAGCAAAACGGTGGAGTTCTTAGGGAATTTGGAGCGAAAACCACATCCTTGAAAGGTTAGGAATTTGCAGGTGCACATTATTTCCTTTTTTAATGAGGATTAAGTACACATAGTGCTCTAAACAGTCATCAATACAGTATTTTCCTCATCTCAGTCAAGTTTGCAGAAGAACAACAGTAGAATGCATTTCGATGCATGACGCGGGCAGTTCATATCTATTGCTTCTTGAAGCAAAAACCTCCACACTTCATAACCCTTACGGAAAACCGGTCCATGCCTCTTCTGCACTGGCGACTCAATAGCGTTGCAGCGTTTCGCCTGAGACAAACAGGCCACCTTAGAGGGCCATCCGAAAGCGCCGCCGACAAAGGCAATCACAAGCAGGAGTGCTTTCTTTGGCCGAGATGGGTGAAGTGTGGGAATGCACTGCAGATTAGCGGAAGCACTGCAGCGAAGTCGACGACGACAGACGGGATTTTCACGGATTGAGCCCGAAACGGCGATAAGCCGTTGAGATTTTGGCAGTAGCGTGGAAGAAAACGGATTGGATAGAGGGTGATGTTCTCAGTGCTTTTACAATTTCTTTCAAAACTACTCCCAAAATCAAAATCAGTACATGAGTAAAGAAAACATTTTTAATGGATAATATGAAATGTGTTCAAAAACAGTGAAAACAAGGAATTAGAGAAAAGAAAACACAAATATCCCATCGCCTCGAAGAAGAGCTACCATAAATTTTCTACCTACACAAGAATTTCCGGTGTTGTTCTATCTCTCCAGGATAGAACAACATCGGAGTCCTGAGCGGAAAATACGGAAGACTTCAGTAGCTAGTCTCCAGCTAGAACATATTTGGAAAGAGCCTGTAATCCTAAACGCAGTGTTTTGACAGATTTGAACGCACCACCTCTCTAAAAGCTCCGGAATCCTAGCATGCAAGACTCCGTTGACCAGTTTTCATGCAAGTAATACCCCTATATCAGTGAAGGACGCAGAGGTGCGTGGGAGGAGGGGGGGGGGGGGGCGTGGGGTGGTAAAAATATTGTACAAACTTGTTTTTTTTTTGTTTATTTTTATTACTATTATAAAATCTTTGTTATTAAGTATCTAATGTTGGAACAAGCGTTTTAATGATTATTATATTATTTCATCTGGGTCCAGGGAGTAGCGGATTTGTCAATTTTTTCCCAAGAAAATATTTTTTATATTTTTTCGAGTAGGATTCCATGGAGAACCGCTCTCAAACTTTGCTCTCAAACTCTGTCCTTCCGATTTCAATAAGAATTATTTCAGCAGATTTTCTTCGTCTTCAGTTTCTCAACAGATTCAAAAATATATCTTCTAAGCCATAAATGCATTATCATAAATGTCCTTCGCTTTAACGCCACCTATCACAATGGCTTATGTTACGCTTTTTATGAGTTCTCTTCAAGCCTCTCACATTCTAGGAGTATAACACCATCTGCCAGTGATTAGACAGTGGCAGACTCCCAACAGAGTTGTGTCGGTCATGAGAGACGTCGATGTAGTTTTGTTTTGTAGTGTGTAATAACAAAGAATTAATCAAAAGGGTGGAAACTTCTACTAAACCGGATTGGTGCGGCTGCTATGGAATTATTCTCTTACAGCGGGAACGTCCACAACACCCAAAGGACATGAAGTGAGAAATCCGATTTCGTACTTGGATGATGAGGAAAAACTTTGCGTTTAAAAAAAGAAAGAAAAAAACTGAGAAAGCGATGTGAAAGGAGGACATAATGAGAGAAGTGTGTCAAGAGGTGCTCGAATCCGTTGTGCATAAAAGTCCTCAAAACATGTAAGTGTAATTGAAGTGAGTCTCCCTATGTAGGAAAGAAAATGCTTTCCTTCATCCAGAAAGAAAGCAATAGTCTTCGAAGCTTCTGAGGATAAGATCCTGAGAAACGCAATGAGAACGAGGATCAGGAAAAGATGATAGTGAGGAAGAAGGAGCGCAATCACTAGGATCACCTCTCTCCGATGCCAACTCCAGCAGTGTCATCAGTTTCATGTAAGATGGAACCAGTATATGAGTTTTTCCTTGCTCTACGTATGAATTGCATCTTCATGGAACCGCCTCCAAAAGACACTTGTCTATTGATTCCACAAGAAATACATCGAACGAAAGCAAAGAAATCAACTGTTCTCACTCAATTTTCCTTTTTTTTCCTCATCTCGTTTTAGAGATCACTCCTTGTAAATGCTTATATTTTGTTTGCTATTCTTTTACGCTCCAGCTGTCGTATGCACCTTAACTGCATCAATATCTTGATAAATTAACAAGTTTAGGGTGCCAGAATTATCACTTACACTTTTTCTGAAGGAGTGAAAAACCATTGCTGATGCGCGACCTGCGCAAATCCAACTTCTTGTGGGCGGTTTCCGCTGAAATTCTGAGCAAATCCCACTCATTTTCCAGCCGCCCTACTCATCCTCCCTCCGAAATACGCAAAGACGGAAACAGATGGTACATACTTTCATAAGTCTAATAGCTAGAAATTTGGGTACACACCGAAATACAGGGTGCGTCAGAATTATTGACGCACCTAAAATGAATCTGTAGAAAAGACAATATGCAAAAACATTCCAAATAAACATATGCAGAACAAAGCCCATGTCTTGGCGATCCGAATAAATACACTCTTGTTCACAGCAAGCTCTTTCCTTGCTGAAGCACTCACAGAGACGACGAGGGATCGCACAGCCTCTGCGCCGCAACTAACTCAGGTCTACTTTGTCCCATATCTTGAATATATAAGCATTTGGGAGCTTGATGTTTCTGTGGATGATAGCGCAGCTCTTGCTCTCTAAGACTTCCGTATGGGGTCATCCGTGGACTGGAACTCGGTTCACAAGGAAGCCTATTCTCTGCTAAATTGAAGTCCCTCAAGTAAATTTCTTAAACTGGGCCCGTACCACTTTTGTCTCTTGCACAGCAGCCAAGTCCTGCCAAAGTACCTATGAATTCACCTTGTGATGAGAACTGAGATGAGCGAGAAAATGTGCCCTTAGAAGGTTGCTTGAATAAGAAACAAGGAAAGGAAAAATTTTTCTATAGTAAAACATAGATGCCTTTCTTTGGCGGGAACACGACAAGACTTGCGAACAAGGATATGCTTTCATGTGATACTTGGAGAGTAAGACCTGCCCCTTTTCCCATAGCAGTATCGTTTTCCTATAGCTTACCCACTTTATAATATGGAGGAATAATGGACGAACTTCAGTTGCGGCGCATCGGCGATATTCTCTGCTGCTATCTTCATGGCTGCTTTTACAAGGAGAGAGCGCTCTCCTAACGGGAGTGGATTTTTTGTGTTCGCCAGGACATGACCCTCATTTTGGATATGCATATATAGTGGTTTTCAGGATGCTGTTCTTTTTACAGCACAACTTCAGTGCGTCAATAATTATGACGCACCCTGTAAATAGTGTTAGTGTAAGATTGTCTATGTTTTCGCCGCAAGCTTTACATAAGATGAGTATATGCACAATTCTTCTCGGCAAAATTTCAGCATATTTTTCCACAGCTACGCATCCTATCTCGAATTTCACGTCGTTTAAACAAAGAAAGTGAGTAGCTCAACCTTCAAAGAGTAGGGTTGCGTGATGCAGAACTCGTATCTAGCCGAAAAACTCGTTTCATTTCGTTGGGAACCAGAAAACTTGGACAACCGGTACGAGTTTTTATTTTCAAGACTTATTTGGGAGATGAGAGGTCGCACAGGAGTGGGTTCCTCACCACCCAGCGAGTGTTAGCCTTTGGGACCTGCTCTTTCAATTATAGCTAGCTAAAAGTAACCTAAGATTGGCTGCTCATGTGAAAATACTTAACAGTAGCTTATCCGAATTCACAAAGGATGCATGGATGGGGTTTGCTCCGCAGGTCTCGAAATGTGCTCTACATAATTCTTTGCCACCCTAAATGCTTAATTATAAAGCAGGTGAATGAAAAAAGTGAATGGAATATTTCTGGAAAGAAAGTCATGGCAGCAGGTAAGGTTTACCTACTTACCGCAGTAAGTGAAATGACCACTCAACTGGCAAATCACTCGTCAACCATAAGAAAAATAGACATAGCAAGAAGAGACTAGAAGGCAGCAGGTGGCCGACGTTCCCGAAGTGAGTGACAGTTTGCTGTTTTTAGCCGGCTGGCCGTGAAAAATTGCAGCTCGTTGTAAAGCGCGATCGAGCTCGGCTTTGATGGACTCCAGACGAACTGGCGTCTCATTCAAGCCAGGAGCGATTAGTGGCAGGCTATTCACAAAAAGTGACCATTTCAACCAGTGTGAGGTCGTGAGTCAATGGCGGGCATCATTAGAAGAATGAACGCATCTCTTTGAACAGGAATGATTTATGGTTCCTGGATTTTTTTTTTCACAATAAACACTGCCCATACCAATGCCGAGATAGTTATTAAATTGATGGTCTCGGAAATTGCCCGAACCAAAGAAGCCAGAGTGATTCCACAGCGTTTTTCGTTTCTTAGCCTCACATTCGAAATTGCTGTCCACTTTAGAAGAAAAAACAGTCATCTCAAAGAGCCAGCGGCAAAACTTCTACTTCCTGGTACTCGAGGCAACTCTTAGCTGGTTGTCAGTACGGGGTGCAGGATAATGTTTAAAACCCCGTAAAACGTTAGATGGGATGGCAAAAGTGACTCTTCAACGATAACTATAACTGGAAATTGCACCACACCGCCAGAACTCTTCTCAGTTGAGCGGGAATAAAATGTGAAATTTACACCTTCAGAGTCATCAAAATGGTGGAGTATCGGAAGTTCTAATAGATGGAAGTGCTGGAAGTGCGGATACTTAGAATGGACAATATGTGAAAAGTGGACGTGTAGAAGATGTATTGAGCAGTCAAACAGCCTGATAGACCTATAAACTGAGAAATATTAGAAAACACACCTATGTCCTCAACTGGGCCATGTGTGATACAACAGACCACATGCAGGAACTACACTCTTGTTCCGAGAGCAGTGCGCATTTTTTGAAGACTATACTTGCTATGCTGAGCGCGGCTCACGTCGTTTGACTAGATGATGTTATAAAATTATTTATTTGTTTAAATGATTGCTCGAATGATGTGATTCCGGATTATATATCATCGCCGGCCAATGAAATTGGGAATACGGCCAGCTGGCGGAAAACTTCGATAAACGACCTAAAACACTATATTTCTTCGATCTCCAGGAAATGCTAGAATTACAAAGTTTCAGGTCGAAAGTCGAGGGCGCTAAGCAGAGGGAACTTGGAATGTTCGAAGTTTTAAAAATTGAAATTCGGAATTGCACTCATTTATGCTATGAAACAACCGGGCTGGGATTCGTGATGTGATACTTACTTACTTATCTCCTTAGCTCGCGCACATGGGTGACGCCGCTGTAGGTGCCACAAGACATTACAAGCATTTCGTTATTGTTTTCCAGCGACGTCTGTCCATTGCCAGAATCTTGGCCTGCTGCAAGTTCAGTCTGGGAAACAATAGATCTTTTTCTATTTGCTTCAGCCAGGTTTTCTTAGGGGCGATGGCAGGCTGATCACAACATCTCCTTCGAATTTCTTCATCCCGAACTCGGTCTCGTAGAGTGATACCAAGAATTCGTCGATTTTGAAACTTTCCAGTTGTGCATCCAAATGAAGAATTGTCCAGGATTCCGCTCCGTACAACAGTATCGGTAGTATGAGTACCCTGAATATCCTCATTTTCGTGAAAATGAAGACATTTGTTTTGCGATAACTGTTTATGGCGCAGAACAAAATGTCATGATATGATAACCAAGCAAACCTAATGTGGTTAGAGTTTCTGCTTATGTTGTAGACTACACAGTGGAAAAAGGAGCACGACGTAGAAATGCGTTTGCTAGCCTGGTTTCCTCCAATTATGAATTGATGAATCCTGGCCCACCATGGACCTGGTGATAGTGCGGAGAATTCTCAAAGAGGTGAGTAAAGAATATGAGGACTCTTAACTTTCGTTTCCTATAGCACGAAAATATTATTATTTCGTTGTATTGTTATTACCATTACTGCTTGGTGTTCTACTTCGTACTCCCAGAAGCTCTTCTTTTACGAGTAACTCAAGTGGACCACGGCCGCATGCGTACTCCTCACTACCTGCTTGAACGAGGTAGAACAGTGAACAAGAGGATCGGACAAGAATGGCGGTGATATTGATGAAGTGTGTAGATGCGCAGACACATCAGAGCGTAACCTTCACTGCTCTTCATGGAACCTCAGGACGTTCTAGAACTTTCGCGAGAAAATGTGCTTCGGTCCAGCGAATCACTCCAAGGCAAGCTTTTTTCTTGGATCTCGGATCTCTTTCTTCTCTTCTTCTAGAAAATCTTGATTATTCCAGACCTTCGGGTCCAGAACTCCATGTTTAACTCGAGCGTCAGCTTATAGCTGATTCAGATGATTTGATGCTATGTATCTGTGACTTTCCACATGCGATTTCAACCAGCACTGCAGCAGAACGAATCGCGTAACTAACTTGAACAGCAAAACTCTGCCATGTTGTCCAAGCTTATCCAATCACTTAAATCTTTTGCGAAGACAAGGACTATGAAGCTAGCTACTCTACTGAGAACGGATTTGAACGCTAAGCTTCACCAAAACAAGGTCAAAGGTTCAAAGTATCACTGTGTCTAATACTAAGATTGAGGTAGGCTAATTCTGAAGAACATGCAGTGGACAGTGCAATAAATTGACCAAATGTGACGTTGAAGCCATCAGTCGGAGGCAGATTCTCATCGCCTATTCATGTACGAAGAATTGTTGAGAAGTGGACGTGAAAGAACTGCGGCGACTAACGACTGCAACGCAGGAACTCCATAGCTCCAACAAAATTTCATTAACTTTCGAGTTTCAAATGACATTTAGAAAGCTTTTTTCATTGGAATCATCAGCCATATTTAAAAAGGCAATTAGGTTTTTGTGTGAAGGCAGTGGAGGTGGAAGGAAGGAGCGAAAATTGAAATTTGGTCAGGGTACCAGGATAGGAGATAGTTGTATGGGAGAAGGGGTCTCACACCCCGTGATAAAGGTTAACCTCCGATTTCAATAATGAATGCCATCCCTGGAAACTTTTCTCGAAATAAATTTTTCATTCGTAACATAAAAAACACATACATATGGTAATATCATGACAATTCTCAGGATTTGAGTTATGTAATATCTTTGAAGGTTATTTTCACTGTTCGGAAAAACGTTCACATCAGCTTCGACTGAAAATTCCCAACATCCCCAGAATCTGATCGAGAAATGAGATGCAGAGGCCTGAAACTTTTATACAAAACTATAGAACTATAAGTATAAGGAACTATAAAAAAGCTATAACTATAGGTCTAAACTCTATATATACTATAGCTGAAGTATGTATAGGGCAATCTATACTAGATGCGTGCGACTGACGCGCGTGCGTCTATACGATGAAGAATAAGACCCAGTCGCATCACAGTCGCAGTTCAGACGCACGCGTTCACGTCCTCGCGACGGCCGCGCGTTTTTTTTTTTCATTGAAGATGTGCAAGCCACATTGACCGGTCTTTATGTACATAGAATCCCTCGCAAATGGATGCGTGCGACTGATGCGCGACTGACGCACGCAGTCAGTATTAATTGCATTCATGAGGACGAAATGTGTTCTATGAATTCGTTTTCAAGAAAACAAAAACGAAATTGTCAGAAATCCACTCACAGGCAACGCCTGCTACCATCGTCATCATCAGCGGGATGTAAACGCCTCCCACTTCCGCCTCCGGAAGCGGCTTCACCTTGTCGTCGTGTCGACGAACTAGTGTCCTAGTGTCTCGCTGCAAGAAATTACTGGCTCCTCTCCATTATATCCGAGAAATCTTAGGGGTGTCCACTAACTCGGGCAGTACATGGCTCGTATTCGTGACTGTTCTTCTCGCACATTTCTCGGTACGGCTTGAACGGTGGTTTCATTGCTTCACTTCCACATGGACATGGATGGAAGCAGGGTACGTATTTGATGTTAATCTGAAAATAAATTGTATATAGAAGGTACAAAACTATTTGAGACATTATTTAATGGACAAATGCAAAAATTGAGTTAATTCACAGTTTGTTCTGCTTCTGCTTAGGACCTCTTCAGCTAGAACGTCTATTTTTAGCCATTTCATGATATTGAGTTTCCAGTCTTCCAAATATTTTCCCAAAAGTAGTTGTCCTATCAATTTTTCATTTGTTGTTGTTTCTGGTTTTTTTTTATTAACTACTGTATTTTCTAATCCCTAAATTCCGATCTTCCACCGTCTCTAATTAGAGAGTGAACGACCGCGTCCTGATTGGCTGTATTCACAGCGGCTCTGATTGGCCACCTGGTAATATAGTGTGTTTCACTGGGGGACGTAGTTGCGAAGATATTAGAGAAAGAGAGAACGCGAGAAATAGTGCCGTATTCGAAGAGACAGGTGAGAAATGCAGCCATAGGTACGAATACTAAACTATCGTCGTTTTTGAAACGGACTGTAGTAACTCGTTAACAAGATGCTGAGAGTAAGAACAGCGAAAACTTGTATAGGACGCGCTATGTTGTTCATTTCACACCGCCACGCACACGCAACGCAGCCGCGCGCGGCTCCTAGGTGCTGATTGCGGTGAGTCCATAACACCGCCATTTTGGCGGTTTCATTATATCACCTGTTCCTCGATAAAGTCACAGTTATAACTATTCCACTGAAAACTACATAGATTCTGGACCGATAGAAAACACCTTCCTAGAACTCGAATTGAAGAATAAATCAACTTAGAATAGCATTTCCCAACTATTTTTTCCTAGAAAAATTTTATTTTCGTCATCTGATCGGTTGTTATACCAAGTTGTTAACTCTTCATATTTTTCCATGGACACACTAATCCTTTGCCAGATAGCCCCGCCCCCGACAACATACGGCCCTGTGATTGGCCAGCGTTAATGCAGCACTCCCCAATGAAGTTTACACGTAGTACGGCTTTATTTTCGGCTTTTATCTTGAGTAATCTCTGAAATCCAGCTACTCAAATCGCCTCCCACCTTTTTCTCATCATCCCACGAGAAACAACCAGGTCCTTCAGCATACATGTTGTGGTAAGCTTCCTGCAGGAAGGATTGAAGATCACCCTTCTTCTTGGGATCACGTTGTATCAGTCGAGCTAAGTCCAGGCAAATTGCGCTGGAAAAAAATTGAGTCATTCGATTCGTTCTCTTTCAAGAGGATTTAGAGGAACAAGGGAGCTTGCCTGTGTAGCAGTCGACCACCTCCGTCAAGGAATCTATTCAGTCCCAGTTTTCCCCCTATGCTACGTCTCCGTGTGAGCTGTTCATAGTAGAATACTTGCAGTAGTAAGTGACGACGAGCAAATTTCTGAGAGAAGTTGTTGCGAAGGAGAAGATTAGAAAGATCAGGGAGATGATGGGAAACATACCTTTCTCTTTTTCCCTTTGGATTTTTGAGGATCATCTTCCCCGTGAATGAGTTTCTGGTATCTGGCATAATGCTTGTACAGAACGGACATAGCCTGTAAGCAAATGACACAATTTTTTCCGTTTTTAAGAATTCTGCATTTAAGGAAGTAGAAAAAGTCGAAGAAGCCGTTCCTGCTAGCCAGGGGTATCACTGCAAAAATTATTTATACCACGTGCTGATGAGCACTACGTGGATGTGGCTTCCAAAGAATCAATGTTTATTACATTTTTGAACAGATTACCCACAAAGGAGTACTTTACCCTTTATTATAAAAAATAGTGAAAAGTAGAAGAGATACTTCTAGAGAGTTGCTATAATGCATTAGAGAAATTCTTCATCATTGTGAAACAAACAGCCATAGTGATAGGACATCCCAGCGGTAGTCTCAGGATACTCCCAAGTACCACGAAAGGCAGCGTTGTGCTACGATTTCAAAATAGGAAGCTTCAATAATCGCGGCCCGCTCGCAAACGCTGCGACACATGTGACGTGGCGTACTCTAACTGTCTGCGCATCCACACATTACATTGATATCACCCTTTCACTCTCGTTGGATTGTGTGTCCTGTACTAACCTGTCCAAACAGAAAGTGAGAAGCGTGCGTGCGGGCCTCGTACAGTGAAGTTTTTTAGTTTAGTATATTGTTGGTGCGTACTTATTTTCAGGAACCTTTCATAAGCGAACTCTTCACACCTAAGCTTAGATATTCATTGTGCCGGCGTGACAAAAGAAGTAAACAGTAAACGATAAACCCTTCACAAACACGAAAACCCTTTCATCAGTAAGAGCAAACCTCGGTCCATTGTAGGCACATCCGTTCATTTCGATTTATGACACGATTCCCAAAGTAGAATAGCCTTTGAGTGAGCTCCTCCGATGTTTGGTTTGGCCAGCATCTATAAAAAACATTGGATATTTTTTTGGAAAACTGATACAGTTCTAATATCAAGTTTTTCGGATGGACAACCCTTTATTTTTTTTATTAATTTCCGATTAGGCTAAAAAAAATTATGCTAGCTACAGATACAGTTCAAGACAATATCGTCACCCACGTGATGGTGTTATCCTCGCAAGCGGTAAAGCACGGCTTCCATGGTTTGTCTATGCCTTGTCGCCCGGCGAGGAATTGTACCCGAAAGAAGTCTCGCAATTCTTCGCTGATTTCCGGTTGTGCTTCACTGGAATGTTAGTAAACAATTCGGAACTACCAAGGAATTAACTGAAGAAATCCCGGAAGCGATCGATAACTATACATACAAAGACAGAAAAGGAAAACAGCACAGGTAAAACCGAGTTTGTTCTCAAAGTCCTTGCTCTGAATTAGAATGAGTTCTCTCGAATCTTTCCCTTTGTCGAGATGGATCTGCATGCATTATTGAGCGTCATCCAGCGTTATCCAGCGTCAAGGTGTTAGCCCCCCCCCCCTTAAATTCACCCATCTTCAACATGAGCCTGGATGCATCATTCAGGTTACCCAAGGTAAACATGTTGACGCTCTGATAAGGATGGGCAAATTTGTGTGGTGTTAACACGTTTACCTTGGGTAACCTGAATGATGCATGCGGCCCATGGGCATCTGCACTTTTACCCTGGGTAATTTTAATGATGAAATTAGTGCTAGTTCTGTCAGTTAGTGGTGGCTTATCTGGCTTATGTTTAACAGTGTGTCTTTCTATAAAGTTCCCCCTATTCATTAGTGTCATTAGTTGGAGTAACCATGCTCACCCTCTAATGTTGTCCAGTTAAGTTTGATTTTCACCCACATACTTATAGTGTACGCCTACTTCATGCTAAATTACGAGTAGACATTAATCGTTGTGCTGTGGTGCACCAGTTTTCGGTGTATTACATAGATAAATAAATGAACATAAGGATAAGGATAAAGTAGTCGGCGTTAATCAATCCCGTCACGAGGGATGCGCCACGCATTCGACTTCATCTGAGCATCGTAGAGGCGTTGAATACGTATGTGCCCTGTACAATGACTTGCGGGGGGCACCCGATGTACCAAGTCAGTGTTTCATCCTCCCAGACTCCTCTGGTACCAATTTACCGACCCCGGAGGGATGGAAGGCTTGGTTGGCCTCGGGCGGGATCGAACCATCGACCGTGTGCGTGCGCAGCGAGCCTCTTACCACTGCGCCACACGCGCCCGTCAAATAAACATATAAATAAACAAAATGATGCATCCAGGTCATGGAGTCATTCCTCTTATCTGGCCAATGATTTCTTCTTCCGAGTAGCTGATTTCCACCCCACAACAGTTCAACCTTTTAAAATTCAAACCAAAATTTTTATAGCCATTATTAATTATCACGGATTTACATAACTTATACTTGTTAGGCTAGAGTTTGTTTTTGAGGATGTAAAAACAAAGATGCATTCTCAAGAACTATGACAAAGCAAGACTTTATTGGCTGTTTTCTTTAAGAAGAAAAGTGAATTTGGTTAGGAAAAAATAAAAATATTGGGCTGTATTTCGCGCAGGAGCGGACTTTTCACAATAATTCCTGTTTTCCTTTCCCTACAAAAGAATAGATAAAAGGTCCCTCTTGGTAAATTGTTGTTCCACGGGTCATTGCTAGGGTTGTCTTATGCGGAGTTCATTTTATATACTTATTTATTTAAAATACTGACAAGGCGTGCCATTTGTATTCACGTTTGATAATCAGTAATGCGGGACAGAAACAAGAAAAAGGTTTAAGAAAACAGAAAAAAAAAACAAAACGCTCCCAACTATCAAGGGTACAACAGGATTTCAGCTAAGCATATCTATTTCCCTGGCACTTTCAGAAATCTTCTAGCATGCATTCGCTATAAATGCTGTTCGGCACTCTCTTCCTCTCTCTCTCTCTCTCTCTCTCTCTCTCTCTCTCTCTCTCTCTCTCTTTTCGCAGAATTAATCCCTGGCTGTTTTTTTTTCTTTTCGGAAAATTTGGGTTTGTTGAAAAATAATGTTTCAGACTGAGAATTCTTTCTGACTTTGAAGACGTGAAGGTAGAATTTTCAGAGAACCGCAGTGGTCCAGACCCCCTCGCTGCGACACACCACAATATCGAAAGAAGGATGTGAACGGCGGTACTGATGGGATGTGCGGATGCGCAGACAATCAGAGTTCCAAACGCACATGCTGCGGCGCTACGAGCGTGTCGGGACCATCGGGCTCTATCATGCTTCTTGCTCTATCACTTCGGCAGGCATGACAATTGCAAGGACATTTAATTTTTTCTCTAAGGAATTTCTTCTGAACAGACTAGTGTTGTCTCTCATGTTGAAGCCAGAAACGAGGTATTTGACGCTCACTTCCACCGAGCATTGCTCTGCCTAGCCCTGTGGTGTGAATCTTGTCGATTTCCGCAACGCTTACCCTCTACCCACACCTTAAAGGCAAGGTCCGGGCAAAATTCCATCTCCCGAATTCCTACTGGATTCGTAGCCCACGGCGACCTCTTGGACGAAAACTATAGAAAAACCCCTGAAAAGGTCCCACAACAAATGCATTCCATCGACCAATTTTGGTACGGCGTTTGCGGGTTTGCGGCGTCCGTGCTTTCAAATGACGTTATACGGCGCGCTCTACATGCTGTCTGTTGTGGTGTCGTAGGAAAAAGTTCATATTCAGAGAACCGGTGGTCGATTTGATGGGGTGGGGAACGTTTCAAGAAGTGTTCGTTAGGCTCTACGTATTTGAGTGTCTACCGCTGCTTGGTATGCACGCGCGCAGCACTTGTGGGTTGGAGCGCGTTTTCCCACGAGTACCGTAATCCTCGGACGTTTTGTCCCACATCTAGCGATGGAGCTTAAACCGAGGTCTCAAACTTGGGATACATGCTACACATATGGTTTGGACTCCAGAGAGCAAAAAACCTGGGTAGGCAAGATTCTGACCGGACCTTGCCTTTAACCGAACTTCAGATCACTGACTGGCATCATAGAGCTAAGTAGAGATGAGGGTGAGCCATGACACGCAGACTAGAGATAACAATAACGAGGAAATTGCGGAACGACACGGCTCAACCTCCAGGACGATATACGGCTTTCGATTAACTGAGTACCTGTCCTCAGGAAATTTCAGCTCATCATCCTTGATCGGAGTCCATGGCCCAGCAATCACAGTGCGAATACCAGTTTGATGACATCTGAAAATAAGAATAAAAAGTAAATAAGACGTGCAGTACTCAGCAAATGCATATATTTACATATGAGGCAGTGCCAGTTAGGTTTCTGCAGACAAAAAGACTCCAGGAAGGGTGTGGAATCCCCCTCATCTGCTCCCACCCCTCTCTGGAATGGGCCACCAGATTCCCTAAAAGTATTTCAGGAAATAGTTCGAAATTCTGCATTAACCTATTTTCAATCCCTATTGTTGTTCTCTTTCAAACAATCAATATTAAAATTTATAATCAATTAATTCTTCAACAGGTTTTTTCTTGAATTTCAGACGGTTCGAGTCCCCAAATTATTCGAAACCCAGTCCCCCTCCCCCCTCCACCAAACCTAATCGCAAACGGGATTAGGATTCACGGAGGAATGACCAAGAGGAACCGAGATAGCAAACTAGCTTTCACAACCTGTGTCTCCTAATAGGGTGTACTCTACAGGATGACCACTGACGCTAGCCATCGTTGGTTTACGTGGTTAACTTTTCATGAATTCAGGCTCAGAGGAGGGGTACCCCAAACGGCCGTGTGCAAGGAGGCCAACCGCGGCGCGGCCTGGCACTCGGGTTGTCTGCTGCTGGCAGAAGCAGAGAAACCAGAGCTATATACAGAACCTCTGCGTCTCTGACCAAGATGGCCGCATCGCAGCCCCGCCCCTTGCACACGGCCGCCTGGAGTTCCCTATATATCGAAAGTGGCGAAAGTTGAGTATTTGCGCATAGCATTTACTTTTCTTCGCTTTTCTAATATCTCTCCAGTTATATATACCGGTGATACAGTCTATACATATTTTGAATTTTGTGAAACGAACACAGCTTCTTCAGATCATTTTACTGGGATGAGCACTATGGCTATAAAAAAGTTAATTATTCGTAAGAAACCAAGAGGATGGAAGCCTAGAACGCCTCATTACACAAATTCAGCTGATACTGTCATATATCATTGTACATAGATACTGCTACAGAAAGGAAATTCTTACTTTTTTCTTATCACTACGGCTTTCCCGGCCAATCTGGCCTGGGTAAGATGGCGCGTAGTGAGCGTCAGCGAGTAGAGAGGCGTCACCTGTCCAATCGAACGAATCACATCCGGCACATCCAGAATGTCGCTAAGATCTGTGTGGTAGACTTGAAGAATATTTTCCACAAGAAAATCGCCGAGACCATCAAAAAATTACCAACGCGATCGTTCATAGCTTTGAGCTTCGTGTCCGAGATTGTACGCAGTAGACGTGGATCCACAGGTGACAGTGGAGCTGCGTCGAAGACGTATGGAGTCTGATAGAATGGAAAGAACGCTTTGGCTAGGCATAGCTGTTTGATGTCGGTGATGCATGTGTGGAAGCAGGGTGCGCGTCTGATCTAAAAAAAAAAACAAAAGAAAAAAACAGAAAATGTGCACTCAAATCCTTGTCGCTACTGTTATTTTCGTTTTACTGTTGGGCCAATTTATACTTCCCGCGCGTGACATACGAGCGAAAAAGTGTGCTTATTTGACGTGGGCATGTTTTAAGGGATGAAGATGTCCATCTGTTTTCGTCGATTTCACTGGAAAACGCTGTAGAACATTCAAAATTCAAGTGATATGTTGCCAAATCAAGAAATTTGTCTTTTGAATGCAACGTATTGGATTGGGTACCTATCGAAGTTTTTTTTTTTCGAAGAAGGCTCCATCTTGAAGGGGTGGCGGTCATGAAGAACGATAGGTCGTGACAGCTGCCAGCTGCACAATGCAGCCCATACAAAGGTTGCCCGGCCCACCTTGCGTTAGGCGCATGCTCGACTACCCTGTTCGAGGGACCGAAGACTTTATTCGGCTTGGGGCTTCGCAAAATGTGGAACTTCTAGGTCTGCAAACAAAGGAGAAACGCCGCGCAGTATTTCTATGTCATATTTTAGTGAAAATTAAGCATTAACTGTTTCCTTCTTATTGATCCTTACTTAGTGATGGCATAGTCAGTAAAAAGCTTTCAAAATCTGAAACTGAAGCGCTTGGAAATCTCTGTGACCTGACTAGAGGAGGGGCTACAATTGCATGTGATATTGACAGACAGGTTCATGATGGCCAACTATTGCCAGCTATCGTTCTTCCTGGCATACACCCATCTTGAAGGCATGCGGCGTGGGATAATATTTGTTTATTTATTTATTTATTTATTTATTCATTTATTTATTTATTCATCTATCAATAAAACGTATATTTCCTAATCATAAAGTCGGGATCATTCTCAACCATAGGGGGTCGCTTCACTACCGCAACGCAACGTATCCACGACGTGGATTCATCGCTGTTTTGACACGTTCTGACACGCGTTTAAGCAGGTTCCAACAGGTTAGAATGAGTTAATACCGTTGGAACCTGTCAGAAATCACGTAATGCGTGTCAGAACTTGTCAGAATTGCAGTGAAACCGTGTCGCAGCGGTGTTGTTCTGCGGTTGCACCGATGCAGTGATGAATAAGGGCATCCGCAAGTAAAACCCGATTTTCACTTTTAGACGCTCTTGTTCTGGAACATCCCTTATTCTGTACCTTCATTCCTCTACGAAGTCAACATGGGCCCAATTCTCAATATTAAAAGAAGAGATCGGACCTCCTCCTTGTCGCTGTAGAAGCACCATGGTCCATATGGATGATTGTCCGGATTTCGGCAGTAGTCCTCATGCTGTGAGATGGTGGTGGAGAACACCTTGAGCGTGATGTAATCCATAGATGGCGTGGATACATTGGAGAAACTTTCGAGTGGAAATCTCACAGGCGCTTCGTCCCATCGAATGCATGGTTTTCCGCTGCAATACGGAGAGTTTTTTCTTAGAGAAAGCACCCAAAATCATGTGAAATTCATAATAAATGTCGATTGGCATAGTGGCGGCAAAGTGGGTGGGCTGAAGCGCACACCTCGTTGTCTGTGTTCTCTTCACGACTACGGGCTCCCTCATCAATCTGGATAGAAAAGCTATAGCGAATGAAGATAAAGCAACAGAGTTATGACTCTGCCATTGGTCACAACATCTATTATGTTGGCACTTTAAACCACCTGGGGACCAGTTCTCGCCTCCAAAGAAGTAACAAGTTTTTTTCTGAAAGAAGCTGGGCCCGGATGCACCGTTCAGACAATTTATGGTAAACGTAGTGGAATTTACCACATTTACGCACGTTTACCAATCCGTGATGCTAGGTACACCCAGCTGCTGCCCATGGATACGAGATTACCTATCCTTCCAGTGGTGCAAGTTAATGATGCTTTCTGCTATTTTAGCGCCCTGGACTAGCCGGGAACCAGTTCTCGTACACTTAGACCCCTAAAAATACTGTCTATGTTTCAGAATTATGATACCGTTGAGTTTTTTACCCACAATCTTGACGATTCCGAAAAAAAAACTACCTACGATTACTACATGCAACAGCCGTCAAAAACGATTTTAAGGGTTGCTGGGACCAGTTCTCGTTCGAACCCGACGACTCTAACCACTCATGGAAAGCCGGGATAAAGTAGCAAAGTGAATAGAATTAAAGCTACAAAGCAAATTAATGACGTTCGATGCTGTTTAAGCACCTGGAACTAGCCGGGGACCAGTTCTCGTAGATTTGAAACCCCTAATAATAGTATCTATGAACTATAGAAGTTATGATGCTGTCGAGTCTTTAATGATCCAGATGTTCAGATTCTTTTGCCAGAGAGTTTTATGTTCTTAAAATTTTGAGCAGAGTATCAGATAGCTGGTTCAGAGATCTACTGGAAATTTCCAAACTCTCGGTGCCTCTACTAGTTTCGACTTGAAACCTGCTAAGTTTTGGTTTTTTTTGTACGGAAGCTCTCGGAAGCTCATAAAAATGACAAAAACCCTTTTTTGAAGGGTCCGAAAGTGCAGTTCACGGACCACCTGGGCGGAGAAGTACGCGAGTGTGCTGGCTGCCCGCCACGTCTGCAGCGTTGGTCAACACGTCTAGACGTGTCCGATCGATGAGATCAACCGCTTAACGCGTCCACTAGGGTCGACAAACTGTTACAAATCCCGAAAAACTTTCAAAAGTAGGGTTTAAAGAACTTTTTGTAACATCCTAAGTATATATACCGTTGGATTCACCGTGTCGAGGAGATTCGGAATCTGGTAAAAGCTCAGACACGAAAACGAGGTGACACACTGCCTTTAAGGATAATTTATACTAGCTGCATGCGTCAGTCGCGCATCAGTCGCACGCATCCATTTGCAAGGGATTTTCCATGAACACCGGTCAACACGGCATGCACTCAGACAATTTCGGGGGCAAATCCCGTTCCAACCGCCGGCAAATCCCCGACGAAACGTTTGAACGAGGATCAATAGCGGACAAACAGCGGGCGGAAACCACGAATGTTGCGGGCCAAACGCGCTGTCGGGCGAGTCGCGGGCTGAACGCAGAGTCATTCGGGCTAAAGCACCACCGTTGGGGTTCGGCCCGCTATGTGAAGAGTGTCGGGCATCTGCCCGCTTTCTGCGGCCACTGACCGCCGGCAAATTTCTCCAAAAAGCTGTCTGAACGACTACATATTTCGGCTCAATAAGGGAATGGCCCGGTCGGAATGATTGGTTGGTGGTAGTACGCACGTGATAAAGGATGAAGGCAACACCGGTATGGAAGAGATCAGCAGCATGGATGGCCTAGTGGATAAAGCGGCGGACTCTCAGTCGGTCATAAAGAATGGTCAGGTTGGTTCGAATCCTCTCAGTAGTAGAAAAAGGCTAGCACTACGAAACCATGGACATGCCTTGCAAACAGCCATCTTTTCGTATTTCTGATAAGAATTTGCATATTTGTGTTGCTTTTTTACTCCGGTGGATCACTTTGGATCCACAATAGCTTCGAACCCGGAGCTCCTCCGTGCGAGACTGTGCCCAAGCAGTGACCAAGCTGCCAGAGGTTGTCACGGTGCGTCCAGCTGACAGGTAATAGTGGAGAACACCACCTTGTGCGCTGGGTTAGGAGCAGTAGCGCCTGGTAGTCTGCGGGCTCATGGCGGCCTGAACGCGGACAGTATGCGGGCGGATAGGAATGGAAGCCCCGTTTTCAGCGGCCCCACAGCGGCCTGAACGCGACTACTTCTCGGGCGAAAACACCCAAACGCTCCTTTCGACCCTCGCCCCCCGCTCGTTCGGAACGGGATTTGCCCCCGAAATTGTCTGAGTAGATCCTCAATGAAAAGAACGCGCGGCCACCGTGAGGTCGTAAACGCGGGCGTCTGCGATGCGAGTGGGCCCTATTCTTCATCATAATAGTTATTCATGCTTGCGGCGCGTCAAAGTTTACGCGCCTAGACAAAACTCCACGAAGTTTTCGCGCCGACCCAAAGCGGCGAAAATGGAAACGCGGTTCGTTCGCGCGGCAGTCGCAACGGCGAAACTAGGAACATTGCTGATCTGCCAGGATTTGTCTTCTACCTCTCTCCTTTGCACTGTGTATCGGCGCGTAAACTTTGACGCGCTGCAAGCATGAATAACTTTATATAGACGCGCGCGCGTCAGTCGCACGCACCCAGTTGCCCTTTACCCACCCCACCGTCCACGATTGACGTTGGGTGACAAATCACGTTTTCGCCTAGGATGATAACAGCCAATAACAGCCAAGGGAACGAATTGCTTGGCTTACTGGAATGTAAGAGACTGCCAGCCACGATACCATCCCATTCGGTCCTTTGCAGGCCTGCACGTTATCCGGTAGTCTTTTCGCGGTATACCAGTTGTCGTCAACTGCTTCAGGCCATTTTTCTTTCTTAATTAGACACCAACGTAATTCTAACACGTAGCCGTGCTACGATAGCAGCACAAAACTTTACTAACCTTATACATTTTCCTATTTCAGCTTGTCTGGCTTCACTCAGCGCCAGTACATCATCCTTGAGGCAGCCAGAAAGATTCGTTTCCAAAGAGGGCGAGTGCAGCTCAAATCGGCACTTGGTGTCGCAATGATACTCGGGACTATTCAAAATCCAGCCTTCGTTCTTTTCTTCCGCTCCATCAGCTTCTTGAGAGAGAGTTCACGACGGGATTATGAGCTCATCTTTTGCTTTGGACGCATGTATACATTACTTACTACTGAGCAACAGGAAGATTAGAAGAGGTGCATACATTCCAGACGGTCGTCAAGGTGGACAATGAGGTATCTTTTGAGTTCTCAGAGAAGAGTTATCAGAATAAAATCATGTTAGTTTTCGCTTGACGTGGTTAATAGTGTAGCCTTAATTAAAGACAGCACTCACGGAAATCCTCACTTTTGAACTGAGTGCGATGATACTGCCGTGGACACATCTGCCGTTCTGGACATTAAGGTTTCGTCGCGCCAGCTAACGCCGTTGATAGGGAGTGCGCATGTGGTTCAGCGGAAGCTTGTTTATGGAATTCGTACCATTTGCAAGGTTTCGCGGCGGGACCCATCACGGAATATTCGTCCCCGCCGTGGACACAAGTGAAATACCGCCATCATTTCTTTGTTTTTCGCGTGTTTCACGCTACTTCTTCGTTGTTAATGACTTCATCGTCCCTAGAAACCCCGATATACCGCGGAATCTTCGACCCAAAAATTTCCGTGAGTGCTGCCTTTAAGGACAGTTCGTACTAGGCCCAGGGAACTCCAAACAGCCAGGTGAATACGGACGTGGCGCCGCGTGGCACCCTGGCTGTCTGCTGCTCTCCTCGACCGAGAAGTGCTTTGATGACGCTCCCTGCTACTCTCTGCCCAAGACTGTCATGCCGCGGCACTGGTCCGTATTCACCTGGCCGCTTGGAGTTACCTCTATGTGCGTTCGACGTGCATGTCCATTCTCAGTTTCAATGATCATTCGAACATTTGAATAAATCATTCGAAAATTCGGATATTCGAAATTTCTACTTCTTGAGTGTATTCGAAAATCGGATCGCTCTTTTTTACCACCATATTCCTTCCTTGCTTGACAAAACTTGGACAGTAAATCCTTGAAAGATTTAGGTGGAGAGATAGCGAGAGCGAGTTGACTATTTATCTGAAAGTGAAAATCCGGGTATTCAACACTTCTTCTTCCGAGTTGTCGCGAACTCCACAACATCGCGCGCGGCGGATTTCGTCGCGCCCGCGGCGACCGGCGACGCGCTCATTTCGGTGGTGGCACGTTCTTTAGCTTTAAATTTTTTTCTTCATTCATTAGTGTTTATACCTTTGGAGATTTGCCTTCGTCATATTGATTTGTTCATGGATTCATTGTTGGAGTGATATTTGAGATTTGCCTTCGTCATATTGATTTGTTCATGGATTCATTGTTGGAGTGATATTTGTTGTTCTCTTTCTGTTCCATATTCCTCCTTCGTAACTCCCGTATTTGCTAGTGGCTGAAATTTTCAGCAAATCTGACGGAAGAACAATATTTATATATGTTTCAGGCGGCAAAAATGATGGAAGTCGACATTCCACCAGCGGAGATCAACTTGCCGTGGGTGGAAAAGTATCGGCCGGAGAATCTGACTGAAATGATATCGCACGAGGAAATCATCAAAACTCGTTAGTTGTTAAGCCTTTTGAAGACTTTTTGTTTCAGATTCCTGTGACTTTCAGTGACTCGTTTCATCAAGAGCGATAAATTGCCACATTTGCTGTTCTATGGACCCCCTGGAACGGGAAAAACAAGTGCCATATTAGCCGTTGTCAACACCATGTACACACCAAAACAGCGAAAATCGATGGTACTTGAGCTCAATGCGTCCGATGATAGGGGCATTGGTGTAGTAAGGTAAGTACGAGTGTTTGTCACTTTAAGTCCCATCCTTTCATCAGATTTCGTTTACTTTGCGTTTTTTTCATATGCTAGCCGAATTACAACAGAAAGTTGACACTTCTGAGAGCTGTTACAAAATGAGAAGTTCAGACCGGCTAGCAATGATCTTGCCATAATTTCCAGGTGTAAGATAAAATGTGGTTCACATATACATTACATTGAAGGCAATCAACGAGGTTATCAGGTCCTATCGTACGTCGAACCACCTATCGGTGCCGATTTTTGCGTCGAAGAGGGTGGTATAGAACCATTTCGCTTGCAAATTACGATAAGACTGTTTGCTAATAGGTCTGAGCTTTTCATCTTGTTTTTTTTTCTTTTCCTGGTCCTGGGAGTTCCCAATCCGTCTGTGGTTGACTTTTCCCTTATAAGTCCTCATGTCTGTAAGGCCAAGATGTTCAACGAAGGAGAGAACTGGGAGGAGATCTATTGGCTATTTCTGGGGAAATTTCCTCGTAAATCCCACATTCCTCTAAACCCCACTCGTTTCCTTGTGATCGCGGCCCTTCTGCGCTCTCAAAGTCTCAAAGACGGCGAACTTTGCTCGAATTTGACCTAGGCTAGGTGTTTTCCACTCACGTTCAGAGTAAGTTCCGCTCAATTTCCTGCCACATTCCTCACATTTCCTTTCAGTCCTTATCTGGAATGGCCAGTGCGCAGTCACCCGAGTTTTCTCTCTACTCCTAATTTAAAAAAAATATACCTCAGAGTCATGAGTAAGAACGTTCCCGATAGGAACCAGTTATAACTAACTGTGAGCTGCAACGTGTTTCATGCACCAGGGCTACAAAGAAAAAGAAACGCTGAGAATTGTGCTGCATTTGGAGGGTCAACTGAAAACAGAACAGTCGCTAGTACTTATCGTCGCTTCTGGAGCGGTGTTCATAGTCATCATTTTTCTTTCAGTTTTCAGTTAGTTATGTATTCAGAGCGAAAGTAATTTCCTAATAAGAATATTTTTAGGGATGAGATCATCACATTTGCGCAGACAAAGTCGTTACACATCGACAAAGCAAGTTCCACAGATCTCAAATTTGTAATTTTGGATGAGGCTGATGCTATGACAAAGGATGCTCAGAATGCACTCAGACGGTAGTGTCCCGCCACAAAACTCGAGACTGGCTTCAAGAAAAAAAAAGCTTTTTTCAGGGTTATTGAAAAGTATACGGCTAATGTCCGATTTTGTATTATTTGTAACTACCTCTCGTCCATTATTCCTGCAATTCAATCCAGGTTAGTTCGCCATTTTCTAGCTATCATATAATCAAATTTCTGGAGCTCGTTAGGGTAAAATGTGATTTAGGTGCACCAGGTTCCGTTTCGCCCCGCTTTCCCTGGATCATATTGTCCCGAAGCTCGACTACGTGGTACGTTATGACCGGTTGTTAATCATCCCGCCTATTCCGCTTCTATTGCCTCATTTATGGGCGCCTTTTCAGATTGAGCAGGAAAAACTGACAGTGACTGATAGCGGCAAGGAGGCGCTTTTGAAATTGTCATGTGGAGACATGCGTCGCGTGTTGAATATCCTGCAGGTGCGAATGTTTTGAATCGGTTGTGAACCATTCATTCGCTTAGCATTGTACTTACATTGAAGAGATATCAGTATTTCAGAGTGCTTCAATGGCTTTCCCTAAAATTGACGAAACCAGCGTATACCAGTGTGTTGGCCAACCGACTCCGAAGCACATAGAAAAAATCCTACAAACGCTGATGAACGACACTTTTTCTTCGGCTTGTCGAAGTGAGCATGACCAGGCATTTCTCTTTTTTTGCTATTGTCGTTATCTATAAATCTTGTAAATGAGCACTGATCTTTCTTTTTCAGAACTGCAGCAAGACTGTGGTGGGGAAGGTTACGCTCTCGTTGATATCATATCTCGGTTGCATGATATCATATTCCAGCTGGATCTTCCATCTAATGTGAGTTTCGTCGCGAGTTGCATTTATAGTAAACTGTTATTATGTTTTATTGGAATTTTTCAAATTTCTTTGGCTGTCTGAACATTTCTGAACCGGTAGAAAGATGAAGACGCTCTCAGGAACATTCTCGCAAACTTTGTCTTTTCGTCTTTTTTTTTTCGAAAGGAAGCTTCTTGGAGTTTTTTTCCTTCTTTTAAAGAGATTGCTTGTTGCTTTGTTAGCTTAGAAGAGAAAGTGAGCAAGTGCTAATTTACCTAATTATCTCTATTTCTGCCTTATTTGGTGCAAACACTTTCTTACTGCGCTAAACTTCGTCAGTACTGTTTAATCGATCGAAAAGAATGGAAAGAAATGTTTGGTTCGCCTGGTCACGTGTAAAAATTTTTTTCATCTGTTTGTTTTCTAGTTATGTCTTTCACCTGTGTGCCTACAGTCATTTCCGTATGCTCCCACAGGCACATTCTTTTTTTTCTTTGAACATTGAAGCCTATGTAGGCATGGTTTTAAAATGCTGTTAATTAGGTAGTTCTATCTGAAATTTACTTATTAAGGTAGTTTCAAACAGTACAACAATGTGTTTGTTCCTAGGTGGTTCCTATGTTTATGTAAGGTGAGTATTTCAGGTGGTCACATGTTTGATTAGTGCACTTGCGGACACCGAGCAACGATTATCTGTTGGAGCCTCCGACAAGATACAAATAGGTGGAATAGTAGCAGCATTCATTCGTGCCCGGAAATTGATCAAAGAGGCTGCAGCGAAGCAGTGACGGGTCACGTAGTTCGCAGTTTGTTAGTTTTTACTCTCTGTTTCGGTGATTTTTTTATTTGAATCCTGTTTCATTTCTTGTTCTTTAAACTAATGAGATCTCTTATATGCTTTTACTTGAACATTCGGTTGTAATTTGGTCTCATCCATTACAATTACATGCTCTTATAATGTTTTCTTGCCTTGATTACTGCTTTGGACAACCTTCATGATGTGCTCCTTTGCCATTTTTCAGTAGCTGAAGTACGCAAGTGAACGGGTGTTCCGTAGCCACAGTGCACCTTAATTTTTTTCACTTTGTCTTCACTTGTCTTTTTTTCTCATTTTGCTCTATGTTGACAATGATGTTTTCAGGTTCTTTTTCCTCTTTGAGTAAACTCTTCTAAACATGTCTTCTGTGCTTGTTTTCTAGGTTGATCACCTCTCGTTTTCGAAGGTTTACTAGCTAAGAAAATCCTGAAATTATTCCGTCTAGAGAGCAGTGGCGGACGCAGAAACTCGGCAGAGAGAGGAGGCGTGGGAGAGAGGAAACTAGGGGGTCTCCGCCGTTTTGGGGACCCAGACGGAAAATAAAATTAATAATAATATTAATTATAATAATAAACAATAAATAAAAAATATATTAAAAATAATAATAAAAATAAACAATTAAAAATAAACTAACACAAGATTTTTATTTGTATTGTAAAGTAATTTCGAAAATTTGGCGACCCATTCTATGGGGGGGGGGGGCGCGCGCCCCCGATCCTGAAATTATTCCGTCTAGAGATATATTTAGTTCAGAAACCATGCAGAACAACAACCCTATGGGAAATCCGGTACGTCCTTTCGAGTCGCTGTTTCATCAATTTGGTTTTTACATGTTTGCAACCAAATATACCTTTCCTTTCTATAGTTGACACATAGTTGCTTTGCTTTCCCTTGTGATAAATCGCCACCCAAATAGTTCGCTTCCAGAACATGCCTCCAGGCGGTTATGCTCCACCAAATCAAGGTCAACTACATCAGCAACAACCAGGGATGGGTTACTATGGGCAGCCAGGACCAGGACAACCACAGCAAACTCCAATGACCATGCCTGGCCAACAGATGATGAGTGAGTGCAGTTTTCTAGTGAAGATTTATCTAGTTTTTTTTTATAAATGTATCTTGTTCTTTCGAAAAATTTTCTAGTGGTTATTCAGTTCTACTTGTTTTTAGTGGGAAGTGGTTCCTCTGGTATGTCAATGAGCTACCAGGGCGGTGTACCACCAATGATGCAGCAGCAACCTGTACAAGGGGGTCCACAACCTTCAATGATGCAACAGGCAATGTTTGGAGCTCAAGGAGCTCTCGGTGGGTAGCCTTATCTGAAACTCTACCTGACCAACTGATAACATAGTTTCCTTCGATTTCTTCCCCATTCAGCTTCAGTTTCTCGGCCATATTCTGGCTCAGCCACTGCAGCACCAGGAGGTTTTTCTGGATCCTCATCAATGCCAGTGGGAATGGGCGGAGTACAAGGACAAGGACCGCCATCATATTCTGGACAGCAGCCACAACCACCAACGCAGCCACAACCATCCGCACCAGGATTCGTTCCACAACAGCAACAACAACAACAGTCTTCTGGGGCACCTTCGCAGCAGGGATATGCTTATGCACATGGGTAATTCGTTGCTTCTCTAAAACTGGCCTTATTTCTTGCGTCATTTTGGATTTGCTTATCATGAATCTCGACATCTTCTCTTTTCTTATTTCCTTTTTCTTTCTTTTTTTGAGAAATGGAGTAGCTTTACACAATATTGATCGATGAGGACTACTGTCATCCTTGTGTTTTTGGGTAAAATAGCCACCGGAGATGGTTAATCACCTGGTAGAAGGGGCTCTTTCAGCACATAGTTACTTTACTTTACCATCCCATAGTCCCTGTATCTCTCTCCCTCTCTGTCCCCCCGGCTCACTCTCTTTTGTTCTCTTCTCTTCATTGGCATTCTCTTTGCGTAATCTTCTTCCTGCTGCTTTTTGTTTAGAAGTAAAAAATCTTTGTTCATCTTCCACCCTACAAACTCAAATTTTCTCAACAAAAACGCCGCTTTTTACGTGTAATCTGTTGCAGGGCTGGCACCGCTGCAGGATTTTCTGGTAGCTCCGGTGTTGGAGCTTCAGCGCATCCTAGCACCAGTGCTGGAGCTCACCCAATGAGCCACCAAAGTGCTCCGAAGCCTGTCAGTTATTTTTCGTTGTGAGGGAATGTCATATATAGGGGGTAATCAAATTGAGGTTTCAGGATACGAAAAAGCCTCTGAATCCTCCTCCGTATTCTCCACAGATATTAGAGCATTTGGACCAGTTTTCCGTCGGAACGCTGACGGTAATTGGCCGAGAACTGGTCAGCGAGCTCACAACAAGGTGTGTCATCATTGTTCTAGCTCATATTGATGTCCTTAACGATTCTTTGCAGGACTCACAGCTTGTGTATGTCGCTGAAGGCGGTTTCAGAAAGGAAACCGCCTGTGGCAGGTGATCCCGAGCAATTGTTGGAGTACTGCCAAATGTTAATGGATAAACTTGTGGAGATCAGGTAACCGAAGCAAAGTTTTTGTGACATACCCACATGAATTTTGTATTTCAGATTACGAATTGAGAAGAAAGTTGGAAATAAAAGGCTGAACACTGCAGATTATATCAGGAGGATGAGCGACATGACACCGCCTGTGGACGATGCACCACTGGAGTTGAAGGAGAAGAGGCAGTTATTCGAGGAAAACAGGTAAATGATGACAAAGTTCATATCCTACGTTCTTTACAGATGGTTGTGGATGAATTATCATTTTAGAACCAAATTGTGCACTCTAAACAACGATCTAAAGATGCTGGATTGGATGGCAAGCGTCACTGATCCAAGTCTGTTGAAGAAGGTTGATAAGATGGCGACATCAGTACGGGAGAGGGAATAATTTGGATATTGGCATGTAATTTTTGTTGTTGTGACGTACTGCCACTTTGTTGGGTTTTTACTTCTTTTTAGACTTGTTCCGAGTGATCTCTAGTGTGTTGCCAAAATAAACTTTTATATTGATTGTTATTTATTTGCTCCAAAGGTTCAAACGACCACGAATTAGTTTCTACATTGTGGAGCGAAATACTGAAAGGTAATCCGATGAATGCTTTGTTGATATTCGTCCATTCTTCCTATTTCCCATCATTCCATGCACCTTGGTCACAGGTTACGAGCCAGGCCATCCATTATATGATTTGCAGCGCTCTGTACTTCGAGCATTTTTCCATATCATCTTTTTTACATATTTCAATTTATTCAGTGGTCATTCTCTTCAACAATAATCGAACAATTGAATGTGGAAACATAGAAACTTGAAAATGAAATAGAATTTTGCCTGCCCCCCCCCTCCAAAAAAAAACCGCTTTGGTTAGGTCTGTCTTTCATTTGCTATTGGAGTGCTTCTTTCGACCTTTTCCGTGAGTGTTCCATAAGTTATTATTTATGTTATGTTGCTCTGATTTCCTTCCAACCTTAGAACTATCCAATAGTTCTCCGACTTCTCTACTAATGAGGGACATATTTTTTCGACAGATTTTTTTTTGCTGTAATCATTTCGGAGTTGCCGAATGTCGCATGAGTTGTATGAAGCCAGTTTCTTTTTTTTCTGCTGGGATTGAACTGGTTGAACAAAGAGGGCTCTGAGGTAGCAGTACTATATCTGTGCGCTCGGATTCACAGCATCACTCAGTGGTGTTTTCTTTGAGAGTTTTGTCATGAGAGAGAAGTGAATTTGGGAAATCTAAGCGAACATGGTATTGTTTCGTGGATCTGCTCAACTCTGTCCCATTCGTTGGGATTTGAGGATGTGGGTCTAGATCTTGAAATCACGACATTCTCAATCGAATAAGAGTCGTGAATCCGTTGCATTTGTAAAACCAGCCCGTAGTGGCAAAAAGCAATAGAACAGGTTGGTTGGTTGTGAATAGCCGCAATTAATCCACCATTGCGCTCCGTACTTTTCTTATATTGAAGTGGCGGCCGACGAAATAGTGGGAGCTCTTACATTCCTTCCAATTCACTCAGCGGTGACGCTGTTGATTAATTTCACTCCGCTTGGCCAGGGTTTATTCTGGAATTAATTCTCCTTAAACCTTCTAGCGGGTTTTGCCAAGAACTCTCTCTTTGTTGATCTGCATGAAACAATAGAGTATCCGTTTAATCTTGATTACTACATCATCATCAGGCACTTTCCAACCATGGAGGTAAGTCTTGGTTTTCGCGGACATCTATTCTTTTCTTGTTCGTCCAGTTAACCGTGATTCCTCTGAAAATCGTTTGCTTTACCCCGGAGTAATTGCCGAAGCGGTTTTTTTTTCTTCAGTTCCCATGAAAATCCAGTAATGCTTTACGTTCCGTCTATGCATCCCGTCACAAAAGCGACAGTAGGTGAGTAATGTTTAGGTGAATGCTGCATAAACTTGCGATTTGCGCAGTGAAAGGTGGCCATTCAAGCTGTGTTTTGTTAATTCGGTTACAACCGAGTTCCCGGCTCGTAACTTTTTCCCCTTATTTCCGTTCGACTGTAGTGCCTTTCATTGGAGACGATAGTTTGAGAGACGCTACAGAGAAGAAGAACGCCTGAATTTGAGAAGGTGGCGACAAGGGCAGGCAATATGCACAGTCCTCTAATATTGTCCCTCGTGAAACAGGCTATCAGTTAGTGACTATCCCTTAACATTTTGTGTGTGTTGTTATGCTTCGAGTAACTTCTTTTTGTTATTCTAGAGATTTTGTTGATGTTTGCATAACACTTTCTGAGGAGCTCCGGTAAGGGTAAGGACGAAGCGGACAATTTTCCGTTCTTTTTTAAACCTTTTTTTCAAATTGATTGCTTATTTATCATTTAACTATTGACAAAATTTCGATGTTATCGCAACACGTTCTTGATAGATAAAAAAATACTAGAACGGATTTGTCATTTAAAAAAATACTAGAACGTATTTGTCATTTTTCTGTGAGTAGGTGTTTTCTCATAAATTTCATTGCCAATTTCAACTACGCATTCATCCCGCTGATTTCTCTGTTCAGTACACAGCCTGAGTGAAGATTGATTCTGCTGTGATTTTTCATGACTCACTATCCACGTTGCGTTTTTCTTTCCGTTTAGTCATATGTTCAGTTCTTCTCATGCATCATCGTTTAGTCTAATATTTACAGTCTCTTCCATCTTACGCATTTGCCGCTATCCGACACTTTGACATTATTACTTTTTCCTAGAAAATGCCTAAGACATCTATATTCAAAACTCGGGTTGGAACCGAGCTGCTTATGGGAAAAGTAGTCAAGCTTAGCAACATCGGGATTGATCGCGTTCCATGTGCGCAGGTAAGTCCCTATTTCGAGCAAGATTCTCCTCACTGAATTGGTTGCTTCAGGTGAGATGCAGTATGAACGAGTTCAATATATATTTGAAGAAGTACTTCGCACGCTCATTTGAATTCTGGGCATTGGATAAGTAAGACTTTCTTATTAAAGTCATATCACATTTCTTATCTATGGATTTGTAGTCATTTATATTACATTTCATATTGTTATTCGCGTCCTTGCAGGCAATCAAAGGGAGAACTTGGAGACACCGTTCTGATACGAAGGATTGGAGTGGATGAGAGACCGACAACCAACGTAGCCCATGCTATCGACCGAGTAGTGTTCAAATATGGTGCGTCCAGCTTTTTGCCAATTGTTTCGTAGTATTTGTGTGTATCTCTTTCAAATAAATCCAGTTCTTCTATTTCAAAAAAAAAAGCGGAAACGGATTGAGCGAATTTTTTAAAAATCAATTGAAGTTTTTCATGATATTTGCGCCCTAGTCTTGTAGTAGCTGTTCCCTGACTCATTGCTTTGACAGCAGTTAAGAAAAACTACTAACTTCCTCATTGTATAGTAGAATGAGAGTTGCACGCCTTGGCTTTGCACTACGGTAACAGCCGCGAAAACAGCTTAAAGACACAGGCTTCGAGGCTATGAATGGCAACCTTTTTTGCTTTCTTCTCTCTTTTTGTAACCAACACCCCAGGTTTTCAGGTAATATCGTTGATCCTGTCACTGGCAAACGAGTAATCAAAGACGAATTCTCCGATGAAATTGAGCTACGGAAGAAGCTTGTTGGAGAAATTATTGACGCTCCATTGGAACAGGTGATGCTGCTTTGTCATTGCCTTTCGTTACAATTCTCTTATTTTTTTCATTTACCTGCTCTCATTGTGCGCCAGAGTAGTATGTTTTTCATTTAGTATGTAAAAACATAACAGTATTCGTCTTGTAACCCTTTTTCTCTGCATATATAAATTCGAGTAAATTGTATTTGTAACTTTAGGACGCTTTGTTATTTGATGAACGACGAGCTATTCAACATCAAATATTGGAAGAGAAAAAGGCTACCCTTGAGGATGAGAAACCTGTTTCATAGTCATAAAGTGTCACCTATTCATGTTCATTTTTTGTTCTCATAGGATAATCTCCGTTGTTAGGTTTTTTTAGACGTGCGTAGTAGTAATGTATAGGATTTGTTATTTGTTATTATCCGAAAACTTTGCGAATGTATGAATGAAAATTGGCCTGGGACACGAGATTTAGCAGAAACTGTGTTATTCTTGTTTATTTGCAACAGTTTTGTGCGGCTAAAGTCTAGGGATTGCACTCTATCCCCTACATCTTTGCAAAGGTGGCGATGGAGACGGAAGATCTATCGAAAGCAAGATTTGTAAAGGTGCACAGCTACCTCGAGGAGCGAGCGGCCCAAGTTGCTGATCTGCTTCAGGTATGTTCCCGCAGTTTTTATGCTGGGAGTGGTTGAAGTTTAATTGTTGTTCAGGTAGTGGATAACTCGAACCTTGTTTCTGGCGAAGTAACAAAAGGCCCACGAACTGCTGCACAGCGACTGCCGCGTCATATGAGGAGGTAGGTGTCGTTGTTTTGATTTGGTGAGTCTTGACTCACGAGTTTTCCCCTAAAGACAGTGATTCTTCTCTGAATTGTTTTCGAGATTGAGGTGATGCTGATTGCAATTGTTTACATATTTTCTTGCAAAATTGGAGGAGTACCCGTTTTTACGTTTTTTTTTTTAAATTTTTGGAGGCATTTTATATGTGAATGCGAGGCATCTGCTACGATCCGTCCGGTGTATAGGCGACTAGCGTCTGAGGGTCTTATGTTATTGTAGTAGTTGCCTCGCATACATATGCAAACTCCCTATATAAACGGCTTGAAAGAAATTTCTCCATTTCTTCGTAAAGAATTATGAACATTATTGTCATCGACGTTGCCTGTACCGTTTAAAATTCTCGAATACTATTCTGAAATGGCGAACTGCCTCTAACAATTCTACAGTTAGAACCAAATAGTTGTTCTCCTATTTTCGGGCAGCTATAATATCTATGTTTTTTTGTAGATGTGGGTTTTTTCTGTAGTTTTTTTCGTATTCAATGCTCTTTTTGGGTGATTTAACGAGAAATTTCCCTTACACCAGTTTTGTGATAGAATCTTGCATATGTTTTTTTTAAACTTTATTGTCTACTTGCATTATCATCTGCAAAAAAAAATCCAAATGTAAACGATATTAAATGTTCTGTTGACGGTTATTGATTTCTGGAAGAATTGAGCTCAAAAGAGAAGTTTAGACGAGCAATGGCGTATGAAGTTCGCCGATTTCCAAAGGGTCTACGGAAATTTGCTGCACCATTCCTTGCTCTGTCGAAGCATAGGAAAAAACCACCAAGTCGATTCTTTCGTCGAAGATCTCGAAATTTGCTCCTGGTTAGAAAAACTGCATCGATTTCGTGTATGTCCCTTATTTGATGCGATTATTGTTTCCTCCAGAATTACATCCGACGGCAACGTCGAATGGTTTGGCTTGAAACACATATATGGCATGCGAAGCGGTTCCACGTCGTTGATAGGTTTGTTCCGTATTTACGAAAGACACCATTGAATGAAGCGGAAGGCCGCTGGATGACTAATCGGTTCCAGGTGGGGATATCGACTTCCTGATCGAAGTTTTCAACGCAACTTTCGGCCCTGCTATCGAGACTCTGTTAGACATTGTACAGTTCGCGACAAAAGCTACCTTTCATGTATACTTGTAAGTCTGTTTGCCTGATTGGTTTTTAACTCTGAGATGAGTTTTTTTTTCTAGATTTCTCACCACAGTCAGGAAGAGCTGATTTCCTTGCTGAATCCATTGTGTGTAAATACAGTCAGCCCTACATTTACGTTCAAGAGCGGTTTGAATGGATTGTATGAGGTGTGTTGACGACCAGTAATCTTTCCTAAGTTTTTTTTTTAAATTTTAATCTTAACTGTGTTCGCAAAAGCTCACCTTCAATTCTTCTCTGTTACGGCCTCTGTTCCATGTTCCAACGTTTTTGTTTTGTTGGGACGTGCATGCTTTCGTGTACTTTTTCTACTGTTGCTCTTTTATTTCGTCATGGGAACTAGTCTTGAGCCTCATAATTGTTATTTTCTGCTACTATATTTCTTCTATTTCAAATCCGCTTCCATGGAGAAAAATGGCTAAAATCTGCCTCTTGATTTGCGCTCGTTCACGATAGATTGATTCCATTGTGACGTCTTCATGAGTATAAATTACCCTTAATGGTGCACTCCAGCAAAAACAACCCATAGCCAGTTGCAAGTTAAACGTGTTTCCTCCCTGATCATATCTTCTCATGTGTTTTCTACTTGCCATTCGAAAAGCGATTGTGTCATCTAGGACGTATTCAGACTGTTATAGTGAACCTTGAGGTTACTTAGGTGTTTCTAAGAAAGTTATGCAGTTCAATCTGCTAGGTTGGCCTTAAAAATGTATTAAAATAGAATTTACTTGCTTCTTGTAAGCACGACCTGCACGACTTTTCATGGTTATGTGTCGTCGTATTTCTTCACGTCACCCACATTTAAGCCAGCACATTGAGATTATCCCTCCCACGAATAAGCACCTTTTTTTTTCAAGGTTTCGCCAACCTTTCCTTCAATCACAGCTTGCGATTTCCCAATTCATTTACTAATAATTTTTTTGGGTGTCTTTCAGGTAGCCACCTACCTCTATCACCCAGGACAGCATCCTAACGGGCTTATAGGACCAGCTCGCTTCCAGTGGAGCAGGGAAGAGTGGGTTGTTAATGCTGTGTAAACATTGTTCTACTAACCAGTATTGTCATTGGATGGTTTTAGTCAAACGTTTTATTTGGCTTTGTGGATTCATCCTTCTTGTCGTGATGAGGTCTTTAATGTTGTTAAAGAGCTTCTGGAGCTTGTAAAAGAGGCAGACATGGAAGAAGGGGAGGTAAGAGGTGACCCTTGTTTATTTATTGGGCAGTTTTCGATATTTTTGGCTTTCAGCCGGTTTCTTTTCCCAGAACTGTGGAGGAATGGCGACTCAGTAAAATGCGTGTACACACCGATACGTGGATTGGAAAAAGTGGTGTGAAGGTAATCATTGACTTCCTTAACCTGTGTTGGTGCAATTCATACGCACAATCTCATTTTGTTAATTAAGGTACAAGACCTACGGGACCAATTGGTTCGATTCCGTTTGTACGGCCCTTTAGCGCTAGCTATAGTTTCCGATGCATTGAAGTTAGTTGATGATGAGAAGGCAGCGGAGTTCAGGTAAGCGTGATATAAACGGCTGGGCGTACTGCCTACATGTGATTTTCATGTTCTTTAGGGAAAACCATGCTGAATGGCGTGAATCAATCTCAACACTTCCTCCTGGAAACGCTGTTGATGGTTCACTTTTTTCTTTACTCGTAGAAGACCCACGAATATCAAGACCGAGCGTTAAACAGGTCTTTTTGGTGCTATTTTTTGTTTGTGTTCAATATTTATCGTTTTTGTGATGCCGCTAATATTGCCTTCTAATGTTGTCCACATTTCAAGGTTCCATGTCCTGAGAGTTCTGATCCCTCATCAGATACACGTGCCACTATTCAAGCTCATTTTTGGAGCAAAGACGTACGGATGAAGGCTCTAGCTGACAGGTATTATTTTTCAATGCTTCTCCATTTAGGTGCAGCTTTCACTTAGTTTTAAAGGCATTGATTTCTTCTTTAGACTTACTGATTCTGATTTGAATAAGCTGAAGGGAAAATCTCTTGGACAAATCAAGGAAACAGCTGCGAAGGTGTGACCACTTTTTTTGTCTTGTTGATATAAAACTAGCTATTTTGCTATTTTTTCTAATTATTCTTCTGCTGCATCATTGCCTTTACAGTGGCAGCTCAATTCTTTCCTTGGATTTCTAAGGTTATCAGCTTCCCTCTATGGAGTTTTTTACTAATTTCACAGCACTATGGCTCTTATGGCTCAAAAATGTTTGGAGATGGGCATCCTGGCCCCAAAGCTGCTTTAGTTGATTAACGCTGACAAAGTCTCAAGGATAGCCTTCCTTACCGTGGCCCCAAAGCTGCTTTAGTTGATTAACGCTGACAAAGTCTCAAGGATAGCCTTCCTTACCGAGCTAGTCCTCTGGAACTAGTTTGCATTGTCATCTCCTCGGTGTCTTGCCTGTGCTAGGGCGTCTATCTGGCGCTATGCAATGTTGCATTGTCATCTCCTCGGTGTCTTGCCTGTGCTAGGGCGTCTATCTGGCGCTATGCAATGTTTTAGACTTCTTGGTCATTATCTCTGAACCGAACTCCTAATCTCAGTTCAAGTTTCTGTTTTGGAGAGAGCTAATTATTCCATGTAACCACTAACTCCTCGAGACTCTCTTCTGTGAGTTTCCGAAGCCGACTGCGCTTTCCGTTTGATTAGTTTCCACCTTTTCAAATCATTGCGTTGTTATTTTTGCTATCCTAGTGTACTGCCATGTAGTTTCTTTGATGAATTGGTGTAGACCTTAGAAGTTCTAAGGGTCCCCGCTTAGTTCTGTTTTTAGCCCAAATTTCCTTCCGTTTTCATGGCTTTGAACCAGTCACTTTCAGAGATTGCAGTTGTGCTGCAATCAAGAGCTTTTGTTTGTTATAATTGTCTTTATGCCCAGTACACCTCAGTGTTTCTTAACGTGAGACTAGTTCTTAGGTCGATCACAAAGTTTTCGGAATATAATAAATCTGTTAAGAACCTCTCCGTGAAGAGACATTTTTTGTACCTTTTTTAAAATTTTTCTTGCACATCATGTGGTGCTTTTTTGTGGCGCTCACTTTTTTCACTTGTTTTTTTTTCAGAGTGGAGCTTCCACGAGGAAATTTTCCAAATTGCTGCTTTTTAGGTTCGAATTAGGTCATGATGTGCAAAACGCTGTCAACATAGTACTCTAAATGCTTAAATACTTTACTATTGCTGAGAAATTTGAATACATGATGGTAGGAAGTTATGGAACTACTTAAGAATTATTCCTGGTTTTCTAGTGAATTAGTGTCATTGAACATACGAAAGCAAACTTGTTTGTGCACAGGTGGACATTACTCGATATAGTTGCTAATAGCTTCATTGCCTCTTGTTTATTCGTCTTGAGAATTCGTCCACAATCTTTGCCAAAACTTTTTGGCTTTGTCCAAAGTATTATTCACCGCCCGTCCACTTTTTATCCTATTTCTAGCTTTTACACTCATTTGAAAGAGCATCCAAAACTCTACCAAAACATGCACACATGCCTACTATGAGACATACATACATACAGACATCCTACAAATTTTTGAGCTTTTTTTTTCGGATTTGTAGCTAAGCCACGCCCCCTTGGACTCGTTACACCGACGGCATTGTGACAATTGGACAGAGCTCAACGAGAAGATCACATATTTATATACATATATGCCATTAAATCCACATAGAGGTCCCTATTACAGTAACTGACTTCACTGCTTTCCAGATGGCATGAATTATTGTTTAAGTTCTGTGAATTGTGGGGTAAACCAGCGAATGTTGTGATGTCATGTTCTTTTGACTTTTCTCTGTCTCGCGTATCTGTGTTCTTCGGATTTATAGAGTTGAATATTCTCATGTGACAGGGTTCATATTTGCTTGTCAAAACAGCCACATGCACCAGACGAGGGGCTGATGTAGCGCAAGAAATTGTATAGCAAAAACTCCACCCCGTAATTTCTTGCTGCTGTTTAATGTTTTCATTTCTCGTTGACTGCCCTAGTACACTAGTAAATTCCGGATGCCTTCCTGACAATCTATCACATTTCTCGGATAATCGGAATCTTGATGGTCAACACTTTTTAATTTGAAAATTTTCCATTCCTGTTCTTACTCGCAAGAGGGATTTTTGCAAGAGAATTTGTCTAGGGAACGGAGGAAGTGAAGGTTTATTCCGGTGGGATCTAGGAATGTGGGAAATGTGCTGGGCTATGTATAACTTTTCTACCCATCTGGAACAGTTTTTGTGGACTCGCCGGACACTAGCCGGATCGTACATTGCACATGATTATACGTTGTTAAAACTGTTCTAGCTGGGTATTGTAGTCTTTACTTTGCCCAGCTGAGGAGCTAATCCCCCCAGTATTTATCTTCTCCCAGATTACATTTTTAGCTTATCTTTCATTCGTCATTTTTGTTGATTATTTTTTTAAAATTACTCTTTAGTTTGACTGAAAAATAAATTGAACCAACCAATGGCGAATGCAGAAAGTGGACGGGATTGGGGTGGGGGCGTGAGAAAAAGCGTGGTCTCCACCGCTTTGGGGACCAGGATGGAAAATTAATTGTAATAATAAATATTTAACAAAAATATTCCGAAAAATAATAAAAATTAAAAGTCGACAATAAACTTATACATAGAGAATTTTCACGTGCTGGAAAGGATCTTCTTATTTGATATAAAAGTACTACCATATCTCCGAAGTACCCAGTTAATTCATGTCATATCATTGTCTTTTTCATGTCTACCCAAAGTGGTGTAATAAGTAATAGTAATATTTTATTTATTTCATGAAGTAATTGGGGGTCCCCCCCCGCGCTCACCACTGGAACCAATCTATTTTTAAAATTTCAATTACATCTTAACAACTTTTTTTTCTAACTTTGGCTTATTCTCCGCTTACAGATCCCTGTTCTGGTTGTGATTCGAAATGGAGGATCTGGACGCGGTGATACACTATCTGGATGCGAACTTATTGCACCATGTGGATTCGGCATGTATACAATTTTTGTTGTGTTGCTCGCAATATTTTGCAAAACAGTTTGTATTATGAGTATTTTCCAGGAATGGATTTCTGGGTGGCCTTGCAGCTGCGAACAGCTCGTGCTTCCGGTTGGCGCGATGATCTCACGGCTCATTTAGAAGCGTCACGGTTTTGTTACCCAACCGATGTGATTGATTCGCGCGCGGGATGTGAAGATATCAAGAGGATGCAAGTGGAGCATGAGGTGGGAATAGCCTTATGAATCCCAGAGCTTATGTTGGAGGCCTACAGTCAAGCCACTTACTCTCAGGTGAGATATGACAAGCGACCCCATAATCGGCGTGTTCAATACTGGAGGAAAATGTCTGTCAAGTATCCGTTCACATTTGAGTATGCAGAGCTTCTCAGTGACTGGTTGAAGGCTAAGGTTCTAGCGCTTAGTTTTTGTTTACTTATTTACTGCTTGTTTACTTTTAATGATTTGTTTTGTGAACTCAGCTGGTGTATAATACTTCCTTCCAGGGGATAAAGCCGGTCGAGCAGCCCCATGTATTGCGAGATCGTCGTGCTCTGCTTTCCCTATCGAAATGGATGCAGGGTAAAGGACAGCCACCTGGTCAGTGTAGTAATAATGAATTGGCTGTGACTTGGTGGTAATGAGCGTGAGAGGGATCCATTTTCTTGATTTATTGGTAGTACTTGTGTGCATTTTTCGATGAATTGGTGGTTCCACACCACATTGGTTAGAACTAGTTGGTGACCAATCCATAAGAAATTTGAATTTGAATGAGAACTTGATGAGGATGTCTAGCAGAGATAAGCGAATTGTAGCAAACGACTTTTTAGTCAATACAAAGCTATAGTGGAAGGGCATTACTTCAGACTGTGCATAGGACAAGCAGCCAGTGCGCCATTTTTGTGCCACAATGAATTAATGATCCGTGGAAAATGTTATTGGAATATCTTTGCAAAAATAACGCGACCAAACCGGTCCAAAGCAGGAACGTTGCTAGTTCAAAAAAGAAAAGGATCAAAGTGGAACGAAGATATTGACGCGCCATTGCGAATGGTGTTTGATTCGCAACGAATTGCATTGTACCAACTCGTACTTCATCTTACTTATTTATTTGTTTGGTTATCCATTTATTTCTGGCCAATAGCTGTGGCTAATAACTTATCAATAAATAGACATTATACGATACGAATGTTGGCCCTGTGAGAAATTTGCTGTTGCTGAACCATGGAAGCGTACCATAATGCAACCAACCCACTTTATTAGGGTCAGGGCACGAGCAAGAGCTCGCTATGAAACCCCAGAACAGAATTAAGGAGATATGTAGTACAGTCATGATAGAAGTGATGGATCGAGGAGTATAGTAGCCAAACGAGTTGCTTCAATATTTCGTTCCTTTTTTTATTTCATTTTTTACTCCTGTTTAGTGTTTTTTGTTTAATTTCTGGGCCGGGATTCATGAAACGACAAGCAAGCAAACCAACGATGGTTACCGTGATTGGTTACTATAGAGACTACGTAGTGTTAGGAGACGCAGGTCGAGAAAGTTGGTTTGCTAGCCTGGTTACGCCTGGTTATGCTTCGTGAATTCCACCCCTGTTACTTTCTTGTCAGATTACGTGGTAGGATTTTCTGTGAATATTTACTTTTGCATCAAGATGTCTCTCTGCTTCTTCTTGGTTTTCTACGAAGAGACAATGGCATCACCATTTGAATTGGTTTTCATTTTCTTTCAACTCCTTACTCTTCTTGTTTCCAAAGTCGTCACTCTCTTTGAAACGTGGCTGCAATTTCATTGCCAAATTGACTAGTTTTTGACGGGATAATAGCAATGCACTTCATTCTTCTGCTGCTGTATTTTCCTCATCTATGTTGATTCCAGTAGTTGCAATTGTAGAGAAGGTGCAGCGAGAATGGATGGATATTCTATTTTGTTGTTATTGCCATTTCAATTTCGGTTTTCCCGATTTTTTCGTTTTGTTTCTCTACATTATGTATCTATTGGTTTGGGCACGCTCAGTAATTTTTTCGTTGTCAAATGATTCGTTGTACTTAAAAGTGGGACGCATTCCCATAATTGCCTTGGAACTGGAGACAAGGTTCTCTATGGGAAATTAGACTGAGAATCTTACAATGTGCTCCTCTGTAGACTTCGTGGATTTCCTGAAAATCGATTAATCCATGGGGAATGTTACAAAACAACTTTTGGTTACGCGGTGCTCTTTTCCGGTAATGAATTTTAATCAGTACGTTTTTCAAGCCCTTTCAATTTCACCCATCTTCTTTATATCTGTATGCATATAAAGAAAGAACTGGCTATCCAGATCTTTCTATGAGATTGATTTCAATCCAAGATCTCTCTTCTATGCATCTGTACAATCACACACATCACACATTGGCGAAATATGGGAATTTGTTGGAGAGAAGTGTGGTGGCTTAGCCATCGTTCCTGTTATAGTCCGTTTCAAAAAGCGTGACAGTTGAGTACTATCTAATAGTATTTCTGCTTACTGTTTGTCTTTTTTGCTTGCTCGGGAAAGCGCATACTTTCGTGTTGTCTTCCCTGTCCGGCTATCTTCCGTGATGGAACGTACCAGACCTCTGTATTGGAGACAATTTGATATTCCGTTTGCGACATTGGTCCGAATTCTTTGCCGCTGAATTATTTATATTTCGTCGATGGACGAATGTTCTGTCAAACTTCTCGTTTCATTACTTATTATCCTGGCACTTATTTCTTCATCGATTTGCTTCCTATTTCATGAAATACTATCGTACCAACCTAAATTTATGTTGCGCATAGGTACGTACTTTTTTGGTTGCCTGTCAATTCCTCAGCTCATCTTTTTGCAGATTGCTATAAAAAGGTGTCAGGCAAGCAAACATTTAATGTAGACGTGAAACCAGTTTGATGGATTCTTTTTATTTTAGAAAGAATCGCGCAACCTTGCAGCGAAAATGAGGTGGTCATGAAATCTGAGAATGGAACTCGGAGCGGATGTATTGTTCCCTCCTTGAATCCTTTGTTTCTTTTTTCAACGAACAATTCAAGCTGTGCTACGTCATGCTATTTTTTCGGGACAGATTGATGTGGCGACGGCTTTAATCCCTTTTTGACGATAAATTTAAGCTCGCTTACGTCATACTTTTTGGGTGACAGATTGCTGTTGACGTTTTGAGGACTCAAATGCAGACATTATGGGTTTTGTCGGAATTTCTAACAGAAACTCTCAAATGTGCCAGGTGTATACTTTGTAAAAAAAGGGAGAGAAGCAGGGTGGCAGTTGCCATCGATATTTCATCGTAAAGCTATTGCTGTTGAGGAGTTTTTGAGCTCTACGATTGTTATTATGGACCTCCACGTCTCTCTATCCCATCAGGGTTTATTGTAAATGTACCCTCCATAATTGGAGTTTTTCCAGTTGTGTCTCCGAATATCTTCTCGACTTTTCTGATATTTCGAATGTCTTGACCCCATTTTTCGCGACTCTCCTATTTCATCGGAAATTATTGTTCTGTTTTTGTAGTAGAAGCTGGCACGTGAGTCGTTTGCTTTATATTCTCTTCCTTTCTTTCTAGAAACCATACTAAAGAGCTTCAACAAAGCCAGCAAACCAATTGAAATTTTGCTCGATTTTCGTTCGTTTCTGGAATTTTCAAACATCATTTTTTAGTTCTGTTTTACTTTTCCATTGTGAATTGCTAATATGGCTAAAACGCTTTATTTTCTTTTGCACCGTATTTCAAATTGGCATCACATGGCAGAAAGATCTGAAAGGCATTGATTCGCTGAGTTTCTAGTGCCGGACATTGTTGGTGAGCGATCCACCAACAGCTGGAGTCTCGGGAGCTCCTCCCTGAAATTTCATTATTGATCTCCAACAAATAAGGTTTGGTCGATAGTATCGCTTTCTCACCTTGTTGCTTCCCCAACCGTAGTAGGCATATCCAGGATAGGTCAATCCAGAGTAGAGACCACCGTAGTAACCAGCGTAGGCTGGGTAGTATGAAGCATAACCGGGGTAGGCGGCATATCCGTAGTACTGGGCTTCGATCTGCTGAGCCAGAACGCAAGCGATAGCGACGAAAAGAAGGCTAAAATTGTAAGTATAGGTGAGATTAGTTGAGAACATCGATGCAAAGTGCTCTTGTGGACTTACGCCTTGAGGAGCATTGTCAACGAGATGTCGGCAGGTGATGAGGTAGCTGGAGCGGCAGCTTTTATACGCAAAAGTCTATTTGGCATGTGCTTTTTAGCGGTGTTGGGTTAGCGCGGCACGGCTTTTTCATACTAGTTTCTGCCCTGAGGCGCATGGTGCGAACTGTTTGAGTTGTGGTGTTGATCCACTTGGTCTTCGACCCTGAGTCAACAGCGCGGCAGAGTTTCACGCGTACAATCCGAGTTCCTTCTTGTTTGCAGCAGTTCGGAGATGAATCCTTCACGAGTGAAGCATCAAGAGTACAGAAAATCATATTTTGGCGAGCTAACAGTTTAATGTTATGAAATGGAAAGAAGAAAATGTGCTATAGACTACTCATTATCATCCTTGGCCAAGAAAAAACTGCTCTAATACAATACCGCCCATAATTTTTGCGAAAAAACGGTGACGACGGATTAATCGTTAATAAACCGTCGCAGTACTGTAACTCCTTTCAAGATGAAGCTTCTCTAAATCTGAGCACGCTTTCGGATTCCTCATCGAAATTAGAATTGAACAGTTTATAAAATTACCTGGACTTTGACTTTGAGACATTTACTTTTAAAAACTTGAAAATTTTTGAAACCTCAGCAATCAGGTCAAAATTTGAAAAAATGTTAAAAACCGAGAATTGAGCGTAATCCATTGGTCGTGTTCAGAAGCCTCATTTTCCAAATATTTTCTCGGTTTTTAATGTCTTTTCCGATTTTGCTTGATTGCTGAAATTTTGAAAAAATTTTCAAGTTTTTGAAGAAACGAATGTTTTGAAGTCAAAGTTCAAGTAATTTTATGTACTGTTCAATTCCAATTTCGATGAGAAAATGTGCTCAGATTCAGAAAAGCTTCATTTTCAAAGGAGCTGCAGTACTGCGATCAACGATTAATCCGTCGCCACCCGTTTTTTCGCAAAATTATGGACGGTGTTGTAGATAGTGCACAAAGAAAGAAGGAGACTTTATAAGTATGGGAATCTCTTGATTTAGACTCTGTTTTGTGCACGCGATGTCATTGTATACAGTCTAGCCTGTATAGTGTGCCTCTCTGATATTTCTAAGAAGACATCGAATTGAACTAGCGATCGTGGGAAAGTTCACTGGTTTCCTTGTATTCATTTCTCTGTACTTATCAGTAAAGGAAAAAAAAAACTTTGGATTGTGTAGCATACTGTTTTGCTTCTATCTCTGTTATCGTAGTATTTTTTGTTGATATCTTTGTTTTTGTGGGTATCGTTATTTATTTTATTGTTAGCAAATAGTCTAACTACTATCGAATTAGAAATGTGACTCCTGAAGGTTTAAACGGTCTCTTCCCACTCTCTGAATTGTTAGCAAGCAGAGTTTAGTAAATTTCGGCCTAGTAACAGTAAAAGTAACTTTCCCAGATAGGCTTTTCACTGACTAGTCAACTTTCTCATTACCACCTTGGAATTGTGTTCGAAACTAAGGGTACGGTCCACTTGGGCCAAGTAACATGATGCTAGTTAAATAGTTTGAGTTTTGAAGTTTTGTCTTAAAATTACGGTCTTTTGTTAGTTTATCTTGTCTGCATACTTATACGATGTTAGACGGAACACCCATGAGGGTGTAATTAATAAATAAATAAAAGATCCTAGAACCACAGCTCTTTCCCCAATTTGAGCGCTGAATCAGTTCCTTTCTCCTTATATTTCCTTCGAATTATTAGTTTTCTTTCCACAAATCAATTTACGAATTAATTCATTGAACTAGCAATAAATACACATAATCGTTCTACATTACGAAGGATTTACTTGTCTTTCCTCTTCTCTTATTTTTTATAGTCTTTCGCGTATCAAATGCTGACAGGCATGCCTTTCATTAGGTGATCCGCGTTAGTTGATCCTTTTTTTAGTTGCGCCACACATTCGACCGTACGCATCCAAGAAATGCAGAGGGTTCTAACGCGAACTTGCCTTACACAATTACTTTTTGGGACATCCAATGTATCAAATCAGCGTTTCTTCATTCCAGAACCCATTTGACGCCATTTCACTGACTCCGGGTTGAATGGCTTGGTTAGCCTTTAAGGGAGAGTCGAATTGAAAGTGATATCTCTTGCAAGTCTCTCACACGCGTCCCTTATGCTCAACTATTCGCTCTAGATCTTTATGGTTTTGTCTTCGTTCTAACAAGGGAAGGATATTTGGTCAGTATGGCCGTTCATAGCGTCTTGTATACTGTCTTACGCAGCTTGCGACGCTGATCGCGGATCTGTTTTCGAAATTCCCTAAATAGCTGTTTATAATGAGTTATGCTCGTTTTTGGCCCTCACCGTAGTAACGGTAGTAGCAGGATATCCTTCATTCGGCATTCTCATCGTGAGTAATTCTCACAGTTCGACAATTTTTCATTGTTCCTCGGCAGAGTTCAAAATGAAAAGTGCCTCCATGAGGTACGAGAGACTCGGCTATCCGCCACGAACCCGCCTTGTACACTAAGTGCAGTGTTTGAACATTAGCACCAAAAATGGGCATAAATCATCACAGGGAGCAATTTAAATTTAAATTTTCAATTTAGCAATTTCGAAAACGGATCTGAGATCAGCGTCGCAAGATGCATAAGACAGTATACAAGACGCTATGAATGACCATACTGACCAAGTAAGCTGCACTGTTCTTCCCTTGTAAGCTGCACTGTTCTTCCATTTCTTTCGCTTTCCCAGTCTATCAGTGCTAGTTACCTATCCCACTTTTTCTTCTACGGAGCAGCTCGACTGCATTCGAATAAATGAGAACCTTTGAATATTTGTGTCAGCCTCATGGCCGAGTTACCTCTCTTCTATTATTTTATTGAACTCCCTCAAGTGCATACATTGAACAGACAGTGGAGTGAATCAGTTGTTGTGCTGCTATTTTGTCGAACTTTTCATTACAGTGGTTTCAATGTTTGCATGACATCGTTTTTGTTGTGATCTGTTTCCAGAGCACGTGATGTACATCCCCCTTCCAACATCATAGCTCAAATCATTAGGAAATCTCTGGAAATCACCATGCAATGCCCAATTTATCTTGTTTATTTGTGTTTTTAAAATTATCTCTCAAACGTGCCTGAATTCCAGTATGCCTCATACATATACCAGTCTCCATATGATATCATTGCAAATGAGCTCTGAGCTCTTATAATTGTTTATACATATACTTAAACGCACTTTACGATTAGCTTTAGCATTTCGCGCTATGATTCGATCAGAACAGGGCTTAGGCTAATCCTAGTGCAAGCAGTTCTCGTTCGAATTGCTGTTGATTTGGCTTAGTAGAGACCTTTTAAAGCAGCCCCAATGACGTAGAAATTACAGACGCCCATAATGGACGGCCTAAAGGTAGCGGCCCAACTCAAAGTCGTTTTTGAGACTTCAATATGAAAAGAATCTCCAGGAGCTGGTGATCACAACGGTATACGTGATTCTATGCAATGAAAACCCCATTTTGAGGCCCAATTTTTAAGGAGCCTTTGGGCGGAGCTGAAGGCGGAGTTGTGAAACATTCCGAATAATCCACTCCAGGAAGCACACCTCCTAAGGAAATTCGTATTCCTTGTGAGAGTTCCTGATCAACTCTCTAATAGAATAGGAACTGTCTTCCATGTATGACTAGCAAAGGAGTTTCGGTCCGGAAACCCTGCAATTCCGCCACGGAGCCAATGCGGGATGGCAAGGTTTCCGCCCAAAATACTCCCTTCCTCGCTGCAAATGGAGCGCAGTTTCTACTCCGTTTGGGAGTTGACGAGGAACTCTCACGACGAATACAAATTTCCTCAGGAGGTGTGCTTTCTGGAGTGAATTATTCGGAAAGTTTCTTAGATCCTCCCCCAGCTCCGCCCAAAGGCTCCTTTGAAAATTGGGGCTCAGAAATGGGATTTCTGGGCAGTCTTGCCAGGAATCACGTATACCGTTATGATCACCAGCTCCAGGAGATTCTTTTCACACTGAAATCTCGAAAACGATCTTGAGGTGGGACGCTGTCCTTAAAATGGCTAGGATAACTGGAATTGGAAGTGGGTTACGCAGAGAAAAAAGTGAAGAAGAATTGATTGTTTAAATTATAGCCAAATATGACCTATTGGAAAGGATTTCTTCACTGTGCCTTATTAGGATTGCTGCCTATGGTGAAGGGGAGCAGTTATTGAGTGTGCACCCTATAGGCGCTCTTTGCATTTAAATTAGGGTCTTTCCCTCCTAACTATATTAGCTTGCAGAAGATGTATTGGAAGCACATCCCGGCGCCTTGGTTCCAGTGGAGCTGCAGTGCGTGGCGAGAGGCAAGCCAAGGCGATATGGACTCGTTTGCCTCCCTACTGCTGAGGACATTGACAAGGCAAGTTACACATACATACGAATTGATTCACTTCTGATCTTATGCTTCACTTTTTAACCATGTGTTTTTCCGGCCGCTATCATTGCTATGTAGCCATTATGTTTTCAGGTGCGAAATCGCTATAAGAATGGCCCAGTAATAATTGTGCAGCCACCGAGAGATGAGAAGGAAAAGGAAGATTCGACTACTATGGAAGTCGAGGTTAGCAGCTGTCAATGCCCCATACATCTCGCCAGTAAAGTTATTATATTTTATTCATAGACATTTAGAAATCAAACAGCAAGAGTGATGATATTTGGAAGGACACCGTGTCCACGGATCCGTCGACGCGTGAAAAGCCGATCTCATTGAAAGATTTGTTCCCTGACACAAAGGTGGTTGATGGGTAGGTCTCTTGTTTGTATTCTTATTTGTATGTATTTATTGTTGTTCATATTTCTACTTATTTTTCACGTTTTGAGAATTCTTAAATCTATCCTCCATAAGATGTCATTGATATACATAATTAGTCTTTTCAAAACGACTATGGTTGTGCTCCTGTGCTCAATGGCTACCTTTCTCATCTGCCTCTTCGAATAACACACATTCTTCATGTTCTTTTTCTTTGACATCTCTGCAGATTTCCTCCTTGCTGGAACGGGCCATATTTTCAGAACGTTGAAACGGAAGCTGATGAACCGAAAGAAAAGGGAAAATGCTAAACGAAGACGAGTAAATAGAGAGGAACGATTGCGGGAATGGAATGCGGAAAAAGAAGAAAAGGAGAAAATAACGTATCGAGAGTCAGCGAACAGGTACACTTTTTATTCCCGCATTTTAAACTTTTTTCTTTCGCAGTAGTTATTGAGGTGGGAGACTCACAGTACCATGTTAACAGTGTGATGTTTGCTCTAGGTGTATGCCAATGGCGGATGCAGGGGCGGGGGGGGACGCCCCCTCCCGAGAATGGGTCGGCAAATTTTTGAAATTACTTTACAATACATATAAAAACCTTGTATTAGTCTATTTTTACTTGTTTATTTCTATTATTATTTTTGATACAATTTTTATTAATCATTTATTATTATAATTAATATTATTATTAGTTTTATCTTCCGTCTGGGTCCCCAAAACGGCGGAGACCCCACTTTTTTCCCACGCCCCCCCCCCCTCCCGCCCACTTTCTGCGTCCGCCACTGGTGTATGCTAAGAAGTAAAAACGAAATCATGGCTGGATTATAAGAGAATTGGAAGGGATGTAAATAAATAAATATAAATAAATAGATGTATAAAGTTATCTTTTTATTTAGGCTCATCATTGGTCGAATTGTTCGAGGCGACTTCTCGTTTTACACGGCTTCCGGGAGAGCTTTGTCGTATGTGCCTTTGTGTGTCCTCAAAGATATTCGAAGTAATGGAAGCATAGTTTTATTACGTAATTCTACGTCGAGGTATTATCACCCGGCAAAACTCAGCATTTTATGTAACCAGCTGGAAATTTAATGATACTCCTAGTTGTTCGATATCGTTTTTGCCCTCCCCGCTTGTTATTTGTTGTTGTTGGTGATGATGATAAATATGCCCAATGTCAGCACTTTTTCGAATGATTCAGAGTTACTTTACTCAATATGATATTTACCACATAGTGTTTGGTGATTCGTGCGTGGGTTTCTGTCTTGTGTGAACCAATCACATACTGATGTATAGGTCTCACAGTGCATGAAAGGCTCCGATGATCCGGTGGTTTTCACGGCTGGGCTCACCGAGCCCTTCGCCTGGCACTTCACCGGCTGTCATTAATGGTTCGCCACGAAAAGGTTCGTATCTCATTGGTTGCTTGCTTATTACTGCTGTTTATTCAGTAATTATTCGATAATTTTTTGCCTTTTTCGCGTTTGGAGTAAAAAACTATAGCCTGGCATAGTAAAATGGCTAAGTAAGTTATTACTGTTAGAAAATAAGTGAAATGAATGTTGGTGTTTTAGCTGTTCTTACTCCTTGTCCTTTATACCTATTTTATTATTACTGTTTCTTTTTTTTTTTTTGGAATTCTTTGCGGGATAGGCTTAAATTGCCGATTAGGATGAATGTAATGGAGGTTTTAATTATTGCCACTTCTTGTCATTTATCTGAAAACTTTTGCCATCTCTTGCAGAAGCACTTCCCGAGAGCTGGAGCGTTGCATATGCATCAGATCCGACGGAATGGGAGCGGAAGTTTGATGAGTGTTGGGATGTGGCGGAAAAAATCCTCGACAAAAAGGAATGTGACCCGGAGCATGACATCACCTATAATGAGGCGAGGAATTTGTACAGCTACGCACGGTGTTTTGAGGGATTGCTTTTGGTCATGTCTATTGAACGAGGGTTTTAGATGACTCAACTGATAGCCCAACTAACTCGCATGTGCCAGCTGCTAATGATGGAAGTGAATGCACAGCCAGAGCCTGCGATTGGTCTGATACTTGATCGATATTTCACTCAGCAAATCATGGAACGAGTTCTTGATTGGGCAATTCAAGTACCTGATTTCTTGAAACCAACTTGTCAGGTAAGATTCACACCATACTCTACTTGATTTCGCTTGTTCGATGTCTTTTTTTTTTTGCAGTTGGCTCTCATTCGTGTGTACGAGCTGATAGTTTCGGAGAGTCACACACAAAATCATTGTTTGCTCGTTCACAAGCCGATTTTAAATCCACTTCTTCGATTATTTGAATGGTTAGTTAGCCACGGAAAGCTTTTAGTCCTTTTTTATCGACGTACAGTCGTGCTTAGGTGTGAAAGGGCGGATGGACTACGGCCAAACAAGCTAGGACACCCGTCTGCCACCGAGAAACATTTTGTAGTATTACTCAATCAGGTAAGTTCTCAGGTAGTGCCGTGATCGGATCTAACTCGTTGCCTTCTTTCATTTATTCTTTATTCTTGTTTTATCATTTTCTTTATCATTTTGTTTCAAGCAGAAATGGTGTCTGTTCATTAATTTGCAGATTTGCACAAAATTAGCAGAAGATCGCACACTACTCCATTTCTTTTTCTCTTGCACAGATGGCGCTGACCAATTTATTGTGTTCTCATTGCTTATTCCCTTTTTATATGAGCAAGTAAGTCCTTTCCTGGACTTTGTTGCACTTTTCCCTTTTTCCTAGATTTTCCTATTTTCCTTGGATTCAGAATGATGTCGGGCAGCTTGCCCGAGACGCCTTGCTACTGATTCTTTCTGTCTCTGCAAAACATGAACATATAGCCGAATTTGTTGCCTACAAGGTATGTCTTGCATATCGTTTATATTTACCCGATTGTGGATCTTCATTTTGGCTTATCTTCCAGAGTGCCTTTTGTCCAGTAGTCGCTACAGGGCTATCCGGGTGTTTCTCGCAATTGGGTCGTATTTTAACCGGTGACGGAGCGGAGAGAATCGTACCTGAGCACGCTGCTGAGTCTCTGGCTAATTTCCATTCTTCGTTACTTTTCTGTAATGCTGTGGTTCAGGTGACTTGTCTTTTAATCTTTTTATTTCGCTTAGATCTTTTTTTCTTTGTTTTTCCTCTCCGTAGCTCTTAAAGAAATTTCGTTTTGTTCTTACGTAAATTTATTCTGTTTTATTCCTTCTTGGCAGAATGGCGGTGTTTTTAGGCTGCGCATCCCTCAGTGGTCGAGCAAATTTGCAACTTTTTCTATTCTGGTTTCCTCATATCCGTTGTGAAACCAGCGCTTCTGCAGGTGAGCTTTGACGCCGAAGTCATGCCTTTACCTTGTTTACTCTGATATCGTCCTAGGAAGAACAGGAAGCAGTAGCGGCAGCCACAGTATATCTGCAACTGTGCGTAGAAACCGTCACTGAAGCACCGCTTTTGCGAACAGTTATCAGGATGCTGTTGCTTGAAAGGGACGACGAGGACCGAGCACTGGTTGATGTGGTCGTGGGGCGGATCGCTAATGGGGACAAGGTACATGGGTGAAGTCGTCCTCCAGATCATGTGCTTCAAATCACTGTTTCAGCTCGGTGTGGTCTCGCTGTCTCTGCTGGATTCACTTCTTCAGATAGGCTGTGAAGATCTGATGCTAGGTAAATCTATAGCGATTTTCAAACTTTTGTTAGTTCTCTATATTAAAAAAGGAAAAATGGATTTTTTTCTTCCGAAGAGATGCTTGCAAATACTGGTTCTAACTTTGCTTGACATAAAACCATAAAATCAGGTCGATCAGCTCTTAATGCATAGAAAATTAGGAAGCATAGCTGGAATGTATCAGTTGATTGTTACTGTTAGGATCAGGGTAGATATATTGGGTTTGGGGATAAGTTCGTGCGGTTTTTCAGGGGCATAGAAACCATCACTTCCCACGAACAATGTTAATCACACTAAATGAATTGCTTAGCTCCTTTCCTTCTCTATTAATGGTGCCAGAGACAGGGCAGCTTCTCCCCTCCATGTCCACGAACTTTTATAACTGGGCGGCACTAACGCAGCCCGAACGGCGTAATCATCCGTTTCAAAAACGACGATAGTTAAGTATTTATGCCTATGGTCTGCATTTCTCGCATGTCTCTTCGGATACGGCACTATTTCTCGCGTTCTCATTTTCTCTAATTAATATCTTCGCAACTACGTTCCTCGTGAAACTATAGTTTCCACCATTGCTGTCATCCCTCAGCAATTGCTGCTAAAGAGGCGAAAGCTTGAGCAGCAATCGAGGGAAGGATGGCAGCAATTGGGAACCGTTGCTGCTAGGGTTTCTACTGGAACCATTACGATGTTCGGGCTGCCTTCGTGCTGCACAGTTATCAGAGAAAAATTGTGTTGTTTGAGGCGACTAAATTGCTAGATTTCCATACGATAGAAAGAGGGTGGAGCGAGAACTGAGGGACGCGGTTGTGATTCTGGTAAAGAGCAAATCAAGAACTACAGGAGGGTCATGATAACAAATCAGGCGCGGTTCAAGTAACTGTGAAAAACAAATTGGAAAAACTTCCCGAACTTATTCACCAACTCAACATTTTGAATCCTCACGAATTTTTTTCGTTCAAGCTCTGTGTGCGAGGGTAATTTGAAGTGCCGTTCACGAATTTCACAACAATTTTTGTGATGCCGTTTGTAGGATTACGGTACGCATACGGTCGAAACGCTACCTTACAGAATATTCTCGCCTGTCTCTTCGGATACGGCACTATTTCAGAATATTCTGTAACGTTCATGGTTATTTCATGTGCTGATTATGATTATCAACATCAATTTTGTGTACCATTTCAATTCTTCTAGGACGATTTGCCATTTCCCCCGTTTTCCACAGTAGTTCCACAGTAGTCCTACAAAACTGCATCCAACGACATGGATATGATTTGTTATCAACAACACCTCTTCATGCGCCGCTCCGGAATATTCCATGTGATGCCGTATATGCAGTAGAGATACCGTAGTGCTACGAAACCCCGTCGCAGTGGGCATGGTATCAGCATCATATCAAATAACCTTCCTTAGCAAAGCTAGGAATCGTTTCTTGAAATTTCGAGGCAGAACGAGTGGAGTCTTGAGGCCAAGTGTGATACGCATCTCACCAAAAGTTTTTGAGAATGTCTGGATCATTTCCAGTTGAAAAATATGATTTTAGTGCTTGTCCTACGGCATCTACTACCTATGCATCATGTAACTCGTGCTCAACTAAGCAAGGTGAGAGACCGTAGTCAAGCTGTGGCGTCTGCTGAGCGCTTGCTGGACTGTGTGCCTCAATGCATGTTGACCTTCCCAGAGGTACGTTTTCTATCACTGTTAACTGATTGTCTCTTCTGGCTCTACTGTAATCGTATCTTGGCGAATGATCAGAAAATTCATGTCGTTATAGATTTGTTCGGAGGACACAGTGTCCTTGTATTTGCAAGAGGGAGCTCAACTTGTAGAACGGCGTGCAAGAGCGTGTTCTGCGTGGAAGTGGCGTTATGACGGTGTTCATCCCAGTCCAGTGCTATTTCGTGGAGACAGCGACGATGAGCCGAATCTGCATACGGTATTTTTGATTTAGTTGACAAGTGGCCTGTTGTGTTCATCTGCTTTGTAAAGTCCTTCTGCGCAATCGGCGGAAAATTTTCGAGCACGTCCATCATGCGGCGCGTGCGCGGCGCGGCCCTCTTGTGGCAGCGGTCGCCAGTCGTTCATCAGATTCTTGGCCCAGGTGAGTGTTTTTCTTCCATTTTTTCTTTAACTGAAGTTTACCTGAAGCTGTAAGGCCTGTGGCTGACCGATATCGACCGGACGGCTCCGCATCCCTCATATTTCGCACGTTTTCCCTATGCATGTCTCAAATGCTTGTTTTTACTGTTTTTATGAGGCATGCGGGGCCATCCGGTCGACATCGGTCAGTCACTGCCCTCACACCTTCAGATAAACTTAAATCAAAGGAAAAAATGAAAGGAAAACACTCACCTTGGCCAAAAATCTGACGAGCGACGGTTGACTGCTGCCATAAGAGGGCCGCGCCGCGCACGCGCCTTATGCTGGGCGTGCTCGAAAATTTTCCGCCGATTGCGCGTAAGGACTTTACTATCCACTTTTAATCTTGTTTATGAAACGGAGCGGCGAGGCCAGGTCCAAGCCACCATCTTAGTACTTGGAACCTTTCTTGAGATTTTCTATACGAAAAGCTTCTCCTCTCCGGGGGCTCTTGATCAAAAGCTATATGCGATTCCGTGGAAAACTGTTGAAAAACCCTTTTTGGCTCAGCTTCTGAGGAGGTTATAGGCGGGGCCATGGCGGCTGCGGCTTTTTGCAATACGTACTCCCTTGCTGGCCACACATGCAGCACACTTCCAATAATTTTAGGGAATGGATGGTGAGGAACTCTCACGGCGACCACGAATTTTTTCGAAGGGTGCGATTCAGGGAGTGCATTTGTTATTTGGGAACTTGTCCTACCACCTTGGCCCCGCCCACAGGCTCCCCAAAAATTGAGGCTCAAAGCGGGTTTTTTGGTCAGTTTTATGCGAAACCACGTGTGCCTTTGTGATCAGCGGCTCCTGGAGATTCTTTCCTAGTGGAAATCTCAAAATCTCGCAGTTCTTCAATAGTGCAGCAGCGCTTTCCCCTTTCCTAGTGTTTTTCTTTGGATTGCGTTATCTTTTGTTGTTGTGTCGGTGGAAGTGAAGTGTTTGCAATTCAGTTTTACTATGTAGGAATATTAAGCATGCAAGAAGCAGCATGAAATAATGTTTACCAACTAAACGGTAAACAGTTGAGATGATGTTGTCTGCTGTGATTTTTTTTCCAAAAATGGTTGCTTCACTATGAGTTCTGGAACATTATCAGATGGAGGAAGTATATGAAATATCTGTATTTAGGGAGTTCAATGTGCGTTCACACACGAATTCCCCAGCTTTCAGCCGTTCACACGTCTCTCATCATGCAGATCATCGATGTCTTCAGCATCCTTCGGTTTGAATCGATATTTTGCATCAAAAAGCTCGCATCTCACCTCGGAATCCGCGCTTGGAGTTGGTGAGAACGTCACTGGTATAGTTTTTCCCACCCACATGTGTTAGGCACTGAGGATTCAGTCGTTTCCAGGATTCCTCGCCGAGTTGGGTGGTTCACCGACTCGTTCTATCGACGGCAGCATAAGTCCTGTGGAAGAGGACTCAGAGTTTATTTTACCTCCTATTAAGTTGGTTCTTGTACGCTATTTTTCCTCACGGGGGGTAAATTTTTCATGTAATTTCCGTTTTTCCAGCACCTCATCAATTATGACGTCATCAATGGTGGATTATTTCCAACTGGCTGCTTATGATGATCTCTCTGAGAGTGAGGAATCTCCCAGCAGCACAGACAAGAAAGAGGTGAATTATATACCAATCTTTGCATTATCTCTTTTTTTTTCTCAACACCTCAGGATTTTGTCACCTTCAGGGCTTACGGATTGATGGGAAGAAAATAGAGTGCCAGAAACAAGAGTCATTGTCCGAAGCCGAGTCGGCAGCCACAGGGCAAGGCTTCGACACCGATGCCGAGATGGCGAGGTCTTTTGTGCTGAGTGGATGGGCAGATGTTGAAGTAGGCAGTTAACCTTCTAACTTTTTTTTTCTATTTCCACTCATTTTTAACAGAGATAGCCGGACGACCAAGAATTCATTTTGTCCGACACTTAATTCGATTTGAATTGGCCGAAGTGTTTAGTATTCATGCAATGTCTTCAAGAATATCGGGTTTTCTGTCATTGCAGGACTTGGATACCTTCATCTCGCTGCTGGATCGGAGGACAATTCCTAGCAAGCAAAAGACCTCTGCAGCAGAAACGATGGCGTTCATTGACTCGAAGTTACAGTATATGAAGGAGATGCAGATTGAGAAGGAGGAGCCGCCTAAGATTGAAAAGGAAACGAAAGAGAACGAGCGGGTGGTGCAAGTACGGGGGCAGCCGATTGATGCTGGGCAGGGTGAGTTTGGTGTTATTTTTGCTCTATCTTTTCATTGAAGAAAATGATTTTATTAAGCTACCAAAAGCACTTTTTTCATAACTTTGCTTTTTTTCTTTCGATACTTTTTTTGTTTTTTTTTGTCATTCTATTACATGTATGTCGTTAATAATGTTACCATTCATTTTAGTTAATATTGTTATTTTATTTTTTGTCATGTCACTTTCTTTCTTTTTATGCACATTTCGACGCTACTACGTATTACTGTTATATCTATCTACCAGTGGCGGACGCAGGAGGAGGGGGTCCCCCCCAAGAATGGGTCGGCAAATTTTTGAAATTATTTTACAATACATATAAAAATCTTGTATCAGTTTATTTTTATTATTTTATTTTTATTGTTATTTTTAAGATAGTTTTTATTAATCATTCTTTATTATAATTAAGGTTTTTATTAATTTTATTTTCCGTCTGGGTCCTCAAAACGGCGGAGACCCGACTTTTTTTCCTACGCCCCCCCCCCTCCCTCCTGCCCACTTTCTGCGTCCGCCACTGCTACTACCTGTAATTGCTGTGACAGCAGAATGACAAATAAAATGAATCAAAAAAAGAAAAAAGATACCTAGGCTTCTTTTCATTCCTACCACCAGACGGAGGCAAAGACAAGGAATAAGAGCATCACCAGAACCCATCAGTAGTGAATGATGGTCTTGAAAACTAGGAAAAAACGACAAAAAATCAACCAACCTGTTCTGCTGCTGATTCCTGCACTCTTTCCGGAGTCGCAGCGCGCCGTTGATGTGCGTGTCAATCTTGGGTAATTAAACCGTTAAATATTTAAGTAAGTAACTGGTGAAGATGATTTCATATTCTCTGATTCTCCGATTTCATGTTAGTCTTCCTGTCTGTTTTTTTTTGGCGTACCTGCAAGTGCACCAAATAAATAAGTGAACGAATTCCCTGGTTCAGTTTTCTGTGTTGTATGTGCTGTTGAAATATTACCCTTTTCGTTCAGATAGCTCCCTTTTCCTCGATTCGCTGCTTACACAGCTGGGAGAAATGACCGAGCACTCGCTGGCATTCAACTTGCAACTGGCCAACGTACTATGTTCGTTAGCAGCGTATCCGCAACCTGTCCTGGTCGCTAGCATCTTCAACACCAAGGCGAGCGATGGATTTCCGCACTTGATACAAGTTGGTCTTTTCTGAGATAGTTTTCTCACTGAAATGTTTCATTTGTGTTACCACTTTGCTGTTGCTGATGCTATTTTACATTTTCCTCTATAGTGGCTACTGATTTGTCTTATAGGTATTGTCTGAGTTGAAAGAACGCGTTGATGCTGCTGCAAACGGTATCGAAGGCCTCGATGTCTATGTTGGTAGAGCACTGCGCACGCTAAACGGGCGAGCAGAGAAGATGGAGCGCTACTCTGATGGATATATTGCTCGGTAGGTCATATTTTTTGGGATATGTCTTGTTTCACTGTTTTTGTATTTACTCCCTACCCTATGATGCTTATAGACACTGCGTTTCCCTCTGTACCTGTGCACATTTCGATGCTTTCCTGCTGCAATTCTATCTATACCTGTAATTGTTGTGACAGCCTCGTGAATGACATCATTGTGTTTTGTTTACTTTACCTGTTTACTGCTTAAGGTTGTCGGATTCCCCACGTGACGATTCCTTCGCACCGATTACATCCTTCCTGCGAGGACGTCCTTTTGGAAGTTCAGGAAGGCGGTCGCATGGGATAAGGTGCGACGCTTTGCTCTGGTTGTAGTTATAATAATAATGGATGTTTCTGCAAACTCTCGAGCAGCTCGATGAAAATCTGAGGGTAGCCATTCTAGGGATGGATTAGAGGCTTTTTCATGTGAAATCGATTATATTTTGCCATTGTTTGCTACCACTTGTGCAAAATTGTAACATCGCATAGAAATTTATAACAAAATCATTCCCAAGCATGCATGCTAGAGACTCTGACGTGGGCGATATGGATCCTTGGTATGGGATTTACTGTAGCCCGAGCTTCTCAGGACCAAGTTCTAGATATGCTTTGGGCCATTCGAGTAATGTTTTCCCTCCCAACAGCACACCTGTGTTGCACACCGTGTTATCTGGTGCACTTCCTTGCCAATGCATTTTTCCTAAAAATATTGAGAGGCTTTCCCTATAGGAGACTCCAGTGATTGAGATCCGCGCATATCTGCCTCATAATCTATTTGGACAGGTCAGAACAGAAGGCAGGAGTGTTGATTAGGAATGAGTACATCAGTGAAATGTGTGGATGCGCAGACCACAGAGTACCCCAGACCCATGGGATCCGACCGCTGGAGTCTCCTGTAAGCTATCCTGGTTGTGTGTCAGCTGAAATAATTTCTCACTCCATTTTACTATGAATGGCGGCAACTATACTTTTCCATCTCATTTTAGCATTCGTAGTGGTTGAGTAAAACAGGCAGCTTTTGTAGTACTACACCATGAAAAAGCAGCAATAACGTAGAATAGCATCATTGATTAGTGTTATTGAAACACTTTTGGGGTTGCGGGACATCTAATACTCAATTCAGTGGAGGGCGTGGCAGGCCAGATTCAAACAGCAGATAGTGCGAATAAGGATGTATTTCAAAACATTTGCTCACATAATTCTATTCAACAAGCTTGAAGTTCTTTGCATGAGGGTCAGGGTCGATCAAATCAGAAGATGTGCAGTAGAAGTTCTGGTTAGGGCTATCTGTGGACTCCCTACTGAGGTACTTCTGCATCGATATGGCCTAGCTGTTCTTCAGGAAGTTGGTTTGAATTGGATAAAGGTCCTATACAGGTCCTATAAGTTTTAGGATATCCACGGCATTTTTCTGAGGCTTTTCAGGACCTGAAACCTTTTAGCTGAATAAATGGGTTGTTTTTCGACGTCAATGCATGCAGGAAATGCCAAGGAAGACCATCCCATGCGCCCGCCGCGATTGGTCAGAAATAAGGATAGGTATCAGATGTCCGTAAACGCACTTTTAGCAATGAATGAATGAAAAAAAAACCTTGTTTCAATGAGCAAGAAAAATCTCGACCCTGATCACCTAACCGAAAACCCATCACATGCTTAGCGATTATCCACCAATTTCAAACGTATCGGGATAATAGCCATGCATGCCAATCTCGATTATTCGGAGCATTAGGCAGATTGCGGCACGCTCAGCTGTTATTTGGGGCTCAATGTCAGGGAGATCTGACATCGTGCCGTGAAGGAATAGAATAGCAGTGTATATTTTTTGTCATTACATGGTTGAGGAAGGCTCTCTGAAGTGTAGTGCCTCCTTGTTTTTTTTTTCAACAATTGGAAGTACAGGCGGGCACAGGTGGTTGAAATTGCTCTCGAGTGTGAACATGTGTGTATAAACTAAATCAAATAAGGTCTCCGCTGTTTTTTCTTGTATCAGAGGAAGTTTTATGAGAAAATAGGTTCGTTGTTGATGTAGACGAGAGGTGCCGGAGAATTGGATGTTGAGAGAGACGCTCGCAGTCACTCACCCGTTGCAGCTAAGCTCCGCGCACTTTTTCTTCATTCTATTAGGTTGATGCAAAAGAGATAGCGCTTTTTTTTTGCGTTGACTATTATGTTTCGCAACTTTAGTGAACGATAACTACGGCAAACCATAATTAGCAGCGGCCATTGCTTATTGTATGAGCAGGTCCATGACGCCGTACTTCTATATCCCGTGAAACAGCGAAGCCAAAAACAACAAGAACCTCGTCTTCATATCGTCATGTTTGGCGAATTTTTTTCTTCCGGAGTAAGAGTTTCAGGTGCTGGGAGAAGCGGTAGAAATACTACAATTTCCTTGAAGAATACGATGACACAAGAGTTTCCCAGTTAAATTACCAAAGTTCAAGTCAGCCCTCGGAAGCAAATATTGGCCGAAATTTGGGTTACAGAAAATGGGCTTTTGAGCGTCTCGAGCGTTTTTCCAGCAGACTGTTCGCGACTCGCTAAGGCCAGGCAATAGATGTTATTGAAGGTATCATTTTTGGAAAGTAGGTTGGAGAGAACCATCCAGCAAGAATCTTAGAAATACCAAGGAAAATGCTTTAAAAAGTACTCATCCACATTTCTCCAACAGCGAAGCCGGTGCACCAGAGCTCACATGTGGATCAAGTACAGACATCATGACCTAATACAAAAAAGGTGTTTGGGCCGTATTGCTTGTAGTGTGATAGAAAAATGAAGGAAATTTGAAAAATTGAGAACGAGTTTTCCGGACATTTTCAATTATTTCACGTCTGCTAACTGCAGAGAAAATCTCTTATACTCACGGAATAAGAGAACTTCTTTTGCTCTACAAGATTGTTACTGTATCTAAATGTAATACTTTGTCTAAGCGGAATTATATGTTCTTGAATAAAGTGGCACCATTCCTTTTGCATAAAGTGTCAGAAGTTTCTCCTTTTGCCAGCAGCATTTCCATTTTCATTGGCTGGTGTTCAAATGTGAATCAGGCTGTGATATCAGTTGCAGAACGAGAGAGTAGGTTTTCATTGACTACATACAGTCAACGAAACAGCAAAAAGGAACAGAAACAAATTATAAAAGCGACGAGAATTTATTTGAGCCTCATGCGTACAGATTATATGGTCATGTGAGAGCCTGACGTCTTATACTCCTTATTAGAATAGCATTTCCTCCTATATTTGATTTGGAACTGAACCGCTTCCAACTATATTTAGCAAGAATTTTTGTGTTGTAGAACGGGAGCTTTTTCTTTCTTGTTAGGCATACGAAAAAATAGCAGGATGACATTTCATTGAATCTTTCGAAATTTTGGTTTAGGTACCACAGCCACAAAGCGGTCGAATCCGAAGCAGCGGCCCGCGACGACGCGGCCTCGAAGAACATCGTGCATGCGGCCATAGTTCTGGCAAATCTTTGCCAGTACCTGGCTGGCATCGCAATGCAACAGTCCATTGCTGTTGTTGGCAGCAATGTGCGTTGAGTGTCCTGCTTCTGAGATGTGCTCGCACGTCCGCATCAGAAAAGGGCATTCACCTTAATGGCTTATTGCTCTTAACACACTCTTCCTCTTCGCTTTGCTCTCTCTCTTACTTCGCTTCTTTCTTCCAGACGCTGGTCGTCCCCCCTGATTCCGTGGAGCTTCTGTATTCTTAGTCACATATGTCTGAGCCACTCCGTGGAGTGTTCTGCGTTATTCAGGCTAATTCTTCTCAAATTTATGGTTCTAACGTCTAATTTATTTAGATTTCTATGAAGTGCTAATCTGTATCTACCTGCAAAGGTTTGACTAATCAAAATTCTAGACTGTAGAGAAATGCTATGAGAATTCCCTCGTTCGGCTTCCCATATTGTGAAGAGTTCACTTGTATTTTCATGTATTTTGCAGATGTTGAAATGCGCATAAAGTCTTTGAAATAAAGGTTTTTGAAGTCTGTTGGCTTGCAGTTGGTTTTCGGGGTTGGAAGGCCTGTGCCTACCTTATGGTGTTCAGGAAAGATTTTCCAGCTGCGGAAGATGTAGTTCATTCCACGGCTGACTTTTTCCTTGGAAATAATCATCGGGTATCAGTGGCGGACGTAGAAAGTGGGCGGGAGGGGGGGGGAGGCGTGAATAAAAAAGCGAGGTCTTCGCCGTTTTGGGGACCCAGACGGAAAGTAAAATTAATAAAAACATTAATTATAGTAATAAGTAATTAATAAAAATTATATCAAAAATGACAATAAAAATAAACAGTTGGAAATAAACCAATGCAAGACTTTTATTTGTATTGTGAAGCAATTTCGAAATTTCCCCCCCCCCCCGTGTGTCCGCCACTGTCGGCTATGCAGAACTACACATCTGATCGAGCATAGAGTGTTTCTAGCACCCGTGGACATGGCGAACGTTCTTACACAGCCAACAATACCGAATTTCCGTAACATTTCGAAGTGAGTATACCCCGGAACGTATGTACAGAGTGGTCCAAACTTATGGAGACTCACCAAAAGATCCATATCTAGCGTTAGAAAGCAAGTCGACAAGTCTATTTCCAACGTGGTATTTTTCATTCATCCGTGAATAGTATCTACCATACCGCCATATTCTATGATCTTTCCTACCACCGGCGAGAGAAGACTTAAAGAAATCGAAGTAGGTGTTTACGGTAAAACGGTGGTAGTGTCTCCACAGAAAACCCCCCGTTTCTGGAGGTGTTTTCCTCGAAAATTGAACAATTTCATGACAGCAAAGTATCGTTCCGTCCTAGAAGGAATGCAGTACCGAGAAATCCACATGAATGAATGCTGAAAACAATGTAATAATTACTAGTAAGCGGACATGGTTTCCGGTGCAAAATCACCGTAGAAAATTCTCTTTGAGCTATATTCCACCTCCTTTTCAGTGATCAGGTAAGAGGGAGGAGCTTGTCATTCTTGTAAGGTTCTCGTCTTGGATCTTCGAGAACAAGTCCACCATCGTCAGGGATTGTGATTGGTTTTGATGAACGCGCTTAAAGCGTGGAGAATTTCGGTCGATCCTCACCTGATTTTGGATATCGTACATAGCCATAGAAGATAATCTTTCGCAATTTAATTATTGGGCCATAGGACCATTTCGAAAATGTATCAGATGTTCGAGGAAAGAAAAACTTTTTACTTCTTCCTACCATCGCTCGGGAATTGTATTAATTCCACTTCTTTGAAAATCTGAACCTTTAACTAATTCGAAATAGAATTTTCGTATTGGAGTATGGTCTACTATGTAGCTCACAGAGAGCGCCTGATCCGACTTTGTCTGTAATTACGAATACACTAGTTCTACCGATTGGAGAAGGTCGCAGGATGCGTGTGGAAGGATATTTTAGCAAATGGCAGCAGGCAAACATCAAAATGGAAGTGATCACGCCAAAAACATATTTAAAAAGTGTAAAAACTCGATCAGTTGGCCAACACTGGGATGAGGTCGTGTAATTGCGGCCAAAGTCGGATCAGGCGCCCTCTGTGGCTGACAGACTATATATGTATCTGATGCATCATTCTGTCCTAAACATACCTCACAAGGTAAAGACGACGCCAATGTTGATGTCGTTCTCCGTTTTTGCTGAAAACCGTTGCAAAAGAAGTTACGAACATTCTCTAGCAGTGCGAGGTTCATCAGGAGAGTAACATGTTTCCGTGAATCCGAGGGTTTTTTGAAGTGCTGTTAGCGATTTTCATATACATTTTGTACTGCAAACGCCATTTTTACGGGGCTGTAGTTGTAGTGGAGATGTATTTTTATTTATCTATCTAATACACCGAGAAAAGGTGCACCACAATATAACAGTTAATGCGTACTCACAGTAAGTGTATGCTATATGTATGTAGGTAAAAATCAAACATAGCTGGTTAACATTCAAAATATGGGCATTCCTACTCCACCTAATGGCACTAAAGAACGGGAATTTTCATAGAAAAAAAAAACAAGACTCCCCATTGTACACAAACCACCATGTGATGACCAAACTAGCACTACTTCCAGTTGGCAGATGTATGTACCAGTGGCGGACGCAGAAAGTGGGCGGGAGGGGGGGCGTGGGAAGAAAAGTGGGGTCTCCGCCGTTTTGGGGACCCAGACGGAAAATAAAATTAATAATAATATTAATTATAATAATAAACAATAAATAAAAAATATATTAAAAATAATAATAAAAATAAACAATTAAAAATAAACTAACACAAGATTTTTATTTGTATTGTAAAGTAATTTCGAAAATTTGGCGACCCATTCTCGGGGGGGCGCGCCCCCCCCCCGCCCCCCCCCTCCCCCTGCGTCCGCCACTGGTATGTACTTATCTATCTGTCATGGATTTGGCTTGTATGTTAACCACGCCCTCTCCACGAGGGCGTGGGCAGTTCTTGTTCTCTGTATGCGGCCCAAGTGGTCGCTTGTTGCTGTTGGTTACATACAATAATAAATTGTTTGTACTAGAATGTCTTCTGGATATCCTGATAACTCCGGGTACATCACATGGAGGTCCCGGGGAGATGTCCAGAAGATCAATTAAATACAGAGAGCAGGAACTCCGTTTTGTAGGCCAACAAAACGTAGGGTAACCTCGAGGTACCACTTCAGCACATGCATGTTTTTGCACTTCATCACATTTTTGATTCCTCACACTTCGTGGATTATTTTTTTTACATTTCGAATTTCGAATGTGGCGCACGAGCGAGCAGTATGAAAGGAGGCAGGCACAAAGGTGAGATTTTATGCTTCTCTCATCACGATACTCTTGAAAAAGGATTTTTTACGTACGTCAAATGCAAAAATATTGCCTGTTATGCTCGAGAAGCGGGAAATTCGTCATCCACAAAAACTAAAACACGTCGAACATGTGGTTTTCGTATTTCCCGATACAGATCTGATTTATTGAATTATTATAGCCGTTCGTGCCACAGCTAGCTTGTACATAATTGGGTACCCATAAAAAGAAACTGTTGAATGTATACATAATTTGTCGTCGTCTGCTTGGTAATCACGATTGATACGCAGCAGGTCACCTCATGGTGCGATCGTAAAAGCAACACCGCCACGATGGCCCTCCAAACCCCGAGTTAGGGTATTACGCGCAATAAGGTCAGCAGAACCCCGAGTTAGGGTATTACGCGCAATAAGGTCAGCAGATAAGTACGTAGGGGGCGCAAAGATAAGTGCGCAAGGCGCGGAGAACACGAATAAAAGGGTCCTACAGATCCATTGCGCCATCATTCGCATTTTGTTGTAGTTGGTAACGACTACACACATTTTTCGCTTTCTTGCATCCTACTCTTGCTCTCCTACTTTTCTTACTCCAGATTTCTGGAGACATTATATAGCGACTACGAATACTGCCTGACGAAAGCAGTAAAGAAAAAAAGAAATAGAATAACGATAACGAAAAAAGCCGGAAAAATACTGGGTAAAAATATAATTGCGAATTTGGGTCCTATAACGAGGTCGAGATCGCGAGATTTATCACGTGAGCCACCCGTTGTGCAAATGGCACGCACAAATAACGAAGCCATGATAAATCACGTCTCTGATGATAGGGGGTTAAACGTCAGCGTAAATATTTCGGATCTTTTCCTCCCAGCTTTCCACTCATGGCCAACTTACGACGGCCACAATACATCGGTAGTGAAATTCGTCAGAGATTTGAATGAAAAAGCCACTGCAGCTGGATATGACGAAGAAAAATTAGCAAGACTACTTCCTCTACAACTTAGCGGCGCAGCTAAGATTAAGTACATGAGCTATAGTCCCGAAATTAAGCACGATTACAAAAAGGTGTTGGATCAGCTTAAAACGGACTTTCGCAATAGAAATTACGTTTCCATCGTTAAGGCTAAAATACAGCATGTTCGGCAGGATCCCGATGAGGATGTTTTTGTTTTTGGTCAGCGCGTAAAAGACCTAGTCGAAGATGCATACGCCGAAAGCGGTGCAAATACTGTAACGGACATTTCGTGCGAAACTTTTCTAAGAGGATTGAATACGGAATTACGAATCGCAGTCATGAAGAGAAAACCTCCTAGCACATCTTACGAAGAACTTCTGGAAATTGCGGAAAAAGAACAACATTTAATCGAAATGGTTAAACGTGAGCGCGGAGTTTTGGATAGCGCCATGATCAACGCGATTACTGAAGTTGTGCGAAACTTGCAGATTACGGAAGCAAATCATAGTTATCCCGAAACCACTAACTTCGTAAACGGAAGGAGAGGAAACTCGTACCCAAACTCTCCGTATAGAGGAAATAATCGTAGAGGGCATTACGAAAATCGCAACTTCGCTTACCATAACGATCAAAACCAATTTCGGAGACAAAATTACTCCAGGAACTCACACTTCGATGGAAATCAAAATTATACAAATCGTGGTAGAAGAGAGTTCAGTGGTTCTAATCGACAGTTTCAAAACAACTATAGATCTCAGTCTAGAGGGCGACTAAACAACTATCATAGAAATCGTTCCACATCACGACCTAGAAATAATTTTAGAGAACGTTCTCAATCCCGATATAGAAATAGTCAAAATAATCACAGAGAACGATCTGAATCACGACATAGGAACACTCGCAGGGGAAGAGTAGCGTCAGTTTTCCATTATTCTCCACCACTTTTCATTGCTATATCACTTCTTTGTCTAACTGGCATTGCGTATGGCGAAAAAACCGGATTCAAAATTTGTGGAAGCGGGAAATCAGGGCTCCCAATAGCGATACCCAAACCACTGAACTGTCTCTTACCAGAAAAACATAGCGAAGTCCTGATAACGAACGCAAATGTTTATGTCGAAAATATGAAACCATTGATTCTGGAAGGTATTCACTGCTCTAATAAATCACGAATCATTTGTGCAACTTCGTTTTTTCACCTAACTCTGAAAATTGAGTCTGATGACGTCATTACACAATCGATTTCGCAAGATACATGTCGAGAAATGGCGAGAACGAAAAGGTATAACGGGATCCCGCTCAGATCTCTACATGAATCCTTATTCGATACTGGTAACGACGTCACATACTCATATCCCATCATTGGGAAACGATGTTCAGTTACATCGAACTTGATCATGGAAATTGGCACAATTTTGACAAACGATGGCGAAAATATTGTCTCAAATGTCGGAAGTTCAGAAGGATGTAAACTGCAGCACGAATTTTGCACGCACCAACATGGCGTGTTGATTTGGGAACATCCGAAAAATAACACGTCGTATTGTAAATTCGTAAAAAGCACACATTCTTTGATGTATGCGTCGAGAGATCACGTTCTTAGCAATGAATTACAAGCAGTTTTTCATTTTAGCGACGAGGTAATTTCGGTTACGCAGAAAGAGCGATGGTGTCTGCCAAGAACTGCTGTACGTATGATAAATAACGTTTATCTCGAGTTTCCGCAAATGGAGGAGACTAGTAAAAAGACGATAAGAGAAGTCCTGGAAGGAAATCCTCTTATAATTCGACGCATTAACGAGCGAAACATGCGACAATCAAAGAACTTACGTCTGATAAAAAGTAGAACTAAAAGATCAATTAGCGCGTTATTTGAAGAACCGACGAAAAATTCTGAGTCCATGATCGTAAGCGAAAACGGAGAAACGTCTCCAGAAGCGAAAGCCGCTGCGATAAATCATTTTCTGACCATGTTCTCAAACCAAGACGATGAACATGCCGATTTATTTCACGAACAACGTCAAGACCAAAAACAATTCGAGCTAAATGTGCGTTCCCAGTTCTTATCCTTTCACCTACAAGAACAAATAAATAACGACTTCCGTTTCTTCTGGGCAAAAATATGCAACATCGTAAATGCTCAAATTCGAACAGTAAATTTCCTTGCGAAAACAGACCCAACTAGCGCTGCACGAATACTTACAAATGACGATAACGTAAGTGCCATTATGGCTGGAGAAGTACTGCTACTTTCTCGGTGTAAGTACGTTTTAGCCGACGAAATTTTGTATGATAATAAAGTAAACGGGAAATGTTATGCTCACACTCCAATACGTGTCGGAACAAAAATATTCTTTTTGACGCCTGGTTCTAACAAAGAACTCATAACGAAAAGTTATCGTGTTGATTGTGCTCACATCCCATCCAGTATAATTCATGAAGGTCGTACATGGAAATCCGGAAATAACGAAGTACACGTATCAGAGATAGCTTTGAATTTGCCAATCAATGACTACTCTGAAATGGTGTTCAATGCCTCACCTATTTTCCATTCAGAATTATCACGCATAAATCCTTTAGTTCAAATTTTGTCTTCTCGTCGCGGAATTTTGGATACCACAAAAGAAATACATCACAGCGACGTTTTGAATGACGAACTATATGAAGTACAAAACGAAGGCTGGAAAACTGTTACCACACTCGAAGAAAACGCGAACGAAATACTGCAATCCGAAGTGGAATTTCTATTCGAAGCTGTACCTTTTCGAATCATTATCATCATAACGACATGCATTTTGATTTTTTTGGTTATAATTGCGTGTTGTGTGTGTTACTTTCGTTGCCCATGCAGAAAGTTGCATTCGAAGACCGAAAGTGTACGATACCATACGCCGAAACGAGTAGTCAGTACGTCAGAACAGAATTTGCAGCATATCGAAATGCAAAACCTAGGCACCGATGTCCAGAGACATAGCACATTAAAACTGAAAACTACTAAATTCCTTTCTTATGTTCCAATCGTGATGGGGGTAGTTGGATCCGTCGAAGGAAATCACTATTCCCCATGTTTCGTTCCTGTTCGCTGTCAGAACGAAATAGTAATAGCGTTACTTGATACAGGTAGTTCTATAACATTCTGTAATATGACGACAATTGCGCATTTAAAAGTTAAAATTAATAACGAAGTAATACCTCATGCAATTGCAGCCAATGGAACCTATATACCATTTCTTGGCTCTGCAACCATTAGTATAACTTTTGGAAATATCACGAAACAACATCGTACTTTGGTCACAAGAGACGAATTCTCTCCGGCAGCAATCACATTAGGAATAGACTTTCTTAAGAGAATCGAAAAACCTATCCGAATGGAATTTCAGAAAAACATCGTATGTGTTGGCAGATCAACTCTCCCGATTTTGGACAATACCAATGTCACGTCGTTTCACAGTACTTATAATATTCTCGTAAACGAAAAAATAGTCCTCCCACCAAAATCGGACAATTTTATTCTGGCAACGATAAACGGCTTCATTCCAGAAAATTGCGACATTCTAGCGGAAGATACAAACTCGAACAAACTGCCAGAGGGATTATTCGTAGGAAAGACTTTATTTCGTCCTGGAAATTCTGGCAAATTCCCGCTTAGAGTCTTGAATCACTCAAATGCGACTATAACACTTTACCCCAAGCAGAATATTGCGAAAGGAGAAGTGGTTGAGGAAAAGCAACGCCGTTTAGTGTATTCAGTTTTTGACACTACGCATAACGACCGAAGCAACTCGCACGTCAAATCCAGAGTAGAATATATACCGAAAGAAGTACTTTTCGACGATGACGAAAATCGCGATGACATCGGAAAAATAAACTGGGAAAATTCTGAGCTCGACATTATTGGCAAATCACGAATTGTTGAATTAGTCAACCAATTTCGCGATATCTTTTTGGAAAGGAATGGCCATCCTGGTCATTATGTTGGTGAGATCAGACATCGAATCGATTTGATCGAAAATGCTCGAGTACCAAAACAAAGGATGTGTCGCGTTCCTCTCGAACAACGAAAAGAGATTGCAGAACAAATCGAAAAACTTTTGCATCAACGTGTGATAGAAAAGAGTACCTCTCCGTTTTGTGCTCCTATTGTGTTAGTGAAGAAAAAAGATTCCTCGTGGAGATTTGTGGTTGACTATCGACAGCTTAACGCAATTACGAAGACAGAAACCTACCTTATTCCTAATATACAGGAGATAATTGATCTAACTGCGGGCAAGACTTTCTATACCACCGTTGATTTCAAGTCAGGTTTTCATCAGATACCTCTTGAAAAGTCTCATCGCGAAAGAACGGCATTTCAGTCTTTTCTAGGGTTATTTCAATTCATAATGATGCCCATGGGACTTAAGGGGGCACCTGACACTTTTCAAAGAGTTATGAATTCACTCATTAGGGAATTACGAAGCTGCACTTTTGCATATGTCGATGATATTGTTACGTGTTCCGACAACTTCGATGAACACTTACGTGATATTCGCGAACTGTTCGAAAGAATACGTTCATTTGGCATGAAATTGCGATTAGATAAGTGTATTTTTGCGGCACGTGAGGTAGAGTATTTGGGAGTTTTAATTAGCAAAAACGGCTCTCGCATCAATCAGAAACGAATCGAGAAAATACAAAAGTATCCAGTTCCAACCAATACGAAGGAAGTCAAATCCTTTTTAGGAGCAGCTTCATATTTTCGAAGGTTCATAGAAAATTTCGCTCATATTGCGTCACCTCTCACCAGTCTTACATCGAAAACAGACTCTCATTTCGAATGGCGTACGGAACATGGCGAAGCGTTTGAAAAATTGAAACAATGTTTATGTAAGGCACCAGTACTCGCTGCTCCTAGACCTGGACATCCGTACGAACTCCATACAGATGCGTCCACCAAAGCTGTTGCGGCAACATTGCTTCAACAAAATCCATCTTCTGGAAACCTTCATCCAATAGCGTTCGCGAGTCGTTGTTTGAATAAGCACGAAAGGAATTACTCGGCTATTGAGCTAGAAGCTCTTGCTATAGTTTTTGGACTAACACATTTTCGACCATACGTTTTTGGTGCAAAAATAAAAATTCTGACTGATCACGCTCCTTTGTGCTCCCTTTTCCATCGAAAAGATCTCTGTGGGAGATTGGCTAAATATCAGCTAGCCATAATGAGTTACGACGCAATAATCGAATACCGACCAGGTAAACAAAACGCTGTCAGTGATGCACTGTCAAGACATGTTGCAATGTCGGAAACTGTCAATGCAGTGGGTCAGTGTCAGCTGCCGAGTCTAGAAGAAATTCGAAAAGAACAATTAGCTAGTCCTTTCATCACGAGGATAACGTTTCTTAGAGAACACCCCGTGGACGTCAAAATACGGAAAAAACAATTTTGTCTAATTAATGATCTTTTGTATTATGACGATGGAAAAGCCTACAGGCTAGTCGTTCCAACCACTAAGCTTCAGGAATCTATTACGAAACACCATCATGATCATGCCTTTGATGGAGGACATTTAGGAATCGCAAAAACTCTTCAAAAAATTCGTGATAAATTCTATTGGCAAGGCATGAACGAATTTATAGCGAAATATGTAAAAAGTTGCCCCATTTGCCAAAAAGTTAAAAGTCCATATCAATTATTACGTCAAGAGCCACTTACTCCTTTTCCTGTGGCGAGCAGACCATTCGAAAGAGTGCATTCCGATGTTGTCGGACCACTACCAATGTCATTATTAGGACAATCTTACATATTGATACATACGTGCTCCTTCACTAAGTTTGTTGTATGTAGCGCAATTGAGAACCAAAGAACCGCAACAATCGCGAAATCATTCGTAAATGACGTCGTTTGCAAATTCGGAGTGCCAGAGAAATTGGTTTCAGACCGCGGATCAAATTATACTAGCGAATTATTCAAAGAAATCACGGAAATTTTGGGAACCAAACACGTATTAACAACCGCGTATCATCACCAGTCAAACGGACAAGTAGAAAGATACGTAAAAACAATTAGCGAAACTCTTACTTCTTTTGTCCACAGCTCTAGAGAAAACTGGTCCAAATTTCTACAAATGATTGTCTTCGCAATAAATACATCGCGAAATGAAACAACGAATGAAACTCCATTTTTTCTCATGCACGGTAGAGATCCGCAACTCATTTCGGATGCTGTGTTGCGTTATCCAAGAAGAATGTATGGTGACCCAGAGTCATATAAAACCGAATTAATAGCGAATATTTTTAATGCGTGGACGGCAAACAGAACTCGAATTGAAAGAGCCACTAATGTGTATAAGAGTAACTACGATAACCACTGTCGTAACCCAGGTGCAATTACTCTAGGAGATCTTGTGTTATTACGGAATGACGGAAACCAATCGAAATTAGAGCTATCCTGGAAAGGTCCATATCGAGTTATTCAAATAGCGAAGCCGAATGTCACCTTGCAAATGTTAGGTAATCCGGCAAATATCGATACTGTTCACTTGAATCGGACGAAAAAATACGAGGACAGGAATGTCCCTAGCCTAATTACGCCTCAGGGAACACCCTCACCGAATGAGGCAACAGACGGGGACACTCCTAATGTCCGTAGGTCGACCCGTATTAGAAATCAAAGAATACCGCTATCGTACTGATAGTAAACGAGCGTATAAAAGAACGTCGGAAGCAAATCATGTACATATCTCTTGTAAATCGATTCATCGTGTACATATCTCTATATTCCTTGTTCATCTCATATTGTGAATAACGCTTTCATTGTGCTAGAAAAAAAAGTTCATCACGAAGCTCTTCAGATGAGCACCGAAAACGTCGTGATCCGTACTCCGGGACGCTCGGACGACGAGCCTGAGCCGTACTATAGCCCGGAGAAGACAATGTTCGAGGTAAATTACGATAACGATAACGAAGATAAATGCTGATCAATAACGAATCCATTCAGGAAATGTGCGAGGAAAACTCTGCCAGAATTGCGATCCTCGAGGAGGAAATCGTCGAATTGCGAAGGGCTGTCGAAGCCCAGAAGAAGATCAGAGTCGAGACGAAGGACGCCGCGTGTGATGCGATGGCGCAAATTGATGGCAACGTCGAAATGGGCAACGCCGTGGAACAAGAGAACATCCCGCCAATGCAGCCAGCCAGAGCAGACCAGCCTCTTGGGCCGTACCGCCATGGACGTCAGAATGCCAGCCGAAGGCCATCTCCTTACCCCGCAATAATGCTTTGTCATTTTTGCAACCAGAGGGGTTTCAGCGACAGCTGTCGCAACGTAATAGGTGCTGGCCAGAGGGCCGAAATAGTGAAGTCAAAGGGGCTCTGCCCTAAATGTTTGAAAAGGCACACTGCCCCGTGCCGAAAAACGTTTCCTTGCCCCTACTGTGGCCAATCATCGCACCATCGTTCTCTTTGTTCCTCTGTATCCGCATATGAAGAGAGGGCTAAAAAAGCCCACCACCTCTAAGCTGTTTTGTTGCCTCATTCCTTTTTTAGTTGTGTCAGTACTGTATTCATATTGTCGTGGACGACAATCTCCCGAAAAGGGGGCATGTCATGGATTTGGCTTGTATGTTAACCACGCCCTCTCCACGAGGGCGTGGGCAGTTCTTGTTCTCTGTATGCGGCCCAAGTGGTCGCTTGTTGCTGTTGGTTACATACAATAATAAATTGTTTGTACTAGAATGTCTTCTGGATATCCTGATAACTCCGGGTACATCACATATCAGTGACGGACGCAGCGGTGAATGGTGAGGGAGGGAGGAGGGGGGGGGGGGTGGGGGTGAGGGGTGCACTGCGAAATAACTAGAGGTGGCAAATCCACTATATGTTAACTGCCGCTAATGGGTCGTCTAGTAGGCTACATAACACCTCCTTGGTACCCCACTGGTGAGTGTCAATCAGTGGCTAGACGTCACAGCTGACCTCGTGACAAGCTCAAAGATCAAATGACCACTTGATCATAAACAGTGGGTGGCCCAGGTGGCCACGCGCTCATATTATGTCTTACCGGCGTTCTAGGCTATTCCCTCGGCTACTTATGCTTGGAGTAATTTTTACATCTTTCTACTGTTACAAGCAATACAATTTATTGTTTTTCTCTTAGTTTACGCAACACATACGAGTTTTTCTGTTTCACATACTCTTTTTACATTTCAAACGGAATACTTCAACGTTCCTCTGTCTACAAATGCCCTGGTTCCTGAAATATTATGTTTTCGTAATTCAAAAGATTTATTGATGAAGTAGTGCCCTTAACATTCCTAGGGTACTAGTTTATTTTTCATAGTTTTTCCTCGTTCTGCGTTTTCTTGCAGCTATCACCCCATTCGCGTTTTTTTTTTTCTGTGTTTATGCAGTTCGCTGATGCATTTGCTAGTGATTGCAGACTTTTTATTTGTGCCGATCTTCTTGTCGTTGAAATTGATGACATACTTTTCCACAGAACCCCTGCATTTCATGTGAATCGCATTTAGTTTCTGAAAAACAGTCGCTATCAAACAGTATTACCAAAGTGCTCGTTCGATTGAGGCTATTTATTGCATCTGTCTCCTCCATCCTTCAGTAAACATCGTTTTTTTTTTTGCAAATTCCTGGTAAGGTGATGAGTGCTTAGTGTTTCAGAAGTGACAAGAGTTGAGTATTTGTGCAGGAACTGCAAATTTTCTCTTTATCCTGTCCAAATGCCACGCTTCTATAGCGAGCGTCAATGGCGATGCGTTCTTCACGGCCCCGAAAAGCACGCTGCGCGACCGCACCGCGCGCACTGGAATCCTTAACACAAAGACAACAAACTATAGGATTTTCTTGATAGTTGATTAGTTTTTGTGATAATTAATGTTAAACATGATGAACAACTATTAAGAAAGCACTGACTTTTCACTGCGGCGACAATTCCATCGTGAGCGGCGCGGTTGCGCAGCGCGCCTTTCGAGGCCGCAGAAAAAACGCACTACCATTGACGCCTATTCTAAGTGCGTTTCTTTTTCCCCTAACTTCTACACATCTCCCATCTCCTCTGAAACCTTTTTTTTTTGCCTGTATTCAAGAGCAGCTGATGCTTATTCCTCAACATCTGTTGTATCATCACACCGATCCAGAGATCAGCCACAGTCCTATCTATCCAGCACTGTTGTTTACATAGATCCGCTCAAACAATCAAGATGCACCTGTTCATATGAACCGAAACCTAGAGAGCATACTAATGATTGAGACGCAGACAAGCTTCAAGGTTATCCGAAGCCATTTCGAGGGTTACGACCGTTCCGATCGCTCACGCTGCAACGTGCGAGCCTTTGTAGTGCTGATCTAGTAATGTCACGGCGTACGTTCCAGCGCAACTTCTTAGCGCTTTGTTTCATTGTTATCTTATCGCTGGAGTGTGTTAACCACTTGGGTCACATGACCGCTGTCACTAAGACGCAATCACAGTGTGCTGACGCTGGCAATAGATGTGATTCTATTTCCATGCTGTGGTGATCACTGTTTTTTCGGAAGTGCAAAATGTTGCTCTGTTACCTTTACCAACGTTTACGAAAAATTCCCTCATAAAATCAGCCCAAGTTTTTTTTTTTGAAATAATTTTTCGGACTGTAGATCCAAGGTGCTCAAACATGGCGATGTTTTGTTTTTCCACTGGAAGAAGTTTGGAGAGCAACCCATTGTGTTAACGCATTCAAATTTACTTTTACATGGTGCCCATCAACATGGTTACCTATGAGTAGCTTTGTCTGTTATCTGTTACCCATGGTTATGAGATTACCCATCTTCCCAATGATGCATTCAGATCTTGGTCGCTGCTTTCCACTCCCATGGGTGAAGTATGTACATACTTATGTGTCTCAACTGTCATTTCACGCATAAACTTAAGATTGAATTGCTTCTTTGTTGGAAATACAAAACTGATCTTTCGCGCTTCACATGGCCCTAGCGCTTAAAAATTTCTGTGAAGTGCGATCTATACATAGACAACAATAAACAACAATTTGGCATCACTCGCAACATTCAGGGTTGAACGTTTGAGTTCGTACAGTTCTTGTCAGAAAGATAGATGGATTGCTTGTGCGGTTTTATATCCAGAATCGCGGTATGACCTACTCGACCCTCCCACTTTGGGCATGCTCTCATTATTTTTTTAAAGAAGGACTGTATCAGTCTCACTGGGAGCGGATGTATCATTAAGATTATCCAACATAAGTACGTTGAAATACCCAAATTTACCCTTTACCCATATGAAACGTTGTCTGTAGCCAGCTGCTATTCATGGCATATCATTCTAATGGGTATGAGATTACCCATCTTTCCAATATGCATCCGGGTCCTAGGTAGCCGACAGGGTAAACTCATGCAAATGGAAGTAGGGCGGTGTTCGGAGAGTGCCATGGACCAGTCTTCCTATTGTCGCTGGGCAATAGTAGCCTTAAAATCTATAGCCGGCCTGCAATCCCTTAGTGTTGAGACACAGTCAACAGGGATCGGATACATCACTTGAAAGATTGGTATTCTCATACCGATAAGTATGATTATCCATGGGTAGCAGCTGGCCCGCATGGGTAAATGTGTTGATATTTGGCAAGAAGTAAGTAAATTTGGGTATGGTGACGAGTTTACCATGGGTAATCACAGTGATGCATCCGGGCCCAGGAGAACGCCAAGGAAACAGCACTCTTCCTTGAAGTGTCTAGTAATATAGCCACTCAGTCATTCTCCCCTATAATACATAGAAGTACAACACAACTTGGAAACTATCTGTGCTTCGATTTCTGAGCAATTTTCTCCCCTCCGAGGTCAGTGGTTGGATCTTTGGTGTTCCCCACTCCTACTTCCTCTAGAGGGCAAAGTAACGATGAAATCTCTCCGTTGGATGCTATCGATCAAGGTATAAATAGTCTGAAAACTGGTCCACATGCTTCCTTGTACGAAAGTTCTTGCTGTCAGAGTGCATCCAGAACAATTCGACAATAAGTGATCGTTGTTTTGAGGGTAGCGTGTGACTTACGTCTGGTGTGGAGTGTGGGTTGTCGGAAGGCACGTGGTGTCGGCGTCGCTGTCAAGAAGGGACGATTGATAGTGGCTGTTGAGCTGTTGATTCGACGTTCATCGCTGGACGGAGTGATCGCTTCGTTCTCTTCTGACTCTGTCTCTTGCTGATACTATCTCACGCATTGCTTTTTCCTTGTTCAGAAGACCAGTTTTCTAAGTTTTTCAGCCCTTGTTTTCCTCTTTCTGGGGCAAAAATTACACTGCTTCAGTCCAAGGTATCTACGTATAATACCTAGGCCATAACAAGGGGAGAATTTTGAGTGCACCTTTCCATTCTGTATTAGAGGATTCACAGGGTGAAGTGCGTAATCCGATTTATCCCCAGATCTGCGGTAAGCGTCAACTGGATCGCCTTGCGCCCGATCATCTCTGCTAATCTCATGGTATTTGAATCTGGAGCGAAAACTGGGAATCGCTGCAGTGGCCTAGTTATAAATAGATTATATAAATAAATGTGATTTTTTTCTTGGTGAATTTCGTCGCAATTCAAGAGTAGAGGTTACTTATGAAGCATCATTTGAAGCCCTGATCAGCTAGTGGTATTACCATTCTCTGTGCAATGTTTAACTCTTCCATGTCTCGTTGAAATTTTGACACATAGGACCCTTTTGTTCTTGGACTTTGAGGGCAAAGATTTAGGTTGAGGGCAAAGATTTAGGTTAAACCTCTTCGTAGGGCTAAGGTTTAGGTTAAACTTTATTCCTAGAACACGTATATTACCTAAGCTTAAGCATAATACGTAACATACAAATTATTCTTTGGAAGGTAGTGAAAATCTTTAAAATATTTCCACTATTTCTTTCATGTTTTCATGTGACAAACGTCATTATAACCCTGTCCTGTACAATTTGTGTCACCGGGCCAATGATTGCTGTTTTCGCTCTATATGAACTGCCAAATAACTGCCACAGCAAATTTAGGGTAAAAATTTACCTGGGTATTTTGTATGTGTGTATGTATGTTTATTACGTGGAGAACCCATGTGAAGATAAAACAACAAATCAAACAACAACAGAACTGACTGAAAGACAACCAACAAGATGACCTGAGTGTGATGGATAATTGCTGAGGTAAGAAATATGATTAAATTAGACTCATAAGATTACTGCAACTTATCCAATATGCGTATGAAAGAGCTTAATTTCAGTGGAATGATTTGCTTCTTACTAATTTAGATGAATTCGGACCCCGCTTTGTAGCCATCATGGCGAAATATCGCTGAGGAGTTTTTCTTCATGACTCCTCACCACATTTCGCGCATATTCGCAAAATTTGCCGCTGTGCCTGCATGTGAATAGAAAAATAGAATAACATAGCCTACAAAGTAGGATAAGAGAACTTAGGCAATGGTGTCCTAAATGCCCGCTTCGTTCCCTTACCATATGCGAGAAGTTGGGATGAAGATCAGCTCAGAGAGTGAAGACGAGTATCCATTCGAGGTGTGATACATCGTAGGGGCGGGACTTCTGTCTCACGATTGGTGCATTCAAACACATCACTCTATTTTGGTAAAACGTTCTATATTCGTTCGCAGTATGTGTCCCCTACTGCCGGACGCGGGAGTGGCAAGCCACCCCCCCCCCCCCCACCGGGAGCGGGAAGACGAGACGTGGGAAAAAATGGCAACTCCGCCTTTTCACAGTCTCGGATGGAAGAAAAGTGCTAAAAAATACTGGCCTTAATATAAAATATTTCATAATGAATTTCAAAAAATATTAGTAAAGTGCGACTTGTAGTTTCAATGCACCAATCGTAAAATAGCGTTACCTCTCAGTTTTTCCGCTAGTCTTGGAATCCACGTGCGAACGTTAAGTTGGGCGCGGCATCTTACCCGTTTGCATTCCATCCGTTTAGTGACCAGTGATCAGGCAATGTTTTGATTTTAGTTGTCGCTCTGACTCATCCATTACTACAGGTTTGCCCATCTTCTGCGCAAAGACGCGTTACCACCACAGCAGTTCCAGCAGCACTCACTCTTTCTGGCTACAAAGTGTTTCCTTATCAGTCTGCACCTTAGCCACACCATAAATCTTCTTTGAAAGAATATTTTTATTGCGTTTAAAATATCACACGTGAGTATCTCAAAGACGCCGTTGGTGGTGTACCTAGACCTGGATAAACAGATGTCAAGTGGGTAACTGTAACATGTCTTGAAATTAATCAACGTGCATGTATTTTGTAGTAGACCGAAGCATCGTTAGCTACGCTTTTTCTGAATTGGTTTCTCATTTAGCCGAAGATTTCCAAAGTTATCTGCATGCTGTACCTGATTGTAGGAGCACCCCGAGTGCATGAATAAACATAAATATAAACATAAACATTTCGCTCTGAGCGATGAGATTCCTGTCCTGTAGCCTTTTCTTGAGCCATGTATCAGAAGAAATTCAAATTTTGTTAACGGGTCATTGAGCAAATTCCTTACGTTTTAACATGGAGCTTTAGTCCGTGTAGTGTATGGTCTGTTAGCTCAGAGATGGCACCCGAGGTGACATTGTCTGCAATTACGACTTTGTCCGCAGATTGCGTCTTGGAGGAGGTTTTACTAGACGGTAGTATGGAAACATCAGAATCGAAGGAATCACACCACGCTGAAATCAAAAAAGTGTAGAAATTAGATTATTTGGCCGACTTCGGGATGAGGTCGTAATTGCAGACCAAATCGACCCAGGTGCCACCTCTACGCTACCAGACTATAAGCGGTAAGCTGGCAACCAAGTGCAAAATTTCACGAGACGAGTTTCTCGTCGCCTGTTCCCATCCGTCTCTTCAGCGCTTTTCTCCCACATCTCATCCTGCCCGCTATCATGTGTTCCGTTCTCACCCTTCGCTCGGAGAGTCACGTGACTTTGCGACTTCTTCGTCTGATTAATGGCCCATACCGGACACGCCCACCATCCATCACCTGCTGGTTCCTGACTGGTGCACTTGCACGCTTCACATTTACCGTCATCTTCATCCAATTCTCTAGTCACATAGGGTTATCCTATTTGGAGAACAAATCCATAAATATGATCCTTTTTGGCTGCGATCTTCAAGACAAAAAAAAAACGAATTTTTTAGGCCTCTACGAGCCTCACCCATCCCGTCATACTCACCAATGAACGCAAAACAGGAATTGCACGTATACAAAAAGTGTAACAAAAAGTGTCATTTGTCATCCATCAGCCGTGTTTTCGCAGTGGTTTAGGGTACTAGCAATGGAGCGCACTTTACACCAGCATAATAGTTCAAGGAGCTTGTGTGGTTCGGCGCTCTTTAGATTGAATTTTGAAGTAATTTTGAAAAAAAAAACATAGGTAACTCATCTATGAATTCATCAAGTCTATTCAGCTAAAATATGGATCTTGGACTTATCGTTTCGTAGTTTTTATATGACAGACGTCTGTTCATTCATTTAAACTCATAGATTCTTATATAGTGTGGTCGCTATTCTACACAGCATGTATGGTAAATTTTATATAAATATTAATTACAAGGAACGACAACATAAGGGGAGGTCTTACCTTCGCATTATACAAGGATAAGTCCTCCTCGCCATACTGACGACTTCCCGGGAAGACCTATTTCTTAAATCTGTTTACCCACATACGGTTAGGGAACGGAACGGGCAAATAGGCAACATTTCTATATGAATTTTACTTCTTTTCTTCATCATAAACCTTTCTTTAATATTAACAATTTCATTGAAGTAGTTTGTAGTGTGATTCTTTCTTACTTTGTGGGGCCATCTGAAAGCTGGTAAATTACTGAATAAGCAAGGTAAGATGGCTCTCTTTGGACGCGTTTATTCCTTCAAAAAATTCGAAGTTGGAAAATACTAGCGCATTTGATCGAGAAGCAGCTTGGTTTTTTGAAGTTTACAAACTCTTTCCTACAGCAATCACACCACAGTCCTACAGTAATGGGGTTACAGTAGAATTGGATACGATATCCGTGTTCAGCACCTCAAATAATCCTGCCAGGCAAAGTTCCAGCGGAGAAAGTCTAGGAAATTCTGAAACTCTGGGTGTGTGTGATAAGGCCAAGCTTCTTCAGAAACAGCACACATCAACATTTCCAATGCCAAAGTTGAAAACCGCTACCATAGTATCACAAGTGTGAGATATATTCAAAGAAAGATGCCTTAAACTACTACCGAAACAGTGCAGTGAACCCAGCTGGCTTGTCTGAACTCATGTCTTCCGACGCGCCAGTTTACGCAGGCTCTTTCGCTAGTTGTCTAGCAGGCAGTGTGTGACATTTCCTTCCGTGGCGGGACCGATGAGCATGACAGGGGACACCTTTGCAATACGGTCAGATAGGATTTTTCACGCCTTTTGCGCAATTTCACTGCTGGAGTTCGTCAGTTTTCAGTGGAAGATTTGGCCAGAACTCAAAATTATGGCGAAATTTCGGACTGGAAAATTTAGGAGGATGTGTATGGTAGTGACTAAGCGAGGAATTGCAGCCGGTTAATGCGTCGCGCGCGTCTTTTTTTGCAAAAGTTAGGAGCGGTCTGGTTGGGCGCTAATTTTATCAGTGAACAAGACGACCGGACAGATGGTTTTGGCGGAAGTGTCTCGGTGCGGGTCAGCTGTGGTCGCGCGATGTCACGCCATCGCGCCGCAGACGATGTCTGCTCTCAACAAAGGGAAGCGAATACTTACGTCAATCACCACCTACGACCTTTCTAACCTATACATCTTGGGTATGGGGCCTGCCTTCTGTCGTGCCTACTGCACCCTTCGTGGAAGCCTGAGCAAATATTTGCTCATTTAGTTGGCTGCACCCATTTGTATGGGCTTGCAAGCACGCTCAAGGGATCCATATGAACGCCTAGTAGCTTGTGCTCAGCGAAACACAACAAAATATTTGGCACTATTCCACTTGTTCTGCCCCAAAATCTCAAAATCAAAAATCTCCCTAAAACTTCGTCTAGGGGGGTTATTTGACATGCTGATCACGAATATCACATTGATTTTGCACGGTAACCCCATTTGGGTAGGGTTACGGTGAGGTAAGGGTAAGTATGGTATCTCACAAAAACGCTTGAATTTTTGTCCACAGGGATTTTTTTACATGGTAATCACGAATATCACATTGGTTTTGCACGGTATCCCCATTTGGGTAGGGTTACGGCAGGTATACTTACCCTTACCCCACCGTAACCTACTCAAATGAGGTCACCTTGCGAAATGAGCATGATATTCGTGCTCAGCATGTCAAAAAAACTCCCGTAGACAAAAATTCAGGTGTTTTTGTGAGATACCATATTTACCCTTACCCCACCGTAACCCTACCCAAATGGGGTTGCCGTGCAAAATCAATGTGATATTCGTGATCAGCATGTCAAATAACCCCCCTAGACGAAGTTTTAGGGAAATTTTTGATTTTGAGATTTTGGGGCAGAACAAGTGGAATAGTGCCAAATATTTGCTATTTTCTAATTTTTTTCCATGCAAGTCTTTATTCTGGCGTGATTCATGAAGCAGTCCGTAGTTGCGGATCATGCTTTCGACACGTCTCACTTTTTTCGTCTTTAGAGAGGATCAGCTGTCTATTTCTTGCACCCTCTATTTGGCTCATCTTTCAGGACTTCCCTGCAGTTTCGTTGCTGTTTTCGTTGCCATTACCTGTTATCGTGTTCATAGAACGGACTTTTTCTGTATCTTCACAGAAAGTGCCCATTCAGCTGCGTACTTTGTACCTGCAAATGCATAAATTCGCGGAATAATGGCTGCTGTTCAGTGTTCATGCAAAGGTGTTCTGTTCAAAGTTCTATAATATAATGTGCATGAGTCACAGCGGACTCCAGGATCACTTAACATTTCTGCCTGTTGATTCGAGTTCTTCTCGAAGATTTCACTGCATTAACTGTCAAATTAGTGAGTGACGAACTCAGAAAACAGGTTGTTCTAGTGGGTTATCGCCATTTGAGTCAGTCGCTGCTGCACTTCCTGTTCTTACCCATTCTGTTATGAAGCGGCTGTTTCCGGTTCTGTTAACTCGCCTTCTAGTTCCAGCGGGTTCTATTTTTGTTATTTATGAGTCATTTTTATTGAAAAAGACAAAGCGGGAACTTCAATGTTACGTTTTGATACAGTCGAAGTTTTGAGAGGAAACCCAGCATGGTATGGTAAGTGGAAAGAAGTTTTAGTAGAAGTTGAAATATTTCCATAGAATTCCTCGTGAAAAGACAGATAAGGCGGTAACCCATCTCAGGAAACCACATTTTATTACCATTGTATCACTTGGTTACTCAGTTCTTTACTTTCTCTGCTCTCCTCTCCTCTTTCATGATTTCTACTCGTTTTCTTATTTAATCGCTCCCCATTTTAACCCTCTCTCTACTTCTGAATCTTGAGGAGGCCATCAAATATGGATTGTTTAATGCTGGAGGCGGATCTGATCAATCAATAATCACATTTTCCTCGATTTTTTTTGCTTTTCTCATCTTTTGCTGTTATTTTTATTTGTCCATTCACTGGGAAATCTAGCGGCTAGCATCGAAGAATATGGGTCAAGTTTATTAGAAAAGAGGCGCATTCTCAGGGAAAATGTCTCGATCCTTTGGATTCTATTGAGAGGATGGGCAGTACTTGCAGTAATGGCATAATGGCAGCGCGTTCTTCCACCATTTATATGGTAGCTGCGATCGTGTTGTAGTGATGTCATAACCAGTTACGGGTCCCGGTTTGCGTAGCGACGAAAATGGCGCCGATTGAACTATTTATGGCTTTTGGTCATAGTAATTCGCATATAATTGATGTGATTGATAACCGCCTTCGGAGTTCTGTGTTCCTATGGTTTCGCTGTAGTTGAGCGTATTCTGTTCTCTTATCACACGTTTCATGGAATAGTTCCGCGTTGGACGTCTTCACTGCAGTGTGTAACAGGGTCTTCTCTTTTTCTCTTCTCCTTTTTCTCTTTTTCCTGAGTTGAATAGAAGTTGCCCTTGCGGAATCGCATTCTTTTACACCCCAGAAATCGTTACCCGACCTTGCACCATTATTGTTTACGCTCATTGATCATCAGCTTTTTTTCCGCATTGCCCGATGGGACGTTTGCACTGCAGCTGCTGCTACTTTTATCACTTTTATCACGTGAATTTCACATCTACCTTCATTCGTCTTTGTGCTTTCAGGGTTCAAGATGACTATGGTAAATAGTTATCCCGAACGAATGAATTTATCATTCTCTGGGTGCGGTTTTCTGTGCATCTATCATGCTGGAGTCGCCGCTGCAATAAAGGTATGTTCCATGCTTATAATTACTTGCTTTTCATATAAGTATTCCGCTCATTTTCTTTTTTTTTTCTCGGGATACTGGGAGATCTAAAATGTTATGAATGATATGCATGTGAGAAATTGCCCTTTTGTTTTGCCTGCTTTCTCGTTCAATCAATATACTACAATGCCCTTTTGTTTTCCTAGTTTCTTTCACTTCAGATCATGAATTGGTTGATTGATAATTGCTTATCAGTGTTTATTTCAGGAATATGCACCCCACCTTATTCAAAATAAAATTTCCGGCGCCTCAGCAGGTGCTATCGTAGCAGCAGGTCTAGTTACGAATATTTGCATATCACAAGCCACTAGCACGATTCTGAAAATTGTCTCTCAGGTGACTTTTTTCTTTCTGGAAGTTTTATTTCATCATCAGTTTTCATAATTGATTTCAGGCACGATCACGAGCACTAGGTGCATTACATCCTGCTTTCAATCTTCTTGGCTTGGTTCGAGAGGAAATTGAACGCACGTTGCCACCGGATGCTTATAAACGGTGAGTTTTGCAAATTCAGGCGTTGCCTCTGGCGAATCCTCTGTAGATTTCAGCTTCCAATTGTGGATTTTAGGTGTACTGGACGTCTTCAGATCTCTTTAACTCGATGGAGCGATAATAAGAATGTTGTCGTCACAGAATTTGAATCTAACAAGGAATTGATCGATGTAAGTTTCATGTTGTATTTCTTCAAGCGGACTCATTTCCTTCATCCTGCTTTATTTCTTTTGACTGCATCAATTTCTTTTCGGAACTGTTGACCTTTATCTTATGCCTAAATATTTTGGGTGTTTTTTCAGGCAATAATCTGCAGTTGCTTTATTCCCGTGTATTGCGGTATAACACCACCTACTTATCGAGGTGAAGCCTACATTGATGGTGGTTTCACGGATAATCAGCCGTCATACGACGATCACACAGTGACAGTTAGCCCGTTTTCTGGAGAATCGGATATCTGCCCTCCTGATTGGGACAGTGCAAGGTGTGTCGACATTATTCTGCAACGGAACTTTGCTTGTGCAAAACTCCTACTTGTGTTTTACTCGAAAAAAAAAACTTTTTTTCTGTTGTTGCGCCCATTAGATGAAACCTCCTTCTTAAATTCCCATTATTCGGGGAATGATGGGATCTACGAAAGTCAGTTATTGTATGTCTAAGATGCGATTCATCCATGCTTTTTCTCTCTGCAAAGAATTCTCGAAACAACGGCGATATGCTTCCAGTGCTCCTATAGCATTGGTCCCAAATAGCATAGCAGCTTTCAGCTGCATTGTTGGCAAACCTTATATCATTTGTTCGCGATAAAACTGCATGTGCATCCTTTTCATAGATTCTTCGACTATTTGTCTTTCCCACACCTTTTGTCCATGAACTTTTCTAACGCTTTTGTGGGGTTTGAGTAGCGAAACATTAGTCAGAATTTTCCACATCAGTTACTAAAAACTTGTGCTTCGTGGTTTTCTATTAGATCACAATCATTTTCGAGTTTTTTTTTCAGCTTCTTTGGTATTTGCTTCTCAAGGACGTCTATACGATTCACGACACGTAACCTTTTCCGACTAACTGCTTGCTTAATGCCTCCGTCAACAGAGGACTGTTCCAAGATGTGTCTTCAAGGATTTGAAGATGCGCTTCGGTTTCTAACCAAAAATGGTCAGTTTTCCACTATTTTTCTTTGTAGTGAAAATTCAACTTTTCAATTTCAGCTATGGCACCGTGCATCCGTTGTTTAACCATCCAGACTAACATAGATCAAAGAATGGCAAGTTGCAGTCCTATTGAAGAGCGTGCACAGCTGTCACCGAACATGCCGAGGCTCCGCAATAGAACATCCTCAAATATCGCTAAGTCAGTGACTTGTAATTTTGTCACGGCATCCTAATCCCCCTCTCTACTTTGCAAAAGTGAACTGTTCAGGAAGCGACTTGAGTCTGAGTGTGATACATGCTGTGAAAGCGAACATATGTATAATACAGCAGTAAGCGAAGTGTTCCCATCAATTATGACACGAAGTGAGGCTTTCCATCATTTCTCTTCATCAGAGGCAACTGTTTTCCGCTAATTCATTTCTTTTCAGCTTTTGATGAGGCCTTCGCTGCCGAGGACTCATTCTTCAAGTATTTGTTGTCTTTCCGGATGTTCCGCTATGCCAGGACAGCCTTAGGAGTTGGAAAACTGCCTTTGGATGTGCTGGTTATCTTCTCGAAAAAGTTGGTTTTCAGATTTGGTGTTTCCACTTTTGTTTTTCTTCAGTCACTAAATGTTGTTTTCCCGAGACAATTTTCTGGAAGTTTTTTCTTCTTGGTGTTTATGCTTTCTATTTTTATCTCAGTTGTTCTATTTGGAGGCATCTAATGATGATCCAATCTTTCAGTGTCGCAGCATGGCTATCAGCTGTTGTGGCTCCGGAATGGTTGCGGGCCAAGATCAGTGCACTTGTTGACTTTGTTCTGATGGAGATTGAGCGTCAGAAATCACGCTATAGCCGGTATGTTTTCTTCCCTTCCTTACTGAGAAAATTAATGCAGGAAGTGAAATTAACGCGTATCTACTCAAAATATAAATTAATATTATTCTGCATCGATTTTATAGGAGAACAATGGGGAGAATTCTTCTTCTGTTACCATGAGAGGCAAAACTTCTTAGGGTTTCCGTGTTATTCTGCTGCTATAGCGGATTTTTTTCTGAGTGGCTGACCCTGCACACTTACACTTACATTGCAGCAATGCATCTGCTTTTGTGCAATGATGGAAACTCTATTTTTCATCCAAAAATCCTTTCTATTACCGATACGTTTGAACGAGGCGCTGTTCTGGATGTTTCATCTAATCTGTACGTTTGGTCGTTATCAGGCGTGCACGTGTTGTTTACGTCTGCGTGTGTTTATTGCGTGGAATGTTACAAAATTGCGCGTAGTCTGGCTGGTCTGGCAGGGGGCCAGTTGGCTAGACTTGGCTTTTTTAGAACCAGGGCTTAGTTTGAAAACTCATGATGCCTCCCTCAAAATCTCCTCGAAATCGTTTATTTATATTGGTTTTAAAACGTTTTCTTCACTTCTCGGGGTGGCTAGGACAGAATATGTTTTATTTCAAAGGAATCGTTGAAAGATATGGTTTTATGGCGTATCCATAGTATTTTTGACTCTCTTCTTTTCTGTTTCTTCCGTTATCATTTTTTCTGTAGGTTCTCCTGCTTATTACCGGTTCCTGAGATCACATACATCAAACGGGAACGAGAACCTGAGATTGAACTGAGTGAAGATGCGAAGAAGGAGCTGGCTGTCATACGAGAAAGTGACAGGAGAAAGAAAGTTAGGGTAAGTGATGATTCAACCTTCATTTATGCAGCGAGGTGGCTTTTCTCGAAGACGAGATGTTTTAGTTGGAGACGAGAGTGACATCTGTCACCCCATCAACCCCATCAACCGACTGGACACTCCTTGACGATGGGGATAATGAGGATTCGCTTCAGCATGTCATCGAATATAGTAACAGTCATGATGCCATGTACGAGTTCCACTATTTGGATGAAAATAACCGGGTGAGATTTGAGCGCAGCTTCCGTATGGTCTTATTCGATGCGTTAATCTTTTTATCAATTTATTCACAATTCTTTTAAGATGCGTTCGTTCGAATTGTTTAACATTGCTGATCCTTTCAAACGACATGAGTGTCACTCACGCATCGGTAGTGTACCACCATCTCGACCTGTATCGGTATGTTTTTTGCTTCTTAGCAATATGACTTAATATGTAGGCGATTAGTTACTATGTTTAACTCCAGATGGTAGTAGAGGAAGACGCCGAACAGGTTGAAGAGGAAGCCGCATGTTCGAGCAAAGCCGACGAAGGAGACTCTGGACTTTCTGGCGTTGAAGGTCATACGGATACGGGGTAGGTAGGTTGGAGAATTTGGAACTTTAGTTGGACTGCACTCGAAATTAGGTAGTATTCGACTGTCTACTAAGAACATGAGATTTTTTTCAGGCGTCGTGATGCCTGTTGTTCTCCTGTGCGTCACTTTCCTTCTTTACGAACGAGTGGGCGTGGTAAAGGTTCCAATCGACGTCATACCTCTCATGCAGGAGGATCAAGTGGTCAGCCATCGACAAGGTAATGTCTTGACTCAAGCCAATTGAAAATTACCATCATCTTATTGCTGTGACTTCGTAAATTATCAAAGGCGAATAGTTGTCCACCAAAAATAATCTGTGAACAATTCTCGCTCCTAGTCTCTAGTTCCTATTGCCAGAAGGTCGTGGGGATTTCTGTGGATTATATTCTATTCACAAAGCGTTTCAAGTCACCAACTATCCATTTGCAGCCGGAAACAACACTCCGCTTCGCGCAGTGGAAGTGTCGTCTCAGGATCAGGCGTTAGCGTGGGTGGTGTGCGATCGGCCTCCTCCGATTCCGAAGGCGATGGTGCTGACAAACTGTTCGTGCCAGCAAGGCGTCAGCGCACTTCAAGCATCGAATACGACGGCGAACCTGAACCTAGTGACACCGACATTCCTGTGTAATGATGGGCAGAAGAACCTTGTAATGTTGGATCTAGTCGTGTTACAGGTATGGACCATCCGTAGCTCTAGCCTTTCGTGTTTGAGCGATTTTGAGTGGTGAGAATGCATGATGACCTGAGGCTATTTCACTCGCTAGTGAAGTGTATACCTCAAAGATTTCAGCGAAACGTTGATCGCTTGCGTCTTTTCGGTCCTTCTACAGCAGAAAAGCATCCATCTTTGTTAGACTTCTCACATTTCCGTAGTAAAGCATCCATCTTTGTTAGACTTCTCACATTTCCCTAGTAATATTCACATGTATTAATGCAGATTCTTACGTTTTGCTGAATTTATGGAACGTTTATTGTCAAAGACAATAATCTTGCTTGGATGTATAGTTGTATAGTCATTGTCATTTCCTCCTATTAGTGATTTCTCCTAAATTCTGTATGCATTACTAAGTCTTATTTATTGTGGTCTTCATAGTCAACTCATGGTTTTAATAAGCTATTCTTTTCTTTTCAGTTGTTAGTATACTCACTGCTAATCCACTATGGTATGTCCGTTATTCATTAGTAACGTACTTATAATAATAAGAATCTATTGTTAGTGTCACGGACGTTAAAAGGTAGCGCTTCTGGGGACCAACCCAACGGGTTCATTATCTTATAGGTTCGTTTGTTTTTCTGTTTCTTCGCCGGTGGGTCGTGCTTCACTATAAATTATGTTCTAGCCATGTAGAACCGTAAATAAATATTAAAAATATTTGCTGGAGTATTCATTTTGAGATTGTCAGAGTGTAAATGAATTTGTGTATTACGTTATAAACGTTTGGAACCAATACCAGTGAAATATCCCGCCCGATTAACGAAAAAGTTCTCGATTGAATGAAGTCTTCCAGAAGTCATGAATTCCCTTCTTCTGGAGAATACCTGATCAGTGCACTGATCGCTGGGTTAGGAAGTCAAATTTTGCCAAAATCAACTTGTAGTATGGATGAAATGCGTGCATTCTGAAAGAAAAAAAAGCGGAAAGAATAGAAGACGAAGGAAAAGGAAAATCAGGAAGGGAAAGAGGAATAAGATGCAGTCGGGATAAAGCACGGGTACGATAATCCAAACCGCCTCCACGTATTTTGGTACATAGGAGTGAAAGCAAATGGGGGTGGGTAAATGTATGATGGTCGGATGAATTTTCATTAGAAAACTCCCCTCTTTCCGGAGGCATGACAAATACATTTTCATGATGCAGTAGTTCCGAACATCCACATTACCGTCAAGATAGACGACTGCAGTTGCTAAAAAACCTCTTAATAATTTCATCGATCTAGGATACCTTTTGGAATACTAATCTCATAGCACTTCCACTCAAACAGCACATCAAACTGAGAAAGCCTCAACTAAACATCACACTCTTCTCAAAAGGATTTTTTCACTCTTTAACTTTTATACCTCCATGAGATTTTCTTAGGTTTGACGATCCTTTTCGAACCCTTACTAATGTCCGCCTCACTTTCATGAACAGGATAAACTCACTAGCACGCGAACAGAGACGAGTATGGTATTATAAGCCCGCAGTTTGGCCAAGACTATTCGCCCGGTGCTCCCTATCGCGCTTCAGTGCTACGCGATGCGGCGAAGTCCGCCCCGCGTCACGTTACGGTGGCTTCCACCACAGGGCAGTTGTTGAGAGGGTGCGTGTATCGCACCCGCATTGCACCTGTCCTGTGGTGGACGTTACAGTATCGAGAGTAGCTGAGAATTGCGATTGAAGCGTAGAAACCGTGGGAGGGAGTAGAGAAAAAAATAGTGTGGCTTGCGAAAGAGGATACAAATAATCAGTAAGGCCATTGAGTGCGGGTGGTCTACGGCCGTGACGTCACAGATGCTAAGATCAAATGTGATATGATATACTAGCTGCCGTACCCGGCTTCGCTCGGGTGTTTTATTACCTTGGCTACATCATACTGCTGAGGCCAACTACTATCATCGACAAATTCATTAAAATCTCCATAATTTTGGTGATCAGCATGTTAGCGAAGCCCAGGTGACGTTTCCCATCGACTTGTGGGCGAAAAGTTAGCAAAGCTATTTCGCTGACATTGAATCGACGTATTCGTACAAAGTGGTTGTCATATTCATACTCAGCATATCGAGGAACCCCAGGAGAGATGTCTTCACCGCTCCATTGGGCGGAAGAGCCAAAAATCAATAAAATCGAAAAACCGATATTTCATGCAAAATGTTTGCCATATTCTATTCAGCGTATTGAAAACCCAAGAAGACATGTCTTGTCATGTCCCTCTCCGAGCGAAAATGGTGAAAAATCGATAAAATCAATGAATCAATATTTCGTGCGTGCAAAATGGTTGTCATTCTTATTTAGCGCATTGAGGAACGCCAGTAGACATGCTTTACCACCCCATGACCAAGAATAGCGAAAAATCAATAAATCGATAAATTGGCGCAAAATGGTTGTCATATTCGTGTTCAGCGCATTGAGGCACCCCAGTAGGCATGTTCTCGCTTGTCCCTGGTCAAGAAGAGCGAAAAATCAATAAAATCGATATAATCGATAAACCAATCGATAATCCCAGGTGCAAAGTAGCCTATAACCTCCGCCGGCGCCCGAGGAACCTACACGCAAAATTTGGTCCCGATCGGTTCATTCTCCGCGATTTCTATTCGGAACACACACACACAAACACACACACACAAACACACAAACAAACTTTCATTTTTATATATACAGATATCGGCAGATCGAACTTTCTTGACCGGATAATGCCTTCAACTGCATGTGGAATATGAGCGTTGCTGCCAGCATAACGTTTCGGCGCAACATTTTTTCACTTCTTACCTTATCGAAACAATTTATAACAAGAGTGCGGTTTACACTGCCGCTATAATCCTCGAGGACTGTAGCACCTTACGTCGCCGGCGACGGCGATGCAAGGTGCTATACTCCTCGAGGAGTACAGCGGCTACCTTACAAGTCAGTGAGGAATAAATTTAGTTTCTTTTTGGGGTTTTATTACCTAGTTGTGGGCGTGGCTTACGAGTGGTTCGGAGCAAAAGGGGGTAGGTATTTGGGAACGATAGATCGTACCCCGTGCTTTGCCCTGGATGCAGTGCTTGCATCACTCAACTCCTGGATCTTCATCCATGTCCAATGATTGGAAGGAGAGTGGAAAATGTTGGTGCAAGGTACGGACTCTTCAAAGAGTTTGGACTCGTTTACGGACATCTAATACCCAGCCTAATTTCTGGCCAATCGCTTCGGCGGGTGCAGTGGTCCTTCCCAGCATTACCTGTACGCAGCAACTTCGGAAGTTAATCTACTTTCTCAGTCGAAAGGTTGCAGGCCTCAAAGTAGTTGCAGACTAGTTCTTTGGATATCCTGAGACCTAAATGACCTTCATTCTTTTTCTGATCTCTATGCTGAAAGGCTACCAGACCTAATCGAGGTAGAAGGACCGCAATAGAGGATGTACAGATCCCTTCAACTAAATATCCTTCTGACGTAGTTCTTCTTGGTCCTTTGGCACAAACGGTCCTTTTGGAAAGTCTACTGGATAGAGCTCTTTGATCAAATGTATTTAAATCATTTTTAGTGACAGTTTTGTCTGCTGCTTGTATTTTCCCCGCCACGCCTAGGGGCGGATCGGGTATTGGATGTCCGGCAACCGTTTGGACTTCCATGAATGCCGGAGTGGGATGCAAAGAGGAGAGGGTGTCCAAAGTCTCTCGTTGGAGTATGCCTCGAATAAAAACTGCTATCTGCAAGCTGCTCTTTTGTATAATAAGTCCAGAAAAGTGCTCTTTTTGCTCTACAAGAATATTGTTATCCGTGTTTTCCTCAGTGGTTGTGTTTCTCTAATCCAAGGGATTGGAAATGGAAATTTTATGCCACAGAAATCCACTTTCGACTCCTGCTCCTACTTTCAGCCGTTGTCAAAAAGCGACGTATGCAGCTCAGGACATCATCGTAATCTACAAGAAAGCGTATGAGCTGATAGATGCACGAGATTGGTACCCCAAGTTCAAATAGGACAGCTTTGACATCGGCGACAATCTCGCCTCTGGTGGAGGCGCATCGGGTCCCATTGAAACAGTGTATAGAAATCGGCTGTTCCAGGTTCTTTCCTAGGAAGAGCATGTCAATTTCGACCTAAGGTTAACAATAAGGTGCTAAAGTGGGTTATGACATCTTTTCAACTCTTTCGGCTGTTTCTTCTCACGTCCAAAAAGGCAAAATGGCCTCACAGACGCCTTTGAACGAGGGCTGGAAGGCCTTGTGCACAGCACTTGAGACAAGCAAGACGGTGGAGAGGAACTTTTACATAGACCACTTGCACTGAGTGAATGAGATGAATGAGATTAGAAAAGACCTGATTAACAGCATTACATTACACGAACGTATGTAATGCTAGCCTCTACATTGCAAATATTCTTGAATTTTGTACCTAAAGGCTCAGGTGGAAAGTTATTTGGCTCTCTTCGCATCAGGCTTAATTCTTGAATTTTTTACTCAAACGCTCAGGTGGAAGGGTACTCCGCTTTCTTCGCATCAGGCTTACATGACGGGTTTGGTGGATGCTGGATAAAGTAGGAGGAAAACAACGTTATGTTACAATTTCGTATAAGATCTATGCACGAAACGAGAACTGAACAAACTGAGCAAACAGGGTAGGTTGTGAACATGAACTCATAATTTACATCAATGGAATATTACCTTTCTCACTTTTTGTGAGATTAAAAAATGTGCGAAATGGGTTTCCTCCATGGCCTGCCATTTCCACTTCCAGTTGCCGAAATATAGGATAAATTAAATGGTACAGGAAATGGTGAAGGCGACCTTAAAAACTGAGAAAAACATTTTTGAATGGCTACATGAGCCTGGTGAGACTGTATAGATATATAGGAAGGAAAACAAGTTGAGAATACCGCGATGGCTTACTCGACAACCTAATAGTAAGAGCAACGACATCCTCTCTCAAGTACGCCGTGAGCTCAGTGCTGCCTGTGATGCTCGAGTATGAAGAATTCTAAGGTTGCTGCCTTTAAACTGTCTAATAGGTAGCACCTCAACAAATGATTTTGTATTACATGATTACTTTCATTGCCGTATCTGACATGCACTTTTGTTGACCGCTTTTGGTAGGCGTTAAAGATTATGAAAGCGGCAGAATTACAAGAGAATTTGATTGGCCAGTTGGTGGGGAACTGCCTTGAAGAAGACTGTAAAGCAGCTTGCAATCCAGAGTTCCGACAAAATCGAATGCATCTCTACACAGTACTTTCGTCATCAGCGTGTGGTGCAATGACGGCCAGAATTCTCCAGGGATTAGAATATTCCAGAGTTCTGGCCTATCCATAAAACATCACATTTGAATCATCAATGGCGCAATCGTAACATCATAGCCTTACAGGACGTCCCAAAATTGAAGACTTGGTGTTTTTGCAGTTCATCTCTCGTTGTTCATTTGATCCTTCGTATGGCTCTCTTCAGAGCAATACCACTCCACATTAGGCATTCCTAGTATATGCAAAAATATGTCAAATTTAACAACTCACACATTCAAGAAGTTTTTCTACCTTACTGATGAGTGCAGGAAGAAACTTATTACACTGATTAGTTTTCGTATAAGGATAGTGCACGAAACGAAAACTAAAATGATCCTAAGTAATTTACATATAATTAATTCCTACGAAAAGTTGAGTCATTAGTCCATCATACTTCTTCCGGAAAGAAAAACCCGTGCGTTCCAGTCATGAGTTCCCAACATCCTGATGTCCTGAAGTTCGATAAATAACTTGCATTTTGGGAACAATTCCGTGGAACTCCGTTGTGCTCAACCTGTTTTGTACCACGTGCACTAACATGATGGTCTTTGCGCATGCGTTGAGTGCTTAAAAATTGTTGCAAACTCCTATTTTTGCGTTTTAGAAATGAGCTGCATAGGCGTCATAATAATCCAGACATTTCGAAAGCAATGCTCTGATGTAGAAGAGCTATGGAAGAAATGAGCAAAGTAACAATCTCCATGATGTCAGGGGAGCGCCGCGCCTAGATCTACATCGTCGAGTGATGCGCTGCACCACCCTTTATTTGCAGTGCAATAACGCTTCTCCTTCACTACACAGAATTCACCGTATGTGCGCATGTGTCGGTGGGCCTACGACAGTAACATGTTGAATTTTTTTCCGGAAATGTTAGTGGAAAGAGGCGCAGAGGAGCCCATTGAACTATGACTACTCATTTCCAACATTTTACAACTGTTGTCGCAGTGGCGATGCTTGCCTTTCGCTATTCACTACGGGGTCACTGTGATAATTTAGAATACATCCACAATGGTTAATAAGGTCATCTACAGGAGCTAATTATCGAGCACTGGCCATAGCCAAAAAATTTCTTCTACGTATTTATCCTATACGAGGGATAATTCATGGTCACAAACATACTGTGAATTCTGAAAATCTTGAGTAGCGGACGACTATTCAGACAAAAAGTCGGAAGGTCCGCAGCAGAAAGAGATCTCACCCATGTGCTCAACAAACGAGAGAGGCAGATATAAAAATTTTCGGAAGCAGAAACCGCAGCAGAAAACTGGAAGGGCCACAGCGGCTATTCGGAAGGGCAGCAGTAGCTATGTATTCGGAAGAAAAGCAGTAGGAAATTGCAGGAACCGCAGGTCACCTCTCTGTTCGTCCCGCAAAAGAATAGTATACAGCCCGCAAAAGAATAGTATATCTCAAGTTCTCGGCTAAATCCATAGCGGTTAGCTCCTAAACAAAAAAATATAATTTCAGCTGTGAGGTCAGGGGAGGTCTGGAGACTCATTTTTGAAGGGTCGTTTCTGTTAGTGAACATCGTATTCTTCATCTGGGTAATTTTGGAGCTCTACTAGCAGTTACACTGAGAAAAAAGTTAAGTTTCCTTTGTAAATAACATCCTACAGAAAAATTCTAATAACAAAGTGGCTTCACACGATGTTCGCGATGCTACCGGACGCTTTTTGTCGACTCTGTAAAGCGAGACAAAAAAGGAACGTGCGAAGCGTGTTGCTTACACTCGGCATTAGCGTGCTTCCGAAGAGAAGCCCCCGGAAGTTCAAACAGATTGGCGGTCACGCCGAGTGGACAACGCGGTTGACGTCATCAGCACCTTCAATGCTGGTCAGCCTTAGAAAAAAAGAACAATGGAGTGCCAGCACATCTTGTACCCTTCTGGGCCCTTCTACGCCCCGAGATCCCCTTTTATTACCTATTTTTAAAAAAATAAAATCAGTTAATCCTGTGATATGCGTCAAAGTACATACAAGTGGAAGCGAGATTTGCCGGATTCGTCACTGTTTACCAACTGGTAGCCTACCAACAAGGGCGAGTGGTTGTTGTTGGTCGGCTCGCTTTTCTCTTCGTCACCTTTGGACGTACTCCCGTACATTCCATAAATCAAACACACTGTTGACAGGCGAAGAAACCACTCAATTTACTGTTGAACACCCATGAAACGGAACAAAGAACAATAACCAGCAGTCCAACTGACGAACCCTTTCTGCAGCTGTTTAGTTCTTGGAAGTGCTGCTTGCTTGATCCTCTATGAATGACTCTCATCCGATGCCTGTAATCCGGCCGTAACCTCTCGCGTGTACAGGGATCTAGCCGAAATCGTCAAGCAAACTGTGACAGCTGTTTATTGCCAGCGAAATCGGCTTGGCGACGCGATTTCGCCGGCGATTCGCTGCCAAATCGCGGCGGATTTGTCTCGGTGATATGCTTTCACTTCCTCACTGTCATATCCATCTCTCGCCTCTTTGGCAGAGCTCTTCTCACTCGATCTTTGAAATGTATCATTTCTGGCTCGTCTTTATTTGCATATCTTACAATTCTTTTGCACAAGGTACGAACTTGAAAATAAAAGAGCTTTCCGACTGTTCTTTCCCAGATACTCCTTCGACTCCTTTTTAGGCAAGATCCACCCACAGAATCTAATAACATAGTTAAGATGAGACCGCGTAGCTGTTTTCTTCTTATTTTTAGAGTCACAATTTCGATTTCTAAAAACTATTAGCTGTAATAAGAGCTTGTCATTCGCTAGATGATTTAAAAGCTGCAAGCAGATCTGATTCAAGGGAGAAATATACACACATATATTACAGGTTTATATCCATTGAATAAATCATAAAATGATGAAATTGTAAATGCAGTATAGAAACAGAAAAGGTGCTCACCTTCCCCTTTGTACTAAGCCTTTATACAGACCGTGAGCTGAAAATGTAGCACTTCCCGCGAGGCTCTTCAGTAAGTGAGGGGAGGTCATAAGCTTAATCGATAAAAAGGAATAAAAACTCATAAAATTTAAAGCGTTCCTATCCTTCTGATCTGCAGCTAAAACTGTGCAAAAAAGAGATGCAGAAGCAGAATGATAACAATGTCAAACTTGGGTAATTAAACCTCAGCATGATTATTGAAAGAGACATAAATTTTTAATTGAGAAAGAAAGGATAAAACACTCTCGCTAATGAATAAAATTGATAGAAATGAGAATCGCTAAAGGAATTTGGGAGAGCGACTAATTATATCGTGACGTCGATTAGTAATGATAGGATGTAACTACTTCATTTAAATAACGACTTAATCAATTTGTACTCGTTAATCAGCTATGCAGAATCAGAAGCAATTTCACAAAATCCCTGGTAGATGCATGTAAGCTGCTTCGAAATTTGTGAATAGCACCATATTTACGCCATGTTTCCAAAAAGGAAGCGTTACTGAGCTATTGTAGCAAAACTATCGTAAGGGCCTACACATGGTAACAAAATTACTATACCTGATTTTTTCCAGTTCAGCTCCGAGCAATATTCAAATGTTTTAAAGTATTGAGTACGTGCTTATCTTATTCCACAAACATGCGATTATTTGAAAAAAAGCTGTGGCGGACTTTTAATCTTTAGCGTTATTTTCAAAAAAAAAAAGAACACCCTCCAGCCTAACTTGTACCTCTCCAGTTCCCTCCTTTGAATGCCACTTGTCGAGACAACCTTTGACCTTCACTCGTTTTCGAGCAATACTCTCTTTTTGTCTGTAAGTTCACAGTTCATACTGCACGCTATTCTCTCAAGTGGAGTCGCTTCTAAAGTGCAAGGTCGAGAAGCTAACTTATTCTCGAAACGGCGTTCTTGGGGCGCATTGTAGACTGGGGGGGGGGGGGTCGTAATAGAGGTGACCTTTTGGCCTCTTCTCGAAACCAGTTCCGATAGCTGTTAAAGGAGCACCTTTGTGCGCTGCTACGACGTGCCGCATGTTTTGCCGCTATTGGCTACCAATACGGAAAAACCATGTCAATGTTTGTTTCTCTCGTGGAAATGAGCATAATTCGCTCACTTCACACCTTCCCAGCTTTGTTGTTTTGCTACCAACGGTCTGTCATTTTCTGCAGCCTGTTCAGGCACTAGCTTTCTCCAGAATTGTTGTTCCTTCGGCATGGCATTAGCAGCGACTATACCCTTTGCTTATGTATGTATTTCCTTTAGAACTTTGAACTCTATTGTCTTTTATACGCGAAATTTATCCTTGATTTGCTGACCTCTTTGAAAAAAGGCTAGCACGTTGTTGGCTCTCTTCCCGACTGGTCACTCCGCTCGGTCTGATTCAGATCTTCTCGCGCGTCGCCGGGATTTGTTGACTTTTACTCGCTTTGTTGATTGAGTGGCTAACTGACGCTCATCACAAGTTCCGCCCAACAGCTAACATTTCGCTTAAAAGGAAGCCATTCGCTGCTCACTTCTTACTTCTGTTACTTTGTTTCCAAAAGCTGACTTTGATTGAGATGTCTCTAGTTCGTTGCTTGAATGTAACTAGGATGACCGACCTCGTCCCTTAACTCTTCTTATTTTAAGCTTTATCATTTGATAGGAATGAAGAGGACTGGTGAAAAAGGGAATTTCATGAAGGTGTTTATCTCTTATGAAGCTTTTTTTTCGAATATTGCAGTCGCTGTGAAGTATGTGAATTGGGAAATATCATACACGGAGGGCAGTGGCGGACGAAAAAAATTTTTTTTGAAGAGGGGCGAAAGCCATGACCCGTAAAAGGGATCGGCCGAGAAGCTAGGGAATTTGATTATCTCCAAAATTATCCTATGAACATTCCATTTTCCACCTAATTTTTTTTCGTTTCAATCAGGAACCCTATCAAACAACTGGGAGAAATTCTCCGAGATGATTCTCGTTCTCGAGGTGGCAGGGAGGGGGCTTCCTTTGAGGGAAGGCGATTTACAGCTTGTCCATTATGGTCAAATAGGTTTTCGAGATTCATTGTCGGCACAAAAATGCTGTGAATGTGGAACAAAATGGTGATAACGCTTACTAACCAGTGAATTCAGGAATTCGTGCATATTTATTGGAACGATAAGTTTCAGAGGCTAAATTCAGCCATGTTGGACGAGGCGAAGTCCCGCTTCAGATCCAAACGCGACATTTTCGATCGAATTACCCAACAGTCACTTAGCTTTGCTTTTGTGGTTTTTAGGGCTTCTGATGTGAAATGAAATCTCTTCTCACTATGGAGGTCTTCTCCACCTCATCAAATAAATCTCTATCACCTTCAAAATAAATATTTAATCTAACAATACGACAACGGAACTTTTCTAAAAAACCACTCAAGGAAACACTTCTTCCTAGTTTTTGCACAGTTGCTAACCAGCTGCAGACCAGTACAAGAATGTGAACTATGTCTAGAATGGGTCTGCAACATTACAACCTATTGTAGCTGAGCACCTTGACACTTCCAAGTGGTTGAAGTTCACGTAATTGTAACACAAACTCGTCTCTATTGATGCTGACACGTGGTACCATGCCCTTCGAACAGGGTGTCTTTCTGTCAGGAGGGTGCTTGTCTGGTCTTCTCAGTTGGATCTCCATTCCTCTACTGCGCATCAATCACTGCTCTTGATACATCTTTTCACTCGATGTCCTAAGATGTTTGTTGTGTTGCTTGTGCTTCATTTATCTTCTTTTGCTGCATAATTCAGTTCTAGAGTGAGAGAAGATAAATTAATTAGGAGACGAAACGAATAGTTACCTTTTTCCATGAATCCAGTGGTTTTAGATCAAATCTCCGATCTTTATGGGCGATTGAATATTCTCTCTTTTTATTGCAATGAAACAATATCAAGATTTGCTGCTGATTGGTTTAAATTATGCAGAGAAAAAATACACGTCACGAATTCCGCGAGATTCTCAAGTTACCTGCTTTGTTACCTGCTTCACTTACCCTCTCTATCTGATTTCTATCTCCATTCCATGCAAGTTGCATTCATCAATGGTTGAGAAACCACATGAAGATTACTTTTTGATTTCAGGAACCTTCACTTGTTTTCAAATTCTTCTGTCACGTGATTTATAGCTTTACAACTATTCCACTATGATTCTATGCTTACTTCTTCTTTTCTATATCCATGGCATGGTACAGAGTGCGGGTCTTATAACGCCGAAAGACGTGAGTGATTTTCTTTTCCATATTTTATTGCATGGGATTTGTTTCTCGTTGTGACCGTGAGCAAGAGAGGCGAGAGCGCCGACGACAAAGTGGGGGCGTGGCCTCACTCTGCCGTCGGTGATTGGTGGACTACGTCTAAGAGGTCTCAAGAGTGTTATGTGCACTGGGCCTGGATGCATCATTGACTACTCACGGTAAACGTGCTAATGCACCTAAATTCACCCTCTAAGTATCTGGCTCCGATCACCATGTTTACCCATATGTGACGTCGCCTTTACTCAGCTGCTGCCCATGGGTATCATACCCATTTCTATGAGATTACCCAGCCTTGAAATGATGTGTCCAGGTCCTTAAGGGTGCATAACGCGATAAAATGAATAGAAAAAATGCAAATGAGTAACGAAATAAGTCGTTTAGCCTTTTTTTTTTCTTAAGATCATCGATACGAGTAAACCAGACGTGGAAACAGTTCTAACGGAAGACGACTTTCGAAGCTTCACCTCTCATAGAGATATCACAAAATTAGGTATGCATTATTCTCCTTTGTCACTACACATTAGTTTTTTCTGTAAAAGCGGTCCAACTCAGGCATAAAAGTGAAGGATGATCCAACAATGGGTGACAAGATGGAGGGTGACATTGCTATTGACAACCTCAAAAAATTCGTCGATGATAGCAACAAACTAGGGAGAAATGCGATTCGGCAAGCGTACAGGTATGGCAGAAATTCAGGCACAGCGTCAAGTACTGTGATTATGGAAAATCGACATCTATACCCTCTTTTTCAGCTTCTGGAAATACGTCCCTCGTAAAAATTTGCGCCCAACTATGCTCATCGAAAACTGAAACAATTTTCCCAATTCCCACGACTAGAGTGCACAAGGCTGATCAGAGCTCATCAAAAGAGCTGAGCTGATCAAATGTCCGTTCGCGCTAATTTCGTTCTTTGCATCTCTTTGATTCGACAGTCATTTTTCGGCACTAATCAAGGAAGTAAAAAAAAATATTTGTCACTTTCCGCTGACAAAGAGTAGGAAAGAAGTTTTTTTTGAAATCGTTGCACTTTCACATGTATTTTTAGGAGATGGCCAAATGGAGAAATTCCCTACACGTTGTCGTCACAGTACGGATCATATTCGAGATCGGTGATAGCGAAAGCTATGCAGGTTCTGCTTAGTTATTTTGCTTACGAAACAGCCGACCTATACGCTGAATGTTACTGGGGCGTCAATCGTTGTTGCACACCTCGTAACAAGGCCGTGCCGCATCACCTACGTATGCTGCGCGGCAGACCAGCCAGCCCGCCGCTGTGTTTTTCAAAAGTTCCGGAATCGCCGCTTTGAATGCAGCTTGTACGGCTAATTTCTTTGAGCGTGGGCCTTCTTACACATATTTACACTGTTGTGCACAAAAGCGGCAAACATTCGACAATCTCTTCTCCCAAGTTGATCTACTGCGCCGCATAGGTAGTGAGACGCGACCTCGTTTTGAAGTGGGCAACAACTATTGACGCCCTCTGTACGAAAATTATGATCGAAACCCCGCTGTTTCAACAAAACAGCCTCAAGTGGAGTGGGAAGATCTTCCCATCAATATATGCATGCAAATGCAAATATAACATTGCATTATAAAGTCCTTACGCGCAATCGGCGGAAAATTTATGAGCGCGCCCAGCATGGGGCGCGTGCGCGGTGCGGCCCTCTTGTGGCAGCGGTCCCCCGTGGTTCGTCAGATTTTTGCCCCAGGTGAGTGTTTTCCCTTCGTTTTTTTCCCTTAATTGAAGTTTATCTAAAGGTGTGAGGCCTGTTGCTTACCGATGTCGACCGGATGGCCCACCGGACGGTCCAGCATGCCTCATAAAAACAATAAAACAAGCATTTGGGACATGCACGGGGAAACGTGCAAAATATGAGGCATGATGGGCCGTCCGGTCTACAGCCACATGCCTCACAGCTTCAGACAAACTTCAGTTAAAGAAAAAATGAAAGAAAAACACTCACCTGGGCCAAGAATCTGACGAACGACTGAGGACCGCTGCCACAAGAGGGCCGCATCGCGCACGCGCCGCATGCTGGGCGCGCTCGAAAATTTTCCGCCGATTGCGCGTAAGGACTATACTTGCCTCATAAAGATAGCACCTCAAAAAACTTTGTTGTGTACATTATACTTATTTGAGGAATACCATGACAAAACGTGCGTTCGTTTCGTTCCACGTGATGTCAGAAGACACGTGGACTACATCTTCATCCATCCAGACGACGGATGCTACAGCTTAGTTGGCAAGTAAGGGGCAGCTTCTATAGTATAGATTACCACTCGATCGCGGTCATATTAAGGACTGGTGGTCGCCAACCGCTTTCGTTAGACTCCGGATGCATCCAGGTGGGGACGATTGTGCACGAGCTTATGCACGCTGTTGGTTTCTTCCATGAGCAGAGCAGGTAAGGCGGCTTTGATAAATCATGGATGGGATAAATAGTCGAGGGTGAATACCCGCGGACGAAATGACTATCAAATCAAGAAAAGTGACAATTTGGAACGTTCTGCAGTAGTAAACTCTATATTTTGTTATAAGACTACACTGCTAGACTTGAACAATCTAAAGTAAGCATGATTAACGTCGAGATATCTTTGCACATCTGGTGAAAGTGTCTCAGGTACGACAGAGACGATTACATTGAAATCGTGTGGCGCAATGTGCAAAACGGCGCCGACGACCAGTTCGAAAAGTGAGTTTTCACTGCTTCTCATTCTGCAAAACATTAGGAACACTTATTTTGGGTACAACCTGAATGTCATCGATCACCTCAATGAACCGTATGATTACTCCTCCATCATGCACTATGGACCATACGCATTCAGTGGCTCAGGAAAGAAAACAATTGTTCCTCGAAAGGTGAGAACTGTTCGTTAATTTTCAAAAATTATTAACGGAACAGCGTTATAGTCGTAGCAGGATTTCAGCAACAAAGATCACGGAATAGGTGAAGCTTGACACCAGTCAAGAAAAAAAGACATTATTACAGTTTAATTTTCTAATCCGTATGTAATGTGTGACGATTTGAATAGCAGCAATATCGTATAAGTTCACTGATAATACAAAGACCTTAAACATTACCGTCACCTTGCAATCACAACTTTGAAATTTCCATGCCAAAAGTTCCTAGTTCACTTACAACCCCTATAAAGCAGTGGCGGACAGAGAAAGTGGGCGAGAGGGCAGGCGTGGTAAAGAAGTGGAGTCTCCGCCGTTTTGTGGACCCGGATTGAAAATAAAGATAATAAAAAGTACTAATCTAAGTAGATATTAAACAATTAATAATAATAATCATTTCAAAAGTAATAATACAAATAAACAATTAAAAACAAACCAATACAAGATTTTTAGTTACTAGTTGCTGAAAATGGCTTGTCAAACTGGTTGAAATTTAGGCTTAAAACTCAAGGTATCATTTATTTATTTATTTATTTATTTATTTATTCATTTATTTATTTACTTGATACACCGCAAAGGTGTGCACATCAAAGAACAAAAATAAAACGCTTAAAAAGAAAGTAACGGAGGATCTTCACTGGGGCTTCTTTCACAGTAAAGTTATTGTTCATTCTAGGAACAGAAAGTGAGGCACTGAGAAAAAAAGATTGTTTTCATGATCCATTGCCAAGTTTACACTAAAAAGGTCTTAAAAGAGTAAATGCTGGAAGTTTTTAGGCAGCCATACATGCAGCCTATCAGTCAGTTGTTGGGTGTAAATGGTGCTAGGGAGAACAATCTTAACACAGGATTTCCGGATGTTAGGCATTCCCTACCCTAACAACCCTGGGCTAGACTTTGATAGGAACGCACTGCATGGACAAAAGAAAACAGACTCACTTTCAAGGGATGTTGGCATATGTCCTTTTAGTGAAGGTTAGGCAGTAGGAAAAAAGTGCCGAACAATTCAGGTGGATCAGAGCTCTTATCAATGTCACTCTAAGCTCAATTATGTGATACACCCTACTAAAAATCCTCCATTTAGAACATAGAAACGCTCAATCAAACGTGTGAGTCGGAAACATACGTCAAAAAATTACATCAATCAAACTAGCGGATAAAAAAGGAAATGTGCAGAAGTTTCATGGACGAGCAGTAGAAGTAGGCAGGTGAGCTAGAGTGGCCCAGAACATCCGACCATATCTGAAGCTATACATCTCTAATTCCCAGAAGTTTATTAGATGTGAAAATTATCATGGTTCAGAAATGGAAACGATAATTTTCGTATACAAGTACATGAACTACCTTCAAGGCCCGTGTAATAGGCGTACCTAAAGGACATTTCGCGTGCAGATATTGGTTCAGTGGCTTTATCAATGTATTTTCAACGTTTACAGCGCTCAAGCTTTTATTCATGTTCAGCATACCAGATAACGCCATGACCACGTCGGATCGAAACGCATGAAAGATCGATAAAATCAATGAATCGACAATGGTCGTGTACAAACTCGGATAATTATAACTAACTATGGGAAAGCAGCCCAACGGCGTAATGGTTCAAGTAGAAGCCGTAGCAGCAACTGTTCCCTCTTGCTGCCATTCTTCCCTCAATTTTTGCCATCCCACAGCAATTGCTGCTAAAGGTGCGAAAGCTTGAGCAGCAATCGAGGGGAAGATGGCAGCAATTTGAAACAGTTGCTGCAAGGGTTTCTACTCGAACCATTACGTCGGGCTGCGTTTGCGCTGCACAATTATCAGAGGAGGAATACTAACTGCCGCGAATATCCTGTTCCCGCATGAGTTTTTGAAGCACAACCGATTCGGACCGCCTCGCTTGGCTTCGGTCGGGTTGTTGCTTATGTGCTTACCACTGTAAGTGAGAATTGAGATTCATAAACAAAGGACCGTACTTCCAGTGTGTAGATTTCGCGCTTATCGCTGACCTAGCATTCGATTTCGTCGCTACCGCGTCAACGCATGACGAAAAGGAAGTGATTCTTTGTGCGTACTTGTAGCACCAAAAACGCTTCGGCACTGATACAATATCATCTATTCCAAAGTAGTGTCTGAAATAGTCTCAAGATGCTTTGATTAGTCGATTTCCGGAGGAGGTTGGTTTCGCACCACATGCAACGTATAGTTCATTCAACCGGCCACGACTGCAGCGCAAATTGCAAAAAATCAATAAATTTATGACCTCGGAATCTGAAGGTGCAAAGCTACCTTCAGATTCGTGATCAGCGTGGTGAAAAACCACAGTATGCCCATTTCGATCCGGATTAGAGCTAAACTGGGGAGAAGCCATAAAATCGACCCATAAGTACATATCCTGATCGGTACTATCCGGTGAACAGTGCCCTAGGCCCTCCGCCCTATTCGGATTGTGTCCCATGTTTCCGAGCCCCCTTCTTCGCCACCTTGCCTACAGACACATTCTTATCGTTTGAATTTGATGCCCACACGCGCCGTCCAGATTTTTGGAAGAAGTATCGTAAGCGTTTCTATGTTTTACATATAGATTTTATAGAGTACTTTTAGAAACTCGGCGACCCATTCTCGAAGAGGGGCACGGCACCCCCACAGCCCCACTGCGTCCGCCACTGCTATAAAGAGAGTGTAAATTCAAGAAGTTGGCAGGAATAATTGTCAGCAAAGTCAATGTGTGCTCGTTCCTACTTAAGAGCATGCTTGAGCAATATGTACAGGATGGTGCATAATTACTGTCTCACAACAAAAGACAGCAGAAATCGTATTAAAACACGTTCTTCCATGATCTCTCCAGGGAAATCAGCACCACCTAAAGAAAGGAACAACACTACTTTCGTTTCATAATTCTTGCTCCGCTCTAGATTGCAGCCCTGAGACTCTGAAGGTATTACTTCTCTGTCGCGCGCACGTGTCCCCACCTTCATTGACGACAACTACTCACGACTGAGCAGGTCTATAATCCCAAAATCATAGGATACATGAAGGAAGTTGTGAGGATTCTAAAACACCTAGTATGGTTGCCTTGCTTCATCCTCGTTCGGAATTTGTTGCGATTTTCATTGAGAGGGCGAATTTTCCTATTTTCATCGGAATGAACGGAAAAATCCTCAAGATTGTGTACAAGGGTATACAGGGTGCCCCATAAGTTCTTGCACACCACATTTAGTACCACCACAGCAATGGAATTCAAGGTATTGGCATGAACTCTATGGTCACACTAAGCTAACTCAGTAACAACCTAAATAACCTATAGGATTGAGAATTTGTCAACATTTGCTTTTGCAGCAGCTCAAAATTGAGTAGGAGGCGCAACCATCGCAGTACGGTGGTATTTCTTGTATGAATCCTTCCAAAGCTTTTCCTCTGCTTTATGGTACGAGCTTAAACTTCTGTATAATGTAGCCCTTGAATTGCCCTTTGACATCGTTGCCATGCAGCAGTCCAATCGATTCAGATTAGTGCTGCATGAGAGTTAGATCTCAGCACAGGATTTCCTCCGCGCACCACTCCACTAGAGGCGCTTGCTCCATGAGCAGATTTTGAGTCTTACTGAGACGTTACGCTTAGGCTGTGCAGTATTAGTTTAGTGCAGAAAGGTCTCTTCTCACCTGAAATGCTGCTCAAATAAGACTGAGCTCGACGTCGGTGTTGTAAACCACAAAAATCTCAGAAAATTTGCTCTGACCGGGCATCTTTCCAAAAACATGATGAAATTCTTGAAGGAAGAGAGAAAACGGAATTCCGTTCTCACCTCAGAATACTCCTATGATTTCTACAGTTACGCCATCTTTCTGACGAGAACAGAACAGCTCTGTTTTGAGAAGTGGCCTCAGTGCTAAGATGACATAGTTGCTCCGTGCCGCGATGTGTGCGCCTCCCACTCAACTTTGAGCTGCTGCAAAAGCAAATGTTGACAAATTCCCAATCCTATAGGTTGTTTAGGTTGCTACTGAATTGGCTTAGTGTGACCATAAAGTTCATGCCATACATTGAATTCCACTGCTGTGGTGGTACTGAATATGGTGTGCAAGAACTTATGGCGCATCCTGTATTTAATAATCAGTTGCTTTCACCGACTACCAAATACCATGGTAACGACCACTGGGTTCTTCGGCTGGATGGAGCACCTACCGATCAGAACGAAAAACTCCCCATAATTGAGGACTTGGCAACATGACTGTCTTCACTCTTGCCTCCAAGTGGTCAGCTATTTCTTCCGCATGGAACGATTTTGAGTACTCATTTTGTGCTATGATGGAAGTGAAGGATTGTCCGACGAAGCAGGCCATTCTTCAATGTCTGATGATGCCACTAAAGAAAGCTCTGAGAGAAGTTCCGCAAAATCACGAACGGCCCAAGACGATGAAATATCGCAAGAATCTGAGGGCTGTGATCGGCGCCAAAGAAGAAGACATCGACTGAAGCCAAGCCAGTTTTTGTTTCGCTATAACATAGTGAATTTTCTGTGCCTGTTTTTGTAGTGGAACAGCAATTATGCGCCACTCTGTATGATTGTTTATTATGACACGCGTCTTATTTATGTTTGTATTTTAAGGGTGGTGCAGAACGAATGGGCCAAAGAATAGCTTTCTCCGAAGGTGATCTCAGGAAAATTAACAAGTTGTATCAATGCAGTTCAAATATTAATGGCAATTCCATCATTGAGAAGAATCAGGTAAGATCACTCACTATTAATACAGAACGGGTTAGCAACTGTTCAATCCGAACTTTGGCGTGCCGAAATGTAAGTGTTCCATAGAAATGAAGTACTACGATTTTAACAAATTATGAACAGGGTTTTCGGGCACGCTAGCTGTTGCAGTTTGTGTGAATTTCATTTCCTCTTACCAGAACAGTGACCAACTAACATCACCAGCGACCCCATACACTTCCATGATCTTTGGCAACTATGGCAGACGTCCTGGTCGTATTCGAATATTCGGATGAGCTTCGCTTTTCACCAATTTGGCAATTTGGTTGCATTACAGAGTATGCACCTTCTAACAGAAGTACTCTGTTTCCTATGTTGTTAATATTTTGTGCTTTTGTGTGCTTATGCAGTTACTCATCGTGCTATCTTTCGAAAATCGAGCTTCACTTGTGTGCTTTCTGTATTATCATGATCTTGTTCAAATTTTGTCGGGTACTTATCCAGTAACAGTGATAAAGCTTATTTGTATCACTTTTCATTTGCTTCTACTTACAAGAGATTTTTAAGGAGCTGCATTGCACTTAACATTGAAGCTACTGAGTGCCTTGAAGAATGCTTGTCTACTCCTTAGTCACGTAGGATATAACTAAAAAATTGACAGCTCTGTGGTGAATTCGCTTTCGTACAGATGGTATTTCGATCATTTTTGTTTTTATCGTTCATACTTCACCCACTTCGTGTTTGTATTAAAGTTTGATGGATATAATAACATATCAACCAATTCACTTAGGAAGTCTTTCTGCCAATATTACGACCAACGTTCGTGGTGGGAACTGTGCTCCGATGATAAGTAAACTGGATGAACACCTCTCAGTGGCCTTCATGAGTGCAGGCTACTTGGTGCAGCCTGCAACAAAAACAGGACTCAAAAGATGCACCAGAACTTTACTTTATCCAGTCTTTCACCGATTTCTTTCACCGAATGATAATATAGAGAACTTCACCTTCACAAGGAAGCGTCAGGTGGGAGCGCGATACCTGGATTGGGCGACGCGATCGAGCTCTGTGACTGACCATTTAGATGAATTGACCAACCGCAGAGCTGAAACGCAACGCTCTTTTCAGATAAAACGCTCCACACCCGGAAGCGTCTACAATGAGGTCCTTGTTTACATACTTTCTTCCGAAAAAGATCACAACAAAAGATTAGGTGTAGTGGAACCATTGGCTATCCCCCCATTCCAGAAATTGTAGGGCTCCATATGGTCCTCATTTTCGGAGTTATTAGCTACAAGCTCACCAAGCCTAAAATGAAAGAACATGTATTAGGTGCTAACATAAGTCCTTGCACTTTTTTCGGATACATTTCTCTCCACCAATTTGCCACCCTTTACGATCAAATCATATAAAATTCGAAGGCGTTGTTCTTCCTCTACAAGAATGTGGTGAACAGTTTTCCTTAAAGAGATGGTTGCTTAAGTTTTGAGCCTGCGAATTGGAGCAATGAGTCGATAAAAAACGGCGCAACCGACAGCCACCTATCTTGTCAATCAGTTGAAGCTCAAAAGGACATCAAACCTGTTCAAGTGACCTGTGCTAAGCATGAAAGAAACGTTCTTCTTGAAATAACTGGTCATCAGCGCTTTTCTAAGACCAAAGAAGACATATATGGTCCCGATGACACCAACCAATTCGACCGGAGAAATTTCCAATACGATGACCCGGGAACAGCTCCAAAAGAATCGCATGGTCTCGAAGGACAGCATACTTCTCAAAGTCACCGAATAGCTCAAGTATTTCTGCTGATAAAATCCAATAGTGAGGGTCTAGTCATCCTGCCCCATGGTGACGTTAGACCCCACTCTCCAAAAATCCAGCTACTGCTACCACAGTTCAACTGACGCTTGTTCACACGCGCTTACATTCTACTGTGCTTTCACGTTCAGATAGTACGGGATGCTTTCTGCTCCGTACCGGATACAAGAAGGAAATTGAGTTTTTCTCCGAATTGGCGTTTTTCTTCTTAAGCCCAAAAATTGAATAAACAAATAGCATTGTGGAAGCGGTTTATAATAGGAATGTAGAGGAAGAAATGGGCTTTCAGAAACTATATTGCGTGTTAGAGAAAAATGGCAATTACGCGGAGAAAATCGCAACTAAAAAACGCAAGAACTCATGTTAACACCTAATAAAAAGGAATGTTTTGTCTAGTTTTCGTTCCTAACGCTAAATGAAAACAAGACAAGGGGTATGATCTTCCCCAGAACTTGTAAGTAGAGAGGTAGGAGTTACTAGAAGCACATTTGATAGCATTCAGATAACTGGATAAGGCAAACGCAGCAGAACCTGGCAAGCCAGACCCCCAAGAAAAGGGAGACAGACATTGCAGCATGAAGAAGAACTGCTGCATTCCGACACCACGACAATATTACAAGAACTCCATTCAAGGGATATTTCCCAAATCGTTACATGACCCTTCTACTCCCTCTATAAGATGAACGAGTGGCGTAGCGATTATTGTGTGTCCCATAGTCCAACATTCAACAATATACCAAAACAAAACCAAGATGCTCACGGCTGCAGACTTTCCCACAGTTCGAAATTCTCAAGCTCCCGATTCGTGCGTTAAACAGGTCAAAGTAATATCTGCTTGGTGTTAGTGTAGGGACCGGATAATCAGAAGACAATAAAAGCTCAATGATGGAAGAAAGTGCTGGTCAATTGGACATCTCCCACCTCACTTTCTTTATTTATTTGTCTATTTACTTATTCATAGATTATGATTATTCACGATGTGTCCCTTCATTTAAAGGTAAAAATAGGATAAGGCTGAGCAATCGCCCCTTTTGGCAACTGATTGGTGAATCGCCCACATCAGCATCACACTTTCATGAATGAATCATTTTCGAAGCATTTCTTCGCTGGAACTAGAGCCCGTAGTGGAGCTCAACCCCAAAACTCGTTGCCAGGTTTGAGATGCCGATTGCATGAGCGCTCACATCCATGCAGTAGAGCATATCAGATCATTTCCGTCCACGCCAGCAATATACGCATAGTTCATCGCGCTGGATTGAACTCAGCGTCTTCTCTCAGACAAATGGTGGTGCCAGCCATCGGTGCACCATTTGTTTGGATCCACTCCTTTTGCTCTGAATCGTATTCGTAGGAACGTACATCGCGTCTTAACAAATGTGGAAAAGCGTCATAGAGAAAAATGTGAAAGAAAAATGCAACACAAAGAAAGCAAATTGCTGCGAACAAGTAAAATGTTACAACATGAAAAGATGAAAAGAGTAGCAAACCCTACTGTGATACATTAAATCAAACTTACATGTCCGAATTTTCAACTTGAGTATGAAAACTCGCCATTTTTCATTTGAAAGAACAAGAATAAAGTTCATGAAACAAGTATGGATCTACCAAACATGTTTTTTTTCGAAATATAATACATGAGGAAAATAACAAATTTCAACGAAAACAGCATAAAGTAAACTGAAAAATCACTGCATCAATGATGGCGTCCTTTTTATTGCGAGTTGCGCGTAAGATACATATGCACATCTGATGCATTATTACACACATTTTGTGGCGCACGCGTCACCCGCAACGGGTCGTGCCACGCCGATCGCTGTTAGACCACGCCCACAATTAGGGCGCGCCCATGGCCCAGAAAACGGTCATGGCGCGCCGATGGTCCGCACCAATCTGCGCTTATGCTGCGGAAATAGTGGGAAAATAGAGGCACAAAGTGAAACAGTTGCGGCACTTCACTCTGAGCTCCTTCAGAGCCCCAAACGTGGCGGAGGGTTTTAGGGTTGAGTTTGTCACCGAAGCAGTTTACTACGGCCCAAACTAGAAATTGTTAAAGGAACCATGTGTGGACGACAATTGGAGATGCCCCTTTTGGTCGTTGTTCACCTATTGCGAGGATTATGAAGAGATCAAATATATTGTCTGTCCATATTCTTGTGCAGCATGTAAGAAAAGAAAGTATGGGAACAAGTGTAAGTTTCTGAAGAATTCCTCTACGATCCACCTTATCCATGCAAACTTTGATTTTTCAGTTCTCGATCAACACCTGGGATAGGACATTATATGAACCGACGGAAACTCGTCAAGGAAGGTTCTTTCTTAGTAAGATGCACATAGAAGAACTTATTCATCAACAGGTCGATGACAAGTGCACAGATGCAGTATCAATGCAATGGACTGCATCGCCAAAAAAAAGCCCTGAACATTTCTATAGCCTTGCACTTTACGCTTGTTAAGGAAAAAATAGACGCTTGTATGAGATGTAGAGATAAGTTGTTCAGCAAAAACCAAATCATATAAATCGGAAATGGAATGGGCTAGAGTTGCCGCTTATACTGTAAGAAGTTCAAATAAGGCAATGTAATTCGGGTACCACACTGTTATAAAAGCTATGGTGTTTCTTCACCAATACAAATGTCCTTAGGTAAGCCCTTCACTGTTGCAATATGATCTGTTATGTCCCATTGTTACCATTCTTCTCAATTTCGATGTGTTTTATATCGTAATGTTTGTTACGGGTTTAGTTCTGTCAGTTGTAAATAAAGATTGTAAATCAAGATAACATATTGCACTGAACCAGAGGTGCGATAGACGACGCCGAGCCTCCCTCGTCTTCATTTCTATTTAACACATTCGCGACCTTACGCTTTTGACATGGTATGTCGCGTGGGATAAGTGCATTTGAACGGGCGTGGGTTCCGTGCTCAACCACTTGAGCATGTGATCCCATGTGGTAGGAATTTTCATAATAATACTCCGAATTAGCGTAAATTTCAGAGTGATCGTTTTCGCTTTTGTTATTGCCAAGAATGTTTCCAGATGTTTGTAACTCATCCGCTTAATATTAATCGAAGTTTCTTCTTCATATATATCGTCTTTTTTTTTATTTTACGTTTCGACCACGTACTAAAAGTTGGGGGGGGGAGGAAGATCTGCTCTGCCAAGTGCGTGTGTAAAACCCTTGAATATTTGTTAGTATACTACTACATAGAGTTTTGCTAGTTATGAATGCTTCACAAAAATATAACTCTGAAAAGAGCGTGCGTCGCACCACGCGTGGGACCGCGTGCTGGTTGGATACATTGTCACGAATGTGTTAACAGAGGTTTAGTGGACCGCCTTCGCTGACAAGAAAGGGAGGACATTGAAGTCAATCCCGATAAGAAAAAACACAGCAATAGCTACTGTTTTACTAGAATGAATGGATAATGGACGAATTAGCCGAGCAGGGACGGATTACTGAGTGTGTTAGAAAATATGATCAGAGCGCCGAATCTCCAAAATCTCAGTTGCAGATTGAGAGATCGAGAATTGCACGGTTATCACTGAGAATTTCCAAGGAGTGAAGGGTACTTTAGTTTACTTAAAACCAAGTAAAGTCGTCCAAAACATAATATTTCATATAGAATTCATTCATTCTAGAGGGCTGGAGCAAGAATTCGTCCATTCCGTGAGAAATACATTTTGCTTGGTTTATCCCCTTTGTGGTATAAATACATTGTGTAGAAGCGAATCCAGAACAGGACAGTTTTACGAGAAGGAAGTGCGAAATGCCCTCCAATCTTGTCGAGGACTATAACTTCTTTTCGTGATCTCAAAGGAACAAAATGAGACCTCTCGAGATTGAGGGAAAGGGCGAATCTTACATGTTCTGAATTTTTTCTTCCGTTTGATCATTGTTTTGATGTTGGAATTAGGGAGTTATGAGCAAATGGAGCCATATTTCTTCATCGTCACTAATACAAGTACGGATGGCGTGGTGTTACGGATCATTCGACACCGAAAAAAGCAGGTTTGATGTTTTTGTTTCTTCTCCCTTGATCGAGGAGCAAGCCGTCTGTTTCGTGTACGCAAATATTCAAATATGACACTTTCTTGTCGAACAAGCTCATTATAACACTTGATTCGAATTCGTAGGCTGAATGAAAACTTCCCAACCCAGCTCTTTTGTTTATACTAGGCCTCTTTACCGGAGTGGTGAAATTTGCATGGAAGGTGAGTGGGACAGTGCAGCGTTTTCCATCTTTTACTTTTTCTTTAAACGTTTTCGCCAGTTTTCAAACCTGGCCTACTCAAATGGTACCATTTTCAAATCTGGCCCACTCAAATGGTAGCCGTAACTGTCCTGCTTCGCGGAAACATTTCAGTTTGCAGCATCCCAGCAGCCTTGTGACGTGGGGTCATCCAAGGCGTGGTTGCTCCTAAAAGCTCTCATCTCCAGACTCAAAGAAATCAAATCAGCGGGGTACTGTGGAACATTTGACAACACTCTCCTCGATTACGCATGTGATAGTGCTGGCCTCAGCGCTCGCTAAGCTGTTCCACACAGGAGATTTGAAAAAGAAAAGAAAACTAATTCGAAGCATGGCTAGAGCAAAAGTGCCCCTGCTGACCTTGTACACCTCTTGAGGAATAACGTAGGAAATGTACTCCAACAGAGTGTAGGTCACACCCCTCGCCCAATTGAATTTCCTAACAAAAAAAATTTGAAGAATCTTCGAGTTTTCGGACATGATTTTCCAGTCAACTAGTACAATTCTGTACATTCGGTGAGGACAACAACATGCTTGTATTCAAACAACAGTTTACGGACTGTATTCATAAGTATGGATTATCTGTGGTTGTAATCTTCCTCGTCGCAGATTTTTCATCTTCAGACTCATTTTCATTGTTTGAATTCGGAGCAAAGTTCAATTCATTTACCAGCAGTGAGTATTGGTGGAAGGATTATGAACCGATATGCGCCCATTTCCAGCCAACATCGTGGATGCGTGATTGCTTTGTTATGCGAATATCACTGGTAGAAGCCCATAATACTGGTGCTGTATTTCTATTTATCATCGACGAATGGATGATCCCTGTAATATACATGTTCACCGCTGATACTGTACCTCCCGTGGAGGGGCGGCGCTAACCCGCCTCATGCCAGAGGTACACCTTCCTAGTCAGAATGATGCTGTAAGTCCTACAAGGCGCACTTCACACACTATTCTTCTCGCATTGCTCATCTCTTGTACAGTCAGTAATAAATATATCATCGTATGAACCACATTGCATATTCGGACAAGATGAAGTCCAAGAGTCTAGAGCGCCACCATCCGCCGCAGTTTTGGTGCATCGGCCGGGAATAGAACCCGGGCCGCCCGCTTGGCAGGCGAGCATTCTACCACTGAACCACCTTATCTACTGTGTATTTGGACAAGACAATGGCCAAGACTCCCACAACACTATTTGATGAGATTGTTAGTATTTGTGTTTGATCTCGCAGTAACTTCGAACTTCTTTCCTGATGTGTATTGTTCTAGTAATCACCACCCTGTCACGGTGTCGAGCTGTTTGCCCGATGGGCATGTCCAGAGGAGGGGCCTAGCCAGGCAAACCGCTGCTCGATTGGGCAAACCGTTACGAAAACGGGCGGAGAGCTACATGCTTGGCCGAGCAAAAAGCTGCAGCGGTAAAATTCACATTTTTGTGAATCGAAGTCGAATTAAGCGGTGACTAGAGGGGATAAGAGCAAAGCGTGAGAGAAATAGCCGCTCAAAACAGGAAGTAGTCAAAGTAAAGACGAAAGCAAATGGGTAATTTGAAATGCGTGCTATCATCCAAAACGAGTATTACTTGTTTTCCATTTCTTCTGCTTACAGTTTTGAATGAGGTTTCATTCAAGAATTTGTGTCTGATATGTACAATGAATAGGTTTTTTGGCTAAAATGCATCTCGTAACTATAATAGGAGCCTTAAAACAGATCCCGACGAACATCTAGCTCTTTGCCTGATTTCGTAGCGGTTTATCTGGTCGCGCTGCGGTTTGCCCTATTAGGTTCTGCGCGGACAAGCTCATCGGGCAAACACCACATCCCATGTGTTGTTTTTCTAACATGATGTTATAATAAGGTCATGTGCACCTTATAGAACGATTTCATTATAAAGTGTAGCCATTATTAACTTTTCAAGTTATTTGTAGATACTTATCTAAGTAGGGTATCGATATGTTTTTCTTCTTTATAGGGTACAATTAGTATGTCATCCAGATATATAAAAGGAACAAATAGACAACCCTTGGCATTTCTAGCTTTTTTTCAATAATCGAATTTCATCAAAGAGAATGTAAGGCCAGGTAGAGTTTGTTCGCAACTGATCATTAACAACACAAAAACTGAAAGTTACCCACGTCTCTCCAGACGCAACGATGACCGATTGATAAATCCACCGGCCGAGCAGTCTACCATTTGTGGCGAGCCGGTCGCCCATTAACGGTCGACCAGCAGCCACAACTCAGCCGCCAACGCTATCGTGGCGCTCGGAGTTTCTGAGTAAAGCGAGCACCACTCGCCAGTCAATTCGACACACTGTTTAGTTCATCCAAAGATCAGAGCTAGTAAGGAATTCCTTCACCAATGCCAACCACTCATAATTTTGCTAGCTGTTTAAGAAGGCACACCATGTCAAACGCTCCAGACGAATCTAGGTGTATCAAATCTACAAAATGTTCTGCCATTCAGTGCAGTCCATCATAAACAGTACCTTTTAAATTGGTCGCCTTTGATGAGCAGGGCAAAAAATCATGCTGTTCATACTACTTACTCCACTTCTAGCTGATGTCTGGAAGCCGGAGAATGAATTGCCTGAACAACATGCTTCCACACTTGACGATCTGCAGTAATACGATGTATTTACTTACCTTAGTATAATCAGATCAAACTCGCCTTGGCCTATGTCCACAAATGTCACGGATGATCTCATCTCGGATGTGGTTCGCAGTCGTTATTCCGAGAACCTGACGTGGGCATCGCATTTGGAAGGTCTCAAATGTGTTAACCAGCTACGGCCAAGTTTATTATCCGCATAGAACTGACACCATTGACGTTGGGAATCGGCGTATTTCAGTTGTTAGGGGGGAGCTGTCCTTTTTCCAAAAACATCTTTCTCGCGCAGCGAGTGAAAGCGCTCCAAATCCTATTGTTGATCTCCGTTAAGCACGCCACCTCTCTTCTATGAGAGTTCTACTTCATTTGAATTTCTGCGCCTGTTTAGGCCAGATTCGCCAAAAATATGTTGGCTTGAGATCTATTTCGTTGTATGGTATAAATTTGAACTGGGTAACGCACAATATAATGTCCCTCTGTATTCTTTCGCTTATTATACTTTGAGTGGTGTTGGCACGATGGCAATACATAAAATCCTGGTGTCAAAAGTCTAACACAAAGAAATTGCTGGAGAGCACCTTTAATTACGATAGTGATGACTAAGACAGACAGACTAGCAAATAATCACACTCCAACCAACAGTTTATTCAAATTTCCATGGTCCCTTAATGAGTCATGCAAGCTAAGGAAGGCAATTGTAAGATCTTCAGAATTACACTGCTTAGCACTCCTCGCATATGGTATGAACATCTTAATAGAGCACAGATTCCTCCAGAGTCAAACAGCGAATCATGCCTGCAAAGGAGGGAACAGAAAGTAAACAGTCCCACTCATTCAAAGACGACACACACGACTTAGCACCGATCTTATATAGAGGCTGAACCTAAGCGCCTCTAATCTTCATTAATGTCACTGCTTTAAGATCGATCACACAAAGAATACTGATCATTTTAGACTAGATATATTACGTGGCTTAACAACCTAATTTGCACATACAATTTTTCCACGGCAAGATGACATACACCACACGGGTGAATCTCACTTTAAACGCTATAGAAAGAACAACGCTTTGCTTTTCTGGGATAATAATTTGACATCTACAAGGTTGCAGGAAGTATTACTGTAAGTGCCATCTTTATAGAATTGCTAGCACACAATGAATAGACCTACACATATAAAACATGCAAAATCAATATTCGTCGACAACGAAGTCGAATCTATGTACCTCAATATAAAGGAATTCAAAGAAGAAAGAGAAACTAGCAGCAATGAGATTCAGTTATTCAACTAAAACCAGTGTCACACAACAACTCACTATAAAAACCAGCTTCTCATGAAAACAAGTTCTAAAAAATACATGTTTGCAATATAAAAACGATATAAGAGCTGAGATCCTGGCAATGAGCTGAGCATCTTCTATGCTGACCCAGATCTGTTACGAAGTTCCTCAATATACTGAAAAGAGATCGATTACCACTTTTTAGTTTGTTAGTCACAACAATAACGGAGTATTTCGACCTTGCTGAATGTGGTATCCAGAAGTGGTCTCGGTTTAATCATTTGAGGATCACAATCAATGGTTGACCCCATACCTTAAAGTCCCCCCTAACCGAACGCCCCAAGGTCCCTGGCTAATCTTTCGTCTTGGGTTAAGCCAGGTCAGCCGGGTCAGCCTAGTCATGGTTGCACTAATTACATTTATAGTGCATCGGAGTCCGATCCGGTCGGATAACAAAAGATACTTGTTGATCATTATCTGTATCTATCGACGAAGATCGATATGCATCTTTTGTGATCCGACAGGGTCGGACTCCGATGGACTATAACTGCAGCCTCTAAAGTTGGCAAGACGCGTTCTGGTAATGGGAACAGGATCTCAATAGGGGACCTTTCTCAACTCCTGCAGTAGAAGAACGACCTACTCACCCGTCTTATATGTGTCGAAAACATTTTTGCTGGCAGCGGATAACGTTCCTTTTATTAATGCTCTTTTTGGCGCACCTTACTTGGCTCAAATATCGGCTTGATTATCGCCATAAAACACGGTGATGTTGATATAAATCGAAACAAGTATGTACTAAATGTTATTGACAGATGTCAAAGCAACAAAATGAAGTAGGATTTACTGAGTATTTGCAAGGATAGCTAACGATATAACCACTCATCGCTAGAGGGCGGAAACTTTTTCACATACCTAGTAATAGTAATAATAATAATATTATAATAATAATAACAACAATAATAATAATAATAATAATAATAATAATAATAATAACAATAATAATAATGATAATAACAGTAATAATAATAATAATAATAATAATAGTAATAATAATAATAATAATAATAATAATAATGAAAATAATAATATTAACAATAATAATATTTTGTAGGGAATGTCTTGCCCATATTACAAAAGATAAATGCAACAAACCTCCGTTTTCCCGCTGAACAGTATCACAATATCGTCATCTTCAACCACTTCTTGCTTAATCTGAACAATGCAATCACATCAATATTCTTCTAGTCTCCAAGTAATTCTTATAGATGCATCTCAAAACTACTTCCTTTGAGAGATTAGATCCGTCTCTGAACGAAACTATATGAACTGTGTTCAGGAAGTGCCTGAACTGAATGCATGAACACCTTAGCTGGAGAAGGAAGAACATGAGGATTGCTGTCAATTATTGGAGCAACTTCAGGCTGCGTCCCTGCGACTTTCACACAGGAGAAAAGGACTGAAACCACGACATATTTTGAACCTGAGCATCAATGCAGGATCATTTCCATATCTCTAACATAAGCACACAGCGAGGGAAACGTTTAATGCGAGGTAGCATGAGCTCTTCGGAGACACCAACTCAGACACTCAGTGCGTGCGAGTGGCCGCACATCTCGCCGATGCGCGGGTAATGGCACGCCACTCGCTGCTTCGAGGACCGCCGCTCGCCGCTCAGGGTCCCGTCGCTCGCTCAATCGCGCATCGTGCTTATAAGAGTAGGTTGATTGGCCGCTCCATAATGGGTTTCTTGCCATTTTCATAGCTTATACTAGTGTTCGTGATAAATAATGTAACAAAACAGTCTTATTAAAAGGAATGACATGATTTATTGCCAAACAAACTTCCGACTTTAGCAACTGTACTCAAAAAATTGACTTCATATGCGATTTCGAGCATCACATTTGCGCCATAGCAGTTTATATGTGTGTATTTTTGAGCTTCGCTACAGCTACATTCATGAGCTAGCTACTAGAACTACGGAAATAATTGGCGAATCTCTAAAACGGCGTGAACAGGGGCATCCTGTTTTGTAGGAATCACTTGCGATCCTCATTTCTTCTCTGCTCATTTCTCTTCTAATGCAGTTGGTGAAAACATGATCTCATTGTCTTCAGAGATATGCAGAACTTAAAGTTCCCTGATCCAAAAGCTATCATCATCAAATGTTAGTTTATTACCAGAAAAGTTTAAAATTGTTTAGCAATAAATCGCTTCATTACTCTTAACACATTCGCGACAACGCAGACTTTCCGCTCAGGGCCACTTTGGACCAAAGCGAGTTTGCGCTTGTTTCTCACCGGAGCTGCGAGAATTAGGGCATATTTGACATGCTGATCACAAATATGCTATCTATTTCACTTGGTAAAACACTTCTGTAGTGTTACTGTATGTATACTGTAGAAACTGTAGAAAGATCTTTTTCTATCAGAATTCAACCAAAATTTGCACAGGAGGGTTATTTTAGATACTGATTAAGAACATGATATCCATTGTCTAGTGTATCGCATCACTGAGGGGTTACTGCAATCATACTGTAGGAACTGTGGGAAAGATTTTGCATCAGAATTTGCCCGAAATTGGAGTTATTTTACACTCTGATCTCGAATATGGCACCTATCTTGAATATGGATCTCAAATTCGCGTTCAGCATGTCTAATAATCCCACTTGCCAAAGTTTCATTGAATTTGGTGAACAAAATGCATCCGCAGCATGCCTACAGTAACCCTACAGTACTGCGCTACGGTACAAAATGAATGCCAATTTCGTGCTCAGCATGTCAAATAACCCCACTTGCCAAAGTTTCACTGAATTTGGTGAATAAAATGCATCTACAGTATATCTTCAGTAACCATACGATAACGCTACAGTAGCCTCAGAGTACTGCTCTACGGTGCACGACTGATGGGGTATTCATGTTCAGCACGTCAAGTCACCCCAAATTTCAAATTTGCTGTAGATGCTGTGAGAACATACATCAACAGTATCTACAGTATGACTACAGTAATCCTACAGTACCGCAGTTACTGTACAAAATGGATGCCATTTCGGTGTTCAGCGGGTAGAATAACCCCAAGGAGCAGAATTTGGGGGAGCTCCACTTGACAAAAAGGGATAAAACGGATACGACCCACCGGTGGGTCGTATTGTCCTCTACGTAACTTCCCGTACGACCCACCGGTGGGTCGTATTGTCCGTTATGTGTTAATGACGTTGTACTGCTACATTATCCCTCAGACGCTAGTCCAAACATGGAAAAAGGGCGAAAAGAGTTCCTAAAATCACCCGTGTATCGGCGGAATGTGCCGCCGCTCGCACGCATCCAGTGTCTGAGAAAGCGTGAACCAGATAACTTTGTGTGGAACGCGATGACTTTTCGAAATCACTCAGACAATTGGAGGGAGCGGCCAGCGCGCCTCATGAGCCAAGCCGGGACTCCACTTCATCTTGCCTTCCTTGCATAGAAGGCAAGATGAAGTGGATCTTGAAGGTAGTGTCCCACCTCGCCTTTTCCGTTTAAGGATCTAACGCCACATCACAGCGACTACGGCTCCGATGCTAAGTCGAACTCCAAGTTCGCGGACAAATAGTTCCGACTAAGGAAAAAAATAGGCGTCTTCGTCGCAATTCGACGGGAGTCCGACAATGACCTATACGCATCCTCTCTTCTCCGATCGCAACAGACTCCGACGCACGATAAAATGCCTCCGAGAAACGGTTCATTTTAGCCAGTCTACTATCACGATCATGACTTATAATAAGGGGCTTACTCTGTGTATGTGTGTGTGTGTTTGTTTGCTCGTTTGTTTGTGTGTGTGAAACGAAATTCAGGGGCGTGGCCTAGAGTGAAGAAAATGTTCTACACCGGGTCGATTGTTGCGGTAGGGGTGCGCCGGCGTCCGCAAGAGAGGAAACAACTGGAGTTGGGTCCAACGGTGTGATAAGGGTGCACCGGCGTCCAAAAATGGGGAAACGCCTGTAGTTGGCTCCAACGGTGTGATAAGGATGCGTCGGCGTTCGAAAGTGGGGAAACGCCTGGAGTTGGCTCCAGCGGTGTGATAAGGGTGCAGCAATGCCCAAAAGTGGCGGAGAGTCCGAAAATGTGGAGATCGACGGAGGAAGGATGCGCCGCTGTTCAATACTGAGGAAATGACATGAGTCAGATGCATTTTTGCCCAATCGGTTCGCTGGCGCCTAAAACCAATGGTTAAAAAAAAAAAACTAGAAGTCAGATCTCAACAATGATTAGTATGCAATCCGTGTAAATCCCTCCTCCTTACATCCCTTCTCGCGTTCTTCTCCTCTCATATGTTTATGAACACACCGCACCCTCGTCTCTTATACGTTTAAACTGGCTCTTATCATTTAACCAGTTACAACAAACAAAGAATGATAAAGCATTTCCTGTGATCATTCCAGGTTTAATCGGTCATACTGTTTTATATAGTTCAATAACTCCCGCCCGATGCACCATAAATGAGTTGTATCCACAGTCGCAACCAGGTTTATTGATAAGCACATACACACACCCAGAATCTTGGTACAGCTGTTTTTATATTGAACAAGTCTACAGTGTTTATAAACATGAATGCAAAACTTGTTGTTTAGAAAGATGAAGGCGCATGATAAGTGATGACGAAGAATTCTACTAACTACAAAGTACGGACTCGCGGATCACCGCGATACAAAGGATGATAAAACATTTCCTGTGATCATTCCGGGTTTAATCGGTCATACTGTTTTATATAGTTCAATAACTATTTCAGTTAAGCAAAAGATAAAATTGCCGCAAGAAACTCGGTTAATCCTTTTTGATAGGTCTAGTTGCGCATGAAGAAAAACAATGGAAAGGATGTGGAACGCATTATAAGTGGTATGGCTGCGTTCGTTAGGATGAAAAAAGGAGAAAGTCATGCGAGCGAACGGAGCATTAGGAAAAGTCTGGAAGTCCGACGTCAGCCGGACGGCCAAACTAGTATTAAATAAGAGGAGTCAGTTTGGACACATCAAGAGGAGAGTGTGGCCTGCCAAAACATACCCAAAAGGAGTACAACATGGTTGGGACGCGATATCAACAAAGTCGTACGCTCACTATCTTTTGTCCTTCCGTCCTCATCACAGAAAAAAAGTTTGACCTATTGTGCAGGATGTTCCCCACCAGTGAAATGCATAGCATTCTTTTGCTTCGCTTCCAACGCCAGTGCGTCCCTCACACTGCGATGGATCAGTCCTATCAACCTCACACCCATTCCTTCCCCAGCGGAGATGTTCGCGCGAGAGATGAGTGTCAGAAAGTGACGTCAGAAGCACTTACCATAGCAGGAGTGAATGAATGTAGGGGATAAGCACGACGAGAATCCACATCACCTAAAAATGGAGTAGTGAGACTGCGAAACATCCACAAGACATTCTATGAGCATACTATCGATCCCATAAGTAAAATTTGAAAAGTAGGTGTACCAGCAACTACAGAAACACTTGCTATCGCCACAGCTCTGTAGAATGGGGTCAAAAATGAGGATCATCTAGGCCGAAAAACTGAAGGTTGTTCCTCAACCGTGGTTTCGATGAATGGACACGTCTTCGTTGCGAGCAAGCGATCGGGTAGGCGAATAGGATCAGATGAATATTGCACAAAGCTGGGTATAGGAACGAGTACAATGTGCAATAAGGGTCTCTTTTATGCAGATGGAAATGGGCGAAGCTGACTCGGTGTGTAACTATTGTGATAAGATTACCAATGGATGTAATGATACAGAGAGGTGTCGCTCTAAGAGCGGACCCCATCCGCTCAAATGTCACTCAAAGTTAACTGATCGGATACCCGAGTACAGTGATAAGACACCTCATGAAAAATAGCTAACAAGTAAATGTACAGGCATGTCATCAACACACGTCGTGTACTATGTTTGCACCGTCTCCGCTTCATGCTGAGACCAACACTCACATCTCTTACTGCCATGTCTTTTCGTTTTGGAATCCGATCTAAATAACACCGTCAGTGCTTCATTTGTACTATCAAACTAAGCATAGTGGGCAAAAGGTTAAGTGAGCAAAGGGTTATCCAGGTAATGAGCTTCACTCAGGTGTTGTAGAGTGTGGCAGACCCTTATTCAAACCAAGCTATGCACGCTAGAAAGGGAAGCACGCTGAAGGTTTACGAATTTATCCATATGCTGCAAAAGTCATAATAAAGCATCGTTTTGGCAATGTTACTGACACATAAGTACCTTTTAATGTGGTGGGTTGCGTTCCCTCATATGGATCCACTTGCATAGACTCGTACTCCTAAAATGTTTCTTTGAAAGAAATTAACAACATTTCCGAAAACAGCAACTTTGCTAACAAGTACGAGTTTAACAGTGGATATAAGCAGCCCAATCACAGATTGACGATGTGATACCAATCCATCGTGAACATTGAATCGACCAATGCCGTGCTTATCAGTCTCGGCAACATCTAACTAACTCACAGCATTCCATTGCAAATCCTGACAAGTCTGGCTCCGATATCGCATTTCTTCGCTTGTTACCGCAGCCGCTTGATCTTCTTGCCAAACGATGTGAGAATCGCTCTCATAGTAGTACGTAGATACCAAATCTTCAGAGAAACTAATTCTCTTCTTCGCCTGCTTTTTTACCGTCGCAAGACAAGATTTCCTTCGGGACGAATTCCTTAATTCTTCTCTGCCCGATTCTTGGGAAAAAGCAGGACCGACGAAGGCTGTTGCATCAAATGTCGCTTGAGAGATCGTTGATGCTCCGCAGACTAAAAACGTGCCGGCGCTGAGACGAAAAAACAGTTCGGGAAAAGAGGAGAAGAGTCAAAACAGGGAGTGTCCTGGCCATTAGCTTTAAACGGGTAAAAACAAGCGGTGCAACAGCGCATAGAACAATGTTTCTCATTGCTGGTTGAAGATCTCAAGATTTTCACTTAACCAAAATGTGTGCCTTCTCGTTACATTTCATACCGAGAAAATTTACAATCTTGACAAAACGATAACTCGAGGTAATCAAGGGCCGTCCGCTTGTTATTCAGTTTGGAAGCCTTCTTCAGAATGGAGCTGTCCCCAAAAAGTTCGGAGATGGGGATATTATCCCTGAAGAGGACAAAGAACATGAATAGCGTAAAGTATAAGACCTCCCATTCCTCTTATTTCTCGTCTTCAACATGCTCCGCCGACCATGGATGTTACAACAGTCCTTCGCCTTCTTCAGTAAACACAAGTCAATGAGGCGATATGACTTTTAAATTGATAGGCGATATGACCGCATTGGTAGCTCAATGACAATCATATATTTCTCGTTGCTGGTATTCCACCAGAAAACAAGTCACATCTAGGTGAGGTAAAAATGAATCAAGCTGATCAAGATGTGAGGGTAACGGCTCCCAGCTTTCCGGTCAGGAAGGCAGTTGCACAGTTCTCCGTGCTTCGTCATTGAACGTCAACTGAATCATGTGAATTTGAGCTGGTAGACTCCACTCTCCAGTTTAGCAATTTTTCGATTTCTTTGCAGGAGTCCTCCATCGCAATGGCTTTTCTGGTTTCAGAAAGATGAAGGAAGGAGGGGAAAGGCAAAGAAACTATGTTTCATCGTTGATGAATGATTTGAGTATTTATCACCTTCCCAGGATCGCATTAATTGCAGGAATTAGGAGAAGATAGGACTAATTCAGAAACACACAAACATGCCCACATGTAGGAGAATTACTGGTTTGTCACGCGGGCATACGCCGCACCGCTTCACTTTCATATCTTCACCGCTCACCGACTTGCAAGCTTCAGTGTCATCTACCCCAATTTTACCCATATGATGCTGCGCACGGCTTTATGGCTCTGCGGCCGGACGACAGGACCCAAACGAATAATGCTGTGAAGGCACATTCCATGAAATGCCGAATAGGTCTCGTCGTTCTGTTCGCGAAGCTACAGAGACGCGCATACATGCGATCACCCAATTCGAAAGATGCTCAACATCGCTGTGGACAGATCTCAAGCGCAAATGAATCATTACATTATTTCAAACGAATGACGACGATACTGAAACGATATGCAACCCTTGGTTAGCTCCAAAAATGATACGGTTACTGTTCAGAAAACTTAATAAAGCTTGTTGGAATTTTTGTGGACATCTAATAGGACCGTTAATATAAACGGAACGCGATGCGTTCATCCTGTGAAAAATCAGAACACTCCCTCAGCCTAGCAATGGAAATAAAAACTACTTACCTGGTACATACACGCTGCTCATCCTACACTGATCGGGTAGGGAACTCCCTGGTCCTTCGCGACTAGCCGGATTACTCTTCAGAGGAGTTGAAATCTCACAACTTCTTGCTTCACTCATTTTCGGTGTCGATTCTCTAGCAAAACTGTAACCAAGGTTACTCCGTTCAGCAGCTGCACTATCACTCCTCGACATCCGACCCGCAGTTTTATCTTCTGGTGCATTGCCTTCCATAACTTGATGATACCAACTTTCCTAAAAAAAAAGAATAATACCAGAAATTCATGACAACAAATACAGAAGTACAAAGCACCTGATTCGGAAGCGTCGCCAAAGTAAATATCTTCATATGACGCTTGAACAAATAAGCCAGATTTGAATGCTCGTTCCACTAAATTCACTTTTTGCAAAATCACACAATGGAATTGGTTATCAATATTGAGATAGAGGGCATGTGAAACCTCAGATGGTGATTCTACACCACCTTTGGCGGTCAATAAAATCGTCTACTAAAGGCAACACTCACGGAAATTCTCACTTCTGAAAAGAATAACCGACCGTGTAACTAATTTCTAAGGAGTACGTTGAATACCAAGAATTGCCACCTAGTTGAGAAGATATTGCCATGAACGTGGTTGTGCTTCCCCCCCCCCCCAGGGCCCAGCACGTGATGGTCATTTACCAGCAGGACTTAGTAGGCGTTGAGCATATTCAGGGGGACTTACTTCCAGCATCACATTCTTCATGTTGGGGCTTGCCGAACACACTCACCTAATGTGAACTGTATCGTAAATCACTGTAAATCTACGGCAAATCACTGTGAATATGGACAGTAAATCACTTCATCCTTTCCTTGTATTCTGACATGCTCCAGTGATAATCGGTGTTGCTGTTCCTGTAGGTGGCGGATCATGTTGAAATTTTGGCTGTGGATGTGCACTATACGAACAATTACCCATCCGAGATGGCATCCTTCGTTTTCGGGAAACCGTCTTCGTTTTTGGAAAGAACTGTCATTAATGGTGAAAAAGTGGTTTTTGACCATTTTTTGACGACTTTCGACGGTTTTTTTTTCAAACGAAGAAGATATCTCAAAAACGAAGGATGCCACTTTAGAGGAGAATTGGCACCCCCTAGGCGCGCAACTTGGAAATGACAGAACATCAACACGCTCCTTCGAACCAGAGAAATTTCCTGAAAAATTTCCGGGGTTGGGATAAAAACGTGCTCCAATCACAATTATCTGGTTCTGGCAGGTCCATTAACAAGTTCGAGCGAGTTCTAGTGGGTTCTCAATAGTTTCGTGTTATTAGTTTTTCGAGGAATTCAGCTTGGATTTGAGATAAAGTGCACTGAACCAATTGTAATTGAGATGAGTCGTTCACGAACTATACGCATTCCTAGCTGAAATTTCATTCACAGACTTCAGTAGAAGCTATTGATATCACTCTTCTAGTACTTAATTTTTTTCTTGAATGAGCCCTAATGTGTAGGTACCTAGTAACCCATTTCGGAGTCTGACTGGACTTAGTACTCCCCGACCTCTAGTGATCACATCGTGCTGTGCCCTGTTCCCCCCCCCCCATCACACGCACACCTATATTCGGTCGCATTCGTATAGGTATCTGACGTTCGCGTGGAGCGGAATCACGGACGTCCAGAGGGACGCAGTGAAGCGCGTAAAGGATAGCACTCATTTTTGTGGATTTCTCGCGCGCTTCACGCTATTTCATCTTTAGATATCAGTTCTAGGTTCCTTGAAACTTTCTGACGGAAGTTTCTGTGAACGCTTCCTTTAAATTAAACAGCATTCTATAAGAATGCAACATGAATAAAAACATACCTTCAACGTTTCATTCAGCGTGGTACCAACCCTGAAATGAACGCTACATGTATTTCACAGTCAAGTTTCAAATAGGTATTAGGAGTTTTAGTAACATTCCGGCCTTAATAAAGAACAAAGGAAAAGTCTGAGCAGGTATTCACCACATACACACTACTGCTTCTTTGAAAATAGTCAGTGTCCTAGTTTAACACGGCAGTGGTGGACGCAGAAAGTCGGCGGAAGGGGGAGGGGCGTGGAAAAAAGTGGACTGTCTGCCGCTTTGGGGACCCAGATGGAAGATAAAATTAAATAAAATTAATAAAAATATTGATTGTAGCAATGGATATTTAACAAAACTATTCAAAATATAATAAAAGTGAACAATTAAAAATAAACCAATACAAGTTTTTTAGTAGTTCGGTAAATTAACTTCAAAAATTTGGCGACCCATTGTCGGAGGAGGGAGGCGCCCCCGCCACTGCTACACGGATATTCAACAAAATACAGTTCACAGGTCCGGGAGTAGACCCCTTCACACGCAACGCACCGCTGCGGCGCGGCTAGCTCTTGGCAGAAACCAGTGCAATCGACCGACTACTAGAGGGTTTACGGTGCCTGCGTCCGATGCACGCTCGCACCTAGTATAAATCACCCCATCTACATTACCACTGAGTCTCAGTAAAACCCACCTAGGTCTTGTCGTTTCCTCCTCCACTCTCTGATTAATAATAGCAGCAGATGGTAGCGATGTTCGAGGTTCTTCGCGTAGCTTCTTTGCAGGAGGAGAACTGTCCTTCCATTCCTGCTGGTGGCAGGACTGCGGTCGATCTATCTTAGCACTTGAAGGTGCTTGTGCTCTCTTTTGTGGCAAAGGTGGGGGTTTGGGAATATCACGTCGTTTGAACGACTGTTTCTCGTTGCTGCATGTGTGTGAGCCAACACCATTACGAGGTCCTTCAGTGTTCTTCCGAGGAAAAAAGGTATTCTCTGTCCTAGGTGCACTACCAGGCTTGCCACTGGAGTTACAAGATGGAGCATTGGAAGGACTCGACCGCGCATTTTTCACATGCGCGGGAACTGATAGTGTTGGCATCTCCGAATACTTGGCTTTTGAAGTCGTCGGCGTGGGAGCTGGATGGTGATTTTTAGCAGCTGTAGATTGTTTGGGCAAAACTTTTTCAGGATTTCTGGAATTGGTATCATGCAGTTCCTGGCGAACAGGGAAGATAGGCCTAACGGCTGCTGTAGGTCGCTGAAAAGAAGAAAAATGAGTTGAAGATCGCATTTTTTTTGCGGAGAATTAAATTGACAAACTTTGGAAGTTCCAGAAAGTGGTCGCTGGCCATTTATCAATCTTGCGACCATACGCTGCTCTCTCATAGCTTCTCTGTACGTATTGACATTCTTATCTGTAAACAATGAAATCAGGGTCGAGAATGAAACACGGTGAATCGCAATGGTTACTGCACTGCAGGCGAAAAAGGGTCGCGACACAGCACTGGTGCGGGTCAGCAGTACACCTGAGCGTAATTCTCGAGAGTCACCAAAAGTCGCCGGTTTGTTCTGGTAGTCTTAGTATTCAACCATAACGATGTGTGGGATTGGGATAACGACGATCTAAATATTATCAGCTCTAGCGGTAAATTCCGAGAATCACAGCGCCAGATGATCTACCACGCCGACACAGCGGAGCATCGCCGTCCCTTCTTTCTCAATGCAGTAACGACTGCCCCTCACCGCGTGTAATAGAACACAGTACAAAGTTATAGAATTATGCGTCTAACATAAAAAATGAAAGGAATAAACAGAAACATAAAACAATCTAAGCCGCGTTAAGCAGTGCTTGATAAGTTTTGGACTAACAACAAGAACGAAGTACTAGCTGCAAGATCAGGAAGCGAAAAATATGTTTTTCTTCTGTAACAAAAAATGTACGTATTCAGTAGCATCAGCAACTAGTAATCAGTAAGCGAAGACCACTGTGAAAACATACTCGGCTTAATGTAGGAGCGAATCTTGCGTGGTTCCTCGCCACCGCTGTCAGAAAGCGGCTCATCACTATGCCTTGGTCGTGAGTGCTTGGTAAACTGCTTCGGAACGGGTGCTACCGCCGCCATGCGAACAACATCATGCGCCCAGCTCCTAAAAATATTTCTAACCTAAAATAATAAACTTCTTCTACAGAGGAATTTCATCATATTTGAATTTTTCTTCTCCTCAAACAATGGAATACGTACCATCAACGCAGTTTCTCGAAATGCAAAAATACCAGTCTTTCTCAAAAATTCTTGCCTCACGCTGAACCGCCTGTGGGCCTAGCCACGTCACACCACGTATGATAATGCATAGGTGACGCGGCGCGGCTTAGTAGATGGGCGGTGAAGAGTGAGGCAAGTATTTTTGAGAAGGACTGTACATAGTCTGTTAGCGTCTTCGACCACCAGTGCCCTGCCGCCGCACCGCCCGCGATGACGCGTAGCGTCCTGCTTGCGCGTTCCTCAGGCAAAAGTCCGATCGAGCGGGGACGCGACATGGCTGCGAGCGGGCCCCGGTAGAGCGGGAGGTAACCATGTCGTGTCACGCCCGCACGGCTATAGTGGGCCGCTCGCACGGTATTTCTGGCACACCTATGTTGTCGCGGCTCGCTCGCACGAGGATTTTCCGTGCGAGCGGGCCACGACAACCGTGCGAGCGGGCTGCGATAACCAAACGAGCGGGCCGCGACATGGCTGCGACCCGCTCTACCGGGGCCCGCTCGCACGGCACTTTTGTCTGAGTCCTGCAGCCAACCACCCGAGTATCGATCGCCAGCAGGACGCACGCGACATGGCGGGGGGTGCGGTGGCAGAACACGGCGGATCGGAGACACTGTAGCTCAAGGAGTGCCTATGGAGGGGCTTTGTTCGCAATAACGACCGCAGAGATATCGATCGGCCGGTCGCATGGTTCGACCGGAGACAATAACGAAACATCAAAATCGAAGGAATTACTCCACACCCATACTGAAGCTTACAAAAGAAGGTGTAAAAAATATATCGAACCAGCCAATCGGCTGGCCGATACTACTGCGGTCGTAAGTGCTGACAAAGTCCCTCCTCCCACCCATAAACAATCCCTAAGCTAACAGACTATAAATTAGTATGAAGTATATTTGTAACAAATGTTCACTCACGATCTTTCCCAGCCGCGCATTGTTCCTCCGCAGAAAACGCTTTAAGTTCAGCTATCTGAAATTGTTAAAACACTTTTTTAACGAAGTAATCTAATGGGTCGTCAAATAAGTTCGTGCAGCATTTGTAAAATGTTTCTCCTTCACATTTTGTTACAGGTCACCGCGCACTCGATATCGCATCGGTTGAACGCACACGTTCCACGTACTCTCCACATCATGCTCCTCCACGCCATTATCTCTAACAAGATATTTGACCAACATGTTAGGCATAACTGCGTATCATAGTCGAACGTTGTCTTCAGCCATCTCTAACATGATCTGCCGGCTGGAGATAACGATGTGGAAGATTCTAAGCGTTGCGGAGATCTTTCTGTCTCAACTCAGGGAACTTAAAAACCGTGTTTTGCATGAGAATAAAAAATGCAAATCCCACAATTAAGACATGCAATCTTTTAATCAATAATTCTATACCAGCAATGGTCACATCCATGCATAACCCATGCAAAACCCGTGCGTCTCCAAAAATCCGATGCAAATTCGGGGTAAAATGGAGTTGGAGGGGCCACTTGGTACAAGTCGATAATATGACCTGACCTGCACATTCAGACTCGTTAGCTGACACGTCCTGAACGCTCTGACTTGTTAGCTCTCTTAAAGGCAGTGTGTTACCTCGTTTTCGTGCTTGGGGTTTTAGCGGATTCTGAATCTTCTCGAGGCGATGAATCTAGCGGTATACATAACTTATTATAAAACGGGCTCTAAGCCGTTTTATTAACGTTTTTCGGGATGGGATTTGGAACAGTTTGTTGCTTCGAGTGGACGTGGGAAGCCGTTGATTTTATTGATCGGACACGTCCAGACGTGTTGGCCAACGTTGCAGCCGTGGCGGGCAGCCAGCACAGTCACGGACCGCTCCGCCCAAGTGGTCCGTGAACTACAAGTTCGGGCCCTCCGAAAACGGGTTTTTATGCGTTACATTACAATTATATGCGTTTTATCATACATCATTGGACTCAGCGTGACGAGCAGGCCTATACTCTGTTGATATCTACAAGCAACGGAACGAGGTGACACACTGCCTTTAATGTACAGTAGATACCTGAAATGCAAACAAGTCAGAACGTGCAGGACAGGTCATATCATCAACTTATACCAAGTGCCCCCCCCCCCCCCAACTCCATTTTACCCCAAATTCGATACAGAACGCACGGAAAACCCATGCATACATAACTGTGCAAAACCTATGCATATCCATGGGTGTGCATGGGTTTCGCACCGATTGACTACTGCTGGCATAGGGCTATCTATTTAAAAAAAATTACCGTGTTCTGCATGAGCAGTCATGTCTCAAGGATTTGCATCTTTCAATCTCATGCAAAACACGGTTTTTAAGTTCTCTGAGCGTCTACAGCACTATATAAGAATTCGTATGCAGCTTCACTCTACGAACTGTTTCATTTCCTAGGCTGAACTCAATTTCCCTTTTAGCCAGTGGGGATAGGAATTCCACGTGGCAGAGCACCCGTTTTTCACACATCCAAAACGAAACGAAATAAAAAAGATGTGATGAGGTTGCTGAAAAACATCTAAAACATGGCATGTACTTATTTGACGACCCAACAACACATCCGTTTCAAACAGTGAACACGACTGTGAAAGCAACGAACAGAAAAGAGACCAGAGCAAGAGTCACGGAAGGAAACAAAGCAACAATTTCAAAGACTTTGATAAAGGATAATCGTAGCAGACTCCCATCCATCATAAGATGCTGTAGATGAAATAGAATAAGAATGACGATAGGACAGCGTATACATAGTCTGTTCCACGGGGGAAGATATTGCGCAGAGATTGGGGAGGGTGCAGGGAAAAACAGACACTGTGCACGAATACTCAACTATGATCGCTGGCGAAAAAGACTATACCCACAAGAAAGAAAGGTTATCTGAAAGAAACGGGAATTTCCAGAATAGACCAATCTGTCAGAAATTTAGGCCCAAACTTTGAAAATTGTTCATCTCGGCGAAACGGTGCATTTCCCTTGCGTTCCTTGCAAGACCACTAACCGCGTGATCTACACATGAACATACTTGGTGCGCATTTGAAACAATGAATATGGAAACTCCCTATAATTCTGACGCAGTCGTTTGTATAGTCTGTTTCAAAATTCCAGGTCACTTCCGGGGCCATTTTAGCATGGCAGAAAGTTAACAATCCATACGGCTAGCAAGTTGAAACCTGTGCGAGTTGTCAAAAGTATCTCCTTCATTCAAGATGTAGCGAACACTGGTGGAAGGATCTCGGACTGATACGCGGCCATTTTCAATATATATCGAGCATGCTTGGTAGGGCACAACCACATCGCTTCCTTCCAGTCCGTATGCACCAGTATTCACTCCTCTAGGGTAATTTATACTAGATGCGTGCGTCAGTCGCGCATCAGTCGCACGCATCCATTTGCAAGGGATTTTCCATGAAGACCGGTCAATACGGCATGTGCATCCTCAATGAAAAGAATGCGCGGCCGTAAACGCGTGCGTCTGAGCTGCGACTGCGATGCGACTGGGCCCTATTCTTCATCATATAGACGCACGCGCGTCAGTCGCACGCACCCAGTATAAATTGCCCTTCTCCGAATGCCCTGTTCGATGGTGATACATTTGGCGAAGGAGGCGGCAATGAGGAACCCACACCTGCACCGCCAGCCGCAATTAGTGAGTGCGGTGACCGGTAAGTGACAGCTCTTGCTCTGCGCTGTTGTTGGCAGCCCCTCCAAGTCCTTGCGCTGCGTGCGTCTTCGGCCCCGTCGGGTAAAATGGAGTTGGTGGGGGGCACTTGGTATTAGCCGATAATATGACCTGTCCTACACGTTCTGACTTGTTTGCATTTCAGGTAACTACTGTATATCAAGAGAGCTAACAAGTCAGAGCGTTTTAGACGTGTCAGCTAACAAGTCTGAACGTGCAGGACAGGTCATGTTATCGACTTGTACCAAGTGCCCCCCCCCCCAACTCCACTTTCCCCGCCCCGTCTCCCTCACAGGTTTCATGCGCGGCGACCGCAACGCGACAACTCAAAAGAGACGGAAAATGGGAAGATGGAAGCGGGCTCTGGAAAGGAAGATATAGAGTAGAGACAACCGCTACAGAAGTAATTCTTCAAGATTTTCAAATTCTTCCATCACTTATCAAGAATACTGCGAATTATTGTTTGGCGAGGTTCGTTTGGCAACCTCGCAGACGGATTTGCCAACTATCTTCAATAATCGTGCCATGATACCAATCTCCAGAGTCCGCTGCCATACCTGCTCAGCAATCCTGGTCGACACCGTCAATGGCTAAACCTCCAACTAAGAATGAAATAAACGTGTTATGCCACATAATCGCTATCTTATCACTCTAACACATCCTCCCGCCTTCGGTATTCCCGAATACCCGTAAAATATTGTCTTTCTCAAAAATCCTTGCCTCACGCTGAACCGCCCGTCAGCTTAGCCACGGCCCACCACGTATGGTAATGCATGGGTGATGCGGCGCGGCTTAGCAGATGGGCCGTGAAGCATGAGGCAAGGATTTTTGAGAAAGACTGTATCGCCAACAGATTCTCCCGCCTTTTGTATTGCCAAACAGAATCTTGATCCATTCTCCAGGAAAATGTATTGCCATGCAAAATTTAATGCCGTAAAATATATTGCTAAACACATTCTCTCGCCAAATGTATCGCCACCGAACTTCAGGGTGTACACAAACTGTCACAGTTTTTTTTAACACATTCACGACAATGTGCTCAACCGGTTGACGCGCACGGTGCGACGCGTGGGACCGCGTGCTCAACTGGGTGAGCACGCTCTCTGCGCAGCGGAGAGAAAAAGAACGCGGGAAAGAGTCACAATTGGAAAGGAATAGGAGAAAAGTAAGTTGTCCGCACAGTTACTAAACTACTGTCGCATTTGGAACGGACTATATGTCGAGAGAACGATACATATGAAAAAAAAAACTACAATCAGTATCAAGTGAATGGACGACAAACATTAGGAAACAATCCTAATGATCATAAAACAGAAAACGGTCGGATTTGCACAAATTCGTGGTATTGTGCGGCGGAGGAAAAATTCCTACCATGTGGGACCACGTGCTCAAGCGGTTGACCACGGGACCCACACTCGTTCAAATGCACGTGTCCCACGGGACACACCATGCCAAAGCGTATGTTCGCGAATGTGTTAAAAAGTCGCACCCATCGAAAGCCCTGACGCTGTGTTATAGTGTCAGTGTTGACAGGCATTATCAGAGCATCACAAATGTTGAACAAACACAGAGAGTTGTAACTTATCTGCGAAGATATTCGAATCGCGGACACAGTTTCCTTGGTTGGCTCACCCACGCCCTGGTTGCCTGCACAGGTTGCGTGACTTTTTGTGGCGGGATCCAGGATTGCTATAGTCTGTTCCACGGGGAAAGATAGTTGGGGAAACGCCGCATAGAAGAAGAGGGCAGGAAAGTGCGCAGATTGGAGAGGGTACAGAGAAAAACAGACACTGTGCACGAATACTCAACTATCATCGCTGGCGATACAGACCATAACAGCGACACAACTAGACGTAAGGAAAACAGCACTCCGCCTTCGTGGATTTCTCGTGTTACAAACTATTCACTATTGGATCTAAGTTCTAGGTCCCTCAAAACCCCGAAGCCGTGCAAAATGTTGAACACGAAGATTTGGATGGGTGCTGAATGCAACGATGAATTTGGAATAGAGGATGCCCACGCCCAAACCACTACTCAAAGCCATTGATCTGGTAATGAGGCAATAAGTGAAAATTTTCCGCAAAAAAAAAGACAAGTACAATTGCTTACATACAGTCTGTGTGCAAATAAATAGAGGATGGTGTGGGTAAATACTTAGTCTAGTGACATAATCGGGCACGTCTCTTTACGCGCCTCATACGTCAGTTATTTTGAGACACACTGTATGCTTCAAAACTCTAACTCGTTTTTAATTTCTCTCTATCGTCGATGTTGAACAATATAGCACGTTCTCCGCATGCACTTCCAAATTTCGCAATCAAAGTTGCATAATTTCGTAATTCGCTCGAAAACCCCAAATCGAGGGATAGTTGTTGAATACGAGAGTTCACATACAAAAGAAGAAATATCGTGAGAGCAGCCCAAGAATGGTTTGAAAACAACTAATACGAGCTAGGTCAGAAACAAGGAATTTCGAAACTTGTTGACTGGCATTATGTTGCGAAATCAGTCTTGTGATCTGAGAAGTCCTCAAGGACAAGTGCGGTCTACATCGTAGCTGGACTTTCCATGCACTATCGACAACAACGAGATAGTTCTACAGTTTTACTGTAGACACTTAGAACTTTCCTCCGTTTCTCTCACAGATTCTGAGCAAAATATTGCACCAATATGTGCTGGAAATGATCAATTATGAGCAAATTGCTCTTATTGGTGCTCTCCGTACATCAACCGTGGCAATGAACAACGTCGAGCACCTCATATGACAGCGACTGCAAGGCAATTGCTCTGAGCGGAGAGCATCCAGAAACTGCCGTCAGTCGTCTGCAATGGATACTCTGACCCGACAACTTGTAAACAATCTTCACACCCGATGTCGGCACTACAGAGCCTGCCCTTTCTTTACCCGCAGTGCTTTGTATGTGTCCATTTGTATTGAGAACCACATGTTTCGCATCAGCTTTGTGCCATCCTATATGACTAATCAGTTGTTCTGGAATGTGGTATATGAAATACGTGACGTCTACTTCTCTTAGTTGTCCATATTTGAGTTACATCTGCTACAAAAAGTCAAAGCGGAAGTGTGTGAAAACATTTCTCCTTGCAAAGATTAACAGGCTTTTCTTTTCGCAGAGCCTAGCATTTATCGATGTCCTCATTTCAACTAAGAAATGGTTATTTACTAGAACTCGGCACTGATTGTAACGCACTATTCCACGATCTGTGCAGTGTTCTATCCCAGCAGAGATGGACTCGTCAATTTTCGTCTTTTCGAAAAACGACACTCTTATACTGGAGAAGATAAGGAAAATGTAGGACTCACTACTTGCGACGTGTGGTCTAACAATAAGAGCAGATCCTTCATAACATTGCAAGCCAGAAGTGGGTTGCATAAAATATACTAGTAGTAGTTGTAACTTCAAAAGACGTTACACCAAAGAAACAAGCGCAGATGAGGGAAAAAGCTTGAGGTTAGAACATTGTGCATTAACAGAGAAGCATATGCTTTTCCTTAATGAGTCTTATTTAACGAACACGGGCCGGCTGTCGTCCAGCACCCATGCTATGAGCCAGGTCTGGAAATACGGCCCTCTTTACACTTTGAAATGTGCTAACGTTCTTCATGATTTGATGATAAAATATGTTCAATCCTCACCTTCATTCCGAGAGGAATTCATCTGCGCTTTGGATGTGGTAGACGAAGGTTTTGTCAGGATAAGATGTCATGTCTTACCTGAGGTCTGAGTGAAGTTCATGTCTGTGTATAACATAAGGCTTATGATATCTGCTATCTCATTTGAAGAGGGAAAGGAAAGGGAACCGGAGTGCAGTTGAGTGGTGTGGCTGTCAGGAAGAGTCGAACGGGGCACCGATCTTATATACGGGGCTGGTGTTACACAGCACCGCGTAGGCTGTATCTTCTCGGAATCAACTATGCGGAAAGCCAACAGCTAGCCGTTATAGCAGAAAGTTTTTGTGTAAAATATCTGCTATGAATAGAACAACCCTCCGAAAAGTGATGCACCGGTGCATTGAACCAGAACAATCATAGCACTGACCTCCTAAAGCAAATCTTAACACAGATGAGCCTGAGACTAGGCTTATCGTCGCATAGTCTGCGAGGTGCATCACTGGTAAGAGGATCATTGCTAGCAGCATATTCATTATTACGTCACTTCCAGACCGCTAAACAAAAACGGCAGTACTTATATGTATATGCATATGTATTTGAGAATGGATTCCACACCAGCATTTTATAAAAATGTACGACAAACCTAGCGATGACTAACATATGTAGTAAGGAATTATATGGATTCTTATTATTATGTGATCCTCAAATGTAAAAATAAAGCGAACTTTGCAACGAGGAGAATCAAAACCAACGGGTAATCAATATTTTGCAGTTGGATAGCGCGGTGAAACCAGCTTCGATGAAGCAACAATTTTCATCGAACATGTCCGATACGTGCGCACACCATATTGTAAAAAAAGACAGCCAAACACTACCGATGCAGTTCGTTGGTTAGCACAATGAAGCAAAGTTTTCAGTGTATTTCGCTACTGTAAACTGTTTAGCTAGTACTGTATTATTTCACGTGTTGATCTCAAACGAACGTCAAACTCTTCTCACAGTCAGATTGAGGAACAGTCTGTTACAAAAACTTTTTGAATGGTGCAGGCGTTGCGGTGTGAGAAGCGAGGCGGAACCTACACGACTCTCATATGAAGCATACCCCAACCACACTTTTTGTTTGCCCCCTCCCCCCGTGCTTCTTAGGCGTACCACGCGACTTTTTTTTCTTCACGCAGACCGTACACATTCTGTATTAATTTGAAAACAACATTAATAAGCTCCTCTACTTATCTCAGCAAATCCCGTCAAACCGTCGCCTACAAATGTACTCTACAGCACAACTTCTATACGCTCCATCGCACACACTATGTACGGTCTACAAATGCCAACGATGAAAGAGAATTTGGCCTGAAGCTAGGGTGCCCTCTACTTCCGATGCAAAACAAAATGGCAAGGCAACGTCATGCCTCTTTTTCAAGCAGAACCCCGCCTATCGATATAATTAAGCAGGTGCGCATCACAAAGAAGCGAGATTAAGTTCAAGCTTGAGTATGTAAGTCGCTCCCGTTACTGTGGAGATATAGTTGTAATCAAGCGAAAAAAACTAGTAAATCATTGAATATCACTGCTACTTGCCATTATTATTATTACTACTGTTAGCGTTATGAGATACTCTCTTCTTTATTACTCTCTTACCCTCTTGAAGAGAAAATCGAATAAAAAATTATGCTGGTTGCAGAACAATTTCGTAAAATGATGGCAAATCGTATGAAAGCGGAAGCAGAACTGTTTCCTTGCTCTTTGTCCAATAAACTGCAACATCGCACACCCTAACAGCTGCAAAAGTTGAACAGAAGAGGATGAACGGGCACCAAAACAACCGATCAATACGATTTTGGCGCGAAAAATTGGATAAACAAGTGGAATGGGAAACTCCACAATAGGCTGAAGTCAAATTGATATCTAAATCAGGTAGCGCACAGTTTCCAAATGAAATTGTGCATACTGGTCTGCCACCAAGTTGACTGAAAGAACAAGACAATGTTTTGACAACACCGTTGATCGGAGGCGCAGAAAGCCTTGAAATGAGGAGACGCACAGAAGCCAGCATAAACAATGTCGAGGAATTTGCAGCAGAAACAGTCGTCAAAACAAACAGTTTGCTTTCGCTGTTGCACTTTAGAAAATTAGTTAACATGGCTAAAATTGAACAAAAGCAATCCAACACGTCACCGAGAATAACAATGGAGCACTAGGGAAACTAGCACTGCCCAGTCGAGCCAACCCAACTAAATACTGTCACCTATGAATGACCTCTCACTATCAATAATTAGAGTGTTCTGTCAGTCAAAAGGCCTACCGCTGCGCCAGAGGCATGTCCCTGACTACTCTCACCATATACATATGCAAGCAAAAAAAAATGCCGACACTTAGGTGCCTCTCCAAGTAACTAACCCGACCCTTACCTCCCTTTGCAGGTCGGATGGTAGTAACGACCGATAAGAACAGGAACATACGCAAACGAAAAAAGTATCAGGTTGTCGGGGATGTTGTGGTTTTTGAAGCACTACATTTGACTGATTTTCTGAAATAAGTGAAACACGTTAGGAAATGAACAAATCATCACCAAGTTCTATCACTTTTTGCCAGGTTTACTGCTGAATACTAGCAAAGCAAGACAAACCCAAAGGGACCTTCTGCTTGGAATCGATCAGCTTGGAGGAAGGAAATTTTTCTGGAATCTCCCTTATTACTTTAATATTATTTTGATATAAGATACACAGAATGCCTTCGTTTAATCACCATCGAAGGCACTTACGAATTAGTTTTCCTACTTCATCCTATATGTAAGTGAGTGGTCTTTTCTTTCACTTGTAGTATGCTGAAGAACTAAAATTTTTAATCAATGTAGTAAATCAAAATTAATGCTCACTAGCCTAAAATTTGAAACTGTAAAAGTCTAAACTTCCTATTTCCTATTTAAGGCTATAAACACCGACCATTTGAGAGAATACTTCGTTGGAAATATCAGAGCAAAAAATCAACACCGACACAGGTTAACATCAAACACAATTCTAGCTAAAGGACTTGGAAGCTAGCAGAACCCTATGAAATGTTTTGCATTCGGCCAATGTTTTTCAACGTTAAAAAGCTCGCTCTGACAACATTGACGAAAACGTGTTTCTTCGCATAAGATTTCCTCCGAAGTTTTGCTCTTGGCTTGATCCGATGATAGAGAAGAACGAGGGAGTCGGAGCAGAGCCTGAGCTTTAACGATATGTCACATTAATAAAAACACATAAATACATTCATTACGAATATGAAGCTAGCTAAAATACTGATTATGAAGGCATGCCCACTTGAAGAGCTACTATTTACTGCACAACTATACAACATGAGTAGAAGAAAGGGTAACGAGGAAGTGAAAGTTGCAAGCAGGTGTGGATTTTCCAAGCCAAGTCGACTGCTTCCAGCTCGTTAAGACGGCAAGATCTGGCTTATGCTGAGGTAGTCGCACTCTTAACCACATGTTGCGTCATGGCACGAGCAGCTATATAGAAGAATTGCTAGATCTCGACATCTCCATTCCTCCAGAAAACTTGCAGTAGATCTCCGTTGTGATGATGAGTTTGCGATCATTGTTCACGTCCAATTGACGGAAGTGACGCATACGTTGAGCGTATCCTGGAGCGATTGATCGAGCAAGAAGAATCGGAATAACAGTGGAAATTCTCTTCTAGCAGCTAAGAACATGACTAGGAGAAAAAAAAAGGGAAGCCGGCAGGTGTTATTGAGGACGAACTAGGCAGTTGGCGGCAGCTGGCGTTGGCGGTCTTAAATTCAACTTAGCCATCAAGTGTTACACTGAGATACGAACGCTGCACTCTATTACAAACAAGAGAAAGAAGAAGCAGTGGGCCATTCCATGAGGAGAAAGAGAGAAAGACGATGAGAAAACAGCCCACTCACAACTCCTCTTTGTTCATTAAACCTGTAGAAATCTGTAGGCCATTTGTTGTCTTTACTCTTCGTTCTTGATACGCTCAGGATCTCTGCAGCAAATCCCTGGATAATCCAACATGGCGACAATAACTGTAGCACTCTCTATCCTCTTAAATGAGTAATACCCGCTAAGTTCCGCTCTTATGATATGTATGACTTTATCTGGGGATGAGAAGAGCTTTAAAACGAGGAGTTATGGATGAACAAAAAAAATTAACAATAGTTCGTAATGAGAAATATCTTAGGCAAGACGGTTTTCCATTCAGAATTGAAGGCTGGAACACTGGCACTATGTATAGTCTGCTTCACCACAGAAGGTAGGTGGAGACGCATTAGAAAAGAAAAAAAAACGCCGAAAAGGTCATGGTAGTAGGTCATCGTAGTAAAGCAGTAAGGTACAATACTACACCAGGAGAGGCGCTAAAGCAGACAATATGCAAAAAAGACACGGATATCTCGGTTTCAAGAAGAGCTATACCAATGTGTGCGTGAGAACAAAATACGTAATGAGCGAGGAAGAGGACGAATTCAGAGGCCAAACGATTCAAGCGTATCACACCTACGCTTGTTAAGGTGAAAAGATGCAAATAACAGTTCAGATTGAAATCCTTGCTCATAAACAGAAAAAAAAAAACGACAAATTGGTCAGGATCGATCGCTTCGTATTTGAAAATACGTCACGCATTCGGAACCCATTATAAGTCGCAGAGTATATGGAAGCGCATCTGGCCTAAACAGTGCCTGTTGGGAAAAGCTTTGACGTATAGGTCAGCGTTTTATCCCTCAGGATGAGCCTTGCGCTCATTTATCACACCTTCAACATTATGAGCAGCAAGTGTAAAGCAAAGCTCTTGTTTCGTCCAGCTTATTCATAGTACATAACAATTTGGACCTGTTAGGAAAAAGGCAGTCAAGACAGTGTTGCCATGTTGAACGCCCGATCACCTCTTCAATCTGCTCCCAATCTACTACGTCCTTACGAAGACAGTACTTCGACTTGTTCAGCTGTTGGCCGACATGGGCAGTAAACCGACTTTCTCGGCTGATCAATTGAATCTCTGCGGGTCAGTGGGGTTATTCGAGCTTCTGAGACGGCCATCATGTTAGATAATATGGATGCATTTCCGAGAAAACGAGATGGGCTGACAACACTTTAGATAAGAATAGCCAGTGATATTATGTCAGATTTAAAAACGAATGGAGATAATAGCCTGACAGAAAATTCGGTAATAAATTCGCGTTGCTGCGATGGAGAGATTGATTAAAGAACACAGAAAAGAATATAATACGCAAACGAAAAAATCAGAGATGAACACCTCATAAGAGGAGGATAAGCTTCCTATCTATCAGTGAAAACAAGAACTATAATAGAATTAATAATTTATTGACCTTTTCTACGCAGCGGTAGATAGAAATCTTTCTACATGGTTAAACCTAAATCTCGGACCCAATCACGTGGAGCTCCATGAGCCTCATGAAAGTTGTGCTCGAGTCCTATAGTCCAGTTTGGATTTGTTGATTGTAACAATCCGAATACGTACTTGTAGTCAATCTCACCGGATGTGATAGGTTCATTACGTGAGGGCACTTGTGCTACTTGTATATAGCCTGAACGTGAAGTAGGCTTTAGCTTGTAGACACTCCATAAGCCGATTTGTAAGCTTACCAATAAGCTCTTTATACTTTTGTATACTCGCCGAAATCTGTCCACAAATCTGCTGAGCATGGAATATGTCCTGGAAACTGTTTCTAATCGTTCTGCAATGAGACGGTGAAGTTTAATCTTAGAAATTGCTTTCAACGTTGAGGAGGACACGAATACTTCGGATCTCTTGATTTCTTGTGAGAAATAATTTGCAGACTTAGTGCCCGTAACGCATAAAACAACATTCTTAAACCCTGAAAGACATGATAGTAATCTTCAGAAGCAAATTCAGAGTACCCCAATATAAAAACGGCTTCCATGGTACTACATCCACATCTGCAAATTTTCACTCTAAGGAATAATAACTCACGTACTGGATCTTCAAATTTGGTAGCTTAACAGCGTCGATAACAGCTTTAGCTGTAATAGTGAATTTCTACAGAAATTGGTGAAACTGATGAAATACAACGAACCTTGTTCGTACGATGAAAGAAAGTAGCCTGGAATAGTGCAATGGTTGATGGGTTCTATGAGGCACATCAGGTTCGCCTGCAAGACTAAACGAAAGGCTACGATTTGCCAAAAGTGGTTGAATTCAAGGTTGCTTTTTTTTCAGAAATCAAAGAGTGAACTCCTTTTCAAAAGTTTCCCTATGATTCCACTCATCCAAGACACAGTTATGGTGTTGCTGAACAAAAGTTGAAATGCACTGGTACCTCGCCAAGTTTAGCAGCAGCGTAAGACACATTTTCTAGAAATACTTTGGACACATCTCCATCACTATTCGCAGGTATTCCAGCCATGACATGCACCCTGTGATGGATTTATTATAGTTGGATTTCCCACTTCAATCAGTGTGCTACCAATAAGTTATATAAACCCCTACTTGTCACACTTTAGCGTCTTCGCATATTGTATAGCTGTGCCGATGCTCTCTTGAAACTCCTTTTTGAAATTTGGTAGTGCAGCTATCCCTCGAAATCCTCGTGACCAATCGCCTAGAGAACACTCATATTTTGGTCAACATATCATAGAATATATTAGCTTGATGAGAAAGTAATTTCCGAAACTTTTGTTTTTTTTCTGTTTTTATTGTAACTTTGTTCAATCACATACTCAACATACAATCATCACTGTTAGCTATGACAGTGCTTCAGCTATCGGGCAGGATACTGATTCACCTCTCCCAGAAATGCCGGGTCTGGTAGTCGAAGAACTCAGTAACCACAGCTTTGACATCATCAAATCTAGCAAAGGAGAGGTGAGGTATTGTGTCTCTGTCCAGCTCGACTAGTTTGGACTGTGTCTCAATGGCAATGCGATAACGAGCGTTGTTATGAAGGAGGTGTACCGAATTCCTTCTGTGACGCTTTTGTCGAAAGGCATCAGCTAGTTCCTGGAGTTGATTGGCGTGTCTGGTAGCGGTGACCGTCCTGCCTTGTAGGAGCAGCTCGTGATACGGCACTCCTTTGGCATCCCAGAATCAGCAAAGGAGGACCTTCTCGGGGGTCGGGTTTGGGCTGTGATGGCAGCTCTTCCCGCGGGAGCCAGACGGCAGCGTTGAAAAAAAAGGGAATTTCAGGCATAACTGAAGCAGTAGTCTTGGTATTGATGGTATGAACACTTGGTAGCTTCAAGAATATTCTCCAACATTATGTAGGCCAAACCACTGTATCGATTGATTTTTCAGACAAAAAGGGTGTTTGAGGATTTTCGATACTACTACTCATTACTTTCTCGCCAACCCAATATGAGTAGAGATATGATTGCATCACACTTTTGAAATAATCTATTTCAAACATGACAATAATTGAATACTTGTGCATGTGTCCTGTTTTCCTCTTCACCCTCCACAACTATTCGTATTTTTCCCTTGCCGATTCTCGAACTAACCTCCCCAGTGAAAAGACTATAACAGCTATAACAACAGAGAATGTGAACTAACACATTTTGATGTGTTAATGAAATCCGACATGAACTCGATTTCATGTCGAAAAAGACTCCTTTTTGAGTTTTTTTTTGTTGTTGAGTTAGGGTCACAGAAAATGTCACTCGTTAGATAGCCGCTATACTCCTCGAAGAGTATAACACCTTGTGTCGCCGTCGCCAGCGACAGCGGCAGGCGATGTTGGCGATCGCCAGTCGCCAAATTCGGCGGCCGCCGCGACGCCCCGCCCACAACCGATATGCACCGGTGTCACAGTCGCGAGCGAGGCGACGCAGTGTGCTACAGTTCTCGAGGACTATAGCGGCAGTGTTACTGCACAGCTGTGGATGGGGCAACCCCGCATGATGCGTTAACCCACGCTGTTGCGCGTCTACTCAAAGGATCAACATCTAAGTTAGCGCGTATCAACGTGACTTGACGAACGATGCCCACCCTACTCCCCCCCCCTCCCCACCCTCCCCCTCCCATTCCCCATTCGAGCAGTGCAATAACGACTGACGTTCTCTGTAATTCTCAATTTGACAACGGTGTACTGCCTGTCTTCTAATATGCTCGGGTTCGGGCGCGCTATTAATTACCCAAACGATAGATCGCTAGTGAAAAATCCGTTGATAAATGGAGGTTTGACCCTTACCCTAACCTCCCCAAGCTAAGGTGTTCGAAAACGGTTTTGCAGGAACTTTTACCGTGAATGTGTACGTCAGCAGATGCTCTGCTAATTCTATGCTTGTTTAAAAAAGAGTAGACAGGAGATGAAGATGGGACTCCACCTTGTAATAGCGTTTGCAGGCCTTCGGTGAAAACAAGGCGAAGCTACGTCAACGGAATCATCTTACATGATATCGAGAATCCCCCGGCATGCCATAAGTGCAGCTAGGAGGCAATTAGGGGAAGTGTGTGGCAACCCATCGGGTACAAGCACTGTATCCCGAGCATTCGCTAGCCCATTTTCTTGCCGTTCATTCAGACATTCCTAATTCACCGCAATTCTTCGGTCGAAACCATTAAATTATTACGTACTCTGTAGATGAGAATCTAATTTGCGTTTCCCTAATAAGAACTTCCTACAACTCGTGCACCACTGGAAACTGGCTTTCTGGATGTCAGGCAATGGATTTCGGGACAGAATCACTATCCAAACATTGATAGTAAGTAGCAACGCTTACTCCCTTCGCGATGAAACCATATGATATAAGAAGGACACTCTGACTGTTCCGACAATCTCCACTAAAGCCAAAAATCAGTAAGGTTTTCTTCCCCTTCTCAGTGAAAATGCTCCTTGAGGGAATCACAGCAGGTGATTTGGAGTGGTTTGTGGCTCTTAAAATTATGGGTTCACTTTAACCAAAGGAATACAGTAGACAAATGTGGGAATGAAAAGTGCCTACATTTACTTAAAAATAAGCTACAATATATGAGTAAGAAGTAAATAAATGGAAAAATCCTTACAGAAAAAAAAGAAAATCTAATTTGTCGAAATAAATCGCGGATGCTCTGCGCGCCTCCATGGCGTTACGGCTCAAGAGGCGCGGCGGGATACAAACGAAGGATAGGGTAAGGGCATGGCGCACGTGCACTATCCGCCAATCAATTTGACACAATACCTGTCAATATACCTGGTGGTGCATTGATGAGAGTATGTGAAAGGCCTAGGGAATCGGCTGCGTTTTTTAGGTCCTCGGCTTTTTCAGAATAGGGCACAGACACTTCAACTTGACGAAAACCAGCAGTAGCTGCTGCTTTGTACCTGAAAGTACCAAGACTTGGATTAACAAAGGTGAAGTATCCTAATGAGAAAAAAAAAGAAATTTTACCGTTGCAGAAGCGGTAACTCTGGATGGAACATGTTCAGGTTAACGGCGACCCGCATGGTGGTAAATTGTACCCTAGATAGACAAATTTTGAATTTAAGAGAGTTAGAAGGAAGTAAAACACCAGAAACAATAACAGGAAGCTGCCACTGCGATCATAAAAACCACTCACCCGCGCAATTGTGGCACCGTACGTAACCACACCAAGCACACCAGCGAGTCACTGACCGTAAACTTAAATTCACAGTGCCTGACGTAGCCGCGTTAAGCCCCGGATTCTGCACCACTTGGCTGAGGATGCTGAAAGGCATTAGCAGTTATTGATGGCGCTGTCCTTCCTTCATTGATTGACGGAGAGTACTTACAAGTTCTAGGGATTTCGAGGCAGGATGGAAACTACGGTTCGTCAGCGATTTGCACTTGTTAAAGAAGAAACAGCACTTGACCTGAAGCCAGTGAAGCCAAATATTTAATCAATAATTATCTTGAGAAACCTTTGATTCTATGTTTCAGTATGGACTCTATGGTCCCTGGAACCAAAATGAAGTGAGAATGAAAGCCTCTTCGAAAACGTCTTCGTGAAAATAGATACAGTCTGTATTGGATTAATTGTCGGATGGTACGCAGAAACAGACTATACAACTCCCATAAAAAAAACTTAGTCGAGTACAGGGACGTCAATCACGATCAGTACTCCCACGGAATGGCGCGCTGCACCACGTACGCGGCGCGGCGGGCTGGCTGGGTGCTGCGACTGGTGGGTGGATGTTGCCGGGATTCTCTGTTTGTCTTTAGTTCCTGCGAAAATTTCATTTATTTGTATTGCCGTACACACACTCGCACTCTACTTCGGATGTTCCGGGTTGAGTTGAACTTTCAGAGGTGCTTCAGCACGAACTTCTACCTGACGTCAGTAACTTCGAAAAAGAACATGAACAATGCAATGTCCTCACACGATTGACCTAAAAATCATCGTGGATGGGGGAAAATCAGTCATTAACCACAGTGAAGACCGCGAACTAGGCGATACATCAGCTTTCTAATAAGCAATGACAAAAAGCCTCTTAGTAGGGAACAGACTGCAAGACGATATCTTCCTCAAGCTCAGATAACAGAACTGAATCGGTGCCATTCTATCTCAAATATTTACCAGGAAGGCCCACAAATAAATGAAATTGTCGCAGAAACTGAAGACAAGCGGAAAATCCCGGCAACATCCACCAGCCGCAGCACCCAGCCAGCCAGCCGCGCCGCGTAGGTGGTGCGGCGCGTCATGCCGCGGGAGTAGTGGTCGTGAATGACGTCCCCTGTAAACCAGGGATGTGCGGAATTCTCCATTTTTTGTTTTGCGGTTCCCGTTGATAAGGTTATTTTTGGCTTCCGTTCTACGTTTTCCGGAATTTGGCCTAGAAAATGGAAAAAATGCGGCAAATTAAAGTGAAACATGTGAGTTCTCAACACTTCCACATAGCTGCGGAATCTATGCAACATCTCTTTTTCTGGAAAAAGAAGAGTCATGAGAAGAACTTCTGCTTTTTATTTTCCAAGACCGAATGAATATGAGTTGAGAAAACTAAACAGTCATACCAATCAGGGAATACTCCCAAAACTTGGAGCTGTAGATTTTTTGCCACAGAGCCAGTGTTGTGCAAAATTTCCGTTTTACGCTTACGGGATTTGAAATTTTACTTCCACACGCCCTGTAGCACACGTTCCCCACTACCTATTTGTTTGGACAGGTTAAAACAGGTTGCAGCAGGATCGGACAAGAACGAGAGTGGTGACATGGAATATGAGGATGCGCAGACAATCAGGGTTTCACGTTGTATGCTGTGTAACACATGCTATGGTACGGTAGAAGAAGCCACATCGATGTACATAACGCTTACTATCACTCCATATCATTATCTCTAGTCTGTGCATCATGGTCCACTATTATCTCTACTTATCTCTAAGGTATTAGTCAATCGTATTACTGTTGGAGATAACAATATGGATGAGGAGAAATGTCGGCATAGCTCATCCGTCAGGAGTACACTCCTCGTACTATCCAGGAAAAGACAGTCTAGCCTTCATGTGGGGTGAGCAATAACGTGTTAAAAAACTGAGGTCGTCTTCAGGACCAACCTTGGTTATTTTTCTCAGGTTCAAAAGGCAAAGGGGCCTGATGCTGCGCGCTCGAGTGAGTGTCCATATATGACATTTGTCACGGTCCGTGACTCACGGAGTAAACATCGGTGCAATTGCGGACGCAGTACAAAGGCTACGTGCGAGTCGCTAAAACCGTAGCCTTTCAACTGAGAATTTGATCCATTGGAATGGAACAGCTCGCGCGCGTATTGCAACGCGATGTTTACTCCGAGGTGAATGCCCTGTAGAGCGAGTGTCGGTGGAAGTGCGTTTTTCACGGACCCAAGAAGCACGCAGCGTGGCCACGTGCTCACGCTGGAATCGCTGTTATAATAACAAATCAGAATTTTTTTTTGGTAGCTCTCTGTCCTATTTGATGTCAAATAGCAAGAAAACTAACTAATTATCGTGAGAACCCTATGACTTGATTTTATTTATTGCGCCTTATTTACAACACCATGGACACAAAGTTCATACAGATTACAACATCAAAGAAAGAGATAGCAGTTAGCATTAGGATGAAAGAAGTATAGCTATCGAATTGAGCTATGCTATGTACACATATCTTTGACTTGACAGCACTGTTGAAAGAAGCAGTGCAGCATTTGGTGGTAGTTCTCCTGCTCATTTTAATGTACATATGCAGAGTATGCCCTGACTGTGAGACGTTTCCCTTTATTTTCACGTTTAAGTTTAGGGAACGAGATCTTGGAAGGTACTCCCCTTGTTATTGAAGGTGTGTTTGCTATCACGGCGACGATCATGAGCTACGCGGTCGCGCTGTGGGCTCTCCTATCCTGCTATTCCAAAGTCTGCGCCAAAGTGCTTTTTTTCACCATTTAACTAGTCGCGATTTTTGCAAGATGCGAAAAAGTGCCGAAGAGTACGAATAATTTTCAAACTTAGTACATACAGTGAGCGTCGACGAAGTTGCGCACGTCGCGGACAGTGCCACCGCGAAGACGACGCGCGCTCAGAATCGCCGCCTTAGTGGCAGTTCATAATTGCTTTTCGATGATTATTCGTCGCGTTTGATGCTTTGTTTGTTCTTTGAGCTTTCGACGTCTTCCCAGTGTCTACTATATATGTTTGTGCCTCTCATGGGCTTCTGCAACAACTTTCTCACATAAAGTTATTGTTCCTTTATGTTTCCATTTGAATTTGAAAATTCTACTAAAAAACACCTTTCTGACTGTTTCCCTCCAATTTTTGACTTAAATCACTCAATCAAAAATTAAATCAAGTAAAAAAAAAAGAAGGCCGTGCACGGATTAAGAAATGATAAAAATTGTTATGTGTCGAGATGTAATTTCAAACAACATATAGTCCGTTTCAAAAATTTCAACGACGATAGTTGAGTATTTGCGCCTATGATCTGCATTTCTCTCCTACCTCTCCCGAATGCGACACTATTTCTCGGGTTCTCTCTTTCTCTAATATCTTCACATTTACGCTCCCAGGTGAAACACACTATAACAGCTCTCACTCAAGCAAACGAAAAAGTCACTAACAGGACGATGAAACCCTCAAAGAACGAAGAAATCATCACAGTGGATTAAAAGACTATCGAAAATACCCATGATTTGTTGTTAAAGTAGGAATTCCAGCGCCCTCGCACCGACGCGGTTTGCGCTTTTCAAGCCCACGAAAAATGCAGTCTCATTGACGTTCACAGTACATTTGTCTTCTTACAAGTCGCAATTCCTTACCCACTTTGGCAAAAAAAAAACGTTTTAATGAGTCATTTTGCAACAGTGCAAAAATGTATCCATAAAGAGTTTGTCTGTATTTATCCTGGGGTGAATTCTCACCAAGTGTTGCCCTTACGTCAGCAGCCAAGAGAATTTGCAACTATTAAACGACTTCTTACATCATCGCCTGGCTCACTACACCTGTTTGACGTCAGGATTTGTCTCATGTCGTTGACGTAGTTGTGTCACGCAAGTGACGACGCGTCCTTGACGTCATGTCTCATCTGAGATTTTAGAGAAGTTCATATCTGTGTATAACATACGGCTTATGATATTTATTATCTCATTCGAAGTGGGACAGGGGTAGGGGCACCTGTGTGGTGCAGCTGTCCGGAGTAGACGATTGAGATCGGCTGGCAGCAAATTCTTGTCTAAGGTGTGAGCAGGTGGCGTTATAGTGCATGTTGTAGACATTACCTTCTTACAGTTCGCTATTATGCGGAACTAGCTATGGCTACTACCTTTGGATTTGTCAATTCAATAAGTCACATGTACCTGAACATTGCTAAAATGCTGAACAATTGAGCAAATTATGGAGACAGCTGAAATCACTGTATAAAGGCAATAAAATGAAGAAAATCCAAAGAAAAATGAAAAAAAAGAAACATACCAGATCGTCTTGTCTTGCCAACATGAACGTAGAAATCCTGTAGTGATGTAGTGCATATATGTAGAGGGTCCAACAGTCGTTTTAGAAGGATGGGAAAGGGAAAATGTTAAGGTTATATTTATCCATGGGAACTAGAGCTTGAAAAGCCGGCCGTTATCAGCCTCGATGCGGCTTCGGAATTGACTGCACGCCTGGATTAGGTGTTTGTGCTGACCACGACGTCCATGATGGCGGCCATCAACGAGTTCTTGGTACTGTGGCTCTCCTGTCTGGTTGTTGTTGATGGGTAATAAACGGGGCATATCTGGGAAGTAATAGGCTATCTTTTGGGAGTTGTATGACTGCGAAAATTATCTATTGACCAATGGAAGCTCATCGGAACCGTATATGAAGTAGCATGATCCCTTCCTTTTTGTATAGTCGATCCAGAACATGGCGCACATGCGCCATATCATGATGTAAGCGGACTTGCTAGGTGTGTGGAACGCTTCGTGTCCGCATGTGGCATAATACGACTGCAGATAAGTGCAAGGCATTACCGCCGTTAGATCCAATGGTCTCTGTTGCAACACTCGTGAACTGATAGTTGGTCATCCGTCGTCATTTGCTTCCTTAGATGAAGAAGAGGAGATGCCATCTCAGATCTGACGGAAAGACGAGGTGATCCTATAATACACCGGATGATCCAAGCATGTTTCGTCAATCGCGTTCTTCATATTGTCTGTTTCAGTACGTTCTGCTTAAGATTTATTGACTTCATATCACAGCCTTATGATAATGATCAACATGGTGGATACAATTATGTGGGACTTAGCTTCAAGAAAGAGAAAATGTAGAAGTTTAAGAAAATTAAACTGAGAAGTTTCATGCATGAACACGTAGAGCAGAAATGGTTTAGGAAGGCAGAATGAGTGATTGACTTGACCATAGAAGTAACCACAACTTACATTTCAGAGTTGAATTTTCTTTGCAATATTCGTAATCATACTTGATATTAATTTGCGTTATATGTATATGTGCGCAAGAGAATCAGTAATGGGGAAGATGCAGAGAAACGGGTTCACTAACGGTGGAGGGCGCGACGGCGTCCCTTTGTAAGAACGACGCTGAGGAAGTGATCTGCAAATGGGTGAGGAGTTCGCCGGCTCCTATACAAAGTGAAAAGACTACGGCTGTGGGAAGGGAGCTTTGGCGCCAGGAATTGGGAAGGCGCAAGAAGCGGGAATGCTTCCAATTTTCCAAAATTCAAAAAAAAAATGCTCTGTGAATCAATGAGGGGCGAAGATCTACAGAACCGAATGATCCGAGCGAATTGCTCTCGAGGGGGCCAGCGTGCCAATTCCGTAGCTCCTGGGGCTGGACTGGGGAGTTTATGCGTAGAGGAGAGATTGGTATCCGAGTTTCTGTGACGTTGACTACATTGGTTTTCGCGCTTTCTCGTGAAAGGGTCAACGTCCTTCAATTTTGCGGAGGCAGGTTCCAAGGTGGACGTCAAGCTCTTATCCTTGTTTCGTTCCTACAGTTCTTCCATCCAATGTTATTCTTTTTTAGAGCACGTACGTCCCCCAACTCTCTTCTCGCGACCTCAAGATTGATATGCTTTCAACTGTCCGGCCCAAAAAAACTCAGACGAGTTTTTCGAGACTCCAACCTTGAGATCGATATCTATCCTTCGAATCAAGCTTGACTCTGCACTTACACTTCCCTTCTAATATTTCAACTATAATAGCACAATAAAAAGGCAAAAAGGAGAAAAGCAAGAGATACACACATCAAAACTGATCGTAATTAGGAAATAGATAAGGAGAGTCAAAGGGAGCGGATGGGGACCAAGCGCGAGGCTTGGACACCCCGGATCGAAAGGAACCCCGTGGACGAGGAAGGAAGATGAGGAGCCTGCTGTGTTGGTAGCCGCAAGAAAGACCCGCATGGGGCTGCAGAGGGCCCCACCGTGTCCCAGAAGGCTGTTCTACGCGCCTTTGGATATGGGCTCAATTCACACGGAGAACCTTCACTTGTTGTGATCATTTTTGTGGCTAGCCGCTCCACCCCACTATCCTTTATTGATAAATGACCATCCTTATGGTGATGACTAGCCGTATCCTGTCTCCCGGCTTGCTTCTTAGATTGATTATTCCATATCTTCACTCGTAAGGTTCTCACCGGGATCCCCATTCTGATTGTAGGCGATTGTGAGTTTCTCGCGTGGCTCACTAGCTTGAAGACCGGACCGACCATTAACGCGGGTTTAGACGGGAAGACCTTAGCAGAAACATTTCCAACCAAATCCGCAATGAAGTAGTTGAACTTGACCTAGCGGTATTGCAGTCAATGGTAGGAAGATGACACAAATCATTTTCCATCTATAAGATCAGCACTAGCTTTGTTGATCATTTCGTTTATGACGTAGAGTACTAGATATTGTGGACTAACTCCTGCTCTAGTTGTGTGGGATTTTCCAACTTCCCACATTTTGACGATGAGGACACCTGGCACTGAGCACTTATCTTTCAACACATTGAGAGATACTATTGTTATGCAAAAGTTTTACACACGAAGAGGAAGAGAGAGAATATATTCCAGGGGGTACAATGAAAAATATGTGGGAAAGAAAGGAGAAGGAGTCTACATGATGCCAGGCCCAAAAAGCATCCAACTCTTCCCGTAACAACTTAGATACGGTCCTCGGTTTCTGGTTCTATTGGTGGAACAAACTTGGAGATTCCACTTGCCCAGTTTATCTTCCATTTTGCTCCATGTGTCCATTATGCTTAGGCGGTATTCAAGCGTATTTCAACTGTGACATGAGATACATAGCAACGAAAGAAGGATCAAATAAAAGTTGTTGGCGCCAGTATCGCGATGGAACTCCTTCGAGAAGAGTTAAGATGTTAATCCAAAACCGCTGCGTGATATCTAGCTAACCATGCTTGCTCTCCACTTTTGGTAGTTAATATAATATAAGGTAGGGTCTCTTCAAGTTTGATGTTCATAAAGTTTTCGTGCTCAGATCTGCAAGAAAAGGTAAAGATGGTAAGGTTATTAAGTGCTGGACGGAGGAAGTCTACACGTTGAGTAGCCCAGCAGTGACCTGCAGTCTTCAAGCCTCAGTTACTCCTTAACTCCTTTCACGGACGAATGATATGCATATGTACGCCGATTATGCTGTCCTGTTTCACATACCATCCGAGAAGTTCCACCGTTCCAGTTTCAGGTTTCAGTCCAAATGTTTTTGCATGATACGGAAGTATACGCTCCATCCATATACGTATCATGCAGTTCCAGCGAAATGTCGTGCTACCGCCCTATTTTCAACTTCTAGTCCAGCTGCCCTTTTGGTTACATGACGTGAAAGTGTGTCCCAATTATGGCTGTGCGAAATGTGCAGGATGCAACAAAGTGGAAGGAAACAACGATGACAATTCAATACTCCGATGCTACTGTTACTGAAGAAAAGGCAGTTAAGAATTAGTACCAGAAGAATGACGAAGATGGATGACGATGTTGTTCACGTGAGACTGTGGTCTGGTTTACAGTTGAAGCATAGTAGCCATGGTTGAGAGTCAGCTTCGTTGATGCGTAGTTAAGGAGTGTTGCGAGAAATTTCATTAGTAGGCTGCAGCCGATTCTGGCAGAGCGGTGTACAGCCACAGAAGGCGAGTTAGAGTGAAGTAATTCGATGTCGAAGTGAAACGTCTGGCAACTGCAAGAGCTGAGTGCTCATATAGAAGCGGGAGAAGGCGTGTCCGCAACTACAGTAGGATAGCGAAGAGAGCAAAGTCTGGCCTTGGACGTTAATGCATGGCTGCAATGCGTCGTGCGAGTTTTTGGCCGTTGGTCGACTAGTCGTTTACGTATGCTGGAATGAACTGGATCGCTCCACGGCGGCAGAAACTCCCAGTCGTTGCTCAAAAAATTGCCCTCGTGCGCGACCGACATCGATTGTGGGTCTGTCGTGGCCGCTCTTCCGCAAAATTGCTCGACAACGCGCGATGTCTCGCCTTCTGCCGCCAAAGAATCGACGAGAGTAGAGGAGGTATGGAAAAGACAGTAATAGAATAAGTGTCAAAGTAGATAGAACAGAAACAGATGAGGAATATCGTAAATGTCAGAAGTTGTCGTGGTTTAATGAACTGAGTTCACAATGCACAGTCAACTCTTTACTCGACGCGTAATTGTATTTTTTACCGTGTTAAACGCGAGCCAACCAATGAAAGCTCCTTCAGCTTGGGATTTGGAACACGTCCAATATGCAAAATTGTTGGAGTTGACAGTGCATGCGGTTGCGCAGTTTTGGAAGTGCTTATGCCGCAATAGCGGATGGTGCGGGCAACGCGGTCTTTTGATAATTCGCCTAGCAGAAAATTGACCGAATCGAACGAAATTCACAAATTTATTGCAGTATTCAAATATTCGAAAGTTCGAACATTCGAAAATTCGAACGCTCCAAAAAATTCGAATGTCCGGTGGTTCTATAATATTCAAAAATTCGGGGGTTTGGGAATATTCGAAGATTTGAGTATTTGGAAAATCGGAGGTGCAGGACCATTTGGAAGTCCGGATATTCAAAAACTTGAACGTTCGTATATTTTCTAGACTTATACCTCGCAATTATGCTGCTATCTGAGTTCCATTTGTTTTTGGAAGGAAGTTACCAATTTAACGATGTTTCAGTCGCTCCTCCGAATGGCAGCGCTAGAAATCGTTTTTGAGATTTTGCATACAGTGCTAATCAATCAGCCTTGCACCACAAAATACACCTCGTCGGGTGCGCTGCGCCGCACCGCCTACGCGACGCGGCGGGCCATCTAAACCCTGTTGTTGTTGAGCAGTGTATTTGTCTTCAATCCAAAATGTATGGGTGAAATAATGAGCAAAACATCAATATGTCCGACAATCACAGCTCCCAGATGCTCTGCTGGGTTGCGTCGGTGATGCGGCGCTGATGACCATGTAATGAGCCGCTTCGATTACGTATTTTAACTTTCGGCTTTTAGACGCAAACAGCCAGTCGTACTCTCTAGGGCTTTGAGGATCAGCTCTCGCGCACGGCGCGAGATTTATTCGCGCGCACCCTGAAAGTTATGGTCCAGCCAGAGCATAAAAGCAGGGCCGATAACAAGAGGACGGCTCAGTTCCTCCGTTCCGCCTCGGATCCGGATGGATCAGAATCGACGTCTCGACCATGAATCTGTTTATTTAATTTTTCTTGTATCTTCTTTGTATGCTCTAAATATCTTTTGTTCATGATTGCGATTTCCCTCCGAACCGCTATTCGCTTCGCTTTCCCGCTCATGTCGCATTGCCATTGCTTCGAATAAATGCTTAATCTTAACCAGTGTTCATTTCTCTTATACCTCCTAATCGGCTAAAGTTCGGAAACCGGATTACTCCACTTGATCATTGAAAAATTGCGAAACTCAGAACTCGCGAACCTTCCGAACTTTACAATCAGACGAGTGGTATTCACTGGTGCAAGAGAGACTGATCAGCCCCGTAGGTAGAATCTCCATGAGTTGTACAACGGTCTAAAACGTCAGCTACCCTTACTTTCAAGGCTACTGTTCAGCTTTCAACCTTCATCTGAGCAGAACATTGGCCCACTGAGGGAAATGAACGGTGTCTTAATCAAAATGAAAATTAGGTGCTTGTGGTTCTAATGAAGTAAGACGCTCTGCTACACAACTTTATACAGTCTGCTGGTGCAAACCACAATTGCGTGGGTTACCGTAAATAGATTCATTTGCTATTCAAGAGCATTCCACGTTTACGAGTCAGTGTGTTGGGAAACGCATAGTTGAGTAGGTCGAAAATGTGCTGCTGTTCAAAGTCGACCGAGAGCTGAACTGAAGCATCCTGCATGGAAGATCTTACTCGTAAGGGCCGTATCCCCTCTTGTCCACTAATGTTTTGGGTATTGATAGGATCCAGATATTATCGCTGCGCAGGTTAAAGCTATGTAAATAAAAAGTCAAAGAAATTGCGAAAATCCCGTTACCAAGAGGATCCAATGCGCAGATTTCACGGACCACTTGGGCGGAGCCGTCCTCGAATGCTGGAATTCCACCGCGGTTGCAGCGTTGACCAACATGCTTTTCCCGTTTGATCAATCGGATCAGCAGTGATCTCCCATGTTAATTCGTCCCAGGGCAAACTGGTACAGATCCCGTTAAAAACAACGGGTTTGAAAGCCTTTTCAAAACACCCATATTCGAATAAATATTCGAATGTTCAATCATTCTAAAACTTGATGGATTCCAGAAATTCAAAAGTTTGAATATGCTTAAAAGAGGAAACCGCAAAATCTTGGAATTTTGTCAAATCCCAGTAAATCGAAGATTTGAATATTCGATAATTCGAACAATATTCTCAAGTGTAGAACTATACCGCGCGATCGTCGAATAGGCTGAGAATGGAATGGACAGAAAGCTAAACATACACGGTTACTGGATAGTTTCCACAAAGTCCACAAGAAATACGAGCATTCAAAATTTTAAGCAGACGAATAATTTAACAGAAATGATAATGAAACGATAATGCTGCAGCTAATCGACTAGTTCCAATCTAGTAAATAGCAAATACGCGCATTGAGCACTCTCAAAACAGTTTGAATACAGTGGTTTTCTTGAAAATCGGCTTGATTCTAGCTATAGCTCGTGGGGACGAGGGCGGATCAATGGGCGTGGCGAATAGCGACATTTCGATTACTGTGGATTTGACCAAGCCATGTTTTCGTCTTTCTTTGACGATGCATATTCACCATGTGTTGCTACGCACCAGTACAGGGGTTCTTGAATGTTTGTTGTAGCATGCTCTTCCCTGATTTTCTTAATTGAACTAGTCTTCTAAGCAAAACTGTGTATATTTCGCATGATCAACTAGTTGCAGCCAACGGCGGTAAGCAGTGATAGGATTAGTGCAATCCATTGCATAACAGCCTGAGAATTCGGGATGAGCGAGAAGCAAAGATCCTTCCCGGAAGTGTTTTTGAATACCACACACCACAAATTTGCCAATCTGGGGCGAGCCCCAGCCGTTAGTCAATGGTGACTCCAAAAAAGGATGGCTTGGTTTGGTTACAAGAGAATTCTTGAAAGCTTCAGTTTTTGGTAGTAATAAGCAGCAATTTTGAGCCCAGCTTATATAAATTCTCGTAACAATAGTCAAAAGCATGAGTCGATGACGTCCAGGGTCGGCTTTTGATAGATCTCGATATGACTTAAAGGCAATGTGTCACCTCGTTTCGCGAGCTGAAAATACCAATAGACTCTAGACCCGCTCTTCACGCTAATTCCAAAGATGTACGTCAAAGCTCATAAAAATGACGAAAACCTCGTTTTCGGAGGGTCCGAAAGTGCAGTTGACGGACCACATGGGCGGAGCGGTCCGTGAATGTGCTGGCTGCGCGCCACGTCTGCAGCGTTCGCCAACACGTCTAGACGTGTCTGATCGTTGAGATCAACGGCTTCACGCGTCTAGTGAGCTCGACAAACTGTTACAAATCCCGTTCCGGAAAACGTATAAAAATAGGATTCAAAGACCATTTTGTAACATTTTAGGTATACCATTGGATTCACCATGTCGAGGAGATTCGGAATCTGGTAAAAGCTCAGACATGAAAACGAGGTGACACACTGCCTTTAAATTTCTTATTGTTTCATGTTGAACTGCATGCGAGAAACAAAAGAGGAACAAACTGACTGCTAATCTCGCGTGCAGTTGAACATAAAACAATAGGTAGGTGGATGAATTGTCATACAGAGAATTGAAGAAAAAAAAGCTTCACGAATGCTTGTTATAGGGATTTAGACGGTATGCTCGGCTTCTCTCCGGCAATTTACGACCCCGGCTATTTCACACTGGTGACAGCATTTGCTATTATCGATAAATTCATTCAAGATACTCGGATGAACAGCATGTTAACGGACTCGAATGGCCATTTTTTGACCGTTCTATTAGCGAAAAATGAAACATTGAAGTAATGTGGGTAATAATTTCATGGGGAGTCCTTATGCCGTATTTTATTTGTGTTCCGCTTCTTCGAGAACCCCAGTAAATGCGCTCTTAGTCGCCCCCAAGAAGAGAGGAAAATCGCCCCCAAGAAGAGAGGAGAAGTCAATAAATCGATGAGAAGAATCAATAAAACCATTAAATCAATGATTCCGTACAGAGTGGTTGTCATATATGTCTTCAGCGCACAGTAGATATGACGTCGACGACCTCTGAGTAAAAAAGAAGAAAAATCAATAAAATCGATTTAATCGATAGGCCAACCGATGATCTCGGGTGTTAAGTAGCCTATAATCTCCCCTGAAGAACCTACAAGCAGAATTGGTCCGGATCGGATCACCCTTCGGGATTTCCATTTGGAATATGCAAAGTAAGAATGCACAAACACACACAATACTTCGCTTTTTTCTTGACGCCGCTCGAAGTTCTATGTGTGATTGTTCCGAGAAATTCCTGATTTGCGGGATGAGCTCATGAATTAAAATTATTCATTTCCTACACTGCCGGACAGGTCAAGGATTGAGTGCAAAGAGTGAGAAGATACGAGAAAAGAAAGCTATGTAGCGAAAGTCATACAATACAGGTTGTTCGGAGGCTACCCTGCACCTACCTTAAAAACAAGAAAGTTATACCCAAGCAACGTTACCCGAGGAACACGGGAATCAATACATTTACTCTGGGTAATCTCAATGACGCATCCAGTCCCAGATGTTGCATTTCGAGTTGCTCTGCGCCAGCTCATTTGAGCAAAGACGTCCAGATAATCTCTTAGCGGTGTTCTAAGTTGAACGGTGAGAATCGCCCTCGTCTACATTTTAATCTAATCGATTGAACTCCCCAGTCTGATTATGATGTAACCAGGAACTGATCAGTTCTTGTCTAAAATTAGGAGTTGCAAGAACTGTTGGGGCCACATGCATAATTAACTTTACCCAGGGTAAACGTGTCAACTCCACTAATGTTTACCCATAATTAACAAGGGCTTCAACGCGTTTTCCTTGGTTAAAATCATTGGTGCATCCATTCTGCATCTCTGGCACAAAAGGGATGTCAGTTTATCCTGCGAGAATCTCGCGATGGCGTGTTTTGGTTTCCGGACGTCTATGTCTCTGCTGTTAGCGTGTATTTTGGAAATTACTTAATAATTATTGATTGCGGTACTACCTACAGAACTGCCACTGTAATATGAGCTACTGGGAACTTATTGTAGGGTTCTATCATCGGATTTTTGTTGCGCGCGTAATTTCGGCCGGCCCCTGACTTACGGCCCTTTCTACCAACAAGTAGCAAGCCCCTCCTCCTCCTCCTCCTTCGTGGGTGATATTAGACAATACAATATTCAGTTACAAGAGAAACCTGAGAGGAAAAGGATAGGAGTTGAAGAGAATGAATGAGACAACATGAAACTAAAACACGTATCACTTGAAGCGCAACTTTGAAGCGAAGCCGTTGTTTGCTGTGTTGAGATTGAAGCTTGGAGATTGAAGTTTGAAAATCTCATGGATATTGGTTGAAATTGACAAATATGCAGATGTATTAGTTGAATTAAAAAAATACACAGGTTTTTCAGGTAAATTTAGAAAATACGCAGGTGCGGAGGCTCACGAATATGCGTCAAGGCAGGGTGAAAATAAATTTAGTATATTGGCCATGGCGCGTCGACAGTAGCGATTACGTGCATAGTGGCCTAAAAATGGCTGATATTACTAGCAAATATTCGTGACGAGGTGTTTAGGTTCTCGGAGGAAAGATTAAGCAAGGGATAAGAAGATTATGTTTCCTTAAATAGTTACGGATAACATTACTTGTCTAAACATCGGTCATTACCGCGAAGCTCGTTGAATAATTGATAGACAGTTTTAGCAGTTCTCTTAATAATCGCTGCGATCTCTGCAAGAATGAATCTTTTTAACTGAGCCATACGCTTTTTTTCAATCATTACTTTGAAGAAAAAGTAACTTTTCAATCCTCAGATAGCACTGGCTACTGAACGCTTAGTCGAAGCGAGTCGTGGTTGCATCTGGAGCTTCCATGACTACTGCGTTCCAAGACTATTTTGCTAGCTGTACTGCGTTTGCACTTTTATTGACAATGAGCAGTCATTTTTAGAAGTCGTGATTTGCAAGAGCAATGATGGGGCTCTAATAGTAGCACGTTTGGCACTTGGCACTGTTTCCCCTAACTGGGAGAGAGGCAGACAGGAAAAGGTTATTCTGCTGGCCGAAGGGGATCAAGCAGTTGCTAAGAGAAACTGTAATTTGTGATTCAGTAGCTTGATACTAGAATTATTCGAAGATTTCACTGGATACCGAGACGACTACATCAAATCACCCAAACTTCCCAACTTTCCGCCCTTTTACAAACAGCCGATGCTATGAAAACGTGATCGTTTTGAGTTGCTCCGCTACTCGCGCTAATTCGCAATCGCATCCATTCAAGCAGTGACTGTTCGGAAACAGAATCGACTTCATTTAGCTGTATGCCTAATAAAGAATTTCGACCTCGTTTGTGAACGACGCCTGGAGTGGAACTGCTGTAAATTCCAGAGACTGTTTCCATCCAGTTTTCTCGACCTGGACGCAAGAGAATAGGAGAGAAAGACTGGGACAACGGATAGGGAGCCTTCAAGCTGCATTCGCCACATAATCAGATTGATTGATCAGTGATTGAGCAGAAGGAAAATTCATATAGTGACTGGGAAGCAAGGAGAAAATAAAAGCCAAAATTGGGTGAGGCTGATGTGTACCCTAGCACTTTCTCGAAGCCTTCTCCTTTCGACTGGCTCCTCCCTCCATGCTTTCGGTTTGGCAATAAATCTACTGTTCGTACACATAAATCTCTCGGTGCGCGAAAAATGTGCTTCTCAAAGTACAACCGACTGGTTGAGACTAAAAGTGGTGCTATCTAGGGCAAAATAAAGCTACGTATGTACTAAGGCTATGTGCACTACACAGCTACCAAGGAATCAAATGCATTTTTGAAGCTACATATTTACATTAGTTGGGAGGATTGATATGTTTTCGGATTCAGCCCAGACATTGTTTTTTTACTAATTTATTTATTTATTTATTATATACATCGTGGAGAGTCACAATGTAAACCTTCGCAAAGAATGTATTTAAAGAAAGGACCATAGAAGGGTTATCGGAGGATTGGAAGAGTAATAAAATCATAGATTAAAATTGCGGTGTGCTTGAGGCTACCAACCGTATCGACTCACTTAATATTCGGATAGATACAGAGTAACCTGGTAGAGAGGCTATCCAATATGCATAACCTAACTGCCACAATAAATAGGCGAATAAAGCAATTCAAGTAAGTTTTCCTTTTCTGGGAGGGGAATGCACACGCTGCACGGCTTGCATTTCCCAACTTTAAATCCCTCTGGTTGTTTGATGTTGGACAAGCGCGTTAGTATGAAAAAAAAGAACGAAAAAAAAAGAACTGAAAAACCTAGAGGAAACTAAGCCCTCAGAGAAAAGTTGGTTGAGGCGAAAGCGAATAGCAGAGTCACCGAGAATCCAGAACGAGCTAACATTGAGATAACATATGCTAAACTTCATTAATTCATTGTTCTTCTATCAGACCCCTACAGGAGCTGCATCAGCATGAATTAGTACGGAGTCAGCAGCATGAACTGTGGCCCAGAGAATTCATGTTGGGCGATTGGCAACAGAAACAGGTCCCAGTGACTGAGGTGCTCCGTCTTTTTCATTTATAGGCACTAAAAACTACACCTACTGATTATATGTAAGTGGTTACATTCCGTTTATGGACATCTAATACCCAGCCTTATTAGTGACCAATCGCTGCGGGCACCTGAATGTAGCAGCTTTGAAAATCAATCCAAATGTTCGGTCGAAGACTTTTGAGTCTTGGAGGAGTCCCAGACAGATTCTATGTGTATGAATATCATAGAAATGTAAGGGACTTTCAATCCTACTCAGACCAATTTGCTGAAGGACCGCTAGGCGTAATCGATGCTGATGGACTGCAGGCATGTCGACGGATGACCTCAACCAGAATTCCATCAGCTGCTGGTCGTCTGATTTGACCGTGGCAGTTTTTTTTTGAAGGTTAATTGGATAGAAGAACTCCATGATCATGTGTTTTATAATCGTCGCCTAGTCATGCTGCTGCTTGCATCTAACTGGTCCTGCCCCGTAGCAAGTTGCGTATTTGATGTCGTGCAACCGTTATATCTGGACCGGAAAACAACCGAATGAATTTCAGGAGACCGAACAGGAGCGAGCATGGCAGACTCGTATCATTCTTCCAGGGCAGCATTGCACTACGGTAATCTTTGCTAGCCGTGGTGACAATGCAGGCGGTTCTTAGCTATTTTGCTGGAACGAGAAGATCCATCTGATCATGAAAGTATCATGTTGAGCAAGTACGGATGTCCGCTGCTTTCGTTTCAATGATTGTTGGCTGTATTCAAATCTCTGGAAGTAGTCTAAATCGGAAACTTGTTGATAGACCTAAGCTCTACTCACAACCCTATTGGCTTGATTGGAAACTTCTCAACAGAACGAACCTCTGAGAAAAATCTGACCTATAAAGCTGTCAGCAATGCAAACTTAGGTGGTATCTCTAAACTGGGTGACTCTACTGATTTTTACTCATTTTTTTAAATTTTGAAAACGAAAGTATCTCGATATCAATGCAGAGATAAGTTTTCTTCAAAAAATAGGGACGAGAAATAGTTGACGGATGTCCGCTGCTTTCGTTCCAATGATTGTTGGCTGAATGCTCCCCCCCCCCTGATACCTAGTGATATTTTCATTTTAGGGGTTCATATCATTGCCCATTGAACGAGTCTTTTCGACTATCCTGCCATTTCTTTGCCTAGAATTAATGTGATTACATTGCAGGATAAAACAGCCCTTTTTATCTTCCGCTTTTCTACTGTAATCTACTTCTGTTCACGTCTTATGTCGTGCTTAGTCACTCAGCTCTTTTATTCTCTCCTAAGCTATGGAAGGCACTCAAGGAATACGGTTGTAAGCTGGATTAAGAAGCGAGGAATCGCCTTATTTTGCTAGTACACATTGTGTGCTCTCAAAACGATGTGAGACAAAATCGCTGGTTTTCTGTAGATGAGAAGGGGCAATATCACCTTCGTTGTATGGAAGTTAGCAGCCAGTCGAAAGGAGATCTTCATCCTATTATAAGGTAACTATATGTTAATTACTCAGGATGAACTTCCAAATTCCTTCTTCTTCAAACGTTGGTATTTCTATATAATCTTTCAAATTATTTTTGTGCCGACAAGGTTTTTTAGGTGGACAGATTTATTCTTCAGCCCAACGTTTCGACTCAATCGTTATCTTCGGAGGCCTAAAAGTGGCTCGCAGTTTTTTATCTGTGTTCAAGACCGGCAAACGTTCACCTAACAAACCTTGTCGGCACAATAACAATTTGAAAGATTACTTAGGATGATTTTAGTCTTATTTTCTGCACTAGGTGGAAGAAACTTCTTGAACGTGTAAATTGTTAAATTTGGCATATTTTTCTTTAAAATTAGAGTTACAGTCATATAAATTGTGAGGATAGAAAAAACCGTAAAAAATATAGCAATGTAGTATATTTGTTCAATCAAAATGGCCTTAATTAGATGCTAAGATATTAACATTAGTACAACACAGTGATGATAGTTACGAGCATTTATGTAAAATAGACAGTCTTATATTAATAATTATATAGATGTATTGGATAGATATATGAATAATTGTATTGTGATAGATTTATGAATAATCATAAATCTATCGCAATACAATTACAGGTATATGAATGATTATATAGTCGAAATTAGCTGGTGAAAGGCCACGAGAGGGAACAAGTGATGATACTTAGGAAAAGCTAGCGAAATGAAATAAAACTGGAAAAAGAAAAGTGAAGTACATAGAGGAAAGGAATGACAACGTTGCGAGCACGCTTTTAGTAAGAATCGCTGGTGACCAGCAGCTATAATAGTCCAGACACTCCTAGTTAGCACATGCGTATGTGCAGGTTGGGCCAAAAATACGGTAACTGCGTGCTTCTTTAATTCCTTTGGTGAAAAACATTTTTGCAGAACAATTTCCATGCCTAAATTTTATAGACATGCTACGGGAGACTCCTGCATGGACTCGTTTTTACTCCTCTCGCCAAGGTAACACTCATTTCTACAGCCATGAGGAGTTTCTAAACGGGTGGCAGTATCGAGGAAATTGGTTGGCAAAAACATTTGCAAATGCAGAGGATTGGGAACGAATCCCGATGGAAAACGTCATGTTATGAATTACACGATTACCACGACGGCCGGTAGTGTACAAAGATTCTGCTGACTTCCAAAAATCAGATAATTCCCTTGATCTCAGAGCAGTGGAGTGGTTAGTTTAATTAGTTGGAAAGGAAAAACTTTCTCGAAACTTCATAGGAGTCTTAAATTTTTAAAGAAAACGTTGGCGACACTCCTTGCATATCTCATAGAAGGGAGACTTCCAGGATTATCAAATTCACAACTGGTACATCATATTTTAGGACCTAAGGTAGCTTTTTGTTTACTAGGGGTTAGTGCACAGAAAGTTTAGAAGTTATAGGTACCAACATTTGTTTCATGAAGTACTTCGAGAATCGAGGAGAGGCATTTCCGGGAATGGTGCCCCCCCCCTCCGGGTGCCACTGCCCTCTACACTTGTATATCGCCGATGGATGTGTGCTATGCATATTAGAGCCAGTAATGCTCGTACGATTCAATTCCATCGACTGCCATTTGACGGGCGTTATTAGTTTTCGAATAACAGCAGATCAACTTCTATCCGCTTCAATTGTTGAGCTTATTCGACAGATTTTATTGGATTCCGACTAATAACCTATCCAAACCCATGAACGGTCTTAATCTTTAATAATAACCGTACAATTCGAATTCACATATTTCTTCTTTGTAGCAAATATAAAATGTGAAAATTTCGCAAAGGCATTGCAACTCTTTGCAAAAAAAAAAACTAAGGGTACTGTTCCATGCTCCAAGAACTAAGGTGTCACTGTACATTTTTGGAAAGGTTTAATAGTGAAAAGAAAGAGAAGGGAAGGAATGTGAATAATTCTATCCTAAGAACCATCAGGACCAAGGGGTATAAATATTCCAGAAGAATTTGTAAGCCTGGAAACGAAATGATGTTGGCTGCTGTTGTAACTATATTAACCAAGGGCTCATACCAGTTGGTTCACTGGGGGCGTCAGGATTCTTAATGCTTCGCCAAGAAACTGTGGTTTCCTTCTGAGCTGCTCCATGGGAAGGATTTTGAACTCTTATGCCTTCATTTCATTTATTTATTTTTTATATATATTGTCACGTCTACGGAACACCAGCAAGCAAGCGATTTATTTTCGAAGCAGAGGGCAAGCGAGAGTATGAGTGATTCAAGCTTTAGATAGGAGATAAACAATATGTCAAAATCCATGTGGCCTTTTACAGCATGCCGGTGAGAGGCAGGAGGAAGACCCCTCTTGTCCCCAGCAAAACACGACGTCTACTACTACAAAAGCACAAATTACAGGCAGAGTACCACAGTATAGAGGAAAAGAGGAAGAAAAAAATGAGCAAAACGAATGGCTGGCGATGAGGAGAAGCAACGAATTGAAAGAGATGCCCTTTCTTTTTCTGCCCTGTTCTCCCCCGGGGGGGGGGGGGGAGGGTCGGAATAACGCGCGCGGCGCGCGAGCTTGATTAATAGTGTTTCCACAGCGATCCTAACCGATGTTTCCTTGTGCGTCGATTATGCATGATGCGACGATGAAAATGGTGTACAGTATTGCTCAAATACGATCACTATTATAGTGCCAAATGTGTACGATTTTTCTTTTCATTTTGATAAGCCTGTACATATGGCCTTTGTGAAGCATGAACAAGCTGCTTCGACAGCATCACTAAAATTATGACGATAAAATGGAATGAAATACAGCTAAATATGAGTTGAATACACAGATAGAAGCATCGGGGGCAGATGATGAAAAGGAATGAACCAGAACCGATTGTTTTAAAAAATTAAATTTATACCTCTCGTTGCCTCAAGGGTAAATACATAATAAGGTAGATAATGTAAGGTTTTCGCCGGTTCCGTACCCTGGAGACCAATAAAAAACGTGAGCTCAGACGACGGGCCCTTAAAGGCAGCAGGAGCTGAAATCCTCCACTCTGAGCTGAGCTGCGGGTGGTGAACTACAGACTCAGCACATCATAAATGTGAAACGAACACAGACAATGATGGCTTACGTGCAGAGAAAATGGAACATTCGTCGCGAACACGCCTGGCCGTGTTCGTGCGCGGACGAGTTTTCCCCGGCGCGAAAGCCATTGCGGCGCGTGGTTTTGGCCGAGTCCCGCCATGAAACCCTGTGAATTGAATGCATTTCGTTTTCCCTTTGCGCCAAACCACGCACCGCAATGGCTTTTGCGCCGGAGGAAACTCGTCCGCGCGCGAACACGGCCGGGCGTGTTCGCGACGAATGTCCCATTTTCTCTGCAGGTAAGCCATCATTGTCTGTGTTCGTTTCACATTTATGATGTGCTGAGTCTGTACTTCATCACCCACAGCTCAGCTCGGAGTCGAGGATTTCAGCTCCTGCTGCCTTTAACAGTCTTACAGCCACCAGATCCATGATAGAATCGACGATCTCGACATAACGTTATTGCAATCAAGGGAAGGGGGGGGGGTGATACGTTTTTAAAAACATTTAGAATATTATTAGTCGAGATTGTAAGTGAATTTTCTCGTCCTTTGGCGCTAACGGTACGTTTAACTGTAAATATTACAGTAGGTCATTTGATTAGAATAATGTTATATATGAGTATTGAGAACTTTTTAGGTGAAGAATATTTATGAATTAGAATTTCAGCAATTATAATAGAGTGTTTTGTAGAATACACAATTCATTTTCAATCCTTCAAATGCTCAGACCTCGGCCATTCCATTCATTTATCAATGATGAAGTTAGCATTGTTATCGAAGAGCGGTCTTGCAAAGTACATTCTTGCAAAATGCATAAGTTCTACTACATTATAGCTAATGAGTAAGAATTTTTTTCACTTTACACTTCTGCGGCGGGAACACCATACATTACGCAATTATCTTTCAACGCAGTGCTAGGCACTACTGTCGAGGGAAGTTATAAACAAGCGAGAGGACTTTGGAGAGTGCATTCCAGAGAATGGAATGAGTAAGATATGAGGAAGAGAAGAAGAACGAGGCTTACATGATGCCAGGCGCCAGGAAAGCATCTCGCTCCTTCTCAGCTACTTAATGAAATGAACCTGAATTGCTATTTCCTTCTGTGGAACGGACTCGGAGGTTCCACTTGCCTAGTCTTTTCAACATTTCGATCCACATGTTCTTTACGCTCAGGCGGTATACAAGCTCATTCCAACTGTGACCGCACCAGTTGTCGAGACTGCGCCTGATAAATAGACGACGGCATGGACATCCAAATGGCGATTGCATCTTGCTGGTTCCTATTCGGTTTTCCTCAATTCGTTCATGGGGGCACATGCAATGGTGTGGATAAACAGTGGAAATTAGATAGGGAGCGAGACAGGAGGATGGCTCGCACTCATCCTTTGATTTGTTTGTGCATCCTTACAGAGTACTTATACACTCTTGTAGTGTATTCATTTACCAATGCTGTGGAAAAGTGGTGATATGGCAAATGTCCGCCACTCCTGCATCTGTTTAGAAGTCTTCCCCACGAGTGAAGAGTCGAGCTGTGGGTGATATGTATCTCATAGCGTGTGCTATGCTTCATCCCCCTGGATTCATTTTCGTGATTCATTTCGCTCATTCGGCATGTTGAACCCGCTCAGAAGGTCTGTACAGATCCATAATCAGAGGATGCATGATTTATTTATTTTATACACTTAAAGTGTGCCGTCAAAAATCATATAGCAGATACTGATATGTGTACTACAGTATAGTATATGATAGTTCCTTTTCCTGTCGTACTGGATTCGCAAGAACGAAACCCTATGCCTAACTTCAGCATGAAGTGTAGAGCTTCTCTTTCTATTGCTGCGTGATGGCTAAAAGATCCGTAGTTTTAAGGATTTTATAGTGGAGAAACGGGCTGACTAGAGATGGCTTAAATAATGCTTAAGGCTCTCGCATTTTCACCACCACAGATGCTGGGAAACAGCATGCTCGTGAGACGAAACCCTGACCGAAGAGAAAGAACCTAACACCCTGGGTCACTATGACTATCGGTCATGTCAGGGTAGTAGGGAATGGGCGAATGATGTTCTTAAAGTCCAAATTTGAAATATAAGTAATGATGAATTATTTATACAATCTCCACGACGTCTCAGGCACAATGTGAGGAATTTTATCTACGGATTGCATTAACCCCTCATTAAAGTGAGGGAAAGAGTTGGCTAACAAAGATTCGTGAGAGCAAGCAGGCATAATCAGGAAGAGGAAAACTTTTAAAAGGAAGTACGCCTGAAACAAACAATTAGGAAAATAGAGGATCGGGCGATGTTCTACGCTTTCAGCTCAGCTTCCGTATAAGGGTAAAGTACGAAACGGATGTTGGGCCATTTTTCCAATTTTTTTTATTTTTTAGTAATTTATGATTTGTCTATTGTTTATGCAGAAGCAGCTATGGGAAGGAAAAAGAGTATATGAGGTAGATTTAGTGGTGCATGCCATGGAGATGAAATCGAATGGTGTGCATACGGTATAACATTATCGAATGCTACTCAACAGGTGCCAAGTTTCAAAACAAATCCTTTTACCGCAAGTTCAATGATCAGATCTGTACGAAACGATTTCGTACTTATCTGTATCTTATCTTTCATCAATTCGCTTTTTTTTCGAAAAATTGTGCTTTGAATGGTCTCCCCCTCCGAGGACCGTAGCCTAATGAGTGGGGGTTACTGTTTCAGTATCGCCTCTCTACATAGAAGTAGCTACGTAGAGGAAAAGTATATGAGGATGGTGTGGATAGAATGGTGGAGTGACGAAACAGAAATAGGCTTGTCTTGGCTTTTTAAATCACATCGTCCAGAGGTTTACGGCAGTGTTTAAAGGAACGGCTGTTATACATACGTAAGTCAGTGAGGCTTAGATCAAGGATCAGGTTGGTGAGTTTTTGGTGGTAGTTACCATGGGCTTCGCTGTTTTAAAAATTATTACCTAACCGCTGAAACTCTACACTCCCGCAGTGGATAACATGTGAGCATTCACTATAAAAAGTTTAATTAAATCATGTGAGCACGTAAAGCGTAAATCAAACCATCAAAAGGGAGGTTACGTAAATCAAACCATCAAAAGGGAGGTTATCCGGAATAATTGGAATTAAGTGATAAGTAAAGTAAATTGTGGAGAAACATTTCCGCTGGAGAAGTCGTCAGAAAGAGAACTTTTTCTATCCCCACCCTTTTTATAGCAAGAGACGTAACCGGATTCCAAAACTGTTACTGCAACCCAGTTCTTTTTTTTACGAACAGTGAGACGAATATGGAGATTCTGCACTCTAGGAGCTTCCGATGCAAAATTTATGGTGATGGATTCGCTATGGTGGCCGGAACACTCAACAAAAAATTGAAAGACCGAAACACAGCCAGTTTTCACGGATGGAACAAAAGCACTTATATGATTTTGTTTTTTTTTTATCGAAAGATGGGCAGATTATACAGAGATTCCAGGCCAGCCTACTTAGGTGCATACGATTGTAACAAGTTTTTTTTTCGAGGAAGGAAATTTTATTGGCAAGTCAGAGGGAGGATTGATGTGACAACATTGTTTTTAACTAAGTTCAAAGTTCTTATGACCTGACACAACATCGTTAGGCTAGAAAATATGTACGAGATTTCTACAGATAAAAGAATTCATTCTAAACTTTCTCCCTCAATTTTGCCGTGCCAGCAAAGTCAAAATTAGCTTGGGACCATGAATAACAATATTTTTATTATTATTATTGTTTATTACGCCGCTTAAGGTAGACTTGAAAAAGACAATGACATGACATGACCTAATCAAGTAACATCGAGTAAAGCATACAGAAATAAAATCATTGCGGTAGTGACACAAAAGCTTTTTGGACTTTTTTTGCTTTTTTCGCTATACAGATGACTCCGATATGCCCTGAAAAACTCAATTTTCCAGAAATTTTCTGTTATTCTTATTATGTATTATTATTGTATTATTATGTATGTATGTTTGTATCTGGCCGTGAACGCTGTTCGAAACACTCCAACTACGGAAATTTCTTTGAGAAAAGACTAATAAGCACAGTGAAGATGTTTACGAGTCTAGCAATTCTCAGTGAGCTTTTGTCAAAATTATGTGAGGTTTCATTACGTCAACTACAATGTTAAAAAGTAGAGAAAAGTCACTGAGAAAAGTAGAGGTAGATTTCTAAAAATTGGCTTTTTTTCGGCCAGAATTACACTTACCATCTAACGGAAAACTACCATGAAAATACAACGCTTTCGATTCTCCTAGAAGCCATGAAATCTAAGGTCACCATCTTGGATTTGTATTATAAGAATGAAAAATACTCTAGAAACAGTTTCTGAATTTCAGGGTTTTTTAATTACAATTACAGTAAAAAGCGTCAATGTTGCCATCGGAACGGTTCGAAAAAGGGTTTATGCCGAAAAACGATAGAAACACAGAACGTACTTTTTAGCAGTAGTTACATCGATCGGTTTGTCAGTCCATGTTTTCTGCTTGTTTGGCTCCGTCTGAGATTGCAGAGAAAACACGTGCGAAACTCAAAAATTCCGAGCAGCATGTTGAACGCGGCAGGTGTGAACTCCTGGTTTCGGCTACTCTTAAGTAAATATTCTTAAGTAATCCATGGAGTTCATCATCCAAAGCCATTCGTTTACAGATGTGACCAAGTGATAGTGTTTGCTCCTGGAATCGAAGGGGCGAACGTGTAGGATGGATCGTCATGGGTCATCCGCACGATCGCCTGCGTATCGACAAAGATATACTACATTGAGTGTGGACCTCATTGCAGATACGAATAAATGTAACGTTCACATTTGAAGTGGATTTTGAAGCAATTGAATGTGTCGAAATAGGTCATGGAGAGTACTCGTGGGGTGTTTTGGGGAAAAATCTTACTCGTTTCAGACTAGGCTAGGACGAAGATGATTATGCCGAAGTGTTGGCTTCAATAATCCATCAGTACAGGTTCTGGCTATTTCTCAAGCAATCTATTCGTTGTCATGCATTTATTATGAATGGAGACGAAAAGAAAACAAGGTGTTATACCAGACATCGCAGCTGATCTTCGTAGGTGTTGTGAGAAAAGGATATTTTGGTAGATATCCTCCATAGGGCAACCTACGTACATGCCCGGATACTGCTATCCTAATCGATTTCCAAATAAAGAACTACAGCGCAGGTTTTTGCAGAGGGTCTTTCACTGATGGTCATACGGCGAAATGTGGAACGAAATGGTGACGTCCGGACAACGCCTGCACTTTGTCATCTGATCAACATCTGGCTTCTCTGCGCCGCTTCTTTCAATCGACATGTTGCACTTTGGTTTACAGTCGAAAACATCTTGTAGGTGTTCGCAATGGCAGAACGCTGGGGGTTTTCTAACGGTGTCTAAGAATCTGAGCATAAGCAGGAACTGCCCACCACAGAGGATGGATGTTATCTACAAAAGAGAAAAATGCTGGATTATTAGAAATACATGGAATGCACTAAACTATAGAACAGACCTGAGCAGAGGAAAAAAAACCGGTGTGTTATATGAGCAAGGGTTAAGAATGAAAAAAGGTGTGATGGTTACGTTAGTCACATTTTCAAGAGTTCTGATGTGCAGGGTGACAGGACAGCCTTGGCGAGCGTGAAACCCCTGTATTTTCGAAGATATGGGCTTTCGGTCATATTTTTTTCTGACCGATGGAACAAAAACACTTCAAATGACACTATGAGTTGCTCAAAATGCCCACAATTCGTGTTCGTACAAGCTTCAAACGACCAATCACGTCGCCAGTTACCCTAACCTAGTTCTTCCTCACCTCTCTAAGTTGATGTTGTCCAAGAGAGGAAATTCCCTTTGAAGTTAGCAAGCAATTTCCTCTCTTGGACAATAAATTTCAAACAGTCGAGTGGGTCACGATAGGGACAGTGCCGAGGCCTTCATTCCTCTGCTAAAGAGAACCCAGGTACATGGGCGTCTGAGAAAGTCAGTGTCGATTTTCTTCATGTACAGGAACCCAATTCTGCCGGAAAATTCTATTAAAATTAGTCTGCTTTTAGGGAGCCATAATCGATACACTACAGCTCCGAAAAAAGGGCCAATACTTCTTAGCCACCCTGTATCTAGGTTCCAAAGCTAAGCTATGCTTTACATTCCCACGCCTGCTTCAATTGGGCCTTCAATATGGCTGAGAAACCACCGATATGGCTGGAAACCTCTCAATAGGAGCATGACAGAGCTGACAGGATTTATCGAAGTTAGATACAATACCGTCTGTAATCTTTGTAAAAAAGACGCAAAGGCGCGTCTTTTGCGTCTTTTTACTATGACTCAGTTCAGAGCAGAGGTATCCGATATAAATACTGCATGATCACAACCAACAACTGCTATTGTTTCATTGATCGAAAAAGTTGCTGTTTGAAGTTACGATTAGAAAAACTAATACGATTTCGTAGATCACCTTTTCCGCTCATTTTGAATATTCCGAGTCATTGTATTGCTCACTAGTGTCAGACAAGAGACTCCGAGACGTCTTGCTACCAGCGAGTTGCAATCGCGCGATCAGCTGATCACTTCTGCTTACGACTACCTTGATCGTGCGGTCAATGATACTACGACCTGGCCGCTGGGAATGAGTGTCTTCGCGTACGTCATCTCCAATTTTAGCACCATCGCCTCCGTAAAGACAAACTATAAAGTCGGGTGGCGGTCAAAAAGACCGACAGAGCAGCCCGTACCGCTTCAGTTCACCAGGTTCTATTTGAACGTGACTTCTCGCAATCATCTCATGGCTGTTTTTCGGTGGAAAACCCTGAACTGCAGTTCTCTTTTCACTTCTTTAGGTGTACTTGAGTAAAAGCTGTTGTGTACATCTCGTAGAGCACACATACACATGTTTACAATGTGTTTCTTAGATTGCCAGAGCTGGTTTACAATTTGTGAGCAGATTATACTTTCTTATATATGAGTGTAGTATTTAGACGACCTGAGCCGAGTCTCTTTTCCATCACGTTTTCGCAGCTATTAATTTTCCCAGACCTTATACAGAAACACCTCATACCAACGAGGTTTCGTATTACATCTATTTTTTTCTTATAGGTATTATTCAGCTACATGGAAAGACTCAACTATAATTCCCATATTAGGTTCGTTGTTGCACAATGAATGTGTTTATACTCCACCACAAGGCAATCGGATCGCGTCGATGACGTCCTTTCATTCTATAGTGTATTTCAGAGGGGAGCATAGTTGTGAAGATATTAGAGTAAGAGAGAACGCGCGAAATAGTGCTGTATTCGGAGAGGCGGAGGAGAAATACGGACCATAGGCACAAATACTCAATTATCGTCGTTTTTGGAACGGACTATATCCTGGTTTTGTAGCTAATCCTACCGTCTACCCCTGCGCTATTAGCTCTCTACCCCCCCCCTATTAGCTCTCTACTTTTGGGTATGTTGCCCTGAGTACCCGGAAAAGGCAAGTACAGTACTCTCTTAGTGTGTTCATGCTGACAAATAGGGCATGACATTCTTATAGGGCACATATCTTATACTTTAGGTAAACCCCGGAAGTGTAATCCTTCTGCACCTAATTCTGACAACATGCGCTCTGGTGTTTATTGTAGGAATGTATCACAAACTATCACTACTTATAATAACGCGCTTAGTCTGTCTGTCTGTGAGTGTACGTGTGTGTCAGAGCGTTACGAAATTAGTCCATTCAATTTCCGAATCAGTATTGAGCGGTGAACTAACATCGATAACACAGTAGTTGATATCTGCGATATCGTAAGGCTACCCGCAGAGTTCCAGACGCGGGCGGCGCGGTTATAGCGTCTGAGAGCTGCTCCGAGCGTCTGAGACCCGCCTTCATGGAACAAGCCTATCATAAGGGTGCGCCGGCGCCCAGAAGTGGGGGAGACGGGTCCACTGCTGTGATAAGGGTGCGCCGCCGCCTAAAAGTGGGGGAGACGGGTCCACAGCTGTGATAAGGGTGCGCCGGCGACAAGAAGTGGGGAGACGGGTCCACCACTCTGATAAAGGTGCGCCGGCGCCCAAAGTGGGGGGATACGGGTCCACCACTGGGATAAGGGTGCGCCGGCGCCCAAAGTGGGGGGAGACGGGTCCACCACTGGGATAAGGGTGCGCCGGCGCCCAAAGTGGGAGGAGGCGGGTCCACCACTGTGATAAGGGTGCGCCGGCGCCCAAAGTGGGGGAAGACGGGTCCACCACTGTGATAAGGGTGCGCCGGCGCCCAAAGTGGGGGGAGACGGGTCCACCACTATGATAAGGGTGCGCCGGCGCCAAAAGTGGGGGGAGACGGGTCCACCACTCTGATAAGGCTGCGCCGGCGCCCAAAGTGGGGGAAACGGGTCCACCACTGTGATAAGAGTGCGCCGGCGCCAAAAGTGGGGGGAGACGGGTCCACCACTCTGAGATAAGGGTGCGCCGGCGCCAAAAGTGGGGGGAGACGGGTCCACCACTGTGATAAGAGTGCGCCGGCGCCTAAATTCTTGAGAACTCCTGGATACGGGTCCGACGCTCTGATAAAGCTGTGCCGTCGCCCAAAGTAGGGAAACAGCAGGGAAAATGTCCAAAGTTGGCACAGCCTGTAGAAGAAAGGTGGCAAAGGTGGGCTCAATGATTCATCCGATGTGTGTTTCGGTTTGTTGAGCTGCTGAAGTCGCATCGGAACAAGTTGGGAGAATAATCAACTTCAAGGATGTGAAGGTAGTTGAGATCTTACTTCTTCTTAATTGGCAGTTCATGTATGAGTGTGCACGAGAACCAGCCACCAAAAACGGGAAATACCTACACCATTGTGTTCAGCGCTTCGAGTTATGTACGAAATTGTGGTAAATTTCGATTTTTACTTTGAATTAGAGGTGTTTCGGGCCACGCCAGTCATGTTCAGACATGTTAATGTCCGGCTGCTGTTTTCATCACAGTCGGAATGAATGAGATAGGCCTGTGATTACAGAACCGTATAAAAGGAGAGAGACGGATAGGTTGCCTTTATAACGAAGAGGAGGAACGAGGCGGACGAGGAACGGCGAGGATGAGGATTAGGCCTTAGTGTAGTGTTAGAGGTGGGCTGGGGGTGTGATAAGGATGCTCCGGCGTCCATAAGTGAGGAAACGTCTGAAGTCAAGTCCAACGGCGTGATAAGGGTGTGCCGGCGTCCACAAGTGAGGAAACGCCTGGAGTCGGGTCCAACGGTGTGATAAGGGTGCGCCGGCGTCCAAAAGTGGGGAAACGCCTGGAGTCGGGTCCAACGGTGTGATAAGAGTGCGCCGGCGTCCAAAAGTGGGGAAACGCCTGGAGTCGGGTCCAACGGTGTGATAAGAGTGCGCCGGAGTCCAAAAGTGGGGAAACGCCTGGAGTCGGGTCCAACGGTGTGATAAGGGATTGCCGGCGTCCAAAAGTGGGGAAACGCCTAGAGTCGGGTCCAACGGTGTGATAAGGGTGCGCCGGCGTCCAAAAGTGGGGAAACGCTTGGAGTCGGGTCCAACGGTGTGATAAGGGTGCGCCGGCGTCGAAAAGTGGAGAAACGAATGGAGTCGGGTCCAACGGTGTGATAAGGGTGTGCCGGCGTCGAAAAGTGGGAAAACGCCCATAGTCGGGTCCAACGGTATGATAAGAGTGCGCCGGCGTCCAAAAGTGGGGAAACGCCTGGAGTCGGGCCCAACGGTGTGATAAGGGTGAGCCGGCGTCGAAAAATGGGGAAACGCCTGGAGTCGGGTCCAACGGTGTTATAAGGTAGCGCCGGTGCCTAAAAATGGCAGAGAGTCCGAAAATGTGGAGATCGACGGAGAAAGGATGCGCCGCTGTCCACTACTAAAGAAATGACACGAGTCAGGTGCATATTTGCTCAATCGTTTCGCTGGCGCCTAGCATCAATGGTAAAAAACTAAAAGTCAGACCTCAGCAGTGATTAATATGCAATCCGTGTAAATCCCTCCTCCTTACATCCCCTCTCGCGTTCTTCTCTCATTTGTTCATGGATACACCACATCCTCCTCTTTTATATGTTCAAAGTGGCTCTTATCACTTGACCAGTTATAACAAACAAAAAATGATAAACCGTTTCCTGCGATCATTCCAGATTTAACCAGTCATACATAATTATTTCTGTCAACTATATATGTTTTGAATAGTTCAACAGCTATTTCAGTGGAGCAAAAGGTAAAATTGCCGCGAGAAACTCGATTTGTCCTCTTTGATAGGTCCAGTTTCACATGAAGAAAAGCAATAGAAAAGATGTGGAACGCATTATAAGTGGTATGGCTGAGTTCATTAGGATGAAAAAGGGAAAAGTCATGCGAGCGAAGCGAGCATTGGGAAAAGTCTGGAAGTCCGGCCTCAGCCGGACGGCCACACTGGTAAACAATAAATGAGGACAGAAAAATAGGACCTTATTGGTAATGTCTTCTATTGCGACAGTTCTTCTCATCCTAGTTCAAAGTAACAGCACCTTCTGAAGAACCTGACATTACTTGTAGTTCATCTAGTCATCTGTATCCTGGCTTGTTGACGTACCCAAGGAAAAGGTCGCTAGAAATAAAATTATAGTAACGGGCATTTTCTCAGCTACAAGAACTCACTAGAGTACCAACCATAATCGAAAGTGAGAATAAAAAAATACCTTTAAATGTTGGAGTTGTAAATAATCCGGGCAGGATCAAGCAAGCGCCAATTTTCACCCAGCTGAAGTAAATTTTAGAGTTCAAACTGAGAGTTGGGTGAAAATGGCAGTCAGCGCAAGTGTATTTGCAAATAAATTAGTAAGTGAATAAAGAATTGAGTAAATAAACAAATAAATAATTAAATAGGTAAATAAATAATTAGGTGAATAAATAAATAAACGAAATAAGTAGATAAATAGACAACTCAGTAAACAAATAAATAAATTTTTCATGTTTCCTCTTCATTAAACTCGGGGATGACTCCATAGTTAAGTCACAGTGGTATAGTGCAAGAAAAAATATTAACAAAAAAACTCTTACCACATAAATAATAACTTTGATTGCATAAATATTCAAATATCCCGGGATATTACCGTATTTTCAATCGTAGTTATTGCCCTAATGGGGTGCATACTAGATGAGTTATTATATTCGCTCTCTGGAGTTTTGTACACACTCCGTTTGTAACATAAAATGTTACGATACACCTAATTACACCACCTCTTGAAGTTTTTCTTCTTGAGCCAGAGGTTCCCTACTAGCGCTTACCGTCTAGATGCTGTATATCATGAAAAGCATGATAGACAGCATCTAAACGGCAAGCGCGTTCACCAAAGCAACAACCTATCCTCAGCTAGCGCCCTTTAACTGATGTTAACTGGCGCTTCGTTGAGTCATAATGACAACATATAGGAGGGAGGTGACGCACCCATTGTACCGCCAAAATTCTTTTGTTAAGCAGTAGCCACTGCAATATAGCCATTCTTCGGCGGTTCCTCTCATGCAATTCCCCAGCTGTGGATCCCTGCACTTACCTTTCCGAATAGAAATCCCTAACTGATCCGAACACTCCTCTCACTCAGGTGTTCGGCGTTGTTTACCGTTCCCAAGTTCACAGCTGCAATTCGAGCCAGAACTACTCGAAAAGGTGACAGTTCGCGTCGGATATGGAATCTCCGCAGGCGATGGTCACTTAGCGGCAAATATTTGATCGTTCGCTTTTTTGCTCGCTGTTGTAATCAGCGTTGCTGTTGACACGCAAGCACGAAAAGCAAATCGCCGCGATGAAGGCAGCACGAGACGCTGACACCTCCGGCTCGTGCTCGGATGCACCGGCTCCCGCTGTGCACAGCGTGGTTTTCTACCGACGACGAAGTTCATAAGCCATGTCCGTGTTGTTAATCTGCGAGTTCGAACGGATTTTGAGCTTAAGCTCTTTAAGGTTGTACTGACTAACAACTTCCTCAATGCCTTCTTGGAGAAGACGAAAACCTTTCTTTGAGAGATGAAATACAAAAGGTACTGTACCTCCCAATGCTTCTGTGCTTTGTACGCATCTTCCCGTCGAGTATGATGAAGCCCTCCTGGGCTCTTTGGCCTGGGGCTAACAGCACCGAGTTTTCTTCGAGATCTGCAGAGTTGGTAGTAAATCTCTTCGAACGACGAACGATGAGCAGAAGGTCGCGGTGAACTATCGGTTCTGGTTTGGAACCATGGAGAAGTTGCAAGTTAACTGACAACCGTGGTGTTGAAGGACGAGACTTTTTGAGAACCTAAAAAACTGCTAACCGCTTTTGTGGGGGTAAAAAATTTTCCACAAGGTTCGATCCCGATTCCGAATTGTTTACCCACTATGTTTTTCCAAGAAATCTACCGTAGGCCTAAATCAGGTTAATTTTGAAAGATTTGTTTCCACTTTTTTCTCGGTATTGACTACACAGTAAAGAAGATTTTTGACGCATTACAGGCCACGAGAGTGGTTGTTGAATGAATAACTCAACCAGTTGTTTAGCTCAGAAAACATGTGTTTTAAGCTTTTCCAAACAAACCCAAAAAAAGTAATATCATGGAATACGAATGACCTCATGTAAAACTTTATGGAGATGTCAGACCTTGGTTTCTTGGTTGCAATGAATCTCTAAGTCCAAGGCCTTTGTTCTGGCGCAGTTGTAAGCGAAACCTGTTTTTAACGAGGAGTTTCTTTTTTCCCAAAAATCACTAAGAAATCAGTGCTGCATCATGAGAGCAATTTTCAAGCTTTAAACGTAATTTCGAAAATCAACACTGAATGAAAAATTGCTTATAAGTAAAAGACCAAAATTGAATGAAAAAATGCTTATAGGTAACTCACCAATCAACCAAATACTTTGAATTTCTATGTAGAGGACGGTTGCAGCTTTTTCACAAGAGCTGCGACATTTATGGATTGGACATGTTTTTGCGTATAGTGCATGATTTCGAAAACAACCCCATTCTTCCATGACATTGTATTCTTCGGATTGCTAAGCTGCCTTTACTACGGCTCTGCCGACAAAATTTTCAGCCGAAATGCAAGGTGTCCCAGTAGTTTTATCTCTTGATCGTCAGTTAACTTTTTCATTTGTTTGAGTTCTTCACAGGAGCTTCTCTTTAAAAATTCTCTATTTTTCAGCCAATGGATTGTTGTGCTTCGATCTAAAACACTTTTTCAAATTGACAACTCAGCTTTCTAGCCCTCCTCTTTGCTTGAGAATTTATTTATTCAAAGTTTCTCACGCATATTCATTTTCCTTTCCAGTATCACTTTTTTAAAACATTTTCTAGCCTTGTTTTTACCACTAAAATTTTCTTGGAATATTTGGCACTCTCCCTTTCAAGATAATTAAATAAATAAATTGATCAATACAAAAGTAATTCACATGCCCTTGTTTAGTGATACCTTTTGTCCCACAAAGGCGATCGTCTGAATTCTGAAGAAAGCTATCTATATGTTCATTTATAAATATAAGTGCTTGCTGGAAAATTGGCGCAAATGTTTATGAAATGACCGTTTTGGAAAAGTATTCATTGAAAATCAAGTTTTTTCTTTGGGTGATGCAGTACGAATACATCACAAACATGAATATTATGTCTCTATATTTTGCTTGTTTTATTTTTATTTTTTTTTGCGTGGACATTTGCGAAGGGAAAAATGAAATAGGATCAAAACGAACGCAAAAGGGGAAGAAATCACAAAGCAAATAGCCTGGGTTTTTTTAATAAGTTTGCACACCAATTATGCTTGAGAAAAGGAAATTTCCAGCTTCCATTCTTTTGTGATCCCCTCCATCATGGCCAGCCATGAATCCTTATGGGGAAGACTTAAAATTTCTCACACTTTGGTATTAGAGTATTTAAATAGGGTGTCATCGTTTTGCACCATCATTTCTTCGAAATTTCCGTTCTGGAAAACTCCAAATTTTTACCCAACCTTATTGGACCTCGCTTGTTCTGCACGTGCGCATCTTCCCATACCAATGAAACTTCATAGTGTTTACCCACAAAGAGGTAACTTGATGCGATAACCTTAGATATTCAGTGCATTCGCTCCCTAAAGGCGTTCCCTTCCCCCGTCGAGGCGTTCGGGGGAGGAGGGGGGGGGGATCGGCGCTGACCACGGTGTAGCCGCCCCGTACGCCCGTCCCGTATTTGGTCGGGGCACGCGTGTCTTGACACTTTCCGCTAATCTTCTTTAGCACTCGCCCACAATGCGATCCGAATGGCCGTCGTTGGTGTGCATACACTAACGACAGGCGCCTTACATCACTCCTATGTTCACTTCACAGGCTGAGCTCTTAGATGATCTCCATCGAGGGAGGGGATGGGGGAAGGTACTGTAAGGCCCTGTAAGGCTATCCTTGTTGTGCTGGCCGATCATCTTCGAGCGCTATTGTTCTACTGGGAGGTCGCGTTGTCTACGCGGGTGCGCTGTTGACCAGCTGGTCGTCTGGCAGAGTTTGTTTTGCTCATTAGCGTACAGTCTTTTGTAGGGCTCATGTTCAGCCTGATAGGAAAACTTTATGAAATTTGCCAGAAGGTCAGCACAAGAGTCCCAGAATGTTCTGGAACTTGCCTTAACTTTCTTGTCATCTTTGAACTGACCATTTTTGGTCTTTTTTTTACTGTTTACATCTATATTTTCTCTGCAATACACAAACTTCAAGCGCTTTCTATATTTACCAGAATTTTTGTTGATTTTACTTCGGATTACATGTCTCAAGTGTGCAACGGTAACTAGCTCAAGGACTACAGGGGAGAACAAGCTACAAGTGCACTACTCCTCAGAAATTCTATGCAATCACCAGACAGATTAACTGCAGCCAATCTGCTTAGCAATTCACCCTTTCTATCCCTACTGTAAACATAGTGAAGCGGTACTGCAGTATATATTTGCGAAGTACTAGTTGCTGGTTTTTCTGAGAAACCCTCAGAATATTTCAGCCCACAGATAGCTTATTCTTTGGAATTGGGAAGTTCGCCACGCCCATTCCAATGCCTATGGTCCTTTCCTACATTACGTGTTTTAATATGGTACAATAATCTTCCTCTTACATAAACAGAGCTATTTCTTTTGGATAAAACATATTTCAGTAATCGAGACCCGCTTGCACGCTCTACTCTATAGCCAAGGTGGCACTCTTTATTTACATTTATTTGATGTCACCGTTATGTTCTCGTTCTGAATATTCTCAGTCTTCTCTAATCCTGTTACTTTCTGTGTTAAGCTGCTCAAATAGGTGGTGAGATATGTGCGAGAGGGCCAGCAGTTTCCTGTACCCATAGTAATTCTGTGAATTTCTACGATAATGAAATGTTGGTGACAGTGAGGGGTAATAGCTCAACCGTACTCAGACAATTTTGCGGAAGAACCGCAGCAGAAAACGGGAAGAACCGAGACGTGACCTGCGGTCCTTCCGGTTTCCTGCTGCATTTTTTCCGAATGGCTGCTGCGGCCCTTCCAAATAGCTGCTGCGATCCTTCCGAAAATTTTTACCTCTGCGTCTATCGCTTTTTAACCACACGAGCGCGATCTCTTTCAGCTGCGGTCCTTCCGACAAATTGTCTGAGTATTTCCCTGACCATAAGGAGTTAGAGGCGGACAATCCAACTTCTAGTACGTACAATGAGTGCCGATGGCTATGGCTGGATATATTCATAATTCATGGCGTACTTTTTGATTAAAAAAAGAACAGCGAAGAGGAAAAGCTGTTAGATTCGAAGACCTAGAAAAGACCTTAGCGGCTTACTCAAAGGCAAGGTCCGGTGCAAATCTTGCCCACCCAGGTTTTCTGCTCTCTGGATTCCAAACCATATGTTTAGCACGTATCTCAAGTTTGAGATCTCGTTATAAGCTCTACTGCTAGATATGGGACAAAACATCCGAGCATTACGATGGCCATGGGAAAACGCGCTCCAACCGACAAAGGCTGCGTGCGTGCATATTGACAACGATGGACGCTCAAATACATACAGCTTAACGATCACTTCGTGAAACCTTCCCCACCCCATCAATCGGACCAATGGTCCTTTGAATACGAATTTTTTCCTACGATGCTACAATAGACAGTATGTAAGGCGCGCCGTATAACGTCATATGAAAGCACGGACGCCGCGAACGAAAATTGGTCGATGGAAAGCATTTGTTGTGGGACCTTTTCAAGGATTTTTCTATAGTTTTCGTCCAAGGGGTCGCCGTAGGTCACGAATCCCATGGAAATACGTGAGATGGAATTTTGCGCGGACCTTGCCTTGAAGGTTAGAAATGACACATACGGTTAGAGAAGGTGATTTCTGAGGTCTAATTCTGGGCTTGGATGAACCATGGGAATTAACCAAGCCAAATTGTTGACGTCCATCTTAATGATGGGTATGGGTAAATATGGAGGTGTTAACAGAAGGCATAACCAAGCGCAAACAGAGGAATAGACCAATTTTTACGAGTCATGCCTTCTAGCAGTCCATACGGTAATCAGTCTCACTGACCAGTGTTGGTTTGCTCGCTTAGTATAGTTTCACTAATGAAATCAGTTATTAGCTTGAGACAAACTAGCAGGTTAATTAGTAAACAAATTAGTAAATAATTAGTAAACATCTTCTCTATCTTTGTGCTTCATGACACTATTTAGTTTGGGAGCTCCTAACATTAAAGGAACCATTCAATTACCAAAACCACCGATTATTGTTGGTATAACCGGCTACGTTCAAGTTTTTTTTTGTTTTACATTTTTATTACCTTGAGGTTTGGCTTAGTATTTTCTAGTGGAATAGTAAGAAAAAAAAGCAATTTTGGGTCTTTTTTTAAATACAAAATAACTAATAAAAGAAATTTTGTAGCGGTGAGAATGAGAAACTAGAAATATGTAAGCTATTAGCTAAGTGTTCCACTTTGTATACGTATTATTTACCCAGTAAGTATAATAATTCCTTGGGGAGAGATAGATGGTTTTTCGAGAATGGCACAGTTGACGTTGAAGGAACAACAACAGTGAAGATCCATAAAGAACGAAGGAGGAGGTGCATGGAGACTCAAAAAGAGCGACTAGGTTATCTTTCCCTGTGAGGGTAGGCATTGAAAACATCTGCTGAAACGTTTTCCTGTCGTTTTTTATGTGTTTGTTTGCTTTGATGGCAGAAGTTCTGACAAGTTGTGACATAAATAGGAATTTTTCACAGCGTTTCCCCGGTCGAATACAACTGTTCTGCTTTCTCCTTCTTCTTCTCCTAAACTTATTTGACCTCAGAAAACTTATTCTCCACCCAAGGTTCAAATTTTCAGAAACTTTAAAAAATTTTTTTGCAGTCTGGAGATCAACTTTTTATTGTGGAGGGTTTTCAATCTATGAAGCGTTATTTCAGAGAAATCGATGACCCAAAAGAAAACAGCGAATTTCTTACATTCTAGTGCTGTTTTCTGAGAAGCAGCCGAAAGACGAGCACCTGTGGGAGAATTTCCACGCTTGCCTTTGTTCTGGTCTAGACATATAAACCAATTAAAAAATCGCCCGAAAATTCACACACCCATTTTAGTGCAGGGAATTCGAACAAAACTATCTATATTTATTCAGTTCTGAACTAACAGTTATGTGTAATAAGATCCCCAAAAATTCTAAGGTACAGGTATCTAACTAGGTAATTTAGAATTTTTCCGCTATCACAAAACTTTGCGGTTACCAGGGATGAGCGGATACAAGATTTTTCACGACCCGGATAACGGTGCAGATAACCAAAAAGGCCAAAAATGACCGGATAACGGTAAAACGGATACGGACAATCTGTTAATCATCCTGTTACGTATAGTGAGAAATCTCATTTCTCTTTGGGAACGTGACCCTCACTTTTAGTTTGCTGGAGAGCTTTACAAATGTTCTCAGATGCCCACTAGCTATTCCATTTATCCAGAGTTTTTTTTTTTTGAAATAGTGCTTCATAGATTCCTCAAATACTCTGTGTCATCATTGAGTAAGACTGGTCAATCGCACAAAAACCAATTATTTTTCTCACGAAACTCTAGGCACTGAAAAGAGGGGGAAGCCTTCACCCTTCCATAGTAACCAATTAACCATTATTTGCAAAAAAATTAGTACAAAAGGTAATTTCTGAAAAGGTAAATATCACATTAAATTTAAACCAAAAAGCCTATTAGTAACCCTACAAATTCAAAAATGACAAGGTGCTATACCAATTTTAAATATTGAAATAACTAACTGAAAATACCTAAACGAATACATTAAAAATAAAAGACCTTTTCTTTTCACTTCATCTGAAATTTCGGTATTTCCGGGTAAAGATGGGGCAAAAATACAAAACGACTGGGATATGGCTCGTAGTGGGATCAACCAGTATTGAAAAAAAACTAAAAAGTCCGCAAAAATGAGTTTGCTTGCTAAGCTGATTATGATTTAGCACCATGTCCAATTAGGGTAGGTAAAATGTGGAAAAGAAGGGGGGGGGGACGGCATGTTGATGGCTAATTTGTGTGAGGACTGCATGGTTTGCTAACAAGGGAAGGATACTCCCTGGCCGTGAGCTTTCCTGATGACCTATGTACGGTTCAATGCAGTTGGCATCACTGATGTCGAATCCTTGACGCACCATTCCTGCGGGGTCCTGAGTGGAAAGTTATGGCGGTTTTTTGGTGCGGGAGCGCACACATATGCAGTCTCGAGTGCCGCAGAGCTAGCACGGTCCGTGGTATAGTGGTAAGTCTCTCGCTTCACAGGAACAAGGTTGCTGGTTCGGATCCTGCTGCAGCTAGCTCCTTTGCATCTACGATTTAGAAGCCGTCCTCTTTCGAGGAGGCTATTTTCAGGCAGTTAGGCTATATTTCAAACTCGCATACCGACAATACAAGGGTTCGGAGTGATTCCAAAGGTTCTTCGTACATCTTCTATCTCTTGTCTATTCCCAGTTCTGCTCACCAAGATTCAAGGAATTTCTCGTGTACTCGTGGCATGCGGCTGGGTACTGTGACACCCATCCCGGTAAATTTTTAACTCCATTCGAGTTTTGCTTCCCTCAAAATGTGGTGGGATCTTGCGAACATGATGATTGTAACAAGCTCTTCTCAAGCAACTTTGTTTTGATCACTTTGTGCTATCTTACCATATGTGCACATAAAGGAGTTTCGACTGTCGGAGAGTAAACCATATAAGTTTTTGCTGTTGTGAGATGTGATGTACGAAGAACCTTTGGAATCACTCCGAACCCTGGTATTGTCGGTATGCGAGTGGGAAATATAGCCTAACTGCCTGAAAATAGCCTCCTCGAAGGAGGACGGCTTCTAAATCGTAGATGCAAAACAGCTATCTGCACCAGGATCCGAACCAGCAACCTTATTCTTGTGAAGCGAGAGACTTTCCACTATACCACGGACCGACCCAGCTCCGTGGCACTCGAGACTGCATATGTGTGCGCTCCCGCACCAAAAAACCGCCATAACTTTCCACTCAGGACCCCGCAGGAATGGTGCGGCATGGATTCGACATCAGTGATGCCAACTGCATTGAACCGTACATAGGTCATCAGGAAAGCTCACGGCCAGGGAGTATCCTTCCCTTGTAAGTATTAGGAGGTCTACTCGTATAACATTAGGCTTCCTTAGGCTTCATTTATATTTCGTCGGAGTCTGATCTGGTCGGATAACGAATGATACGTATCGATCGCCGGATTACGGAGATCGACATGTATCTCTTGTTATACGACCGGATCGGACTCCGATGCACTATAAATTTAGCTTTACTCTCTTAGGTAAATAAACTCACAACTTGTTAAATTCGTTGCTTCATGCTTGAATTCGTCATTTCTGAGGTTTTAGTCCGATAGAGCGGTTTATGGCCTATGAGTTGAAAGCTGGTGACGCTATCCAGGCGAGAATTCTACTACCATTTTACAGTATCATAGCTCCTTTCTTAGTGGTTACTCAGCTCAATTTGGTTCAAATAACAGCATTTTTTAAAATCTTTTTCGAGCCGTCGATGTTCTGTAGATGTAAAACTCATTGAACTGCTTCATTATTTGGGGTTTCCACTGTTTTGAAGATCGATTACTCTGAAAAAATGATTATTCGACGTTTGGTTCGAGTAAAAAGTCAAAGATCAAATAGCATGAGTGGTTTTTTACTGGCTGTTTTATGCTGTACTACAGTTACTTTATGGGTTTTCTTGTGAGAAAAACCGATGGAGTTTTTCTATAATTTCGTTACCCTTGTTTAAATTTTGTTCATTCTATTTTGCGGACTACATATTGTGCCCATATTTTTGTACATTTATTCATTTTGTTTTTTATACTACATATTTCATTAACTAGCGCCACTTCGAGACTCTAGAAAGTGGGGTGGGGCAGCCACTTGAGGTATGTGCAAAAGCTTCACATGTGCAAAATGCTTAGAAAATTAGCAAATAAGCAAAACTAATAATCAACTGAGCTCAAGTACAAAATCCTTCTTATGAGTTGCGTTTATCTCTGCTTTTACATTGTTCTACGAAAAATTTAATAATAGGAGTCAAGGCTGTATTCTCAAGCAGACACCACCTCATGTAAATACATCACATTTCATTACTCTAAGTACGTTACTGGCACTAGTATATATAATTGAGAGCACAGCTGCAAAATGTGCCGCGGGTGTGAGGGTAATGCGCTGAGCCAAGCGGGTTCTCCAGCGGAACGTTGGGTTTATAGTCATAAAATGGCCACACACTTCTTTGCCGTCGAGCAATAATTTCTGAAGTACACCCCACAAGAAGCTAGTAATTTATGCCGAAACTCATCGTCATCTGCATTCTTTCATTCAGACTGGAATTCACTCTGCATAACTCTGCAGGCTGTTGTTTCCTTTATCGTCTTCAATTATGAAATACCCTGCCCTTGATATGAAATTCTCTAGTCCTCGCAACTTCGGGTGAGAGTCGCTCAAAGTGTGTGCTCAACCGGTGGGGCACGCCCTTCTTCTGCTACATTTCAGAGAGAAATTCTTAATTAGCAAACTCCCACGTATTATTACAAACCAAAAAGTATCAAGGTTATAACTGGACACAATGTGCAAAGCAGATCTTTTCTGCTCACCGTTAAGGGGAGTACCAAGCAGTTTGACTGAAATAAGGACTATTATTAAAAAAAAACTAGTATTTTGTGATAATTCTTCTGTGCCACTCAGGTTGTTATAAGGATACGTTTATTACGGCTTAACGTTCCGACTCAACGTCATCTTCAGAGGCCTGAAAGTGGTGCAAGTCCATCTATTCACGCTCTAAACCATCAAAGACCTCCTCACACCCGTTTATTCGACTCATCCTAGCTAGACAACACTCAGCATCCAGTCGACGGACTAGTATTTTACATGAAACGAAAAAAAAAACCAACCACGAGCTCAACTGGTTGAGCGCAGGACGTGTGGATCGCACTGGACGCGCGACGAGCGTGTCCAGTGCGACCATCGTAAATGACCTTCAGTGCAATGATCGCACTTCACGTTGGAGAGGAGTATGGTGATCATCTTCGCTCCGCCCCGAATGTGGCGACGAGTTGTGCAGGCAGCTGATCTCACCGCCGTGACACTTCACTATGGGCCTTAGGAATCATGCGTTGATCGAAAGATGCAAATCCCTTAATTAAGACATGCGTATTCATGCAAAACACGGTCTTTTAAAACCAATAGTTCTATACCAGTAATGGTCAAATTCGCAAAACCCATTCTCCAAGTCTGATGCAGATTCGGTGCAAAACCCACGGAAAACCAATGATTTTCTCATGCAGAATCGATGCATACCATGCAAAGCACGATTTTTAAAGGCAGCACCCACGGAAATTTCCGAGTTCGAGATTTTGATCGTTTTGGATCACCCGTTGTCTCAACAATTCTTCGAAAGTTGCACAGTCGTAGATATCAGCATTCTCAAGCTATGAGGAGATAAAGTTCGGGCTGGCGATCAGTTTGGATGAGTTGTGAGATGCAATGAATGGGTGTTTTTGTTTACAATCACTCCCTTTGCATATGATACCACATGTTTCCATTCCAATCTCCTTCTACTTCAAGCTCGGGTAACTCGGCTATCGTTTGCAAATCTCCTAAATCGGTAGCAATGAAAGCCGCCTTCTCCGGAGGATTTGACAAAATTGCTCACTAACTCCGTTTTCACTATAGTGCTAAGCCGAGGAATATAGCAAAATCTGCGAGGGCAAACTTTCCGTGGGTGATGCCTTTAAGTTTCCTGAGAGTGAAAACAAGGACACTGATCTCGAATCCGTCCTGGATTTCTGCTGAACTCCATTACCAATGAAGCCATGTGCGTTCCTCTCTGCAGTGCGCGGTTCATCAAAGGGAACGTCTGCAATTGAAACCATGCACTTTTTGAAACTAAAATTTAAGGGAGAGATTCCTGCTGATCACGGATTCAATATCCATTTTGTATCATATCCGTGATTTAACTCTAGCTCAGAGCGTCCAGAGGTTTTTTCCCCCTTCAACTTCAGATCGTATGATGCATCTCATTTCCAAATGTCACGTTCACATACATAGTATCTTTCCGTTGGTATGATAGCAAGTGCAATATCTGTAGAGCTCATCTCTTTCTTCAAGCCCTCTGAGATAAATGTTCTCAATTTTGAAGCTCTCTCTCTCTCTCTCTCTCTCTCTCTCTCTCTCTCTCTCTCTCTCTCTCTCTCTCTCTCTCTCTCGGTTATTCACTGGATGCTTTTTCTTAGGAGGATTCTTTCTTGTTGTTCTACTTCGAGTCCCGTATCCGATATCCTTTATTCGGCCGGAACGAGCTCTGACGGATTTATTTGGGTATTTTGATACCCAGTGAAGACCTGTCCGCAGACATGCGCACTGAAATGTTTCACATCATGATTTACGCAATTTTTTCCGACTAGTTTTGATTGTGCTCTGATGCGTCGTCGCTTTCTATTATTTATTATTTTCTCGTCACTTCACCATATTTTCGCGGACGAGAGAGCGCTGAAAGGAATGAATTATATTGAAAATCACCGTGAATAACGAGATAAATCTCTCCGTTTAAGATGCTGCTCGCTCTCTTCCTCATACCTCTAGTGAGCGCTGATCTCATCCCAAGGGAACTCCTCTTTTCTGATCCAAAGTACTCATCAATCTCGCTGAGTCCGAATGGAAGGTGAGCCCTTTTTCCCTTAAAATCCTGATGGAATCCGCAGTATTTTGCATTTTTAAAGGTTATTCGCCTACATCGCTCCTGATGGGAATAATGTGAAAAATGTGTTCGTCAAGTGCACCTCATGCAAGCACACGCGACAGGTGACGTTCGAAGAAGTCACTGATGTGCTTGGTGAGAGCAGTTTAGTTCTAAAGCTCATTGAAAAAATGTTAGGACAAGCATATGCCTTCTAGGATACTCGTGGACTGGTGTACCTGATGTGATCATCTACAGCCAAGATCGCAATGGTGACGAGAACACAATGCTGTTCAAGAAGAACATCTCAGAAGTTCGTTTTCTTTCCGGTCGAGGTTCATCACGGTGCTCACGGCATCATATCTGGGGTTATGACGAACAAATACATACTTCCAGATAATTTTAATGGTTTCAGGAAGCACTGACTCTCGATCGGCAAAAACGAACGGTAATTTCAAACCGACCAGGTGTTAAGGCTGTAATCCTGGGCAACAACAACAGAGATTCGCGAATTCTGGTCGGACTTAATGACGAGAATCCAGCGTGCGTTAATCCTTTTACAAATAAACTAGCGAAATTCTCAGAGATTTACCTTGACATTATACGTAGGTAGGTCCTCCTCGCCGTACTGACGAGTTCCCGGGACTACCTATTTCTAACCTATTTACCCGTATATGGTAAGGGAACGGAACAGGCATATAGGCAACACTTCTATATGAATTTCACCTCTTTTCATATTAAACCTTTCTATAACTTTAATAATTTTATTAAGGAATTCCAAATCTTATCACTACACTTGTGTAAAACAAAACAAATAGATAAAAACCAAATACAGTAGCCCAATTGATTTAACAGTTTCCATGCTCGACTATCCTTGAATGTTGGCCTAGTGGTTGTGTCTGTCGAGCTGTTGGCCAATAACTGAATAATAAGTATTGATTTAGAACCCCGTCCAAAAATGTTTGAATGTCTTGGAGGAACTAAAATCTCTCTCTGTCATTCCCCTCGGGTTGTACTGCTCCGTACTCTTCTACCATGCGAATTTTCGAGCTACTCATAGTCGAATTTTGAAATCCAAACGTATCTAATGCACTAATCGGTCTCACCACAATAATTACAGTGGCATCAAGCGTTTTGTTCCATAAATATTTTATTCCAACCTCCAGTCGGGAGTTTCGATCTACATTTCCGATTTTTTGAGGATTTCTTCCCTAATTTCTTAGAAATTCAGAGGCAAAATGGGATTTTTTGCAATCTGGAACGCCTTTCATCTAAAAGATGTTGAGATATCGATGAAGTTACCAGGAATATGGAAGGTTTCCCGAGATTTCTTCTGAGCACGGCTAGGAATACTTGAACAAAGAATGTTGTTATCAAGTGTGGTGCTAATGCTCACCACGGAATTGCAAGAGGTAACCCAACAGATCGCAGTGGAACCTATCTGAGGCCGAATGCTTTGTTTGGCTTACCTAGGGTAAACCTACCCCACATAAATTTACTCTAGTTAATGCGGGGGCCAGCACGTTTACACTGGGTAATCTGGATCGTGTATCCACAAGGTTTCCCATTTCATCTAACATTGTACTACTATGGACTGGTATGTGTACCTTTTTTGGCTTCTGATCCTGAGAGAAGAAATACAAAAATGTGAGAGAAGGATCAGTGGCGGGAATCGAACTCTCGAGCTCTTCCGTGGCGGTCCACTAAGCAACGCACTCATCCACTTCAACAACCTGTTATTTGTGGATATAATTCTACATTAGCATAGAAGATCTTCAGACAGGTCAAAGGAAAATTTTGTGTACATACTGCACCATTTTGTTGGGTAAAACATCAAATTAAATAGGTCCCATTTCGATGTATAGAATTAGCATCTTACCCTCCCCTTATGAGATGTGAATTGAATAAGCTAGGACATCCAGCACTATTCTAACTATATAGCTAACCACTAAAATCATTCCAGGTTCCACAACATCTACATCTTCGACCTCCTCACTGACACGATGACGCTACATCTAAAAAACGATCGTTTCCCAGTGTTCTACGTCGACAACGACCTGAACATTCGTCTGGCTGCTGAAGAACAGCCTGACGGCTCGTTGATGTACTACAGGTGAAGCTTTCTTTCCTTTTCTTCTTCTCTAAGAATTTTCCCGAGGACTTCTTCAGAATCTTAGCCACTAATAGTGCTAGTATGATAGGAGTTGCGGCGATAGTATCGTGAATGAGAAGTTTTGCTAAGGGATTGGACCATTGTAACAGGAAGTCATCGTCCTTGTACATATTTGCACTTGGGCGCTATACTCTCTTCGTGCGCGCGCTTTTGCACAATGCGCACCGCAAGAAGTTAAGTCTGACCGTGAGGTTGACTCGTTAATCTGTGAAGGCGGAAAAATCGAAGACGCCAGGATTAAGTGTGGAGGACAAGCCGTTAGCCCAGGCTAATTTTTAGTTGTTAAGCCAATGATCTTTTCCTTCTGTTATAATCTTAGTAAAATTATAAAGCAACCTCGAAAATATTGGCGAAATAAATGAGTAAGTGGCTGAAAACTCAAGCGAGAACCAAATCTATGATGTAAGCATCTCTAGGTAGTCCTTGCCTAACTACAGGGTGCGCACAAATTATTGGCGCGGGTTTTTTGGGCTCAAATCGGTAGGGATTGAGCGAATTGAAAGGCCATGCAGTGGATGTATTTGCTGCAGCAACTCCTACCGTTAGCAACAGCAATTTTACCGAGTGATCTCGTTCCTGGGCTGGGATTCATGAAACCGTAATCTAGCAAACCAACTATAGCTAGCGTGGTAGGTTTTCATATAGACTATGTAATACTAGGCGACGCAGGACACAAAGATTGGTTTGCTCGCTTTGTTCCCCTTGGTTATGCGTTCATGAATACTAGCCCTGGTCTGTAAAGGCTTAGGGAAGCTTTCAGCTCAGACCGCCCTTGGCATGCAGGTATTAGTTCACAAGATTTTTTCAGGATTCCTCAGAGACGAATTTCAACCACTCTGTTTCTATCTATTTAGTAGTACAGACTTTACCCACCAACATATCTAAAGTGGAGCTCATAGGAATGGAAACGAAATGATTAACGTAGACAATTTCCACGAGCCAAAATTCAAGGAAATCACCAGTGAAACCACTTTTGGATGAATTTTGCATTGTAAACCGGGGCTGAACGAGTTTGCAAAAGCCACTTTTCATACGTAGGATTGGGAGTCTTCCACGGTTCCAAAACATTTACTATATTTACTATACTATACTATTACTGCTGATTCCCAGTCCTACGTTCGCAAAAAATAACAAAAATGGCCTGTTAGATAGAAAGACTGTTTTGACCATGGTAATCATTTGGTGGTCCGATCCACGATGCGCGCGTGGTAGCTGAGACTTAGCCGTGACATACCATGCTTGTATGGTCGGAGTCTTCTAGAGCGTACTCCAGAAAATCTTGGAAGGAAGCGAGCTGTAACCGGCCCCCGTTGTTTCAATCCCGAGGACGTAGATGGCGTGGGCTGCGGCGTATAAATCCTTTATTGGTACATGGGCTACGGAACCAAAGAAAGCATTTGCTGAATGCTTATATAGGAATTAACATTGACAGACTCTCCATTTTTACCATGCTTTCTAAGGATCGTCCATATGATTCTGCTGAATGGAGTTTAAGTTTACAAGTTCCATATTGACAATGAATAAGCGTTATTGGCGGAGGAAGGCAGAATTTTGTCAAGTGACTAGGCGAGAAAAGCATGAAAGTTTAGAGGAATGCGAATATGCGATTTGTTGAACTTCTGTAAGAAGCAGAAGCCCGTGTCACCAGCAATTTGACCAGGAGATTTCTCGAAGCCTGTGTAGGCACAGGAAAAGGTAATTTGGGATACCAGCTGCTGTCTACGGTAGAGATGGCTCAAGCAAGGAGAATTACGACATGACTCATGAATTCGCTCAATCCTACCAGATTGAGGCTCAAAAAATCACGCGACAATAATTCGTTCGCACCCTATAGCTCGTATTCTGTTTACTACCAGCTTTATATTCTGGCTCTGATAACTGGATAGTGAACAAATAAATGTCTAAGTTTGATGGATATTCATGTATTCCAGCGTTTCGTTCTATCATTTGATTTTGCAGTCGCATGTCTTACTCAAATGCGCAGTTGTTATAATTTGCTCTACAGGGGATAGGCAATGAACTTAGAAGGGAGGGGGGGGGAGCGAGCTCTGCGACTGGTCAGTAGTAGGGTGACTTGATCAACTGCAGATTCCGTTGCAGAGATGAAGAGGTTGTAAAGCGAAAGTCTCCGGAAATTTAAGGAGGATCCGATAAAAGAAAACCTGAAAGATATGCATTTGTTTCATGCACTCTCTCTTCTGGAAGTACTGGCTTGTTGTTCCTGTCGGGAGCAAATGCAGGAGGGATGGGAGTCGCAGAATCTTCAAAACATGTTGTGGAATAGTCCAAAATTTTGTATTAGTTTATTTTTAGTGGTTTGTTTACATTCACAGGTAATAATAGAATTATTATTTTTAGCAATTTTATTTTTCTACTTGGTTCACTAAATTGTATAAATTAATAAAAAGACAAAAGTCCCCACTCCACTCCCACTAGCTAGGCATTTCACCTCTGCCACTGATTTCCACCGTTCGTTCTTCGATTGCAGAGTATCATGTGGGGGGGGGGAGGGAGAAGGGATGATAATATTTATTATCGGTTACTGGACATAACAATTATGCATCGAATGATAGAGAAGCACACCGATAAATACTAGGATACGACAGATGTAAGAGGATGGTACTCAAGGATTAGGTAACCAATGCGGTAAATCAGGTAGAGGAAGAGGGAGTGGATCGCAGGGCGAGGAAGAGCAGTGGCCGCCAACACCGCAAGTCCATCAGAGGGGTAGATCAGGGCTCCGGATACCAACTTAGTAGGTCCGTCAACCTCGTCGAGGTCCACAATATCGTCCTTCAGACGGTCCTGGCTTTTCTCTCAAGCTAGGGGAATTGAGGGAGAAAAGCTCATATCTTTCAGAAAATACCTTTTGGAAGAGAGGATACTATCATAGACTTTGCTAATTTCCAGAAACTACAACACAAAAGGAAGTGCACACAAAAAGGATGCACATATGGAATTAGCCAAACGATGACAAAAGAGAGCTGTCTATAGCTCGGGAGTCAGAGATGGTATTCTCTCTCTCGCTGAAACAAAGAAGTGTTAGTACAGGTTCTGTGAATAAAGGAAAGAAGATCTCAATAAAACCCCCTCTCTCTAAGGGTCATCTTCGAAGCTGAGTTTGATGACGATAGAACCACTGTTGAGGGTAGCTCGTTCCAGATTCTGGTACTTCGTGCAAAGAAAGAATCATGGAATTGTTTAGTGCGAGTAGTCTCTACGAAGAGCCTAAACTGATGTCCTCTGGTCCTATGAGAAAAATTAGAGAATTTCGAAAATGTTGACCGGTTTACATCCAAATCACCAAATATGATTTTGTAGAGCAAAGACTGGTCATTTATCAAGCGTCTAAGCAACAGTGAAGAAGAAGCTCGGAGCGATAATCTATCGCGGTAAGACGAGTAAAATCGGCCTGTCCTAGCAAAGAATCGTCTAGTGGATGATTTTTGCACATACTCGATTTTGTCAATTAGATATTGTTTGGGAGACCAGGGGGGGGGGGTAGCGTATTCAAGGACGTTTCACGTACAATTTGAAAAGTTTGAATGAAGAGGGGCAGTGAAAGAGGGGTCGGTGAGTGTATGGGTTATGTAGAGGTGGTGGTAGTGGTAACTCAGTTGTTTGAGGACAGTTCTTGTACGTGGGTTCTGTGCCTCTCAAGATTTCCATTTTCAGCTCTAGGCATTCAAATAAAATCTATAATTTCAAAAGAATAGTGGTGAAATTCCTGTGAATCATCAAGAGGGTTTTCTAATCATTACACTCCCTAAACCGTAGAATAAAAGCAAAAACTGACCTAGCAGCACAACGCGTTTCTAATTCCAGGCTTTCGCAAAAAGTTAGTCGACCACCGCTTTCATCGCATTCTTCCCAGTGGGAGGAGCTTCTCGTTGTGCAGCCGGATGACAGGGCGATCACTTCGTAAGTTCTAAATGTGAAAAGTGCCAAAATCAGAAAAAAAATTATAGCCGCGAATTTTCAGCCCCATAGGCTTTGATAAGAGCAATCAATACATGTACTGGCTGTGGGGTGACGAAAATATCGACCTTGGTAAGTTATCTGAGACTCTGCTCTGCTACCTGCGTTTGTCTAACATGGCTACACGATTCAGGAACTCTTGTGGTGTTCAACATTGATGCTCCACAGCACAAGGAAGTCCTGTACACCGCGACTCGCGCACAGATTGGAAGCATCCTAATTCATCCTGTCGATAAGACAGTGCTTGCGGTGACTGAGGTCAGATGTGACCTTTACTTGTTCCTATTTCAAACCGCATGCATCGAGATCATCCAGGGTAAATGCGCCAATACCACGCAAATTTACCCATGGTTGATATGGGCTTCAACGCACTTACCTGGGTAATTTCTATAATGCATGCGGCCTCTCCTTTTCATATCGGGGCTTACCACATCACATTTAGAAAATCCCTCAATAACAAGGGTTTGAGTCCATCATTTTAACAAGTGGGTAATCTCATACCAGTGGGTGTGACTACCCATAGATAGTAGCTGCATGTTGATGACGTCACGACAGAGTAAACATACTACTACTTTATGTTACAGGACCACCATACCGCCATGTTTTTTGTTAGGCTCCACTCAATTCGCTATTGTTAAGGTGTACCATAAGCAAGAACTATTCGTTGCTAATACCACCGTAATGCAAGACCTACAGTATTTGGTGAATCTGCGACCATTCGGATCTCTGCAAATTTTATCAATGAGCTTAGGTACATGCTTTCAGTTTAAATAAGTTTTAAGGTCGTGAATTCCCGGTGATTGCTTCTCTTTCAGATATGAGCACATGGCTGGTAACGTACTTGTCGTCAGACAAGCCTTATGAAGTGTTCCTCTACAGAAGCTGGTTGAAAACTGTAAGTTATTGGTTCTCAATGCTAAGTTCATAGACCCACAAGTTGTATAATTTCCATATTGGTGACACCTTACGAATCCATAACATTGAAAAAATATCAACTTTTCAAGTACCTTTAACACTGTCATGAATCCTGCGATCCATGGCAAAGTCCATCCAACCAGATGCCAACGCATAGCATTGTCAATTTATTAGTCATCATGTTGACGTTTCCGCCCCCGCTGGCGTCTTGAAGAGGGGAATAGTCTTCTCAGGGGCCCTTGGCCTTCTGGGCCTATAGGCTCAGTATGACGGGTACAGACGCCCGGTTGGTCTTGTAAAAGAGAATGGAATTGAATGTGAAAAGAGGTGAAATAGCGTTGAAAAGAACTGGGAAATAATGAAATCAATCCTCTCTACGTTCGTCATTCCTCTCCTTTATCATATTGTTAGAAGCTATTTTAAATGTTTGTAATAAACTTTACAGTGACTTGTGTTAGAGAACCACCAGAACGCACACTGGATCTTGATGCAATCCAAACAAACACACAGAATAGTACCTTTCTTAAGCAAGTGAAACTACTGCTAATTGCATTCAAACCGAGTTACATAATTTGAAACACTCATATATTCGAGCTGCTGAAGCAATGAGAGGAACATTTGGAGGTCCATCAGTTGCTCCGTCATTTTTTTCCATATTAAGGCCGAGTTCCTGTTCAACGTGCGACCAGAGCTCGAGGAGTACAAGTTGAATAAACAAATCGGATTTGACTTCAAGACACGAGACGACATGGTGCTTCAAGCCTACATCAGCTTACCTCCAGATGTAAGACCCCCATTGAAAGCTTAGCATTGTGCGAGATCACTAAAACAAATTTCAGGCGAAGCTCCGAGCTCCAAAAGACGTTCCAGCAGCTGATCGAGGTTACGCTGAGCTCGGAATGTTGCCGGTAGAACCACAGAAGATGGTTGTGCTTGTGCATGGTGGACCAAAAGCCAGAGACGATTACGGGTATTCTGCCACGAATGCTTGGCTCACCAACAGAGGCTATGCAGTGCTTCAGGTACTACCTAGGCACGGCTTTACAGGGCCTAACTCCACTGCATTGTTAGAATTTGAACCTTCTGTGTTCAGGTGAACTTCCGAGGAAGTGTGGGCTTTGGCAAGCGCTTGACAAATGCAGGTGACGGCGAATGGGGTCGAAAGATGCACTTCGACATTCTCGATTCTGTAGAATTCGCGGTTGCGAAGGGCATAGCGAATAGGTCACAAATTGCCATTATGGGTAAGTGACCACTAACCTGGGTAAGTGAGCGCTCTCTGTGACCGCCCTTTCATGAATACCATCGCAGGTGGCAGCTATGGTGGCTACGAAACCTTGGCCGCTCTTACGTTTACTCCGGATGAGTTCGCCTGTGGAGTTGACATTGTTGGACCATCAAATTTGGTAACATTGCTGCAGGCTGTACCACCTTACTGGAGAGGGTTTTACAAGGATCTCGTGCGAATGATGGGAGCTGATATTGATACGTGAGTTAAGTTTACATTTTCAAAAGCTGTGAGGTGTGGACCGTTGTACCAAAAGAGGTTCTGGTGTTTGCTGGTTGAGCGAATGCTGACTCCGAACAACTGCAACAAATTATGAGCAGGGAGCTTTTGCAGAACAAATTTGGTTAACTATTATAGAAATGAGGCTCGGAAATGGAGCAATATTGGGGAATTTGAGGTCTTTGAAGCATTAGATGCGTGGATAATGCAAATTTTAAGACATAACTGTAGATATATCTCATTTTTAGAGAAGAAGGCCGTCAATCGTTGACCGCTCGCTCACCGCTGTTCTTTGCCGAACGCGTCACCAAACCGCTCATGATTCTGCAAGGAGCCAACGATCCCAGGGTGAAGCAGAAAGAATCTGGTCAGCATCTCAGCCAAAACCATATTCGTTGAACATTGTCAATAGGAAAACATTTACATTCCTTTCCAGACCAATTCGTCGCAGCGCTTCAGAAGAAGTTCATCCCCGTAAGCTATATCCTCTATCCAGATGAAGGTCATGGTTTCAGAAAGGTGATTATTCAGAAATTTCGGCCTTGGCATAGAGATACTTGACAAAAAACATCTTTGACCGTCCCAGCAGCAATGTCGTAGTTACCTCGGAAACGAGTTTACCACCCCGAACTGAAACTTCTCTAGTGACTCTACGCTGGGTGGGGGGGGGGGGGATCCCGGGTAAATTTCGGAGAATATCCGTGTGAATCGTGTACACCACGGATTCCAATCCATTACTACATATATTCTGGTTGAAACTCTTGCAAATTATGCATTTTGAGGAGAACGGGCTGATGTTGCTCATATTTCGGGTAAACCGGGTAAATCTAGCGAGTTCCATATGAATTTCGTGGAAATTTACGTTATTTCCCAACTGTATTCCTCATCGTCAAGGACAATTTATACTAGATGTGTGCGTCAGCCGCGCGTGAGGCGCACTCATACATTCATACAGAAAATACTTCGGAGGATTTCTTATAAAAATTCTCCAACTAGGCAATTTTCCAAATATTTTTATGCACATGGAGCGTCAATCGCCTTTGCTCTCCTTTCATTGGGAGCAGCGGAACATCACTCGTTAACACCGGGTGGCGGTCATGAAGAACGATAGATCGTGACAGCTCCCAGCTGCACCACGCATCCCATGTAAAGATTGCCACGCCCATCTCGCACGATGCGCATGCTAGCTTACCCTGTACCAAGTACCGAAACCTTTATCTGATTCAGAACTAGACTAGATGAGGTTTTTGTGGGGTTTGGGGCAAAGACATAGAAACTTGTAGTGATTCATTGTCACATCTCAATGAAAATTAAGCTTTGAAAATCGGAAATTATGCTTTCGCCTTACTAAAATCTGTTCAAATAGGTCATACCATCTTCAGCAGTGGAAAATAATTAACACACACGCAACTGCCAGCGTTCGCGAATCCCTGTATCAATCTAGGGGCGGGGCTACAATTGCATGGGATATTGACACACGGGTTCATAGCAGCCAACTATTGCCAGCTATCGTTCTTCCTGGCATACACCCTAACGGGTGTTAACGGGGGAAAAAAAGTTAACACCCGTTAGTACCCTTAACCCAAATGTTGACCCTATTGCGGTTTACACGCACAAGTGGGTTAACGAGTGACCTGATCCCAAGGCGAAAGGTACGTCGGGGTCGGAGGTTGGCGCGCGTTCCCTGAACGCGTACGTCTCATTTGCGTCGACATTGCGTCACATGCGCGTTTGAGCCTACCCTTCATTATATATTCGCTCTGTCGCTCCTTGGACGAAGGTGAAGGTAGCATAGGTACATATCAGTGGCGGACGCAGAAAGTGGGCGGGAGGGGGGCGTGGGAAGAAAAGTGGGGTCTCCGCCGTTTTGGGGACCCAGACGGAAAATAAAATTAATAATAATATCAATTATAATAATAAACAATAAATAAAAAATATATTAAAAATAGTAATAAAAATAAACAATTAAAAATAAACTAACACAAGATTTTTATTTGTATTGTAAAGTAATTTCGAAAATTTGGCGACCCATTCTCGGGGGGGGGCGCCCCCCCCCCGCCCTCCCCCTGCGTCCGCCACTGGTACATATGTATTTGCCGTTATGTTATGAGAACACGAGATACCCGAGCTTGAGCACTTCCCGAATTTCTAAAGAAGTTAGAGTGATGCTGTTGTTTCTTGTTGTTCTGCTCTCCCGTTATCCTTCTCTTCCATATGTAAAAAAGACATGTTTCAGGCAAACAATCGGCTTGCTCAATGTGGTTTCATTGAAAAATTCCTGCACTCATGTCTCGGAGGAGAGTACGAGCCATATAAGCACGGACAGTACAACTCGTCAGCTATTGTGAGGCTTTTATAATACATATTATATTAAGTTGTAGGGGAAGTTCTAGCTTTTTTTTTGAAACATTACATTTTATCGACTTTTTAAAAATAGGAAGACACATCAAGAGATGAATAAATAATCATCATGTCCTATCACCCTTCTACACTTTTTGGGACGCCTTTCGATGCTTTCGGCATAGGACTGTTGTGACACTAACTCGAAAAAGTTGTTGAACCACCGATCGAAGCCATCTTCATTATCGGACGTTTTCCCTTCCATGCCGTTAGAGAGCTACAGGGCAAGGTGGTAATCTTTTGGGGCAATTTCATTTGATTTGAACCTGTATACTAGAAGGCCGCAAATGTACTGTTTTAAAAATAAGTCATTCTGGTAGCGATTGCGCAAAAGCTTACACTGAATGATAATAATTAACTAGCATATACCTGATCTCCTTATATATACAAAACACAGGTTGCCGCAAGGCAGCTTGGTGTTAAAAAAACATACATAACAGTAAGGGCCTCTAAATAAAAATCGTCTTTTTGCACTTAATGTACTTTGCATTTCCGTTTTCTAGGTAAAGTCGGACGGATTCCCTCATGAGGAGCAGCCAAGAAAACTATCAACGCCGCTCCCTTTGCCCACGCTGGCTCCACAACTGTTCTACCGGCCGATCAAACCACGATTCGCAGCCCCTCCGCTGCATTATATCCCAACTTCGCAGACAATCCTCGCCGGAGGTCTCCCAATTCAGCATAGGTGATTCGGGTCTAGTCCTTGTGAAAGTATGTGATCAGCATTTTCTTCGTCTTCTTTTAAATGTGATTGTGGGTTGAATGGATATGTGCAATTTATCTGAACGCCTAGCCAAGCTGCAGCTGGTGCTTTGTTCAGAGCGATGTGGTATGCACTACAGTGCAATTATTTATTTTTGGACGGAAGCTTTAACACATTTGTTGTTCTATTGATGCTGTGACTGATAAAGTGCTTTACACAATAATATGTAGGTGAATTTACACGTTCAGAGTGTACAGGGTGACCCAAAAGTTTTTGGTCGTCGCTCAAGCGCTGCGAAAACTCTATATAAGAACCAATGATGGTCAAACTGAGAGAGTGACAGGACCACTGCCACAAAATGCCTTATTCAGATCTCATGAGTCTGATTCTCATTGGTGCAGGAGAAGCAAAAATGTTCCGGAACGGAATTGCTTTTGGATATTAGCGCCTCATCCAAGCTCCCCCCCCCCACCCCCAGATACCATTCTAAGGATGTCGTCAGGTCGAGAGCCGTGACGTTAAACACGGCAGGACAGCCTCTTCTCGAAACATTAGACCGCATGGTCAAAGAGATTAAACGTAGGTTGTGAGGTGGCTGAAGACGAAGTGGGTATTCTGAGCGCGCACCCAGCTTTGAAGTCAGCTCTGAGGTACGAAACGAATATCCTTCCTGATAAAACACTCATCGCACCGATCTAGGATGAAAATGTTGTTAGCGTCTAATCTTCTAGAGCCATCATGACATGAGCACTACTTCGGAACTTCACTCCTGTTCGATACCTTACGCCTATTCACTAAACGATTCGATAAACGCACGAGAATGACGTTCTGTTGGGATCGCAGCTCTTTTTCCAATTTGATTGCCATAGTGGGAACCCTCAGCAATTCTATACGGTTTGTTTCCTGATAAAGACATTTATGTTGTAATTGTTTTTCTTTCTTCAGCAGATCTCCTCACAGGAAAATTCAGAAAACTTTTGTGGGATCTGATGATGACGTGGTAATGTCTATGGGCATCTCCGCTAGGGGATGTTCCCAGCTCTGCCATACGAACAGAGAAAGGAATTTGGGGATTGGATTAGAAGCTATTCTATTGAACGTACAGGGCGACAACAAATTCTTTGGCTAAACTCTGCAAGCCATGGAAACCCCCATAGGTCAGGCAAGGATACCAAGATTTTACATGACTTTACTCATTCTTTGAGCTTTGAAAACAACTGTACTCATTCTTTGAGCTTTGAAAACAACTAGTTAGATTTTGAAGGAACCTCAAGCCTTTCCGATATTTACCTCAAAACAATCAGGAGCCCCATGACCTCGAGTCCGCACCTCCTCAACTTTAGTTCAGTCCCATAATTCTCATAGGTTTAAGCGATAGATCCCACAATTTTATAGGAGCAAGGAATAGGTCTGCGCTATAAACCAACTATGCAGATATATCCAGATCCAGACAAACTGGTATTAAAAAGTATGGGAAATATCGTAGTGTCATAGTCACCAGGGTGTCCTCTCAACCAGTGTCTCATGGATTTTTTCTTGAAATCAGTTGCAAACTTGATTCAAAAGGCAGTTTCAATGCATAGTGTGGTCGAGACTGCAAAAATATGTAACCACGGGTTCTTTTATTGATAGTTTAAGCTCTGACTTCACCTCTATGTCCTTCCCGAAACTGCAAAAGATGAATCCTTGGCAGTTTTTGCTCCATGGAACAACAACAATAAGAAATATTGCTAGCAATAAAACAGCCTTTACTTGAAGTCATTTCTAAGATGTTATTGATATTCACGCGTTTTCTACAGAAATTCTCAGGTAAGAATTAGATACTGAATACTACGGATTGCTTAGAGGCAAAGCTATCGGACAAGGACTATGTAGTACCCTCATCAGACGTAGCGTTCATTTCCAAGGTGGAGAGGTCGGTGCCAATCACGATTGGTTCCAGAGAAGATTGCGCTAGTTCCTCCGTGGTACTCTACCTCTAACTAAACCCCAGTGGGCCACCATGTGGAGCACCCACACTCAAAATTCACTAATTCTGCTGTATTTCAAAATAACGTTCGTGTCAAAAACTAGAGCACAGAGTTTTTATAACTTCCTCCCCTTAACATTTCTAGCCTGCGATTTTTCTTATCCTGTCTTTCTATCCGAGGATGCAGCTGTTTATCCAGTGATGGAGTGGTTTATCCGGTAGTGTTGCAGTTTATCCGAAATAGGCCACGCCCCCAGCGATAAACAGCTCGCCCCCTCTTTCTATGCAACCTGTACTTTAGTGAGGCCAAAGTCATATGTTGAACTGACGAAAAGCAAACATGTGAAAGGATAATTTACACTGAATACGCGACGCAACAAATGGCTACCTTTATTGGAAACAGACAGTTAAGAAAATTTCATTGCATTCGTTGTTGTTCTGAATTAATGGTTAAGTAGTGCTGTACCAGGCTCACATTCACCATTCAGTTCGATTACATTGTGATTCCGGTGGTTTGTAGTGTAATGCTTCCTAAAATAATGAAAAATTCCATCGTTTGAAATACCACTCTTTTAGCCAGACGATTGGAAAAGATATTACGAATAAAAAAGAGAATTCTCTGAAAACGTGCGAAATTCAAAGAGGCACAACACAATGATTCGTCTGTAATCTGTTTTAAAAAAATTGCTGAGTAGCGGATTTAAGACCTCGGCAATCCCAATAGAGTGAATTGTGATGTCTGGCCATGTTTTGAGAGGGCGGCTTTTTTTTGTTGAAAAGGTAGACATTTTCAATGTTAGGTTGCCAATAAGTTCACGCTTTTTTCTCAATTTTGAGATTTTATGCGAAGCAAGGGGGTGGAGGTCATTGGGTTAAGTGGATATGGCTGAGGGTGCCTGGAGCTACACGTACAATATAAGAGCACGCAGCTACTTGCAGTTAAGCTCCACCCACCCGGTTTTTCTGATTGTGGGGTGTATAGAAGAAGCCTGAGCCAACTTTGAGCTGTATTGTCTGCTGTAAAGTGCTCTTGTATAATGCACTAACGTTTTGAGAGTAAAGTAGGTGTCGGAGATGAGTTTTTTGTACAGTTGGATGCTCATTTCTAATGAATGCAACTAGGGCAAAAGTAAGCCACATAATCAGAATATTATCACGAATTTCTTGCAGAGAAAGATGAATACTTTTAAACGGTTATACATTTCTGGTGAAAGAATGGAAACTTGAGGGGAAATAGTCGATTTAAAAAAGCATGAACTTACATAATTGACAACCTAATATACTATAGGTTTTTGTAAAATGAAATTTGAGATTTAATTCTGCCTTGTGGCAAATCTTGGGGTGAAAGATGTGAAGCAGAGGTCTCCTCTTGAAACTCATAATCTACATAGTACACTACCCTGTTTTGAAGAAAAGTCCACCTATCCAGACTACCTTGTTTTGACTTTGGCACGCAGCCGCAATGTTACGAGTTTAATGTAGATTGGTCACCTTCTCCGACTTCAGTAATTTGATCCATTCTCCAACTTCCTCTGCAGTTTTATAAACTACAAATCCAAGTAAGCAAAGTAAGGCAAGGAAAAGTGGTAGGAGAAGAAGTATGGCCCATATACTGTTCATGAATCCTGCAATATCCAGCTATGACTTAAATGTTCCAGGTTTGCGTAGAAGGGTAAATTGAAAGACAATATTGAAACACTGTAACACAAACTACGCGTGCCAGCTAACCTCGCCTTGAAGTACTTAAAAATTCTTTGTCTTGCATGCCTTTTCCTTTCATGTGGTCGATAAATCGATCAACATCAAATCCTTCATTATTGTGTATAATGATAGCCTTTGTCTGTTTGGAGTATGTAAGTTTTTGTAGCGATGAAAGATCCAACGATAGAAGGCCTTCATTGTTCAAAAGCACGATGGCCGGGCCTTAAAAGGATATTGTATTGTACATGGGCTAGAATCTGACGCTCACCCCTACCACCCCCCCCCCCTCCCCCCTTCGTGAATTCAACTAACAATCAAAAACCAAAAAAATTACCGTTTGGGTGAATTCCTTTAACATTCGAAAAGCATTTGACTTTTCCCAAGCCTTTAGTTGCTGCGAAATGCAGTGGACCAGTTATGTTTCTAACATTCCTGAACCCGACGAGCAGATGTTGCTTGTCTGTAATTGTGATTCCACTCATAAAACATAATTTCGGGAAATTCTGTATTTGTTTGAACAGCGACACCACGTAGAACCATCCACCTTCACGTTGAGGGAGGGTTTGTCGTTCTTTTCATAGACAAATATTAAATATTGGGTGACCGATCATGTGCGAAGAGGGCATTCACTCATGCACTCATGATTCTAGTGGTTCTATTCTGGTGAATCAAAAAGATTTGCGAAGGCTCGCTTAGTGAAACGTTTGAGTGTAGCACCTGCTAAAATATTCTTGTTCGAGATCTTGCCGGATTTCGTGGTAGTGAGTGATCTATTAGGTAGGGGAATAGTTCGTGCCTTTTTTTCTCACTTTGTTTTTTTTTCACGGCGATGTGAGTTTCGCGTGATTTGCTATCACTGCCCATTTTCTAGAATTTGTGTGTTGTGCACGAGGAGAACCAGCCATCAGAATTGGGAAATACCTGCACCATCGTGGTCAGTCCATAAGTGATGTACAAAGAGGTTACAAATTTCGATTTTCACCGCGATTTACTGTTCCGCTCCAATTTCGTCACGTTCAGCCAAGCTAATAGCTGACAGTTGTTTCCAGCACAGTTGCAATTGATTTTACCACCGATTGGAATCGAACCACCCTGACCTTTGTTTCTGGCTGTTTTAGAGTCCGCTGCTGTATCCATTCAGCCATCAGTGCTTCAGATCTGTCTCTGTAGGCTGATACCTTCATTCTTTATCACTACACTACTATCACTAACCGACTATTCCGACCGGGTTGGCCGAAATGCTATCATAGTCGATCGGCAGGCCGGAAAAGTATCATGGTCAATCGTACCGGCCGGAAGGTTGTAGTGATCGACCGGCCGGCCGGCCATGAAACAATCCCCGGCCGGACGTAGGCGTGGTAGAGTGGCCGGCCGGTGATGGGCTGCTGCCCGGCCGGTATGCAATGATTGGCTGGACGCCGGCCTACTGGTCGGGGGGCCTGCCGCATCAAGTGTCTGAGTTCATAATAAAATGATGTATCTTTCAGGAAATACATATTTTGTTTCGCAATAGCTTGTTGAAATAAAAGCCAGAGTTGGTATAAACTGTTTCATTCGACAGATTCAAACGTATGTACGGTGTGTCTGTTGTGTTGTGTAGTTCTGTGTGGTGATATGGAGCCTAGAACGAGTCATCAGGCCCAACAAATGGGCAAACCAGAGATGTTCTCAAAAGTGTTCTCTTCCATTGTATGACAAATTCTACGAGGGGGGCCACGACATGTGGTGAAGTTTTCGACGTCTACATATTATGCTGTTCGGGTTGCGTTTCTGCCGCATATTTATCAGAAACAACATATGGTTTTCTGGCAAGACATACTTGTCCAGTCGGATTCCAAGAAGTAGAGACCTCCATTGATTTTCGTACAGCCTCTACCATTTATACGGGAGGTTAGATAATTTACTGTAACAATTCCACCTTCACATTCACCAGTACCTGCAATTTTGGACAATAATTACATACTAGGAATATTTTTCTCTAATTTGCCTCGTAGTAGCTCAGAAATATTTTGAAACAAAAATTATTTCTGCGTTTAATACATACAGTGCGCGTCAAAACTTTACGCCCACCCTAAAAATTCGTAGTTTCTGGCGAGGATCAAGCCTCGCATAGTGGTGTTCACTATCGTTTTCAGCGTGCTTGAGAACCATGGAAACTGCCACCAATTCTTTTTTAGGTGGTTCTGTAATTTTTTATTCGTTTTTGAAGGGAAAATGTGGTGGCTCAAAAATTTACGCCCACCCTTGAAAATGACGGTTACCGAGGATAGGGATTATAAACAAGGTGGGAAATGATACGGACTGATGTAGTAGCGCTCGAGGAGATCTTAGGAAACTTTATGGAGCATTCAAAGTCAATGCCAAAGGTTTTTTGCCTGTCGCTGTTTGAGCAAACTCTCTCCCTCCACGTGTGAACAAAACCAAATTTTTCAAAGCCCTTGGTTGGTACTAGACACTTAGCTAATATTTCCATGAATAATCTTAATTTGTATAGATGGAAAAGGAAACATTAGAACACATTTCAAGGTCGACACAACGGCCTTATCATCCGACTGGTCCACCTCCTCCACAGTGTCGGCCGAGAGAGGTGCCCCAAGTCGTGATCCTGGCGGAGCTTTGGAGGCTGTTCTGGACGAAATATGATAGCAAATGCTTTTATAGTGCACTGCTATAAATTGCTGAGTCCATCAGAATCCAATCTGTGCAGTTTCGAACTTAGGAGCATGTCCTGAACATCTAAATTCAACAGCCGAAGTTGAAGAAACCTCCCATTTCCTTCATAAATCCCTACATTAATGCAGGATTTGGACAGAAAAATCGTGGCCTGACTTCTGTTTCTATCAACGATTAGAGCATTCAAATTTACGAGTGATACCTTGCATGTTAATAAACACTACAAAAAATGCCGCCCAAGCCTACATGCTGTTCATGTTGTGCCTAGCAAAATCATTCGACCCCAAGGGTGGTGTGGTGTCTGCCAGAGAACAGGCATTGTCTTCTTTCTTCAAATGCGCTAAAATGCTGATATGCGAAAAGTCTGGTCAATTTGAAAACAGATAGTGGGAATTTAGTGCTGATTTCCTCGCTCGACACTGTGAAGGAGAAGGACCAGACGGTTGATATGGCAGTCGTGTCGACCTTGAAATGCGTTCTAGTGTTTGCTTTTTCATCTATACGTATTTAGATTATTCATGGAAATTTCGGCTAAGTATCTGCGACCACCCGAAGTCTTCGAAAAAATTTGTTTTCTTCACACTTGTTCGGGGGAGAGTTTGCTCAGGCAGTGACAGGTGAAATATCCTTGGCATTGATTTCGAGTGCTCCATAGGGTTTCCTAAGACCTTCTCGTGCGCTACTACATCAGTCCGTATCATTTGCCTGCTTGTTTGCAATCCGTCACCTCCGTAATCTACATTTTCAAGGGTGGACGAAAAGTTTTGAACCACCACATTTTCCCTTCAGAAACGAATAAAAATTACAGGACCACCTAGAAAAGACTTGGTGAAAGTTTCCGGGGTTTTCAAGCAAGCTGAAAACGATAGTAAACGCCATTACTCGAGAAATCTCGATTCTCGCCCGAAACCTGGGCGTAAAGTTTTGACGCGCACTGTATACGATATGAACTATGTACCAGTATTCGGCTCATTCTAGAGTCATAGGAACAAGACGTATTTGACGATTCTACGTCAAGTTTATTTATAGACACATCCACTACTACTGAAAGAAAAAGGTTATCCGCTCACCTGCATATGCATTAGGGTACAATCTTAGAGCAAGTAATATGATCAACCTCATGGCATGGTGAATAAAACACGAATGAAACACTTGTGGGAAAGTATTTTCGATGTAATAAATGATCCTCGGAGTTCACTTTATTGACATTGTTCGTTTTCTAAGAATCACCGCTTTCTTTTTATTTATCATGCGGAGAAAAGCGGTGTAGCAGTAGCGGGGCAAGAGAAATCCTGAGACTTTTCCGGGGATGAAGCCACGATGGCCATATGGGTAACTCAAACGCAGAGATTACAAGCACGAGAGGATGACGATGAGATAACCAACGAGAAACAGTATGATGTGAAATCCAGTTGACATCGTCTCAATTATCGCTTTCAGTTATGTTGCCGGTTCAATACGCGCCCATCTTCAGCCGTCAGGATATTCCTCGATGAGTATAGGGCAATTTATATTAGTCAGACGCACGCATCCATTTGTGGAGGATTTTCCATGAAGACTGGACAACGCGACATGTACAGGGTGCGTGAAAAATATTGACCGCTTGAAATGGCTCGTAAAAACCTCAGTATTTCGTATATATGTGACGAGCTTCTTCACAGCATACAGAAAACAGTATGGCGAACAATATGAGACTATGCCCGTCTAATTTTATCTTCACTCTTGAGAGTAGCTCTGGGGAAAACACAAGGAAAGACGTAAGTGATGCGCCGTAGGGACCGTCGTGGTTCATCCTTTGTTTCTCCTGAACGATCCACACGCGAGTCCGTGCTGCGGTCCGGTGTAGCACATGCATGCTCCTTCACAGTGCACACGTGGTACGCTCCAACGACTCGAAACTGGAGGAGTAAGGTGAGAAGCAACTTGGAACTGAATGGCTCAAGAATGGTTTCTAGTGCAAAACTCCTTCGCTGTCTTTACGTTGTGAGCTAGAGAAAAATCTTCACAGAAAACGAACGGCCCACTTGCAGACCTATAATTGATCCTACGGGCAGTGCACTTCCGGTGAGTACCATTTTTGGGCTGCATGCTGATTTTGACGCTAGAACCACAGATAATGATGGTAACCTATTCTGCGCCGTTAACAAATACGGAAACAAAGTCTAGTCATCGCACAGACAGGAGTAGCTGATACTTTTCATTAGTGGATTTGTGGGTGGCTTAGCATATGCTGTTTCTTAGCACTGTTCCATTCCACGAAAGCTTCTCAGAAAAAACTCTGGATCAAGTCGAGGAGACTACCTGCAACGACGTAGTCAAGCCTCCCTTCTTGTCTATCGACAACTGGCAAAAATCGAGATAAAACGGATTGCATAAATGTATGTCTTGGTTTTAGATTGTTGTTGAAATTCTAGGCAACAGAGCAGTCTACCAATTTCGATTTTCTATCTAATTCATGTGTCACAAAAGAAGGTCAATACTTTTCACACACCCTGTCAATCCTCAATGAAAACAAAACGCGGCTGCCACAAGGCGGCAAATGAGTGCATCTGAACTGCGTCAGCGATGCGACTGGCCCTATCCTTCATCATACAGAGTCACGCTCCTCAAAACGCACGCACCCAGTATAAGTTGCCTTATAGCGCCTAGTGTTGCTGTCTCCTCGCCGACATCACACGTGATACATATACATTGCGCACCACAATCGTTTTAATTGGGCCGCTCCATATCGACGCCCATCAAGAAAAAGGCGGTCACGCTACCGCGATGTTAGGTAGCCGCTATACTCCTCGAGGAGTATAGCACCTTGCGTCGCCGTCGCCGGCGACGGCGGCCGCCAATGTTGGCACCCTTCACAATCGATGCGCACCGGCGCCGCAGTCGCCAACATTGGCGGCCGCTGATCGTCAATGTTGGCGCCCAATCGATACGCACCGACGTCACAGTCGCCAACATTGGCGCCCGCCGATGTTGGCGATCGCCAGTCGCCGGCGACGGCGGCCGCCGCCGCCGCTCCGCCCACAATCGATGCGTATCCGCCTCACAGTCGCCGGCGACGGCGACGCAAGGTGCTACAGTCCTCGAGGACTATAGCGGCAGTGTTAGGGGCTATACTCGTGGAGGAGTATACTGGCAGCCTTCGGAAAATGCAGATGAACATCGACTCTCAGCAATCCTAGGCGGTGCAACGTGGCAATCGATACGTATCGTTTTCACTATGACAAGCTTTTACACCTCTCACTAAGTTTTATACATTTTCATGTGACGAATTCTAAGGTCGCCACAGCAATGTTGTGAAGGTGTTCAAGTTTGACAGTATAACTGTCCAGCTCATGCCGGGTTCCGGAAATGGTTGGAAAGTGCTCGGAAATAATCACGAAGAACAACATGGTCTTTGTCATTGAGAATAGCGAGTTGACTCAAACGTCATTCGTCCGTCATGAGATTGATACAAAGACACTAAGGCGATCCGACAGAAAACACTACCGGTGTCTATTGGGACTCGCGCAGAATTGAGGGAAACATTAAGCAACCTATTACAGCTTGGTCTTGTAGAGCATTACACATCGGAATGGGCTTCGCCGGTAGTTTTAGTTTGAAAGAAGAACGAGACAATTTATCTATGGATAGACTACCGGCAGTTGAATAAGAATACCAAACACGATGCATACCGCTTGCCAGAAATTGACGCAAAGCCTACAGGGCAATAAATTCTTAAAGTACTTTGGACATGACCTCCAACCATTGGCACATTCCTTTTTCGGACACGCTCAAGGAAAATCTGCGTTCTTTCACCATCTTGGAAGGTCTGTTTCAATCCAAAGTTCTTCCTTTTAGGCTGACTACATCCCGGGCGGTGCTCCAGCGACTAATGCATGCAGTGCTATATGATTTGGAAGATAAGGAGGCGTTCGCCTACATCGACGATATCCTTATCGCAGCTGAAACGGAGGCTCAGTTCACATGCTCAATTACGCTGTCGTGGTCAACCATTCCCAGCGATGAAAGGAGGACCGAGTTTCCAATTGGACTCTTGTCACGTGTCGGGAACATTTAACGCGTGCGACCTGATCGCTGCGATACTTCCACCGGCTTGTTCATTGCCGATAAAAACTGTAATCGATACTGCTAGTGTTTTCGCCATTTGGTCGCGATCCCGCAAAAGTGCGAAAGATAATGAACCTTGATGTCAGAATAATGGACCCGCTTTCATTGGGATACGCCTACGCCGTGTTTTAAACTCGATGTGCTCACGTCAGTAATATGGCGAGAGCCGTGGAACACGCGACTCTCACGCGACATGGAAATCTACATAGTGGATGGCCCAATTTTCCCAATCGCGTCTTCGAAATGGGATAGCTAATGGGGAGGGGGAGGGGTGGGAAAGTTAACTGGAAAAATATAGAAGCAGAGTCAGTCTACGAAGATCTCCGCAATCCCATCTTGGTAGTCGTTCCCATGGTGCTGCTTCGAATGCCATGGATGGCAGGTGGTGCGCGGACACGTGCTACCCGGACTTCTGCTCGATTCGGATTCATTGTTCACGAATGATCTCGGAGCGGTTATCCTTGCAATACCTCCTGAGGAGCCCCATAAGGTCACTTTTCGGCTCGCGTTAATAGCTGCTATTGATCTATGGGTTTCATGCAACACGCACGTATATCTGGGAAATAGACCTTGCTCCGCTAATCTGTCTAGTTAGCTTGGAACATTTGACGCTAAAAACGCGTTGCTACGTCCACACCTACGTAAGCAGTAAGCCTGAACACGCAGAGCTGATCGTCCATCTCCTGCAGCAGCCCAGTAGTACCTATGATACGCGCGCTGCTTGAACGGCTCTAGGTGTAAGTAAATATGAGTATTCAGAATAATTCTGTCTCTGAGCTTCATGATGTAATTCCTCTTTCGTTGAAGTCGCGAAGCTCGTGAATATCTTTATGCGTTAGCTTTCGGCGGTTAACGCCTTCGTCAGACCTTAATCTTGCAAATAAGTTGCTACTTTATCATAATCAAACAAACACTTACAGTAACAACATCAGATACGGAGGTAGTAACTTAGTCTTTCGACTTCGAGGCCAATTGGTAGTTGTTTACCTACATTTCAATGACTTAGTCTCAACACAATTTAACCCGTCAAGCAAATGATAACCTCACCCGATGTTATTCAGAGAATGAGATTACAACAGAATGACCTGACAGATTGAGTTGGCTTCTAGTGCAATTGCTTTCACCTTTGCTTCATTATGTTGGAGCACATATAGTGAATGTAGAGCAGGGATGTGCGGAAGTAAAATTTAAAATCCCGCAAAACGTAAAACGGAAAACGGAAGGCTAAAAAGGGCGGAAAACGGAAAACGTAAAACGGAACACGGAAAATTTTACCCAAGCATAGGTTTGTAACCAAAAGACATCTTCAACATTGGGTTCTCCTGGGATCTTCTTCATGAGCATGAGTGGTGACTCTTCCAAGTTATTAAGTAACTTCAAGTCTACTGATGGTGCCTACTTCAAACGCCTAGAATATAGATAGATCGCAGAGTATTTATCCTTCATCGAGTTACAAGAGATTATCAGAGTTATATAATCAATTGAATGTTTGAGTAGACGAGAAGGTGTAAAATGTGAAAAGTGCGACTTCTTTCCTTTATTTTGGAGCAGACCTATTCTGCAAAAATTCAGACAAGGAAGCAACAACGGTAGCTAATGTGTTTGGAATCTGAGGAGGATCCGGTTATTCACAAAGGATCCCGTTAGAGCCAGTTAGCGATGGAGGAACGAGGAGGAGAACAGTATGTGGGGAACGCGTAACACAAAAAGCTCAAACGCTGCACAAACCATCACGCGCCAGCGGCGCCAGTGTGGAGCTGAGGATCATCGCTTGATTGAAACAGTGACAAGTATAAAGTAGCCTTATGCTTTTGTCGGGTTGAAAGAAAGCCTACATCATGCGTTGCTTCGCAAGAATGTTTGATGCTCTTACCATGACACGTCACAGTCTCATGGAAATTTTATATCAGTTCACCCCACATCTCTGTGGAACGTTTTTTTTTTGGAAAACTTGAGGAGAGCAGGGCACTTGTATGGCATATTTGGAGCAATGATAAAGGCCAAAGAAGTCACACAAAATAGTTCGAATTTCATGACTATGTAACGTTTGTACGTCAATATTGGCGCCATTTTCGTGAACTCATGTACATTGCGCATCGAAACACGTGAATCCTGTTCAGGATAGGGATATATGCACGCAGAAAATAACGATCCCTCTTCTTCCATAATTTTCCGGGATTCTCCGTTTTCCGGGCCAAAAACCCGTAAAACGTAAAACGGAGGGCCAAAAATGGGCGGAAAACACGGAAAACGGAAAATTCCGCACACCCCTGATGTAGAGGCATTTTCGTCTTCGCTATGTGAATGTCAAGTGCTGTCCACAGCAGCTTACGCCAGCTTTGACGTGGTGTCGCTGTACCCCAATGTCGATAACGGGAGCGCAGCTGTTTCTTCCCTTTTCCAGCAACACAGAAGCCTAATACCTAATATGGGTTTTAGTGCAGATAACGTCACGAATATGATCAATGCTGTGCTATCCTGTAATGTCTTTCGGTTTGAAAACAAATTTTTCGAGCAAAGATGAGGCTTATCAATGGGAAGCCGTATCACTCCATTGTTGGCCATCATATTTTTGGATGGAATTAAGAGAATGTCACCTACTTCCGGAATTCTGCTATGCAAACGATATATTGATAACCATGAGGTAACCATGAGTGCTGCCAACTGTGAATAAGTAATAACTATTGCCAATTACTGTGAGTGGATCTCGGTAGACGCAACGCAGTTGTTTTACAACTTCCTGCTGGCTCAGTTATAGCCAGCCCATGGTTAGAATAAAGCCACTGAAATTAGCAGCGTTCCGCGTACATAAAAGAAGTGAGCAAGGGGAGCCGACAACCTCCGGAAGCGATAATGTGATTGAACAAACACAGATACCCGGCAACCGGAAGCACAGAAAGCGTGGAGCAACGCAACATAGTGATAAACAGGGAGCGATGGCGCAGCATCTACAAGATGTAACACTCTAAATTCAGAACAAATATGGAGTGGAATCACATTTATTAGGTTGAGGAATTATAAATGTCCGCTGCATTCGTTTTCCTTTCCTCCTCTATTTTCCACGGTGTCACTATTTTTGGCAGGGCATGTGTATTCATGTGAAAGAGTGCTCCATGGCGCTTCAGAAAATATATGATTTGTTTGGTATTCTCCAATTTTCTACTTTGTAACAATTATTTTTAATTGGTAGGGCACCTACTCAAGGCGGACATAGTAAGGGCGCGAGCCACCATCTGCCGAATCTTTCTCTGCCGTTTAAAGAGTCGCCAGTCTTTGAAGCTGTTATAGTGTCATATAATAGAAGAGTTAAATGTAGGAATGGCAAAAATGCCTTGAACATGCAGACAAAAAACCATTCCTGCTCAGCGACACACAGCGGCCTATTCCGACACGTAAACCCGACAGTCACGAATAGAAGGTGACACTGCGATTGAGGTAAGATATTAAAGGAACGCCTCATTCAAGGAGTGTGATTAGTAGTCAGTTTAGTGCTGATCCCTCTGCGCAATATTAGGACTGCCTTGACCAAGAACTCCATCGTTATGGTATCAGAACAGCGGCTACAAAACTTGTCCACGACATGGTCAGAACGACACATCGTGAAAATGACCTAGAAGGGAACCAAAAAATGAGGATGGGATGTCCTACCTTACCCGCCTCCTAGTCCAGGATTGGCACTATCAGACTGGCACCTGTTCATGCCGATGCACCATTCACTGAAGGAGAAGAATTTTGAAAACTGCGGTGGAGCTAAAATTTGGGTGGGTCGCTACGCCGTCTCATAGCGCTTTGATTTTGTTAGTGAGGGCAGTCGTTCATTTCGTGGAGGAAGTAGAGGAGTCGGGTAACAATTTGGAGAATACCCCTTGGATTGAGCTCTTGTAAGATTGTCGTGGTAGTGTTTTTAATTTGAGGGTCAAACTGACATTTATAATTCCTCAACCTAATATTACCCACCCTTAGCATGTTGGATCGGAAAAACGCGTGTGGATCAGGAGTACGTAAAATGTAATGTAAATGATCTACGAAATCGTCGATATTGCGCGCGAACCTGGTTGAAATGCACCACTGCACCATGTTGCTCTGATTTTTGGATCTCGCCGACGTCTCCGACTACCGTCAACGACCAATCTATCCAACTCTCATACCCCTACGGTTCCACCACTCGTCTTCTACAGGATCATCAATTGAGCTTGAATCTCATTTCATCTTATTATTATTCTATTATGTATGTGAAAAAGTTGCCGCCCTCTAGCGATGAGTGGTTATATCGTTAGCTATCCTTGCAAGTACTCTGTAAATCCTACTTCATTTTGTTGCTTTGACATCTGTCAATAATATTTAGTACATATTTGTTTCGATTTATTTCAACATCATTGTGTTTTATGGCGATAATCATGCCGATATTTGAGCCAAGTGAGCGTCATTTGCGCGAAGCACTTCTTTTCTGCTTCAATTTGAAGAAAACTGCTGAATCTTGCCGAATGCTCATGGAAGTTTATGGGGACCATGCTCCATCAGAAACAGCATGCAAAGAATGGTTCCGACGCTTTAGTAGTGGTGATTTCGATGTTGGAGACAAGCAACGCAGTGGAAGGCCAAAAGTTTTTGAAGACAAAGAACTTCAATCATTAATTGATGAAGATCCATGCCAAACACAAGAATAGATTGCCATCTCTCTGAATGTTGATAGATCCAACATTTCCAAGCGTCCCAAAGCCATGGGAAAGGTTTATAAGGAATGCAGATGGGTACCATACGTCTTGACAGAACGCGACGTGGAAAGAAGAAAAACCATTTGTGAAATGTTGCTTGACAAACAAAAAGGAAGGGATTTCTTCATCGTATCGTTACTGGAGACGAAAAGTGGATCTATTTCGATAATCCGAAGCGCCGAAAAGCCATTTGCGACCGTGGCCAACCATCATAATCGACGCCAAAGCGCAATATCCATGGGAAGAAGGCAATGCTGTGTGTCTGGTGGGACCAGAAGGGAGTCATCTATCATGAGCTGCTCAAACCAGGCCAGACGATCAGGGGCGATCTCTATAAAGAGCAAGTGATTCGTTTGAGCAGAACATTGCACCAGAAACGGCCGGAACACGAGACAAGGCAGCACAAAGTCATTTTGCTGCATGACAATGCTCGTCCACATGTTACAAAAGCAGTGAAGGAGACGCTTGAAGCACTTCGCTGGGATGTGCTATCACATGCGGCTTATTCACCAGACTGTGCTCCGTCAGACTACTATTTGTTTCGGTCGATGGCCCACGGGATTTCCGAGCAGCACTTCCAGTCTTTCGGAGACGTCGAAAAATGGGTGAGGAAATGGATCGAGTCGAAGGACGAGGCCTTCCACCGCTGCGGCATCCGTCTCCTCCCAGAAAGATGGGCAAAGGTTATAGCTAACGATGGCCAGTACTTCACTCAATTTCGCTTAAAAAAGGGCGGAACACTCAATTTCGCTTAAAAAAGGGCGGAAACTTTTTCGCATACCTAATTTTGTCAAACCATCATTTTCTCAAGAGAATTTCCTCGCTATGCTTCCAGAATTATACAGATTCTCCTCACCTCTTCTAATTCTTGTTTCTGCTAACTGCGTTCGTTTTTCACTAGAATTCTACTGTATTGTAGCTGTTTGAACATTGTTAGATCTACTTCCTGAAGAAATTCCAATTTTCTCTCATTTCTTCCTTGTTAGGGAATTTTGTGATGTTTGGATCTTCAAGTGACTTCCTTGTAAAGTGGTACTAATTTTCCAATCCAATGGTTACTTGTTTTGTTACGATGCAGGTAGGCTGTAGTTCAGAAGAAATGTATGATTTTGCGAGGATCCGTGGGCGAAGAGACGGCCTTATCGATTTTTTGCCATGCCGTCATCCCATGGCTCGCTCAACTTGACCACTTCTGTTGGATTTAACCAGATCACGAGCATTAAAAAACAGTATTTTTAAGATTAGAAGAAAGTTTAGCCTTTGTGGAAGTGTTGAGCTTTCCGATACCCCCGAAACATGCTAAGATCCCATTATCAAACATTTTCGTAGGTACTGTCTCCAAGTTTTTATTCTTTATTTTCTACATTAGTCTAGGATAGACTGAGTTGTTGTCTGCTCTTCAATCACTGTTTTTTGCGCCACTCTACTCATATGACTGTTTCTACAAATTCAACCTGCTTCTATGATAGGAGAAGGCCCGCAAAACGTATGTACGCTCGATATTTCCATCACTTGTTCTTTCTTTCATTCATTTTGGTGTGAAACGCATGAACTGTGTACGAATAAAACGGAAAAATCAATAAGATGCGAAATACAATGAATTTCTCTCTAAGTTCGTTTCATTTTCATTCTCAGTATTAGGTATATTAGGTACATTAGATGCTGTGCACACATAAATGCACTAGTATTCAACTTAGGAAAGCTTTACTTCCTTATATACGAGAACTCTCTATAAATATTTCCTATTGTCACGTGAAAGATGTTGTTCTCAGTGGCAGTGGCGTTTTCACAGTGATTGCTTATAAGAACAAAACCAAAATTTTATTTTTGCTTTGTATGCTACTATTGTAGTACAAGAGAGAAGTTACAGTACAAGACAAAGGGAAGTTTGACTCGTGCAAATTGGAGTACGAAGAAGTTTGATTCGTAGGGATGTATTCACATGTACGCGGAAGCAGAGTTGTTCACGATGAGTTCGATCTGAGAGCACGGTAAGCTAGAGGACCTTTTTCGCGAATCTCAAAGATCAACGTAGAATTTTTGCTCTTTAGCTTAAATTAACTTGGAAGTAAATAGACTTTAAGAGTCGGAAGTTTGGGCTAAAAACCAAAACCAAACACGAGGATTGTTACTTCTTAACCAGCACTTTATGAAAATTATATTCAAATATCTTCGTGTTGTATATAAGACCTTCAAACCGGATTTGAGTCTGTGCGCTTAAATGTAGCACGCACTAAAATCTTCGCGTCTGAGATGTAGCCGGATTTCCGGGTTTTGAATGACCTTGAACTAATATTCAACAGTGAAATAGCGCCAAACACAGGAAAAATCCCCCAAATCGGGGTGCTGTTTTCCATGCCCTTTATCGCGTTCCCCTTGACACTTATGACTCCCACCAAGAGGAAGTCACATGCGATTCCAAGCGTAATCCGGAACGTCGTCGTGACGGGAACACATCCGAGGCAGCTGTGTTCGTGATTGTGATCAAAGTTTCTTACCGTAGCAACTCTGATCGCTGAAGTTTTCTGTAGGCATTGAGTGCGAAAGCTAATTGGAAATGGAAATATCTGATAAAATTTCGAACAAATTCAGAAGGAACTGAGTGCTTCCTTTCTTTTATATTTCGTATAGTTTTTGTGGTATCGAGACCTCCAAACTTTGCATAAAAGTCTGGGGGTGAAGACATGAGCGTCAACACTGGCGAATAGTCAGCCGACTTCCGTGGTCATCTCAGTTGAGATTATAACATGAGTGCTGGGATGTAGGTGTATTATTAACAAAATCTCAAAATCCCTTCCCCAGTAAACTGGGCATTCCCTTACACGGGGTAATCCTGTGAATACCTTTTGCTATCTGCATCTCCATCCGTCCTAAGGTTTTCTCATCAAATCCCTACATCGTCTGCGCTGGGCTTTATAGATGCGATATATCCCACAGCCAAACTAATCCTTCCTTTACTATCCAATTCCAAGAAAACATCCTTCTACTTCCACATGGCTCTAATTCGTCACTCAAAAAAACTAGTCATGTGGTGTGGTAGCATTTGGTGACAAACTAGCAAAATTTTGCAAGAAAAAATTCGACAAAAAAAAATTCAGCAGAAAAAAAAAACACAAAAAATTTTACGAGATGAGAATTGAGCGCGATTTCCGCTACGTGTCAGGAGTAGCAATAATGATACACCGATGACGATCATTTTGATGAAATACTTATATACTGTAGTATATTCGCTCACAAGGAGAACTTTTGCGAATATTCTCTGCTATGTCCAACTGCTTTTTGGTTCTTTCCATGACATTTTTGCAATTTGTAATCTCATATGCACTTTCTAGTATACTACTTGCTTTGATGACTTTTAGGGCTTTTATATCAGAAGTTCATTGAGGAAGCATGAATTTAAAAGAATACGTTTTGCTATGCTTAAATGGCAAAATTCAAAGGTTAAAATGAAAACATTTTTTTGTACTTGAACGTACGCAAGGCGTCACATTACCGTAGTCGTCAATGTCTGGTACGAAAAACTCGTGGATAATCCGTAGAATGTGATGGCAACAGTCAAACATAGCAACCATCAATAGCTTACGAGATCTATTGATAGTTGCCATGTTCGACTTACCCTTGAGCTGAGGATGCTGTTCTCAGAACCCCAAAAACAAGTTTCTGATCGCATCAGAAACTTGCTTTTTCAAAAGCTTGTTGACAAGTTGTTTTCACTCTTCCTTGTCGACAAGTTGTTCGCCCGAAAAGCTTGTCGACAACTTGTTTTCAACAACGAAGCAGTGAAAACAAGTTGTCGACAAGCTTTTCGGGCGAACAACTTGTCGGCAAGGAAGTGTGAAAACAACTTGTCAACAAGCTTTTGAGGAAGCAAGTTTCAGATGCGATCAGAAACTTGTTTTTGGGGTTCTGAGTTGTTTGTCTGGTGTACTCTTGAACTTTTTCGTTTTCTCATGTTTCATTTTTCGTCTGTCTTGGAAAACCTATCTTGGATCAGAATGGAGTCTTTGAATGGTTCTAGTCCCCATATGATGAAGAGGCGTTCCTGTTTGCGGTTCTTTCTGGAAGTACAGGCGTTCATCTGGAATGCTTTTGGAGTTCCGCATGCAAGCATTTTCAGGCTTTGTTTTTGTTGCTGAGTTTACGACACATTCAGTCATATGAACCTCCTAGGAGTAATGCACTTTCATATTGGGATAAAGCAGCCAGTCTTCCTTGAGCTTTTCGTGTGCGAATTTTACTTGTCCTATTGTGAACCATACGGACAAAACAATTGTCCATATTGTCTATATAGCGACAATAGAGCAGTGGTCGAGCAGTGGCCGAAAATCGAAAAAGGACTTCAATTTTAGACATGGATGAAGTGTCTAGGACATACGCCGTTCGTTGTTCCGTCGCCTTTCTTCTGACTCAGGTGTAAAGCTCATCGGACTATCCTGACACATATCTTCTGAGGCATTTCTTATGCAAGGTCATGTTCTCTTAAGCAGAGTAACCAGGCGTATCTATGACTCTGTGAACTAGGATCCTTGAAGGATTTCTCATATGAGGGAAATCACCGGATTGACGTATACATCGGTGATGGGTATCACATCACTCAAATTTTTTTAATTAAAAGAAAAATTTCCAACGGGGATAGATCTCATGCATTAAATGGGTTCAGAACGTAGAACATCTTGAGTTAAAATGCTTTTCTTCGACTGTCGGTGGAACGTCATGTTATGAGGTAATGGCTGCGCCTTTTGGATCCTTCAGAGCATTTCTAACGTTTCTATCTGAACGGGCCTTCTATGTCCATTCAAGTAAGTTTCGTGCTTTCTGCTTGGAATTTGTCCATTTCTCCTTCACTCCGCCTTATTTGATTAGGCGTATATAGCCATTCTAAAGCACTTCAATTGCTCTACGAGTCCACGGACATTGACAAGCAGACTCCGTCGATCAACTTTGGGCAATTTGCTGGAATGAGGAGTGCGTGAGCTTTGAGCTGAATAAAGGGAACTTCTACATGACTAATCTAAGCGTTGTAAGTAGGGCAACCCAACAGGAAATATCCGATCGAAACACCAAGCAGAGTCGCCCTACTCCACAACAACGCACATTCAAATATGTATAAGTGAAACTAACCTTTCAAAATTCGAAAGTTAGAATTAGAAGCTCTGTAAACACTTTGGGAAATAACGAAAAAAGGAGGAAAGGCAAACCAAATTGAGAGAGCAGCGGGCACATTTTTAACAGTCTCACACATACGTATGTCACAACAGAGAGACAAACTACCCATGATCCATGCTTATAAAATTTTCAGTCACCAGGTGGCTCATTATCGTGGATGGGTCCCTAGAAGCCTTGGAATTCCCAGCCGTCAGCGACTCATATTATCAAGGCATTTGTGAGATAGTAGAGGGACTTGTCTGGGAACATATTCTTGGAAAACATCGTTGTTGCGACGACAGCTGAAATCTATAATTCGAGAACTACTCCATGGGAAGGGAATCAGAACGCTCACTCGAAAATGCTTTTGAACGAGCACAGATCGGTGTCGCCCAATGTGGAACTATTACTCTACACAAAAGGATTCTCCATAATTCCACGTCCGATCCGTGGGATAGCGAATTGCTTGGAAGTGTCCGATTAACCCTGTATTTCACTTGGAGTTTGCGTAACCATTTATTTGTATCCGCGAGTACTATGCTCTCGCGTTTCATACATCTCCGCCTCCTCTTCATTTTTTCTAGTCAGGCCAAAAATGCTTTGTGGGCACAGCTACAAAACTCATGCGCGAAAAAAGTTGAGACTCCGCAATTCCACGTCCGATCCGTGGGATAGCGGATTGCTCGGAAGTTTCCGATTAACCCTGTATTTCACTCGAAGTTTACGTAACCATTTATTTGTATCCGCGAGTACTATGCTCTCGCGTTTCATACATCTCCGCCTCCTCTTCATTCTTTCTAGTCAGGCCACAAATGCTTTGTGGACACAACTACAAAACTCATGCGCGAAAAAGTTGAGACTCTGCTGTTATAGCATTGATCTCTCACGGCTCTACGAAAACATATAACAATTCTAAATTCCATTCTAATGAATCCCGAAAGTTACGTCGGATTTTCATATAGCTAGTTTGGTGCAAAACAAATGGCGCGCTTTTTCCAAAACCGCGTAATTTTCTTCAGACATGGAATGACATCCAGACATGGTTAGACTTTTATGTATGAAAGCATGCTCTTTTGTGTACGTATAAGAGATGTCGGGTAGAGTTAAGAGACACGAAACAATTGAAATTTTTCAAAAATCTCACCTCCAATTTTTTCACTCTCAAGGATTTTTCTGCATTACCGCCAGCAACTGAGCCCAAAACACCTTTCTCGTATTAGATGACCACATACTAGCAGTGGCTGACGCAGAAAGTGGGTGGGAGGGGGGGCATGGGAAAAAAAGTGGGGTGTCCGCCGTTTTGGGGACCCAGCCAGAAAATAAAATTAATAAAAATATTAATTAAAGTGACAAATAATAAATAAAAATAATATTAGAAATAATATTAAAAATAAACAAGTAAAAATAAACTAATACAAGATTTTTATATGTATTGTAAAGTGATTTCAAAAAATTGCCGACCCATTCTCGGAGGGGGGCGCCCCCCTCCCTGCGTCCGCCATTGCCTACTAGATATGTGAGCTCTAATGCAACGTCTATTGGCTGTAGGTGAAATGTGAATAAGTATGTAAATATTGAAACATTTTTCTTGTTATTTCTGAGATTCTAGGAGGATGATCCTTGTGAAGCTGCTTATTAGAAAGAGCACATTCAAAAGCCCCTATTGCTGTTATTTATTCCAAAAAGTCGTGAGTGGTCTGCTGGAAAAGCGCTCGAGATGCTAAAAAGCGCATTTTCTGCACTCCAATGTTTGGCCAAAATTTGCCTTCTTTCTGTTCTATTTTCATCTCGTGCATGGAGCTTATACGTACTTGGTTACTTAGTTGATCCGCGCTTTAAACACGACTTCTATCTTGTTGCGGATCGTGGCATCCTCTCCAATGGATTCTGTTTTGAGTTCTTGCGGAACAGTTGACTAGGCTCCTCATTCTGTCATCAACGATGTTATATCGAATCGAAAGAGAGTCACTTCACCTGGCTAGAGGTTCTTCTCATGGGTACCAGTCAATGACTGGTTCACTCCATCGCCCATCGCTCGTTCTCGTCGCATGCTCGGCCCAACGGTGCTTTGGTTGATTAGCGTATTTGAGAACATCCATGACTTTGAACAGGTAGCGGATGTCAGAGTTATGTCCTTCGCATCGCTACCTACGTAGCGTGTACTCGATCACATCTCTTTCGATCGATGCCTGCGTGATTCTCAACTGTGTTATCATCACTTTCGTCAACGTCCTCGTCTCGTTTCCGTAACACAGCAGATTCAGGGGGCTTAGCACCAATTAGCGTAGCCAACCGCTAACTGTCTACTGATATTAGAGACAAGCAGATTTCAGAGAAGCATTTCTGGAGGATCATCAAACTCGTGGCTGAAGACCACCGTTGTTCAACCATTTACTCCATCCCTACCCTGCCCTCTGGTGCGCTCCAGTGATAATCACGTGTTGCTCAACCTGTAGGAGACTTATCATGTTGAAATTTTGATTATAGATGCGCACTATACCAACGAGTATCCCCCAAAGTGGCACCCTTCGTTTTTGAGAAACCGTCTTCGTTTTTGAGAAAAACCGTCATTAATGGTCAAAAAGTGGTTTTTGACCATTTTTGACCATTAATGACGGTTTTTTTTCAAAAACGAAGACGGTTTCTCAAAAACGAAAGATGCCACTTTGGGGGAGAGTTGGTAGCACCTAGGCGCATTTCTTTGAGTTGACAGCGTATCGGAACACTTCCTCAAACGAGAGAAATTTCCTGGGAAAGATCCGGGTTTGAGAGAAAAAACCACGCTCCAATGACAACTTCTTGTATCTGACAGGTCCTATAACAAGTTTCAACGAGTTCTAGCGGGATCAAACAGTTTCGTACTGAGATCGGTTTTTCGAGGATTTTAGCTTGAATTTGAGATGATTTAGGCTGTCTCTGCTAAATGGTACGCATTTCTTGCTGAAACATCATTCGTCGTCTCACTAACGCTTATTTAAGTCACTTTTTAGTGCCATCTGCTTTTCCTAAAAGAACCCTAGTGTGTAGGTACTTAGTAGCCCATTTCGGAATCCGACTGGACTTAGTACTCTCCAACCGACACTGACCACCTAGTGCTGCGCCCTGGTAGTAATTGCAACGGAACCGATGGTTACAGAGAAAGTTATGCTCTCAAACAATTGCCGATTTCCTGGGTTCACCGACTTATTACCAAGATGTAACCAAATCCTCGTCATCAATCGGATTACATCTTGTAATCTCCACTCAAATTATAAAAGCCAGCCTCAGGGAGGACACAAACGCGCGAAAACACTCGCGTTGAACAGCCGTCATCGCACTGCACCACAGTGTTCCCATCTGTATGCTTTCTAAAGCCAGGCCATGACGGAGAAATCCAACGGTGTACACTTCACTGCTGTATATGCGATTAGTCCGTTTTCTGATCCGAGTGAAGAGGTGTTGCTGAAAATCCTGAGGCAACAAACATCGAAACTGAACTACATTCAAATATTGCAATTATTTCATAGCTACAGCAGAACCAAGCATAACTGATGTGCTCAAACCTTTTTGTCCACTTAAATTGAGGTCAAAGTGTAAACACAAAAATACAAAATGGGGGACACCAGCGGGATTCGAACCATGCAAGCTCTGCATCATATTTTATCCCCTTACCCACTCTATCACACGACCAATTTCGGAATGGCCCTCATGGTCGTATAGTATTATATGGATTAGTTAAATACTGATGTTCACACCGTGGAACCTTGTTGGTTAACGCTCCAAGCCATGTAGACTTCATTTCAATCTGCTTGCATAATCTCTTGAATTTGCAAAGTACAACTAAGATGCGATTGAATGCATTGTTAAAGCCAATTCATCATTTTAAAGGCAAAAATAATAGTATGTGGCTCAAAAACGAAAGAAGTTTGCTCCACTTTCTCAGATATTTGATTTTCCAGCGCCCCTTCGGGACGCTAGAAAGTGGGGTGGGGCAGCCACTTGAGGGATGTGCAAAAGCTTCATACATACGAAATGCTTGGAAAATTAGCAAATAAGCAAAACTAATAGTTAGCTGAGCTCAAATACTCCCTATAAATTGCGTATATTCTACGGTCTGGCAGCCTCTCCAACGTCGGGCTTGAAACTTTCTCGCGATCCTGGTCTTGCTTGCGAATTCTTAATCAAGCACTTATATGTTAGGCTAATTTCCGATGCAGTACTACCCACTCTTTTTTGCCACGTTTCTTACATGCCTATGGACCTGTTATGGACAGCCACTCCCAACTCTGCACAGGAGTATCTTCCACATGGCTTTAGGACTTGTGAACAATACAGGGTAACCAATGTCGTGCGAATGATCATTTGAAATGATTCAAGCTTCACGTCTCTGAGATAATCCAACTGATGAACTTCGGCTTCAATACACAGGGAGGAAGAAGAGGTGGCTGAATGAGATATGAATGAGTAAGTCGTTCCCCCTTTACGATGTGACGTGCATCTTGGCGTTTCCCCACTATTAGGCAATGGTGGACCCATTCTTCATCCGTGGACCCATATCCTGACGCTTTCCCACTATTGGCCCCCGGCGGACCCTTGCTCCATTGATTGACCCATATCCTGCCGTTTTCCCGCTGCTGGGCCGGGGCAGACCCAATCTCTATTCGTGGACTTGTATCCTGGCGTTGTTCCAACTACTAGGGCCATTTCAGACCCGATCCATTGATGGACCCATATCACGGCGCTTTTCCCGCTAATGAGCCCTCTGTGGACCAGTCTCCATCCGTATACGAGTATCCAGGTGCTTTCCCCATTTTTGGGCCAGGCAGACTGGATCCAGCCGTGGACCCGTAGAGCGGCGCTTCCCACACTCTTGGGCCAGGGAAGATCCCTTTCCATCGATGGACCCGTACGTATCCTGCCGTTTTCCTACTACTGGGCCACGGCAGACCCTTTCTCCACCGGTGGACACCTATCCTGATGTTTTTCTGAACTATGGAGCCCCGGCACATCTGTCCGTCATCAATACACCCGCACTCTTTGTAAATGTCGAGAGTAATGGAAGAAAGTTAGGAAATATTTAGAAAATTTGATCAAATGCATAACTGGTTCCAGAAAATGTCACAACAGCTTATGATGACACGTCCTTCGTTCGTTCATCCTGTGTGTTTGATTGTACTGCCCTTCTTAAAACCAGGCGGACCTCATGCTGCATAGTCTCCATGGGACTCAATGAGAGGTGCGCAATAAGCATATCCCAATCCCAAGTGAGAAAACGAAGTGAATCCTATCGCTACTGCCTCCACGGTATGCACACTTCCTTCCCACATGGTCATCATCCGGTGTTTCAAAAATGAGTGAAGTTAGTAACAAAGCTCCAGCAGAAGGGTGACTCTGCTCCGTGCATTGCTGCTATGCAACGTCAAATCGTTGTAAACACTGTCTTGCCCAGAGAGCTCGAGATCGCTAGCCGCTGGTCCCAGCCCGAAATCCTTAGTGCACACGACTTTCACTACGTCTATGCACTTATGAGGAAACATCGGCCGAATGTCCCGACAGCTTCGTATCCTCGCCAGCACTGCCTATAACTGAGCGCCATGATGGAAGCATGCGATCACGTGCTTGTCGCCCACCGCCTGCGCTCTAGAAAATTTTATTGCACTACCATGAATTATATAAGAGGATCAGCTATACAGTTAAAATGCGCAAATAGACAGGCATGGTTTTTGGCGCAAAATCATGTTACAACACTATTTAGGGCTGTCAGGAACTGCATACATCAAAATAAGCAGGAAAATCCCATCCAGATGTTCCAGCGCTTCATTCAAACGAGCTGGTAAGTCCAAGATATGTGTAGCATCATCATGAATTATAATAACGGGCTTAGTCTGTCTGTCACGTGTGTGTGTCAGTGTGTGTGAAACGAAATTCGAGGGCGTGGCCTAGAGTGAAGAAAATGTTCTACAACGGATCCACTGTTGCTGTAGGAGTGCGCCGGCGCCCAAAAGTGAGGAAACGCCGGGAGTCGGGTCCAACGGTGTGATAGGGGTGCGCCGGCGTCCAAAAGTGGGGAAACTCCTGGAATCGGGTCCGACGGTGTGATAAGGGCGCGCCGACGTCCAAAAGTGAGGAAACGCCTGGAGTTGGGTCCAACGGTGTGATAAGGGTGCGCCGGCGTCCAAACGTGGGGAAACGCCTGGAGTCGGGTCCAACGGTGTGATAAAGGTGCGCCGGCATCCAAAAGTGGGGAGACGCCTGGAGTTGGGTCCAACGGTGTCATAAGGGTGCGCCGGCGTCCAAAAGTGGGGAAACGCCTGGAGTCGAGTCCAACGGTGTGATAAGGGTGCGCCGGCGTCCAAAAGTGGGGAAACGCCTGGAGTCGGGTCCAACGGTGTGATAAGGGTGCGCCGGCGCCCAAAAGTGGGGAAACGCCTGGAGTCGGGTCCAACGGTGTGATAAGGGCCCGCCGGCGTCCAAAAGTGAGGAAACGCCGGGAGTCGGGTCCAACGGTATGATAAGGGTGCGCCGGCGTTCAAAAGTGGGGAAACGCCTGGAGTCGGGTCCAACGGTGTGATAAGGGTGCGCCGACTTCCACATGTAATAGGAATTCGCTAGGCGGGTCTATTTCTGCATGAGGGGTATGCTTATCTGTTGCGGCGGACCCTTCCACCTAAATCACTTCGATGTACATTGTTTCCTTTCGTATCCTTGTTCTCTTCCCATTCCGTTTGTGTCTGAATGAACCACTCCTCTCGTTCCGTTTATATACACCGGTGGACCCTTATCACTTGAATTACCACAACAAACAGTTGAGCCTCAATCATTTCAAGATAACATTTGCACCGAATTGGTTACACTCAATTCTTCACGGCCACTAACTTCGCTCATGTGGAAGAGCATAACTTCGTTCATATGGGACAAAGCCACCACCTAGGTTTCTCGGGAAAGCGATAGAACTGCGTGGAAGGATGCAGATTTTATCAATCCATTTACACTTTTGTGTTTGCTTTCAACGTGTAGTATGCGAGCGAAGCGAGCACCAATAGAAGTCTGGAAGTCTGGCGTCAGCCGGACGGCCAGACTGGTAGATCAATATGACCACTATTCATTTTCTTAGTAATGGTAACTGCTCAATCAGAACTCGTATTCTATCTGAATTTGTATCCATAGCGTTATAAATAAGACACAATCAATCAATCAATCAATCAACATAAGAGCATGTCTAGCCGGGAACCAGAAAGTTTTCTCTTGAGAACTTTTTACCAACCGAGGATGCTACACGCTCTACCAATATTGGTATGGCAGTGCCTGGATAATCCATCAAACTGACGGTTTTGCAGCGCTCGTCCAGGCCAGCATACAAACTCTGCTATAAACTGCTGGTTATATCACGGATATTGAAACCAAAATGAAATTCAGATCTTTCAGAACACTCAACTGCCGATTCAAGCCGCTGTTTCGTCGGCAGTTGTAGGTAAAATTACTATGCCCTATGTTTGCGCTATAATTTTGTTGGCCTATCAAAACAAAGTAAGCGAATATTATGAAAACTATCTCACGTAGGAATTAGTTTGTTAAAAAAAAACAAAATGATGCTGAATAATGATCACACTGCAGCCCATTTTATGGAAATAAACACTGCACGATGAAAGAGGAGGAGCCCCTCACCTGCGGAGGTTCAGAGCTTGAAACATAACAGCTCAAAATAAAACGAGATAGGCAGTTATGGCCGTACATCTAGAAGCGTAAGGCGGAAGTTGTGAAAACTTATGAATTCCTTTCATAGGTCTTCTTATACTTAAAGATCAGTGATGCTTATAGGAAGGGAGAAATGCGATTCCTCAGAGTCCTGAGTCATCTAATGGTTTGCTTTCGCAACACTTTGTTTTCGCTTTCATTTCCTATCATTATTGGATTGCTATCATTAAATAACTTCCATTCTTGCGATTCATTACCATTTATTTTGGGAACTAAGATATTTTTAAAGATACCGTATGAAGGCACATATTCACTTCACTTCACTTCAACGAATCTTGCCATAAGATGAATAAATGTGTTTTTGTAGATTGTACTAAAGTGAGCTTGTTATGGAGTGTGGGTTGGCTGACGTTTCAGCACGACTCTTCCTTTGTAACTAAAAAAGGATGTAATCTACACAAACAACGTTTTCTCAACTCCACGTACAAAATCCTGGCCTGTGGTTGATTGATTGACTGGGTGGTTGGCTTCTGTCACACATACGGTTCACCACGGAATATCTTAATTTAGAATTGATCCACGTTGGCGAAAAGGGACTAAGACTGCTAAGCACTTTTTTCGCTTTACAGCGTATTTACAAGAGTTCGGAGTTCGGAGTTTTGACGCCGACACATGTGATAGCGGCATGATAATCTGAAAATCTATATAGTTGTCTCAGACAATTATACCATGCAATCGGAGACAGGTCACTCCGATCGCACGCATGACGTCCATGGCACGCGGTCCGCACGCTGTGATTGTCCGATGTGGTCCATGAAGCGCTGCGACGCTGCGCTTCATGTGGATGACAATGATTTTCTGCGAATTATCTCGAGATTTTTAAGCATCAGTTATTCTCGGGATTCATCTTTCATTTTCGTCCCAGTTGTCCCAGAAGTAACATGGCACACGTATCTGAGAAAAAAGGGGCGAAACGGAATAGGTCCCTATATAAGGAGCAAATTCATACCGTTTCGCCGCTTTTTGTCTCAGACCCCTGTGTCGTGTTACTTTTGGGACATTCGCAAAAACAGGAAAACAGGTTGCTTCTCACGGTTCATTTTTGGATTTATGGCGTAGGTCTAAAAGAACTTTGAAAATCTTTCCGAGTAACGGTCGGAATTAACGAGGGCATCTCTATTCTTTGTTTATTTTCTACTATCGTTACGGATAATAAGGTAACGCTTTTACAAATCCTCTTTTCACAATCACTAAAGGCCGCACCCACTTTTGACTTGGGCTATGTAACGTTTAAGAGGCCTTTGAGGTATAACAGCTGCGAGAAGGCAACAACAATTAATCCCAAAGGAAAACTTGCAGAACCAAGTGCGTTCATAAATCCGGTTGACGAACGAGTGTTCATCGAGACGAGCCCGATCAATCTTACAAGGTATATATTGCATCGTGACAATTTTGTGAATACCCACTTTGTAGGGACCAAAACTAGCTCGTCACCTTCCGTTGCGTGCTGGTGGTTCAGTGTTCCCTCTGCAAATTATTCATGCATTATATGCCATTATTGTATTTTCTGTTACCAATTACCAATTCAGTACTTTTAATCAAGCAACAGAACCTAAGCTTTACACTGAACCACCTGGGCTTCATATAGTGGGCCTCTACACCGCCCACATCAACATTTTCTTAATCATGTCGTACAAGCTATCCAAGAGACTTTACATATTAGAGATTTTAGCCCTTTTTCTCACTCATCCCTTTTTCTCTTCTTGTGTTCTTAGTTCCTTCTTCTTCACTCTTTCTTTATTTTTCTCTTCTTACTCATTCTTTTTTATTTCTAGTCCCCCTCTTCACTGAAGAGCCTCGGGGAACTAGAAATCAAATTGTGATTCGTTCGGAGGTAGAGGCGAAATGAATCACAATTTTCGTTTTTCCTTATACTTTTTCCTTATTTTTTGCTCTTTAATCATATGCCTTCCACCATCCGATTTCTTCCATGTAAAATAGTACAAAACAAGAGGATCTCCATTTAAAATCTCCGTCAGTACAGTCAGGTCTCAGGTCAGGTCGAGGTTTCTCAGTAATAGAATCTGCTGTAGCTTTAGTACAGTTTTTCATGCCAACGTTTTTTTTTTCTGTCAAGCTACTATACTTGGTTGAACATCATCTCTTCAGGTTTGCTGTGACTTCACTTTGTTCTTTCACAGTTATGATATCCAAGTAGTCTTTTGTGTGTTACACAGCTCGCTGCCGAAACCAAGTGATTCCACTCTGTGCTGCGTTCATTGACAAATTCGTGCGCAAAACTTGGAGGTGTTTTTAACAACCACTATGTGGGTGATATCTAAAAATATTAGCGTAGACAAGTTATTTTATATGTATAAGTTGCTAGTTTGGCAGGTGGTTCCGCGGCGAGACATTCCTTTTCTCTAATGGCGGCGCATTCTGCGTACTCATTTGAAGTGGATATTGTTATAGTTTAGAGTTAAGCTCATTCCTTTCGGCCCACATCGCAGCTTCGATGGCTTTCCACAAGGACTTCCGCAGATTATTTTGATCCCTGCCACTATTTCTAATTTCCTAATGAGTGCCCAATTTACCATCATTTCTTCAGTTGCACCCAAGTCCTTCTTTAGATGTACTTTACCCGTAGATTGTTTACGGAACCGATCGCAAGTTTAGGCGGTAATCTCGTGAACCGCACAAGGTAATTATAGAATCGTTCCTGATTTGTACTCAAAATGATGGTAGGGAAGTTATTACAATGAGCAGAGAAACAGACAATGCGGAGGTTTGAGGTGCGGTTTAGTAACACAGCCACAAAGGAGTTACGGATAAATTTTCCGTTTGGAGAACACTTTCCTGGCGGAATCTTTTCCAAACCATCCATCATATATTATATATACATAAATATATATATTCCAATGATTCTCAGTTTTTCTCTTCGGCTTCGACTGTGCCGGGCCAACGTTGCCTTTGCATCAAGAATTTTTCACACGTAATGTTATTGAGGTTGTAATGGGGTGGCGTTAGGACTTCGAAGCCTTTGCGGATTGACTCGCACATTAAAAATACATCAAAAGGAGCAGCTGGTCGGAAAATTCGAAACGAGCAGTTCATTACTTGCGACCTCAGACTGTGCATAGTAACCTCGTATAGCGGACCTGATCTGTTTTCTTTGGGTTGACTGAAAGTCAATGATTCTTGCTTGAAAGGGTATGCTTCGAGGTGATTTCGGTGGCGGTGGCAAGGTGGGTGCAGGGGAAAGAACAGTTTTGGAAAACACTTTAAAAATTCTGTTCCAGCATTGCCCGACTTCTCACTGTTTTAATAACTTCGAAGATCCCTTTTCGTATATTCAGACGTCAAGTCTATGGGCGATTCTTGAGGAATTTTGTTTTCAAAATCCCTATTGCCCGCTTATTACAGCTGCTGAAACTACGTACTTTCTTTCATGTTTTCATCTTCTTCGACCACCAGTGCTGACCGATGTTTGATTTTTTATAGTACCTGCTACACTAATTCGCCTTTCTACGCAACTCTCCATTAGCAATAGGTTCTAATTTTTCTTATCCTCCTCTTGCTGCTATTCCTTTCATTTGAATATGCTGTCTTTAGTGTGAGAATGTGAGGAAACCCAATATTTATTTGGAAAATTCTTCTGGATGTTTATGTTCGCTATTTGGCACCACCTAACTACCCAGAATCTATAATGAAGTTATTTGTGAGAATTAATTCCAAGCCATATCAAATTAATCGTCAAGCGCTTAATCGGTGTTTGACTACACTAGCGCCCCTTCGGGACGCTAGAAAGTGGGGTGGGGCAGCCACTTGAGGTATGTGCAAAAGCTTCACTCGTGCGAAATGCTTAGAAAATTAGCAAATAAGCAGAACCAATCATTAAGTGATCTCAAATACGAAATCCTTCCTGAGTTTCGTATATTCTACGGGTCTGGCCGCCTCGCCAACGTCGGACTTCGAGTCTTCTCGCGATCCTAGTCGTGTGTGCAAATTCTTAATCACGCATCTACTTGTAAAGCTAGTTTGCGATGCAGTGGTATGACCTACTCTTTTTTGTCACATTTCTTACATGCCTTTGGACCCGTTATGAACAGCCACTCCCAACTCTGCACAGGCACATCTTTCACATGGCTTTAGTACTTGTGAACAATAAAGTGTAACCAATGACGTGGCGAATAATCAGATGAAATGATTCAAATTTCACATTACTGAAATAGTCCAACTGATGAGCTTCTGCTTCAATATACAGAGAAGCAGTAGAAGAGGTCGACTGAGACACGAATGAGCGCGTAGCGTGACTCTACTCCACCGGCAGACGTGCATCTTGGTGTTTTCTCCACTACTGCGGCGGACCCATTCTCCATCCGTGAACCCGTATGCTGGCGTTTTCCCCACTAATGGGAACCATGCAGACCCATTTTACATCCGTGGACCCGTATCATGGCGCTTTCTCCACTATTAGGGCCAGGGCAGACCCAATCCCCATCCGTGGAATCGTTCCCTTGCATTTCTGGACTAACGGCCCCTACGGCCCAATCTCCATCGATGGACTCGTGTCCTGGTATCTTCCTCACTACTGGGCCACGGCGGACTCTTTCTCGATAGATGTACACATATCCTGATGTTTTTCAGAATTACATACGGAGCCCATTCATCAGCGTACTCCGCACTCCAAAGTAATGGAAGAAAGTTAAGTAAAGTTTGATCAATTGCACATCTGGTTTCAGAAAATGTCTCGACAGCCTATAAGGATGCATTCTCGTTCATCTTGTATATTTGGTTGTACTGCACTTCTCAAAACAGACAAAACCTCAGACTGTATGATCCCCACCATATGATGCAAGGAGCAAGTGAGGAAACCGAGAGCAACCTTCGCTATGGCCTACACGGCATTCACCGTCTTTTCGGAACGGTTAACGTTTAGTGTTCAGAAACTGAATGGCGCTAACAATAAAACTCCAGCAGAAGGGCTACTCTGCTCCGTACATTGCTACTATGCATCGTCAAATCGTTGTAAACACTGTCTCGCCTGGAGGGTTCGAGACCGCTAGCTAGCCGCTGGTCCCACCGCGAAATCCCGAATGCACCCGACTTCCACCACTTCTATGCACCTATGACGAAACATCGGCCGAATGTCCCATCAGCTGCGCATCCTCGCGAGCCACAGTCTATATGTGAGCCTCACGGCTAAATCATGCGATCACGTGCTATTCCCCCTACGCCTGCGCTCTAGGAAATTTTGTTGCACTACCACGATTTATATAAGAGGATATACATACAGTCGCGGCCAAAAAGATATGATCAGCGTCATCTTCACAAGATAATTTTTTGCTATAACTCACCTCTGCATTGAGCAATCCTGATGAAATTTGGATATTTATTGAAGGGTGCTCCCTAACAGCGGCTTATCTGGGCAGAAACTCTATTCTTGTAGCTTTACTGAGCCTGAACATCAATTCCCCTGGCTTCCTTCGACTTCCTCCAATATCTTCACTACCACCTTCTGAGAAAAATGAAGAGGTGATGCAGACCAAGAACGCAATGGGCTATTTTTTCCGTCAAATGTCATTGCTGCACTTTCCTTTGCTTCTCAAATGCGAGGACCAAAGTATGTGGTAGAATTCACCAAAAAAAATCTCTGCTTTGTATCTAAACGATAATGACTGCGTTACAGTTCCTATTTCAATGTCAGAGTAGTTGTCAGTAGTGGATATCATCGAAATATCCTCCGTTAGAACGGTTGTTTTTATTCGAGATAACTGAAAACTTTTTTCTCACACATTTTTTTGGGCTTTTTGGTAATCGCACTTTTTCATGTACAGAGAAGAAGTACAGAACGATTATTACAGATTATTACAGCAAATTACTCATTCAGAAGGAAATTTAGAATAACTCCTCCGTGAATCGAAATGAGGCGATACAAACGATGAATCATCATGTTGATGAAAGTTGTGAATTTGGACTTGGAACGCGATAGTTCTGTTTGAAAGCAGGTTGCGTCAATGTTATTCAGTCCAAAGAAATAATACTTCGACCCTCATCATATCCTAAAATTTTGTCCGAATAGCACAATCCGGGCGCGTGTGGCGCAGTGGTAAGAGGCTCGCTGCGCACGCACAGGATCGATGGCCCGATCCCGCCCGAGGCCAACCAAGCCTTCCATCTCTCCGGGGTCGGTAAATTGGTACCAGAGGAGTCTGGGAGGATGAAGCACTGATTTGGTACATCGGGTGCCCCAGCAAGTCATTGTACAGGGCACATACGCATTCAACGCCTCTACGATGCTCAGATGAAGTCGAATGCGTGACGCATCCCTCGTGACGGGATTGATTAACGCCGACCACTTTATCCTTTATCCTTAGCACAATCCCAAGTTAAGTTATGTTGAAAAGTTACGCCTTCAACATGGCACTGATCATATCCTTTAGGCCGCGACTGTATGTGTCAGTGTGTGGAACGAAATCCGAGGGTGTGGCTAAAAAGGACAAAACGTCCCGCAGTCCAATGATATGCAGGCGATGCAACGGTGCCCAAATATGAGGGAACACGAGCCGGGTTCAGTGCATTAGCGGGGACGCGTCAAAGCCTAAAAATGAGACGACAATGAGAATGATCCAGTTGTGGTGTCTGCGAAACCATACTGAAAATTGAGACTAGTTTGATAATGATTATGTTATGGAGCAGTTTCAGTCCTGTTAAACTAGGCTTTCAGATCTGTCTTTTAATTGTGACTTCCTTTGTGAAGAATTAGATTCACGTGGTTAGTTTGTGGAGTTTTTGAAGCGCTTTATACCCAGCGTAAGCCCAGCCCAAAAGGGGATTTGAGTCACCTAGTAGCACTTCTGTGTTTGATTCTATACTTAGTAAGAGTACGGGTTTGGAACATTAATAAAGTACATGTTGGACGACCGCAAAATGTTAATTTGACGAAGTGAAAGTTTATCACTGGAAAGAAAGCATTTCGGTTCAGCATTACACATTTGACGTTCGCAGGAACGGTGTTGCACTTCAAAGCTTTGTTGTCACCAATTAGCCTGAAATGAAGTTGATCAAGCAACCTACTGTCTGGAAAATAGATTTGAAACCTTTAATCTGAGCTTTTTTTTCGAAGGTGGAAACAAACACATAACAGGCAAAAACACACAACATCAAAACAGCTGCTACCCACTGAGCTTCTGACTCACCTTCCATACTCACCACACATGTCTCTAATTGCTTACCACTGATCCAGGCATTTAGATCTCTACATACATACACGCCTCATTAAACTCTCTATCATTCGATCCACCTAGGAAACGACGCGCCGCTGTCGACTTCTAAATTTACTGAACAAGCTCATTTCTACCGTATCCGCAACGTTGAGTAGAAGCTAGAGTTTTTGATTTCAAATAAATGCAACCCATTTCTGGAACCAAGTTATGTCGCTTGGAAAATTTGCCCAGGGGAGGGATATATCAATCTCTTGAATTGTGATCGAGCGCTTATTCTCAATTGCAAATAAGCACCCGATCAGACGCACGAACCCAACCGACGATAAGCCGAATCCCCAAGCAACCAACACGATGGGAACGCACACCCGAAGTTCCGACTTCGGGCAGAGCACAATTGGCAGTGTAAAACTGCGCCAAAGGGGTAGTTGCAGGAGCACTAACACTGTCCACGATAAAAAGGGAACATAAATAGTCTTAAACTGTTATTTTTCTTTGGTTGACGCTAGAGAGAATGATTTAGTATCATCATGTGCAAGATTAATTGTCGAAACGGACGATCCAACTCAAAGTGTTACAACTCGGCTCAAACACTGTGATGTTCATTAATTCATAACACGTATTCGAACCGCTGAGTTTTTCCTAACAGAACAGTACAATTTATATGCCTTTGTAAGAATTTGCGGACTTTTGAAAGGTGATTTCAGCATGCTTCAGACCAGCAATGCACCTGTGTTGCAACTTTCTGGAGATCAGAAAAGGTAATATTCGGTAAGGGAAAGGTCTGAAGAGTAAGGAGAATGAGTGAGAACTTTGATGCTTCAGTACTTCACTTTTACCGGGTGAGTTTCCAATATATCTGATACATCAATTCCGTTAACGCACAAGTAGTCAGCAAATTCGCCTGCTTGGTAATCAAACGAGAGTCGCCAAATTTACTCTTCTCTTGAGAAGATCCTTAAAAGTATTACAATTAACAGTGGAACAATAGAAAGTGAACAAGGAGAGACTTGTAATAGCTTGTTATCAAATAGGAACACAGTCACAAAATAAGAGCATTCAATCCAGTATTTTCGATATTAAGCTGGATAATCGTCCAGTTACTACGCAATCACCTGAATTTTTTTTTTTGGAATTTCGGCGAATACTCGAATTTCCGGGGTGTGGGTCATGATGAGGCAAAAGTGGGTGGGCGATGTGTCTGCGATTGGTTCAATGAAACCTTCGCTCCGCCCTTCAGGACCTACTCGTACTGATTCGCGCGCGATTTCTTCATACTTGCCCATGCAAATCTGAGTGTGAGTGGGGACGAGTCGACGTCAAAGGGCGGGAAGGCGCCGCCCCATTTTGCCTCATCATGACCCACACCCGAATTTCCGTTGTTTCCACGAAATTATGATCAGGCTTGTGCACGATTCTTTTGGCCGCAAAACAGTGATGAGCTGTTGAACGTTGAGGTCCACTGTCGGACTGTTATAGTCGGAATCGCGGCTTATTCCATAGTATCATAAAGAACTTGATCACCACTATCTGATGACGGATGACGTTTCCATAAGACTTATAAGCCTTCGTCATCCATGGTCGCATTATTGAGAATTCGCACATCCGGAAGTTCGTTAATTCCTCGTTCACTGAAAAACCAATTCAAATCACCTCGCAGTCCATACTTCTTGTAATGATAGAGAATGGAATAAAGAGAACATTAATATTGCCACCTGCACATATTCTATTAATTACCGAGAAATGATTTTACGCATAAAGCAAACAAGTCCTCATTTCCCATAAACAACGAACGAGTAGAGAAAGGAAACGCCGCACATGTATATATTATATGTATGTATTAACATAGCAGCATGGCTGTGGCGGATGCAGGGGGGAGTGGCCCTCGTCTCTCCGAGAATGAGCAAATTTTTGAAATTACTTTGTGAAACAAATAAAAATCTTGTTACAGTTTATTTTCAACTGTCCATTATTATTCCCTTTTTGAAATACTGCACGTTATTCAGTATCAAAATCAACATTTTCAGCATTTTATTATTCCACCCAGGTCTCAGGAGTGGCGGCGACGCAACTTCGTCTCCCGCCCCTTTTGTTTGCCCCTCTTGCGTCAGGCATTCCAGGTGCTATTCATAAAAATATTTGAAAGACCTGACAACTACTGCTGTTCAGGCAGCGTGATGAGTTTACATAGTTATGTAAATGATGTAATAGCCATCATTTACCAATAAAGTAAAGTGCAAAAGTGAGTCCAATTTTTACCATTTTTGTATACGCTCCGACTACAACCGTTATTATTGTTATTAGCTCATTTTCACTATGTCTGGGACGTATTGGCCTTTGATACGAAAACATTTACCAATGATGGATGTTTTTCCACGACTGTTTTGACTTCATTTTAACGTGCAGTGTCGATCTGTCTCGTAAACATAGTTTTTCATACGGCTCCATAGATGAAGACGAAGTTGCTAAGGTGTCCGCGTATGATAGGGCTGCTTTTTAGTTCTACGAAGCCCTAAGCCTTGCCTTCTAGGGATTGATTTTCGGTTTGACGTTGGAATCCCAGTTTGAAGGTGGCGTGTCACCTCATCCCAGGTGTGTCACATTATTTCGCGGGCGGTGGATACTAACTGTACACCTTCTCGTCACTCTGATTCCAGTGATGTGCGTTATATCGCATGAAAATGACGAAAACCACGTCTTCGGCGGGTCCTGTAATGCAGTTCACGATCCACCTGAGGGGAGCGGTCCGTGATTGTGCTGGCCACATCTGCAGCGTTGGCCAACGCGTCTAGACGTGTCCGATCGATGAGATCAACGGCTTGCTGCGTCCACTCGGCTTGACAAACTGTTCCAAATCCCTTCCCGGAAACGTTTAAAAATGGGTTTAGAGGCCGTTCTGCAACATTCTATGTATACCGCTGGAATCAGCGCAGCGAGGAGATTCAGAAGCCTCTAAAACCTTAAACACGATAACGAGGTGACACTGCCTTTAACAACATTTTATTCAGCTTCCTCAAGTTACTTACGTACGAGATCCACTTCTCGTCTCCACACCATACTGTCAAGTCTACCAAAAGCCCGTCCGAAAGTTTAAGACTTAGAACAGCATCTCGCCTTATTTGGGGAACAGGCGGAATTTTTTTCAAATATGGTGAGCGCGCTCTTACGCAAGAAGTTTTGAAACAGCTGGACGCGGCTAGGATCTTTCCATTGACCCCTCGGGTATTTTATCTCAAAAGAATTTAAAAATCTCTTGAAGCACTCGTTAGGTCTCCCCGAAAAAGGTTGGACTTCAGGCGAGGCCATAGTGCGGATATAATCACCCATAGAAAATTCCACAGCAGCCGACTCACCTATGTCCGACGATTGTCTTGTTCTTGGATTGCTCTCTGATCTTCCGATCGGCATATTCCTTGAGAATCTGTGGTGAAATTCCATCGAGGTCGTGGGCTGCGGAACCTGAAACGAGTTCTCTGCGCTAGTAGCACTGCGGTACATAGAAGCAGCTTTTCTCGTACCTGGTATTGCTTCAGATGACGCCTCGTTCCTTGCGTGCCCAAGGTTCTCGACTTCCTTACGCAGAATTTCAAGCTGAAAGTGTTCACGTTGAAGTTCATCCTTCAATTTCTCTGACAACCTTTTCTCATTTTCGAGTGCTAATACTACTTTCGTAGCCTCTTCGCAGACCTTTTCCTCTTCACAGCGCAGGCTTTTGCTTAGAGTAGTTAGCATAAGTTTTGCAGCCTCATGATCTCTAAGGTACTGTGCCAGAGCATCTGCATTGTTGATGTGCGCCCTCCTCAAAATTGCAGCAATTCTAGCGCCTAGCTGTGGTTTGTATAACTTGCGCATATCTGCTAATATTACCCGCAATATTTCTTTAACTAGCGCGGTCTGTTCTGCGACTGCACGTTTTGGCCAGTTCATGGTCGCACACTACACTAATTGACCCAACTTGGCTCATCACTTTGCTTACTAATTTTTCAAAACTTGAATCGAAGCTCTCACTCACTCTTTCGTCGGTTGGGACCTCCTCTCTTTCCAACTCATCCTGTGAGTCCACATCCTGTGGCATGCGTAAGAGCTCGTCCTCGTCATTCATTGGCGACGCCATTTTTCACTTGCAATTTCTGGAAAACATGTCAGTATTATTCTGTCACTGGTGCAGAACACGAAAAATGACACGAAATTGCAATGCACAGCGATCGATATGGGATATTGTGAGAAGAGAAACTCAGAAAGCTCTGTGGTTTCCTAGTTCTCCACCGCTTCCTACGATCCCCTGTGGTCACACAGACGTTGGGTTCCCACACTCAATCAATATCCCTCTCTCTTAGGCCACACAGACCAAGTTCGCTTACTACGATCAATACTTGGTGCAACAGCACCTCCTTGGGCAACTTGTTATTGCTTCTAGTGCACACCTCGGGTCACACAGTCCCTAGGTGGATGTAGCAGTGGTGGGAGATCCTTTACGGACGTCAACCACCTCCAGGCTTCTTTTAGTTTAGATACGTGACGAGCTTCCTTGCGGAAAAATCAATCGCCACTTGTTCTGCCCAAGCTCAGAGTCCTCACCAATCAATCGATAAGTTGCAGGTCGCAACAAACTGCAACCTTCCACGTAGGACTACTGGTGAACAGTCAACCGCAGCCTGCGGGATTCACCAGGATCAACTACGGGGTCTGGGTTAATCGTGGTTCCTAGAATTCCGCCACCGAGCTCCTACTTCAAAATAGGCTCGGCCCCCAAGCAGGGTTTCTCACAAGAGTCACGGTTCAAACCGGAGCCCGTGTCAATAAAGTGGAAAAAAAAAACAACGACGGCGGTAAAGCGGGGGGTGAACCTGTACTAGGAAACCACTCAGAATAGAAAAAGAAAGTTTATTTACTTCCTTTTCTTTGCCCAGAGGGGCAACAATAAAAGAAACGACCGTGAGGAAAAGAAAAAGATGTCAATCGGGGCGAGTCGCCAAATCGAAAAGAACAACCACTAACTGAATCTACTGCTATCGCGGCCTTATATGCCGCACATCGCCCGCCAACTGGAAGAAAATCAATGATCTACTCATAAATGGCGGCAATGATCACAACCGAACGGAATGACGATCAAAAAAAAAAACTACATCGGAACGAACAAAACAATAAAATTCAACGCTCAGAACAAATAACCTAGAGACCTATAACCTAGAAACTTCCTATTTAACCTAGTTATTGTATATTTCCTACACGGCCACCTACGTAGGTCATGGTAGATCCATGCCATACTTCCTTTCTTGGAGATGCAGATGAACTGATGTTGACCCATGGTACCATCGGTGTTCGTGCACCAGCACACAGGTATCACGCTGGAGATCCTATTCAATCAGCACCAAGATGCGCCCGTCAACGATTTCAGGTTATCGTCCAAATCGGTGTTTTTGCTCCAGTCGAGTTCAACGTACTTATCCCTGCGGATCCAGTTCTTGGCCATGTGGTGAGAGAAGGCAATTTTATTTGGTGTTGATTTTTGCCGTATCGCTTGCTTTATTGCGAACTGTGAAACTTTAAAACAAGAGCCCTCGAAATTGCTTAAAGTCAAGGACGATTCTTTCTGCAACGAATTGCTAAGACAAATTTGCTAGGGGTAGGATTTTCGCTGACTTTTGTATGAGTTTTGAACAGAGAATTCGAGAAAAAATAGCAGAAAAAACAACAAAAGCAAATGGCGGAAAGGAAACCTTTGTCGACAACCTAAAATTAAAGCGATGAAAAAACGAGAAGCTAACTCGCAAACTCAGCAATTACTCTGAAGCTGTCTAAAAAACTAGGACAGTTTCTTGACAACATCACGAGCTTATGCACGACATGTCTGATAGACCATTAGCAATAATAACCCTACTAAGTTCCGCGTTCAAGGCCAGGTTTTTCTGTAGTGAAACTATGAAAAATCGGAATTTCAAGGAAAAGCTGCAGTAGTACTACGGACAGCTAGTGACTGCGGGTGATTTCGCACATTCGCCGCAGGTATCTGCCGTACAATTTATGTTTTCTTATTCAAATTTTTGTTCACCCTTCCCTGCACCATGTGCAATTCACATTCACCTACGTCGCCTATTTTTTCTGCTAATTATGTGCATACATAGCCATTAGCGGCGTGAGAAATACGTAAGGATTTCAGTTGCACTCTTGATTTTGTTCGCGCAATCGTTCCGTGTTCTCGAGATTTCGATATTTGAAGTGTTTTTGTCATATTGCTTGACTACGTGACTATAAAGTGGACCTCACATTGGCAAAAAAAGACCGTGAATTGATAGCGATGACGCTGACATGGTCAAAAGCGAGATATAGGCCCATAGCAAAGCGCTCAATGCAGCTACCTTAACGCTTACATTTAGACTTTAGAAGTGTGGTATTACTGTATAAGTAGTCACACCCCAATATTCCAGCATGAGACATAGGGCAATAGCTCACAAGGACGTAAGTTCGTATCTAAGCAGAAAGGGCTGCTGCCCTATTTTACCATCTGTGAGTGGATCGCACTTACCACGGTGGGGTTCTTGCAAGAGCACGAGCAATCATGCTATTTTATTACGGGAGTGAAGTTTTGAATGAGCTCGCTATTACAAGCTTTTACAACTGCCTATGGTCACATGAAGGAACAGATATCAAGCTTACACTCCCACAGGACTGAAGCGTTTTCTGCGGTACATAATGATTCTAGTCATCACGTCGCTGAGACTGTCAGGGTGGAGAGCATCACACCTGGAGAGGTGGTGCGGGCGAAAACTGCGACTGGCCAATCCTCTCAAAAGACCAATTGCAGAGGTCGGCGGCACCGCCCTTTCCAGGTATAAAGCCGTGCGCGCGCGCTGTCGCTGCTCACAGTCGTTCAAATGCAGTGCACTAAGGCCACAGCGGTCGAAATTGCCATACCCCTCGAAGATATCAGCATCCTTAAGAATGCAGCGCACATCCATGACCATGACGTATGTGACAAATATACCATACAGGCTCCCTAAAAATAATTGTTGGATGAGGTGCGTGGTGGGACCTATCCGGCCCACTCACTTGAAGCGTATTCTTATCGAGTTCGGGAGTAGCGACATTATGGAGCCGCACACTGCCCATTTCGAGTCAGAGTCTACATATTGTGTCCAATTATGCAAACTACAGTATGTATTAAGGCCTAGACATCGTACAGAGCTGAAACCTTTCTATGACAAACTACATACGCATCACTAGCGCATATCTGCGTGTGTGTTCATTTGCGAGTAATAAACAATCACAAATGTACGCGAGGTACTACCGTAAGCTAATGCCATAGTTAAGTCTAATCACAAGATGTACGCAAAGTACTATCGTAAGCTAATGCCATAGTTATGTTTACGTATATCACACTGTGCAGTCCGACGTCACCTGTCCTTTCCCGTTGTCATCATTACTGTTGTTTTTTGTGCTCGTCGGTTTTTTTTTGTTCTTGTTGTAGCGACTGTTGTTGGTGATGTCTTTGCTGTGGAAGTGCGATAAAATACATTGTGTCCAGAAATCATGATGACTTACAAGTTGGCAGAAAGAAAGAGGCTGCTAGACAACTAGCGGCGGTTATAAAACTATGCGAGAATGGAGAGCCAGTGAGTTCTGCAATGTCCAAGAAGGTTGAGAGGGAAGTCGTGTTGAAGAGTAAGCTTAGACACAACTTGATCAATATCTACTCAAGAGAATTACTTACACTCTCGCTGCAACACCATCCCTAGACAGTCCACGGTCTTCAAATGGAGTAGCCTTTCATTTTATATCGACCGCAGATTATGACGCTTTCGAGAAGCGTGAGAACAGCAGCGAGATACCAGGGAGGAGGGCTCGGAAGGATTCGATATGGACTGTTTGGTGGGCTCGCTGACTCCATGTTACTGAGACACTGCAATAAGAACGTATTGAAACATCAGTATGACAAGGATTCCTTCAACATGGTATAAGCGAGCGCGTACCCGATAAAATTTAGTCCTCACACATTTTTACCGGCTGCTCATTACATGTAATGCAGGTGCTTGCAAGCATAACTCACGCTCAAAAACATCTGTATCACATACAAAGAGCAATAAGTAAGTTATTACATCACCCCGTGCTCTTTAATGGCCGGCAGTTCGTGCGATTCGCTATTTACTGGTAAATTCATAAGTCACTCTTTGCGCTACAGCTGGCGTTCTCCTACAGAGGTGTTAGGTCCAGATCACCTCGTGTTGTACATGGCGAAAGGTTTTGTTCAAATCTAAGAAGATGATAAGTTTGTTTTTCCCGATGCCTCTTACAATAGTCAGGGTTGTGTGGACCTTCTATTTTTCCCAGAATCGGGTGTAGTGTGATATAGTAGTGGGGTAGAGAGGAGGTCAAGCAGAAGGCCAGTTAATGCGCAACAAGTCTATCGTTGGGGAGGGATTGAGCGGATGAACCAGTTTTACGCTTTCTGTTCTATGGCCATTTTTGATGTTCCGTTTTACAATTATCGTTTCCCGAGACTTGCGCATGTGAGCTCTCAACACTTTCAGATACTTTTAATTGCACATAGCTGCGAAATCAGTGGAACCATGTCTTCCCATAAAAAAAAGGCTGTGACAAGCCCTTCTGCTCGCACGACGTCTTCCGACTGTAAATAGTTGTTTCCCACCAATAACTAATCATCAATGATTTCAGAAAGAAACCACTGAAAGCAAATTGTTTGCTTGCTTGGTAAGTTTTGGGACGCTGATATTATGTTTTTTTTCTCACGCTAAATTTGCGTTGTAATCAACTATCTATGAAATATTGGTAATCTTTGGTGTCCCTATAGCAATTTCAAGTGCAGCAATTTCTTTTCAGTACGGATATGACCATTTTTACACGGAAATTATGGGCACAAATGTGCTTCCCAACGGTTTTTAAGCGATCCTCATTGAAGGAGCCGTTTCTGAGGCATACAGATGAGATGATAGACCCGACGTTTGCCTTTAGTGAAGAGACTTCTAGAGAAGGTCGTCCTTTGCGGTAGAAGAAGAAGAAATTTGTCGATGTTCATCAAACTTGGATTGTCAAATTAGCTCGCAAACCTGTTTTATGTTTCGAATAAACCTGTTTTCATGTTTAAAATGTGCAGATAGGAAGTTTCATGGAACTTTCTAACTGATACAACTGCCTAACCACTTATTCTTACCACTTGTTTCTTAGGGTCTGTCATTACATTGAGAACCGTGCCAGAATGCGCCTGATTTTTTTTCCTTCCTCATGTACGATGTCGCTTTTTTATGGCTTGATGATCAGCTGTATTACCTCTGCTATCCTGCGCTGTGTCACCTTTGCTCTTTATTCCCCAAGAGTTGAGAAAACTAATCAATCATGCCAATCCAGGGAAAACTCCTAAAAACTAAAGCGCACAACCGCATACAAAGCTGCACTGGTTAATGGACGGTCGCATGATTTCGCAAGAGCAGTAGTTGATGATTCGCTGAAAAGACTCTATGCCAAGCAGACAGCCGGCCAACTGGATGATAGTTGGCGCAGTTGGGGGAGGGGCTACAACTCCATCTCTAGTTATGAGATACATATATGGTGGATTCGAGTTATCGACAATATGTATGCTCATGCCTCTTCTTAAGACTGGCTACTGTGACCAGTTTAATGTGCATTCCTAGTGATACAGTATACCTATCCAGTTGTTTCGCTTAGCGGAGGCAGAACTCTTGATTTTTGATGTTTCATATTGCGCCTACCTTTTGTTGTTTCACCTTTCCAAGCAAGCAAAATGTCGCTTAAAGGATAAAGATGGGAAAGCTCTACTCGTTTCTTATTTGTTGCTTCAAAGTGAGTGTACTGCCAGCAGCTGCGTTGTTAGCGCATAGAAAGAATAGTTCACCTACTTCGTTCCACGGTGGGCCCACCGTTATCCTATGGTGGGCCCCAACCGACGATTGGTCCACCGTTATCCCGCGATTGTCACATTATCATGGTTATTCCACTATTAAAGGGTCCATCCCCACTTATCTCACCTTTAGCCCACCATTGTTATCAATCCCACGGTGGGCCCACCACTTCCCCATGGTGGCCCCTCCACTTACCCACCCTTTTCCCACTATTAGCTCATCATCCCTCCATCGCCATGGTGGAACCACCGTTTGCCTACCGTTTGCCCACCTTTATCCCCACCTTTCCCAGTTCCCAACTTTTCCCTCCATTTGTCCACTAATGACCAACGTTTTGCCCACGTTTAGCCCACCCTCACCCCATCCTCATCGAGGAAGATTTTGTGATTGTCAGCCATTTTCCTGAGAGATTGTCGTAATCGTAGTGATTGAACATCGTTGTGAGCACTCAGGCAATGATACTACCCATCGTACAAAACTTTTCGGCACAGTGAATAATATTTGAAATTCCACTCCAAGTTTACAACTTCAATCACCATGTAAATGTTGTGGATCATGTCAGTTCGGGTCACCACTCACGTGTCATAAGAGTGCTGTCGGGACTGTCCTTCTAATCACGGAAACTAAGCAATTTTTCGTCTACAGTGGATTTTCCTGGTGTTAACTTGGAATATAAACCTGGCTAAAGTACGTAGCACTGCGCTGGGGCACCCGCTTCGGACAACATTTTGTAAGACTGAGCGAGAAAAACGGGTGAGACGTGAACATGACATCAACCACTGAGTAGTACGGACATTCCCACCAAGCAGATTCCGGGACACCGAGGTCCATGTCGTCGCGGGCATGCAAGGCCTCTTTTGCATGAGATGCTCTGTTTTCACGGGAGCCGCCTCCGCGATTTGCCCTGAACTCCCCATCTCTCTCGTAATTGCCTCGATGTGTCCCACTAGAATAAGCCCGGAAATTCCCGGATTCATCGTGGGAATCCCCCAGTTTTCCCGCGAAAATCTTTCAGTTTCGCTAAGAATGCTCCCTCGTTAGCCCACGGTTGGCCCACTAATAGCCCAAGGTGGCCCCACCGTTATCCCATGGTTGATATTCGGCATGGCAACCATGGGATAACGGTGGATCCACCGTGGAAAGAAGTTTCAGAGTATGTTGCACAACTTTACAATGTTTTCCTTTTGGAGCAAGCCAACCAATAGCAGCATACTCATAACAAATTTGGCTAAGGGTCTGGCTTTAGGAAGACAACTCCCAACGAAAAATTTTAGCGGGCCAACAGTGACAGTTAAAGATCCGAATCTCTGCGGTAGAATTTGGTTCTGCTAAGCCAGTGACCGACCAGGAATTGAAGCTCAAAGTGAGCTGCTCTTATAGTATCGGAAATAAACAGCATTGAGGCCAATGGCGTCTACTCTGCCCGCGCTCCCATCAGTCGAGTTTTACTCTGCATTTTGCAACACTTCTGATTCCCAAAGAAAAAGTACGAATCATATATTCTGGAACGAACGGTCTTGAAAAGAATTAGTTCTCAAGCACTATAGTTGTGCTACAACAAGTATGATTTCTTTCACTTACTCATTCGTGTAGTTTTCTCCACGGTTCTCACAGAAAAACGAAAAGAGAGCATGACTGACTTGAGTGTGTTTTCCCATCACCCCTGCATAGTGCAAAAAGACTGGTCAGGTCACATGATATTCTTCAGAACAATTTTTCATTCATCTCTCAAGCCCTTCACCGTGACACCGCCTCTCTTCCCTCTCCGACACGCCCCCTGGTGTACAGTTCCTTTTACATTCTAGTGAGCAGCTATTTGAAGCCTATTCTATGTAACAGCATCACATGACAGAGCTAAGCACCAACATTTCAAGAAAATTTTGCTACTTCTTCTTGACGTCCAGATTTTCACTTCTTTTATAGTTTTGGTTACCTGTTTAGCTAATATTCTGTCTCGGAAAATCTCGTATCCACCCATTGCTGACAATCGTGATGAGATCCACCAAATTGAATCTTCTATTTATTATTTCCTAAAAACTTCAACATCTGCTCAGCGTTGAACTTTAGAGTATGTTGATGCCTAAGAGCAGATCATTGAAAAGATGCAAGATTACACACGAGGTTCTTTTCCCTACAGGTAAGGACAACATTAAACCAAAGCAATCAGGAAGGATTGCGACCGCAAAGAAAACACTATTTCAAATCTGCTATTTGATTTTATTTCTTGCGTCCTTTCTCTAGGGATGGAAATCGCCTTCAATCCACAGTTTCATCCTAGCCCAGCTATTTTTGCCTTTGCTAATTTTCCCGTTCCTCTCGGATAGATATTTCGTTATTGTCGTTTCCTGAAGGCATGTGTTCATGCATCACTTCCTATTTCCTGCTCGAAAACATAATTGATCATGCCATATACATTTCCACAGTTTTAAGACAATGGGTGCCTCATTCTGGTGGACTCTTGTTGATGTAGAATTCATTATTTCTATATTAACAATGATCTACTATTCCTGGATTCTGTTCATTATGTTGAGTTCACCGTCGACTGTGTTTCGCTCGGCGTTTTTCCGTATATTTATTGTTACTGGTAAGTATTGAAATAAAGTGTTCCTTCACCTCAGATTATTTATTTCCTCATTTATTTATATATTTATTCACCCATTCATTCATTCATTGATTCATTCATCCAAATAATTCTTGACTAGTAGTTTTTTTTTTATTTCCTCACATTTGGAGATAAACACCAATGGCATAAATTGAAAATATTGATTGACCCGTTTGTCACAACGTGCACGACCGCTCGTGCACAAACGCATGCTATAGCATGGACCCACGTGCCAGTGCATGCCAAGATCGTAATATCGCGAGTATGTTAACAATAACTCAGTAAATGTACATAAAGAGTAACAGGATCACAGTGGGAACAGTAACAAGGAAAAAAATTGAGGAACGTTTCTTCGAGAAACATTTTTCTGTTAGCGAAGGATATGGTAGAAATTTTGTCGTCGCACATTGCAGCCGATTCTCAAAAAAGGTATTTGTGCTTAGACTACACACACCACTAATTATTTCCTGGAATACGATACAATATTTAATGCAACTAAGATATATGTAGGTTGAGTAAACATCCGCTTATTCAATACGTATGCGCTATTCCAGTGACTGACTACTGACTAAGAAACGACTGTTTGAGGAACGTACTTTAGATTTTTTTTGGAAAAGTTTGATGTCGAATATAATCCCCATAATTTGCAGGTACATTCACAATGCTCAATCCTCAAACTTCTTATTTCCTCAATGACAGTGTTCACAGAAATCTCCGCATCTGCGTTCTGTGTCCTTGAAACACTTGCCTGTGAATTGCAATTGAAGAACGCAAATGATGAATGAATGGAGATATTCTTGTTAAAATCAAGCGTAGAGCGACTGGTCTATGAGCCATGTAACAAAAATCCGTCTGTCTTGTTGAGAATAACCACATAGTAAAGGAGATAACCACAGCCGCACGCTTATCGGACGCAAGTCACACGTACGCGTTTGTGGCATCGTGGCTATTCAGTCATGCTACATAATGATTCAGGATGAATTTCTGTGATGTGACTCCTTGAATAGTCTTCATGGAGAACTCTCCTCAAAAAGAAGCTCGCGTCTGACGTGCTGCCAGCGCAGAAAACTATTAGGTTGGTGCACAATTAATGCGACTACATTTTACGACTTACATTTTTCGCAACTTTTTTTCTCGATGAAAATTGAGGCTTTTCGAATAGTTTTTTCCGAAGAAACAGTCCTCTTTTTCTACTTATCAAAGGTGCTCTTGAAAACCGTATCCACATCCGCCATATCATGTTTCATCAATTCTGGAAAGGTTGGAATTCAGCACAGTTATTTCGCGATCCCAGCAAGCCTTTCAAAGATTGACCAATTAGCAAGGCTAAGTTGGAAGATTGTTCCGATTCATAAGGTACGAGGTTCGCAGAAGAAGAAAGAAGAGGTTGGCCATCAAATTCAAAGCACCAGGTATTTTGGGAATCTTGGAAGGGGACGAAAGCTTAACAACGCGCATGCTGTCCGAACTCTTCAATATGGACCATTCGACCACGTTTCTTCTTCTTAGAGCTCAGAAAAGCATGCAGATTGACCAAAAGGGTCCGCACTAATTCTAGACAGGAACAATGTTCGAATTTTCACCGATTTTCTGTAGCAAAACAAGCAAGTTCCATTACTGAGGATTCTCGCCAATCTTCCCTTCCACGGCTGCCAAGAGTTCCTGGTCGTCGGGATTTGATCGTAGAGCGCTTCCTTCTTCATCTATAAGATAGCATCTTCCCACTTGAACCATTTGAATGTTTTTAGACTTGGCTTTGCTCAATTTCCTTCGGCCAAAATTTCATTGAGATCGTGGAATGGCTGTGCTGCATTCTAAGCTTTTCCGAAGTGGTAGAGCCTGAGATGGTGAATGTGGATACGATTTTCAATAGCACCATTACTAGATGAAAGTGCGAGTGGATTATTTACATGAAAAAAAAAACCATTCAAGCAGCATTAATTTTTAACGAGAAAGGAAGTCGCGAAAAAAGCCGCATTGATTATGCACCAACCTAATAGTACTACCGCAAGAGACTAATTTACTGTCATTCTAGGAGCTGTTTTGATGAATTGACACTAGCTGAACTGGCAAGCTCTCACGTTTAAATCCATTTCCATTCAGTTGCGCTAATCGCTGCATACACCGAATCTTATTCGGAACATTGAAAACATTTAGTGATGCAAATTTGAATCGCTATTCATTCCTCTATTTATTAAACATTATATTATAATACGTGATTCAGAGGGGAAAATTGAAAACGCAAATAAAATGGTGAGCATGAATAGTTCATCTAAGCCGTTAAAAAATGCTTCCAGAACAAGGTGTTTAACAGGGCAGAACAGGACAATACACCAAAAACGTCATCTCTAGAAAATTAAAAAGGACTGTTGCAGGGACGAAAACAGAACATACACAACAATGCATAGAACAAAAGACAGAAACGATGGTATTTCCCTCCACAGCTAGCTCTCCACGTGGGCGTTTGTGTGCACGAACACCAATCCGTTGGAAACTTTCACAGTCGAACTTGAATAATTCAACTCAAATACTAGCAAAGAAATCGTGAAAACCACATTTTGAATCGATTAGGTGCGAGAGGACTTGCAAAAATAGAACACATGACTACAGGGTGCGTCAGAATTATTGACGCACTGAAATTATGGTGTGGAAGAGGCAACATCCGGAAAAAAACCCTACATATGCGTATGCAAAATAAAGATCATGTCTTAGCAAATACAAAATACCCCCGCTTATTCGGAACGTGTTCACTTCTTGTAAAAGCAGCCACGAAGAGGCCAGGAGAGAATATTGCCGATGCGCCGCAACTGAAGTTCGTCCATTTTTGTTCTATGTCATAAACAGGTTAACCTTTAAGAACTTGATGCTCCTATGGGAAGTAGGGCAGGTCTTGGTCTTCAAGTGACACATGAAATTCACTCCTTACTCATGTCGTGTTCTCTCCAAGGAAATGCTTCAATGTTTTACTACAGAAAATTTTTTCCTTGTTTCTCATCCGAGCAATCTTCTGAGGACACATTTTCTTGCTTATCTCAGATCTCATCACAGGATGAATCTATAGTTACTTTGGCAGGGCTTGGCTGTTGTGCAAGAGACAAAACTGGTACAGGCCCAGTCTCAAAAATCTACTTGAGAGACTTTAATTTGGCAGAGAACAGGCTTCCTTGTGGACCAAATTTTGGCCTGCTGTTGACCGCATTTGGGTATCTTAGAGAGTGAGACCTTCGCTATCATTCACAGAAACGCCAAGCTTCCAAAGGCTTATCTGTTCAAGATCTGGAACAAAGTCGACCCGAGTTAGTTGCTGCGCAGAGGTTATGCGCTCCCTCGTCCTCTCTGTGACTGCTTCAGCAAGGAAGGAGGCCTTGCGAAGAAGAGTGCACTCACGGAAATTTTGATCTCACAGATTTCGCTTTAGTTCGTTTAGCGAGATCTGTGAAATCAAAATGAAAGGAAAACTGTGAAAGAAAACGTAGCGATGTTGAGAAAACGAATGAAGGAAGGGTTCAATTTCGTTTGGTCCTACAAAAAAGAAAGTTTCTATCACCAACAGTTTAGCCGATTTGCAAACGATGGCCTAAATGCCCGGTCTTGAAATGGAAGGAGGGGGGAATGAAAGCAAGTGGTATCATCTTAGGTCTATGGCGTACGGCATGCTTCACAGCGACACCGTCGCAATGAGGAAAATGAATGGAAATTGGTAAGAAAATGATAACAAAATGTTGCACGTTCTCATATCTTATCAAACAGTTTGCGTTGAATAACGTTCTGATGTAGGAGTAGTTATACTAAAACTATTGAGGCTGAACAGTCGCTGCGACAGCGTCGCTGTGTAGAGAGCATTAGCTCTTAGGGAAAGAGAATTATTATAAACGGAGACACCCCTTCATTTCAACTTACAACTCTTCTTGTTGGAGCGCTGGAACTCATCTAATCTCTTCGTACCTTGAGAGTGCTGATGACTACACTGGTGCAACTTTTCTAAAATTGTCGGAACAACTTCTAAGCACCCAAAGTGATCAAGTCTAGAACACAAAAATTTGCGTGGGTGCTGCCTCTAAATGGGCGAATCTGTCAGCTCCATAACGCAGGTGTAATTCTAATGAAAATCAACTGCTAACTTTTTTACCAATCCTCTGGTAATTTTGATCTCCACCATTGTCTATGTATGCACTGCAGTGCTCTTCGAATGATACATAGCATTTTGCAAAGCTCTCGTGGTCTGACGCTAGAAAAATCTGGACCCTTACCAGTCTTTATGTAGGAGGATAAGATCAGAAAAAAAGAAGACATACTATTATTTTACTAATGTTGGTTAAAACATAAAAAATACGAAAGGAATATCGGATTTTTAATTAATCTTGCATCGCTTCAATGAATGGGTTGGTATTAGTAGATCTTGTTGAAGTTTGCTGTATTCAGCACCCAGACCGTTTCCTCCATGGGTATTTCAGCGCGTTCTCTCAGCTCGTTTAGAAAACATACAGTGTGTTTTCCATTAATTGGCTAGCCCATTTACAACGTGGGCATTTCCATTTATGATTTCAACCCTTTGAACTTCGAAAAATATGAAATTCAAGAAAATCAGCAATAATGACGTTTAAACGCTCAATGCACCTGCAAAAAATATTTTTGATAGTACTATTGAATTACGCATTAGCTTCTCAAGAGGTCGGTAACATCATTAGTAGTCTTTTATGTGCATTTTTGATCAAGTAATTAACTAGAGAAGAAGAATAAGTAATTAAATCACTGAAAAAAATTACTTCCGAATTACATTCCGGCTTTATCATCCAGAAGATCAAAGAGTTTATTGAATTTACCTAAGCTTTAAGGATTTTTCGACATCCAAGCAATAGTGGTCGCAGAGTGGATCAGAGCCGATGAGCGACTAGGATTTGGTGAGTTCGCCTTCGGAGGAATTATTCTATTTTATTTTTTTTTCCACGAGCCAGTTGTATTCGAACACATTTAATATATATTTCTCCTTTCAGATTCTGTTTCTTTTCGCTCCAGTTGATTTCACAAACTAGATTAACAAATTTCTTACCTGGAGTTATTTAGAGTGATCGCCATACTTAATTATCTATTTGCACTAAAACAATTTGTATACGCAGCATAATGAACTGATGTGACTGAAAACTCACAAACAAACGGTCGTAAACAAAAATGAACCACCGTTGCCGATTCATAGTCGTTTTAAATGAAAAAAAGCAGTATCATGTTTAACGCAAAGCTAACAGAGCACAAACAGTTTCCACTAGTGGAAATTGTACCACTATTATACGAGCGAAATTTTAAAAAAAACATCTAGTAACAGCAAGCTTGGATTAGATGCAGAGTTGAAACAAACTGGTTTTCTGCAACAGCACATGGTAAAAGTTCGGAACTTGAGAGAATTAACGACGCTACATGATTCTATCATATGATATTTTGGACTAGCGCCCCTTTGGGACGCTAGAAAGTGGGGTGGGGCAGCCACTTGAGGACGGTAGAAGAGATTCACACATGTGAAATGGCTTAGAAAACTAACCAAGACGCAAAACTAATAATTACCTGAGCAAAAATACGGGATTTTCCTTGTAAATTGAGCATATTCTACCAGTCTGGCCGCCTCGCCAACATCAAGCCTTCATATTTCTCGTGATCCTCACCTTCTTTAAAATTATTGGTCACAGATCACAGATGTACATGTAACACATTTTTCGATACAATCATACTTCCTACTGTTTTTTTCCTGACACTGCATTCATTCAACGTCTATGGACCCATTATGACAAGCCACTCCCAACTCTGCGCAGGAGCATTTTCCAAATGGATTTAGAACCTTGAACAACTCACTTTAACAAATGTCTGCGAATAATCACATTTTTCCACACCAATAAGCCACGGCAGCCCATTTTCCATCCGTGGAGCCGCATCCTGATGTTTTTCCCACGACTGCGCCGTGACAGGCCCATTCTCCATCCGTGTAGCTAGTTTGAATGGGAAATAAAATAAATTGCCGGAAATAAAACGGAACTGCTAAGAGCTTTTCCCACCAATGGGCCCCGCGGACCCAGCCTTCATCCGTGGACTCGTATCCTGGCGCTTGCCGCACTATCGGACCAGGGCAGGCACAATCTCCATCAACGGACCCGTACCCTGTCCTTTTCCCTCTACCGAGCCGGGGCAGACCCGATCCATCGGTGGGCCCGCATGCTGGCGCTTTCCCCACTACTGGGCCAGAGCAGACTCAATTTCTATCGATAGACCCATATCCTGACGTTTTCCCCACTATTGGGCCACGGCGGACCGTTTCTCGATCGGTGGACACCTGTCCTGATATTTTCCTAAAGCGCGGGGCCCCGCTTATCTGTCCGTCATCGCATATCTTGCGTCATTGCACTGCTTGTAAATCTCGAGAATAAATGAAGAAAGGTAGGAAATATCCAGAAAGGTAGGAAATATCCACAAGTGGTATCAGCGAATGTCACAACAGCTAAAGATGACGCGTTCTTCTTTCGTTCATCCTGTGTATTTGATTGTAGTGTCCTTTTTAGAAACAACTACGAGTCCTAAAACTCCCTATTCCCTGTGTGTGATAAACTCCCCTTAATGCGAAGGGAGCCAAGCGCACGTCCCCAGTGAAAAAACTGACGTATCCCACCGCTGCAAAACTTCTCATGGTATCCACCCATTTCTTCGACGTGGTCATGAGCATTTGAATCGTTGCTGTACCGAGTCACTACCAAGCACCAATACGAGGGTTACTCTGCTCCGTACACTGCTGCTATGCAATGTCAAATCGTTGCAAACACTGTCTCGCCCGAAGGGCTCGAGACCGTCAAGGCGCAGTCTCGCAGCGAAACTCTGGAAGCTCTTTCTAACTATAGTCTTTTAATCTGCGCTCATTATCGGGACACTTATTCTTCTTCATTGCTGCCTGTTGAGAACAAAACCTATGACAGCGAGATCATGAAGACGAACTTTCAATAACAAAACTTTCTTCTCAGCGGAAGTACAGCTTGTTCTACGAGCTAGACGTCCTCATTACATAAATCTCAACCCCAGTTGACGTCTTCGCTAGTTGTTCTAACGAACTCATAGCAAAAATGGAGATGCAATTCATGAGATACCTTTGCTTTTTTCATCTAGAATTTTTATGCTCTTACTAGGCCGTCGACTGCAGAGAGCTCAAATTTCTCTAAGATTTTATCGATGACTCAAAATATCTTGGAAACTCATCAGACTTCGAAATAGCCTTCATTGACAGAAACGGTGGCTCTTAATGTCTTCATAGATGCTGCACATGATTCTCGCAAGTACTCTCCGTTTGATTTCGTCCCAGGTCATTTTCAATGCTTCTTTCAGGGAGAGGAAATTTCTGTAGCAGATAGTGCACGTTTTCCTCTTCAAAATGACTACGGGATGAAATTCGTAGCTAGTTTGAAGTGGAAATAAAATAAATTGCCGGAAATAAAACGCATCTGCTAAGAGCCTGAAACAAACCCAAATAAGAAAATACGAATGAGGCTCAGGGACAGAAGTATACTTAATCAAAATCCGTTGTCTTCAAGTTTGGCTGTACAGAAGTCATTTTCCATGCCTCACGATCTAAGACAAACGCTCACTACTCCAATCTTTAACATTTTCTGCCTCTTCTGCAGGAGCGGAGCCTTGTCGCAGAACATGTCTTTCATTTCTAAAAAAATGCAGATCTTCACGATATAGAAATGTTTTGTAGGATTATCTCCTAGCACACATAAGTTCAAATTTTGACATCGGATTCTACAAAAACTAGGGGAGCTTTGCCACTGGACATTATATCTCCCCACGGCGGCAAAGATAGGGATTGGCCTGCTCTAACAACTGTTCTGCCTTGGAGTAGACCCAAGCAATAGATTCAGCAGATTTGGCCGCAACCCTGTCACACTCGGCGTCTATAGTGAGAAGTCTCTCGCCAGCGAAGACTAGCGTGTGTTAGCGAGAATGATGAAAGCGCTTCAGCATCTGCCTGCACAAATTGTTCCTGTTCTTCTTCGAAGTACTTGGTAAGGTCTGGAGTTTTTGAGAATGGTAAAGATAGATGTCCAGCTTCTCTGACAGGATTTTTCTCTTGGGTATATCTATATTTATTTCTATATTGATCTCTTTCGGCATTTGCGCAAGGAACCTACTGATTTCTGTCGATCCTGCTCCGACCAACCTTCACTTCCTTGGGACCAGGTGCAGAACTAGCAAGACATCTGCTCTTTTTGTCATCACTGTTTCCAAGTTTTTGAAGCTTTTTCTTGTATCTTGAACAGGTGTGTGGAGCAGGGACAACGCTTTCACAATGTGCGCCACAGACCTTCAGTCCCGATGCAGTTCAATATTGGCACAGCTCGTGACGTTGGAGGCAATCATCGCGAGATGACTATTACTTGAGAACCAAAGATAATGAAGTAATAGGAAAATGAGGAAAGAACGCGAAAAAAAATTGGAATCCCCGCAGAAAAGGGGGTGCACGGGTAATTTTCGGCACCCTGCATCCATATAACGCTGCCAGCTAATTTGTCCTAGTAAAAATGCAAAGTAGAGAAAGAGTAGCCACAATCCGAATCGTTCGAGGTATGCCACCATTTCATTTTCACTCTGCTGTATCCCGACCGGTTCAGATTGTGGCCATTCATTCTCCACGTTGCATTTTTACTAGGACAAATCAGTTGGCAGTGTCATATATGGTTAGATATTAAACTTGGAGTGCGAGTACATTGTATTTCTTCAATAAGCTCAATTTCTTACATAATTCATGTGTTCACAAACAATTGAATTATTTCTCCCACATCTTTTGTAAAAGCTGGCGTGAACTGCGTATTGTGTTTACAATAGAACAATCAGTTTTCAATAGTTCGCGAACGAGTGAGCCACCTCTCTGCATTTTGAGCTAAGTAGGGAGGCATGATCATCACAACGGTTCACAACGGCTGCAGAAAGTAGAGAAACATTGTATAATCACAAATGGTACCGAATAGCACTCATCCATGCTGACAATAGTTGAATAGTGGCCGAATTCCACCGTCACAATCCAGTTACTACACGCTCGTGCCAATGGGGTCGAGGTTCTACCGATGGAATTTGTATCTGTTCAACAAAGTGAAGTTATCTGCCTTCAGTAAAGTGTACACCAATCGCATTCTGTCGCAGATACAAACAGGAAGTAATATTGTCCCACGTAAATCGAAATGAAAGCAATGATCTCACTCCATTTTCGATTCTAGACATCACATCGTTCAATGAGCACAAAAAGGGTCAGTGTAGTGGAGGGGAATCTTTTGTTCTCGCCCATGATCGCGAAACAATGTGCATCATACTTTTACACGCTGCTTACCTTGTTGTCCTACGAGCGTATTTGGGCCACTATGAGGGGTGACGTGGGGGAGGGTGGGCATGTGAGTGACAAACTCTCTTGTTTCCGCAAAACGTGATCCGTACGATAGATCTCCATCGTCACGAGCATCCATAATTCCAAGAAGTCAGTGCTTCATAAAATGTGAATCCAGCCAAACGGCGAAGAATATTTATGCCAGCTTAGAGGTCAAAATTACTCAACACATGTGAAGACTGAACACATTCGCACAGGTATGCCAAGACCCTATAACAAGAGACTTTCACAGTCGTTCTCTCACAAGTTCCTCCAAAACTGACCATTTTTATTAGGTCTTAACTCGTCAAACAGTCAGGAAAAGTGGCAGGCCTACACTGTTAATCATAATCACGTAATTAATCATATTTCGCAACTTCTGCTCGAATTCCCTACGTTCCACGTAAATCGTGCATTTTCAAAACCAAACCAAAAACCATCGGCGGTTTCGATTTCTCTGAAAAAGTGTGGGTAGGTGCGGAAAACCATTCAGAACTCACCTGAAGTTCAAGTGGAAGCCAACGAATTTGCAAAATAGTCACCTTCACAGAAACAACGGTCTTAGAGTCTCCACACTAGAGGTGTAATTAGAAAAACTACGCAAGAATTTTCTAGCATTAGCGAGAATTCAAAGCTAAATTTAAAACTCAATTTAAGAAAATAAAAGGAATTTAACTAAGTGCAACAAAATGATTATTGAATCATTGGGTTGGTGAAAAATTCCGCAATACTTTTCATTTTTATTTCTGAAATTCAAAAGCAGCTGGCAGGTGAGATCACGCATCGGTACAAGGTAGTTCTTTCTCCGAACTTTCACATAAAGGGTATACGAGGGAAGCTGTATTGGTATTTGAGTAGCAATCACGGGTGTGCGGAATTCTCCGTTTTCCGTTCTACGCTTTCCGTTTTCCGCCCATTCTTGGCCTTCCGTTTTAAGTTTTTCGTCTTACTGGTTTTCAGGCCGAAAACGGAAAATCCCGTAAAATTATGGAGGGAGAGAGGTGTTTGTCTTCGGGGTATTTCCCTATCCTGAAGAAGCTTCACGTGTTTCGATGCGCAATGTATATAAGTTCACAACAATGGCGCCAAAATTGACGCCCAACCGCCATTTACCGTCGCAATTTCGCAGGTCTTCATCATTTTTCCAAATATGCCATACAAGTGAACTGCTGTCCTCATAATTCTCAAAAAAAAAAAACATCCTCATAATTCTCAAAAAAAAAACAAAGTCCCACAGAAATGTGGGATGAACTTATATAAAATTTCCATGAAACTGTGACGTGCCACAATAAGAGCATCAAGCATTCCTGCGAAGCAACGCATGATGTAGGCTTTCTTTCAAGTTGACAAAAGCATAAGGCTACATCACGATTGTCACTGTTTTAGTCAGGCCGTTAACGCCTGATGTTTTGCGTGATATTTAGGCTGCTTGTGTTTCACATTCGCCAGATACTGTTTTTCTCCTCTTTCCTCTCTTGCTAACTCGCTCCAACGGGATCCTCTGTGAATAAAGTGATCCTCCCCAGATTGCAAATGTTCTAACTACAGTAGTTACCTTTTTGTCTGAACTTTTGTAGAATAGGTCTGCTCTAAAGTAAAGCAAAGAAGTCGCTCTTTTCACACTTTACAGTTTCCCATCTTAGTAAGTAAGTTCAGTGAGGAATATGCTCACTGATTATATAATTCTGATAATCTCTCGTAACTAGGTGAAGGATAGATACTCCTCGATCTCCCTATATTCTAGGCGTCTAAAGTAAGTACCATCAGTAGACTTGAAGTTACGTACCTAATTACTTGAAAGAGTCACCACTTATGCTCATCAAGAAGATACTTAGGAAATCCAATGTTGAGGAGGACTTTTGGCCACAAACCTATGCTTAGGCAGAATATTTCGTTTTCCGTTTTACGCTTTCCGTTTTCCGCCCATTTTTGGCCTTCCATTTTCCGTTTTACGTTTTACAAGATTTAAAATTTCACTTCCGCACATCCCTGATTCGCTCCTTTGTCTATTATGGTTTCCTGCAAGGACATCCTGTAAGGAATTCTGTTGCAAATATATGTGCTGCGTTTGAAGAGAATGTTATTTTCCAATCTACGATGTCTCGACTCAAAGGTAACAGGGCTTTGAGTCTGGCTAAATGACACTTGAAAGTCACCCCCGCTCTGGGCACTCATCGACTGCTAGCCGGATGCTGACATGTGCGAGTTGGCGAAGACGTCCTAGTGCTAGAAGAACTTTCTATTCACATTAAGCGACATCCAGAAGTCATCATTTCTCATCAAGACACATCCAGAAGTCATCATTTAACTGGCCTGTCTGTGGTGCGCACGCCCAGGAGAGGTGAAAACGTTGATCAGAGGTGATGACCAGGACCTTAATGATGTGATCATCAAAACGCTGCACCTTGGCCATCGACTTCCTGAGACATTGAAAGCCAACTATATAAACGCAATTTCTGATTTCAACTGCCGTTATATGTAGACTACCTTGAAACTGTGACCTATGTCCTTTTACTTGTTACCAAGTGAGACTAGAAATATTTGCCTCTTTTAAAAATATAATAGCCGAATGTTGTGGACAATTTACTGTGTTGTAGGCGTGGCACGACGGCCCTAGACTCTTCCTAGATACCTTTTCTCTTACACATACTACATTTTTTTGTACACCGGAATGACAAACGCGGACGATTTTCAGCTGTGGGGGTGTATCCCACGATTTGCGGTGCAGCCTCAGATGCAATCAGGAATGGACTGCTTTTGTACCTACACCCCACAAGCACTAACGTCCAAGAAAGCTAAGATGATACAAAATCGAATTTTGGCTTGTGTGATAATTTGCTGCAAGGGCAAGAGGTGCGGCGTTCCTTCATGTCCTAGTGTGGAAAAGTTCGGGTGGGAACTCAACCAGAGAGTGTCTATATTATTCCTGCAAAACAGGAACCATGAGTTTCACACAACCAAATTGTACTGCTAACTTACTAACAACTACTAACTAACAACTTGTTGGTGGCAATTTATTGACTTTTCTCTGAAAACTCGTGACCTGTTAGAAGCCTTAGTAGAAACTCATTAGCGTTTTTGTGGAAAATAGTTATGATAATCTGGAATTTTTTGTGGTTTGTCGTGAGGAATTCAACGCAGTTTCTTACAAGGTTCCGAAAAAGTCCTGTCTCGACATTTCTGATTCTCACAGCTTTCTCCCTTGAACGTCAATCAAGTGGGAAATATGAGCCTTTTTAATCCAGCTACTTTACCCTGTCTGGGTCTCCCTCCTTGAAGGTTTAATGAGGAATCGCAGGTTAAAAATTAACTCATTTATTTGAATCTATTCACAATGCACATCACAACTACAACGCTCTCATGTATCTTTCTCACATTCTGAAACAACAGAAACAGCTCAGATAGAATAGATGGAAAGAGTCTGACTTCGCCGAGTACTTCTCATTTGAGTGCAACTCATATATCAGTAGACTTGCATATCATAATAAAGTGGCCTGTTGTACATCATCATACCGGGTGAAATGTCACCGCAAAAAGGAAACAGAGATGATCAAAAGTTACCAGAATATCCCTTTACTTGTGGGACACTTTGCGAAAAGAGCACATATCAGTTTGACATTTCGCACAGGCGGTGTAGAGTGAATGACAATGATTCCTGTACCTCAGAAAGAAAAAGCCGCTCCGCATCACTGTTGCAGCACGGCTGGTCAGCTGAGTGCTGTGGTTCTCCGCTGTGATCGGGATTGCTGCTTTGCTTATTTCTCCAAACTTAGCCTACACTCAAGGAATGAACTTTGGAAGAAATAAACAGAACCTTCATCCCGATCACTACTGAGGACTACAACACCTAACTGATCCAACGAGCCACGAAGCAGGTGCGGCGCGATCCTCGTTTTCTGCAGTGCAAGATTACCGTCCACTATAGATTTCAGTCTGAAAAATTCGAGAGTTTTACATTGCTTACTTTGAAGAGAAGGAGTTATTCTCACCCAACCAATGCAAATTACATTTTTGTAGGTCCAAATTATGAACTCATTACTCGAATAATGTTCGGATTCACTGGCTCACACTTTTTCACGCATATCTTCGGTTGTTTTTTGATGACGCTTAATCGCCACATGGCTGTCTGCCATCCAAACGCCTACGAAAAGGTTAGTCTTAACACCGCTGTTCTTCAATAATGCTCCAATGTGTATTTATTCTGACAAAATTCTGCTACTTCCATCTGTAACCTCCTTAACTTCAGTGGTGGACGCCACGTGCGGTGAATATTATGTTGTTAGTTGAGATTTTGTTATCATTTGTAGCGCATACGCAGTTATTTTCGATTCCATTTGGCTATGAATGGACAGGCGACAGGTGGATTCGCACTGGACGTCTGAGACCGATCCCAGTAAGTACATCAAAAATTCCTGACTTCATTAACCACAAGTTGGAAGAATTCATGAAATTGTGTTCAAAAGGATACATAAAGGATGCATAGTACATTACATCAAGATGAAAGACGCAGGATTTCTGATTGACCACCGAGTAGCTTTTCATGATGTATTTTTAAAACATTTTTTACACAGGCAGGGAAAACCAATCTTATGATAAAAACTGGACTCGTTATTAGAGGTTTTTTTGGGTACGGGGTGTTTTCTGGTCCTGTGACGATTGGTACAATACCGTACACTTGGCGTGGATCCCACCAGCTCAGATGAGCTACCTTCACTCAGAATCGTTAGCAGTGGATGCTTCGGATTTGGAAATCGTTGAGTGGTGGAATGGGATGCGAATGCGATAGCGGCTCGGGGTTGAAATATTCGCGCCAGGCGGGGTTTTTTATAGGGTCGGGAGTCGATCTCATGGATTTTGATGAGACCTTCACAGATAGACGGGGGAGAGGGACGGCATGACGAATCTGGGTTGGAGTTCACGTTAGGCACGGGTTGCGACGGGAGGAGGGCTCGGGGGTTGACATCTCGGATTTGGAGAGGACGTTTAGGACCGGGTACACTTAAGCACATGGCCACGGGGGTCAGAACGGTGGATGGGGTGCGACCACTCGAATTTCAAACAAATTTCGAAACTGGGCGAGATCAAAAAGTGATTCCGCCGGTTGCGACCGTGTCAAGGTGAGAGCACGCCATACCGTCCAATTGTCAAGTCTGGCAACTTCGGGCATGGTCCAGTCCGGTGCATCCATATCGATTTTTTTGGCGATTATCAATTTTTTTGGGGATTTACAAACTACCAGTGAGTAAGTCCTCATCCAACAATGTCGCTTTTGTGCGGCATATCTGACAATCGGCGACTTTAATTTTTATACAGTTTTCTAATCTTTCCTGTTTTCCATTCTGGTATAGGAGAACGTGGCGGGCCGGAGATGGGTGGAAATATGAAGTCCGGGAACGCTATATAACTAGCGCCTTTGTGCTCGCAGATGGTGCTCCGTGAGTGGGACGTGATAGAAGCATCCACGATTTTCCGTCGATGTGCCTGGTTTTCTTGCGAGTTTCCGAGGAATGCGGCGAGCTACAGCCAAAATGCGGGGAAGAATTCGAGAAAAGTGTGGGGAAGCTTAATTTTCCTTCCAGAGTTTCCTTCACACTTCCTCCATGCACTCTGTTAATCTTATTCTTGCTACCCTGGTTTGGGGCTCTAAGGTCACTATCTCGTCCTACCCCTCAGTTTCTTCTTTCACGAGAAATAGGCTGTTCATTTTTACCATTTTTGAGAAGTTGTCGTTGTATGTCGAGTAGCAGCTTGCTCAGATCGGAAAAAGAAAGAGAGAACAGTTGCCACTCACTTCATTTATTTCAACGCATCCCCTCCTGTAGCAAAGAGAAAGGGTTGTGCACTCGCACCCTGTCTCAGGTAGCCGCTATACTCCTCGAGGAGTATAGCACCTTGCGTCGCCGTCTCCGGCGACGGCGGCCGCCAATGTTGGCACCCCTCGCAATCGATACGCACCGGCGCCGCAGTCGCCAACATTGGCGGCCCGCCGATCGTCAATGTTGGCGACCAATCGATACGCACCGACGTCACAGTCGCCAACATTGGCGGCCGCCGATGTTGGCGATCGCCAGTCGCCGGCGACGGCGGCCGCCGCCGACGCTCCGCCCACAATCGATGCGTATCGGCCTCACAGTCGCCGGCGACGGCGACGCAAGGTGCTACAATCCTCGAGGACTATAGCGGCAGTGTCAGAGAAAATGTTGTTGCCCGCCTCATTTACCCCACCACGTCGTGGTTCTCCTCCTCTGAGCTTAGGCAAAAGCCTTGAAAAATGTACACACTCGCCCCACTCACCTCACTCATGTCGTGGATCTTTCCCTTTCCCTAAGCGCGGGCAAAAGCTTAGGGAAAAGCTTATGCATCCGTACCACCTCATCTGCCCAAGTCTCCTTCTTTTTAAGCAAAAACTCAAAGAGAACGTTCCAAAATCTTCACATGCATCTCACCACCACGAGGATTTCCCCTCTTATGCAAATGCTTAGAGGACAACTGTGCACCCATCCTATGTTTCTCACCAACTCCGTGGATTTCCTCCTTTCGCTAAGCTTACACAGAAGGGAAGTCAAAGAGAAAATTACACAGCCAACCCATGTGTACCAACTATCCCTTTGATCCCCTTTCTTCCGCGAGCAGAGAAGAGTTCTATACTTGGCTCGTGCGTCTCTTCAACCCGTGGATTCCGTCCCTTTTCTGATAGGAAATTATAGGAAATTGATCCGAGGACGATCCTCTTCCGTCCCCATAGTTCACCTTGAATATTGTTTTGGAAAGTAGCACACTAACATGACTTACGCGGACACTAGTACGTAGAAGCACAGGAGAAGACGGAAGAACCAAAGCGAACACATCTTCTTAATGAGTAATTCTTGGGATAAGTCATGAATGAAGCTGATGCATTGAGGCATTATTATCATTTTGTAGATTTCCCGGGTGCTACTGGAGATCCCGTGGAGGTGTAAGGATCCGGTGATCTGCCCCCCCCCCTCTCCTCGCATGCAATACTAGAAATGAGAACTTTCGCTAAGAAAGCATAAAAGAGCCTAGAGTGATTACTTAAAAAAACGAGAATATCGCATACACAGAAGAAAATTTCAGAACGAGCTAGACAGAGAGAGCACAAAAATAAAACAAAACGCACAATAAAGAGACAAAACTTTGTGTATGTAAGGTGCATTTGCGGGCGCCTAATTAGATACGTCAATGGAAGAATAAGTTGGTGATTAATTACAAAAAAAGAAACAGTACCGTCATCTTTGAGTGGAAATGTGATGTATACAAAAACATGGGCGGTTGCACCTAATTCTTCAAGACGCCATAACTCTGCTCAATATCAACATTTTATTCAAAATTAACAGCAAATGTATATTGAATAAAGATTAAAAATCAGCTTGTTCGCAGTCATCAGAGGGTTACGGGATTCGGTGTAAAAATGCCGAGGAACCCACCTTAAACCCCCAAGTTTTTGAGAGCTTCAAGAGCGAAGGACTCTTGTCGCGACCGGAAAAGGTTTATTTAGGTTCCTAGGCTGGGATTCATTAAACGAGAACCTAGCAAACCAACAATGTTTAACGTGATGGGTTATCGTAGAGACTACGTAATGCTAGGAGACGCAGGATGTGAAAGTTGGTTTGCTGGCCTGGTTTCAACTTGGTTATGCGTCCAGTAAACACAGCGCTCAGGGTGTAGCGAGGGTTTATTTTTATGAGTGACTCGCTGAAGTCTGGCTCCTGGAACGACCACCAATTGTTCATGAGTGACCTGTTTTCCATTAACAATACCATCTTTCGAGAGATGATCGCCAGACTATCTTTGGACCTGGCATTCGTAGCTGACCCACAGATCCTCCGAAATTTTCATTCTTGAAGAGGATTGCTGGAAAGCTCATAGGTTTCCATAAATTGCCGGTCGAGATGAGAGCTTGGAATATGGTTCACGGGCAGGTCGATCGTCTTCCTGATAGGCTTGTTAAATCCAACACAGCACTTGAGATAAGATGCCTTCCACAAACACATCATTAGCATTCTGAGTCGACTCCTGCTTCGACCACCTTGGCTTGACCCCATAAAGTAAAATTCCACGAACCATTTTACACCTCATGACCTTGATTTTATGCCTGCTATACAGGGACGCTGTGATGCACTGACCAGCTAAAAGTTGAGTACGCGTGTTTAACGCTGTCTTATATCAATAATTCAACCTCATCATCATCTCTGTCATTTTTTTCTTTTTTACAGTTCATTCGCATAATGAGCACATCTGTTGTCATTCTTTATGAAGTCGCTAGCGTCATATTGATTGCTATAACCATATATGCCCTAACGAAGCTAGGACACGTCATCAGAGGAAGAAGATTCTGGCAAGAAATGGTAAGTGCTTTGAATGTGAGAATCATTATGCAAAAGGAATCATCATCCATCCTCTACTTTATTTTAGGGTCTTGTGACAGTGATTGCAATCGACTGCCTTCTGGGCGCAGTAGACTGTATTTACGAAGCTTCTGATCTATTTGGCTTTAAGAACACAGATAATCCAATAATTAAATGGATAAATGGACATGTGAGTTTCCTGTCAACAGATCTCATATAACTTAATATAAGGTGTCCCAGAATAAGGTTCACACCTTTTGTACGTCAATAACTGACAGTAAGTGAGGCTCTAAATTGAACCACAAACCGATTCTTTCATGTCAAATACCGTGAAGGTAAAAGCCGTGTTTATAATTCACCGCAATGCGAGAAGCGAACTATTCAGAAGCGGTAGGTCCCGAGTGGATACATGCACGAGCAATGTGTCGTGGTACTTGTCGTTTATAGCGCCCCTTCGGGACGCTAGAAAGTGGGGTGGGGCAGTCATTTGCGACCTGTGCAAAAGCTTCGCACTTGCCAAATCTCTAGAAAATTGATGAAGAAGTAGAACCAATCTTCAAATGGGCCCAAACATGAAGTTCTTCTTATGAGTTGGGTATGAGTATGAGAAGTCCGTTCTTCATCGTATGGCGTATCGTGCGTATTACTCACTACCGGGCGAACGCAGACGCGTTCCCCATCGGAGGAACTGTATCCTGCCGTTCCCCACACTATTGAACCAAAGCGAAATCGTATCTGAGTGTTTTCCACACTACCGGGCTTTCTTCCATCGGCGGACCCGTATTCTGGCGTCATCTTCACTGTTAGGCCGCATTGAACCCGTTCACCCTCGGCTGAACCGTATCCTGGAATTCTCCACTTTACTGTGTCACAGCAGACCAATCCTATATTGGCGGCGCCTTCCTCACAGTTAGGGCAAGCCGGATCCGTTCTCCAGGGGCGTGCTCGCATCCTGGCATTCTCAACACTATCGGACCAAAGTGAACCCGTATCCTGACGTTCTTCACACCACTGGGCTACGAAGGTCTTTCTCCATCGGTGGACCAGCGCTCTCGCGATTTTCTCACTGTAGGGTCGTGACGGACCCTTTCTCCATCTGCGGAGCTGTATCCTGGTGTTCTCGACACTATTGGGCTACGGCGGACCCGTTCTCCGTCGACGGTCCCGTATTCTGCCGTCCCTCACACCATTGGGCCACGGTGGGCCCTTTCTCCATCGGTGGATCCGTATCGTGGCGCCCCTCACACAACCGGGCCACGGTGGGCCCTTTCCCCATCGGTGGACCCGTATCCATATATTGTTGATTGGTTACACAATGTCATGCCTTGATATATAGAGGCTTTTACTCTGTGTTAGGGCAGACGCTTTCTCGAAACGAGCGGATGTCGTGACTAAGGAGTCGCTGCGAGAGCTCAGCAGGGGATGCTCAACCAGCTGGGGCGACCGCGTAGGTCCAACCTCTCCTTGGCTTCCTAGACGCTGCAGCTCTCATAAAACCCTCCCAGTTTTTTTTTGCAAGTGCCTACAGCGTCGCAACAGTGGAAGGGCGGTTTCCCTACTGCGTACATTGTGCAGCCTGAAAGCTTGTAAATATTCCTTCACCCCTATTCTGCGAGACCGCCAGCGAAGGTGATGGAATCACTACCTCGTGCATGCGGGAGAGCCAGCAGTGATGTAATTGCAAGTCCCGAAGCGAATGTGTCTGAGTCCCTAAAAATCGGCCATTTCGCCCCACAGTCTGCGCCTCAAGATTACGGTGTCTATCAGTGCCGCCGCGTATCTCTAGCCGCTCTAGCCCCCTTACGGCGTTTTGTTCGATAGATCTTCGTGACGCGACGTTGCAGGACCATGTCGCATTGTCTTTATACTTTTTCGTCAAAAACCATGTCGTTGGCCGAAATTTGTTAGCAGTGGGGCGACCGGCTTCGCTATGCGCCGCGTTGTTGTGGCCGTTGTCGTGGCGTCATCGCCTAGAGAAAAAGTATAAACACAGCTGGAGGCAACTCGTGTTATTCGTTCACTGGTGATAGGCAGACAACGCATTTCACGAGTGTCTCTTCGACGTCGAAAATTTCGAAGATTATTGCCTTTGAATAAAGTCTCAGGAACATTGATTTTGAATTCCAGGGAGAACCCAAACTGATAGTCGTCGATTCTACGACTCTGCAAAAGTGGTTTTGACTCAGGCGTTTTTTTTTTTACCAGAGGAGCTGTGTAGTTTCTTTATTTATCTCCAGCTCATTAGCGTTCAGATATTATGAACTTTATTTTTAGACGCCATCTGATCTCTCCTTCTCATTTAGAAAAACCTAGAATTCATTGTACATACTAAAAATAGTCAGTGAATTACTTTGAAAGCGTAGTGCTGCAATACTATAGCTGCTGCAAGCTTTCAGCTACAATATTGCAAAAAAAATTTGCAAAGATGGCATATTTGTAGGCCACATGCATAGATTAGGGGGTGCAGAACAAGATGAAAATAAACAAATCTTATGTATGGCGTGGAGCTACCTTTCTTACAATTAGTAATTTATTATCTTTATGTGAGGTGTTATTCCATCGATTGATGCACAGTAGCATGAAGCAGAATTCGAATGCGTTGCACAAACGACAATTGTTTTGGGTTACTTTGGATATACAGAAAAGGAGCTGTCCATTTTGACTCATGAATGTCAACGGTTCACTTATCCATAGCCAGTTTACGAGAACTGCGTTGTCTTTTTGGCGGGAAGTCAAAATTTTCATGGACATTCTTGGATTTGAAAAAAATAGTTTTGTTTTACTACGCATCGTCATATGCTATGTTTCTTATTTGTGCAGAATAGGTTGGCAACCCTCGGTCTCCTTAAGCGACCTTACACTTGCGTTTCGTAGGAAAGACTGTGGCTATACAGAAGTAATTCACACTTGCACAGGTTCTATACATATGTATATGTATACTAGGAAATCTGCTATGCAAGATTATTTTGCGAAGTCCTTTTCGAGTGATAAATAAGGGCTCCCTGACCAGGTGCTCAGAGGAAAGGCTCTAGAGAATCCTAGAGGTCCTAAAAAAGAACGGCACGTTTTGTTTTCGTCTACTGCTCAACAGCGCTTCAGCACTTACCGTTGAATTGTGCCTTATACAGTGTGAATTTCGAATCATGTTATTATCTGCTTTTATTCGCTTCTTTTCAGTACTGCCTTCTATTGTTCCTTATTGTGTCTATGAACTCTTACAGTATCATATTTATGAGCACCGACCTTCGCAGAGAAGTTGTCAGGTTCTTCTACAGGATGTTCGCATGCCTTCCATGCTGTGTAATTAAAACTAACGATAAGGTCTTTGCTGTTTCTACATATAGCTCTCGACATCAGTTCTGATTGTTCTGAATAGCACTGCAGATTTTCACTGAAACAAAGAAGAATATGTTGAAGATAAAGTGTGTCCATAGTAAAGCTTTGTGGAATCCGCAAAATATGAGTGCGAGTGCTGTTTCTACGAACACACATCGTTTACACATTGCCAAGTTCAACAAAACTGTTCAATACACACTTTCAAACGGATGAAAATGTCATTCCATTCCTATCATGCACTAGCTAAGTCCGTTGAGGTTTTTTGCAAGAACAATATACCTGCCGTGTAGGTAGGGAAGCTCAAAGCTCAAGTAATTCGATGATTCTTGGATCGTGAAATCAACAATCAGAAAATTGGATGAAATGTCACAAACAAACAAACTAGACGATGCCATTCCATTCAGTAGAGATGAATTAGTACGCGATCTTGGAGTTCCTCTCCTCCACTCTGAAGAATTCTCAGCACATTGAAGAAGTAGTAGGAAAAGAGAGAGGTATCATGTGCTCAGTTTTGAGGAACACTCACACGTCTCAAGTAAATATTTTGCTAAGGCTATATAAAGCTTGCGTTTTGCCAATACTGGAGCACTGTAGTCAGCTGTGGAATCCAGTTTTGAAGAAAGACATCCAGAAACTTGAAAAAGTACAATAAACGTTTACAAGGATTGCGTATTACTGCGCTTTTCCGAGCACAGGCTACCCACAGGCTCGGCCAGATTATAGAACTAGGTTGAAAGTCTTAGGACTTTGAAGCTTACTATACATAAGAGCACAAGCAGATATTCTCATGAGCTCTAAGATTCTCCGTGGTGTGATTCGTTTAAAATCCTCGAGACTATGGAGTTTTAGACCTGTAAGCGACCGAAGATCACTTTCAACATGGTATCTTCCAGATCTGGCACTGCAATTTACAACAGAGCTCTTTTGCTTGCAGAACTTCTCGGTTTTTGAACAGACTCCCACCTCTACTGGCGGCTTCGGAAGACTCAAAAAATACCGAAGAAACGGCTCCGAAATGTGAACGTATGGATCTTCTAGGCATCGAAGATGTAGGATGAGCTCAATATCCCAATACTTTGTAGCTCCATGGTTTTTGTGTGAAACGGAATGTTATTTTTTTACCTGATCCCTTCTCTCGCTATATTGTTTAGTCACTGTTGGACTTTTATATCAGGTGCGGGCAGATGACAGGTTCTCATTTTTGGTGAGCATTATGTAGGTTCCAGTGAGGAGGGGTTTACCCACTGGTGCAAGCAAGTGCGATGCCGTTACTGAACTGAATTTACTCCATTACACCTCAAGAGGGCCCGGAGTTTGTAGTAGCTACCGTTCGGCATGCCGGTTGCACGAGGTGAACCAGTATACCCGTTTGTGGAAGTGCCGGCACTGCTCCTACTCCGCAAGGGAATGAGGGAATCTTCCTGGTTGATGCGAATGCCAGCCTCCTAAGCTCTGCCACCTGTATGAGCACGTATTTGAATACGATAACTAAACTTCAAATCTGGCAATTGCTTTAGCATAACATGGTCAGCCCCTCGAAGCACCACATAAATGTCCGAGTAGATTCCAGGTAACAATTCTAACCTCCGCTCGTACACCCTCTACCATATGTTCGTTTCTTTCTTTTTTCATCAGTTTCTGTTCTTCTGACCTACTACGTACCGGTTACTAGTGATGCAACTTTCAATTCTCACCTGTTCGAAAATAAAGGTGTCAGTTAGTTACTTGAGGTGGAACAATTTCTGTTATATGAACTGTAACATTTTCTACTTACAAAAACGTTGAATCTAATTTCTAAGTTTTACTCTTTGACCACTGAAAACTTTCAATGCAGGGTAGTCCTAGAATAGTGTTTGTGTTCCCATGGATTAGGTTGAAGGGAAGGTGATAGTAGAAAATTCTCAAAACTCCTTTATTTCCAGGTGTTGCTATTTAGGTCTGATTCGGTGTGGTGATATACAGAGTGCACAAAAATTAATGACGCAGCTGAATTGACTGTTTAAAAAAGGCAGGGAGCGAAAACGTCATACATATGCATATGCAAAAGGCAAAGGCGGTTAAAAGAGTGGGTTGCTCCTTCCCGGATGCGGTCATGGGGAAACTGAAGGGGCGTACTACCTCTTAGCCGCAAGTAGCACATTTAGACTTACGTAGTTCCATGTGTTGGAGGAATCAACCTTTTGGAGCTAGTTGTTTCTTGGACAGGTAGCGCTACTCCCACTATCCAATATGATCATACTGAGAAATCCAGAAGATTGAATTTCAGGCTATGAGGGGAGTCACTCCTGTGCCAGCACGGAGTCCTTTAAATTAATCCCTGACACCAGGCTCACATAATTCCCCTCTCTAGCACTGGAGCAAAGCCCTGCCAGAATGCGCATGGCTTCGCCTTCTGTTCAAGCTAGAGCCAAAGGATTCCAAGGAAGTATATCCTTCTGTAGAGCAATATTTCGATGAAAAACAGGAGTGAAGTAATCGTCTGGATTTTTTTTTGTAGTATTTGAGAGAAGGCTTACACAGTTGGACACGCCTGGATAAATACGATTTTTTTCGGATTTTGTCTCTTTTACAGAATCATTACATTCCCGAGGGTGTCCTCAAAAGATCAGAACGTCGTCGCTCAATCTCCGATCTGGGCTTCTTTCACTTGCTTGCTCAAGGATATGAGCTTCCATGAAGAACCACAGCCTCCGAAGGAAGACCAAGGAAACGCAGCTACGGTGGAAAACCTTGCTCCGTACACAAAATGTGGATCAGAATTTGACTTCTTTTTTTCAAAATAAACATGCTCCGGATTAACGAAGCTCTCTCGGATTGGTTCACTCCACCTTATTCACACTTCTACTGCGTCACTCCTTTTTTAACCTGAAATCATCACTAGCGGGGAGTTTCGTTACATGGACCATTTGAAATGGGAATTTTCTGTCTATGGTCAGTCGAAGCCTTTCCAGTTAATAGTGGAGGGAAACAGCGATCTGTGAGTGTCGAAACGATCTGTTAGATTAAAATTTTGTTCGCAAGTCTGACTGGGTATAACTGTCCAGAAAAAGAAACCTTGAGAAGAAAACCTGGCATGAGTAACAATTCTTCCTTTATAACTTTTCCATCTTAATAATTCTTCAACGCAACGCTGTCCTAGAACAGCAGAATGAGGGATGTAGCAACACTTCACGGCATGGAAGAAGAACTTCAGGAACTCCTCCACTGTAGCTTTATCTACATGGTTTATTTGCCATGTTCATCACTAGCTTCACATCCATTTTATGTAGTAGCATCATTCCTACCTAATTTCAATAGCGGGATGTAGAGTCATGCCCGGTTTTCTTTTCATGATTTATTTTTTCTGAAAGAAAAATATAAGCAGAGGTCAAAGGTATTGTAGGGTACGTAGATGGTTGGGAACCAACATGGTTTTGAGTCAATGTCGCATTCCACGGCTAAAATCGAACATCCACGTGCTGAGCATAACCCAGACCAAAAAGGTGAGACATCAACATCTTATTGTTAGTCTCATTTTGAATAATTCATTTCAGCATGAAGATGAGCGCTGAAGAATATCGTCTCGCCATACGATTAAACAATATATCGAACATGTATGGGAACGTTCTATTATTATATTCATTAACCTATGATAACTACACAATAACAAAACTATGTTCACCAATGGAAGTAAACTTCAGTAAACCATGGTGAGAATTAATCAACAATTTCTAAATAGAATCTTTTAGCATCAAAAACACTATCTGTCTTCGTAATCTTCCTCAGAAGACCGTGTTCACCCACTATTATGGCGGTTTCCTTCCAACTGATCCAATCCTGAATTCTCGCATTTGCAACCAGGGAGTGAGGATAGATCACAATTCATCGCATGTGGGAAATCCCTCGCAGAAGGCGACTCTGCAAACAAAACTCCTCAAGTGTGGACTTAAGCACTGTGAAGGTTGGGACAGGAAGACCATTTCAAGAGAGGGTCTCATCTCCGTGGTTAGGATTTTTACACATTTTGAATTTCCAGGATTCGCCCACCCCTAACGGATGGTTAAAATCGCTCGTTGTTTGAGGGCATAATTTACCTTTTTTTTGCTTTGACTTCATTGATTGCGAACAATGTTGAGCACGACCATGCTTGTTCTACTATGATTACTTCTTTTTTTCTTATACGTTTAATGAAATATTTGGCTACAAGCGATCTCAAGACGAACCTTGATTTCCCAAAAATTGGCTAGCAGTTCTACCTAAACTTTAGAAAAATCAGAAAAAATGTAGTGGATTTGACCGTGCAGATATTTGTAGGTCGTTTTTTACACTAGAGATACACGCTATACCCAGGAACTACTATATGCAGTTTATGTGAGCCAAAGAGGTGCGTGAATCAAACTACTATGTTACAAGGTGTACGGGTTCAATCCTTGTATTCACACCTTGAAAGAAGAGTGATAAATTTGTATACCAAACGATAGGCTGGACGTAAAATGTCGCAATTACTAAACTGATTGAGCTCCTTTACCCTTCATGGAGGATATAAGTATCATGTTTAGTAGTGTTCTCAGCCCAATGGAGCGAAGGGCTGCGTTTATACCTGACTGCGAGGTGACGGTATCGCGGCGGGCGAAAAGCGACAGATGTCTTGGTGAAGCAGGCCGAAACAGCTGAAGAAAAAGGAAACTATGGATAAATCCTAGTCCGAAACAGTGATGGAATCGCCGCCTCGCGTCTCCTCGTAGTCGCGACGCGGATTCGGATCTCTGTGAAATTTTTTGGAGTAAAAAAATCATAAACAGCACGCAACGGGTGTCCGCAATGTAGCGTTACGGGAATCTGCATGTGCGGCCCAACAGTCTCCTCGCGACGAAGTATAAACACAACCAAAACTGCAAAAAAAGCGACACCACACCTTGAGTTGTGATTGCTTCTCACCACTCCAACGCAGTACCATCTGCGTTATAATACTTCGAGTAATTAACTGATTAACAATTTTGACTTTAAATAGACTACGACTCTGATAACTAACCGTCTCTAACGCCAAGACTATCGGCACACCATAAGGTGGAACGTTCATCGAGAGATCTCTGAAACAGCCACTAACCAATCACTTGAAGGAGAAGATATTGCACTAAAATGCACGTCATGACTACTTTTTTTTGCAGATTTCAGGAACAGCTTGTATCTGGGTAGGTCTATACAGAAGCATCCGTTACAAATTTTATTAACACTTGCATTTCCTAGGTGCCGCATACTCACAGTTTTCCCAGATGTGACCACATAATCCTAGGCTAGGGATCATTAACGTGCTTATAAGTTAACGAAACCAGGGATAGGATGCATCATTGAGATTACCCAAGGTAAACCTATCGACGCTCGCGTTAACGATGGGTAAATTCACGTTCACCCTAAGTAATCTTAGTGGTGTTCACGAGTGTTAACACGTTCACCCTAAGTAATCTTAGTGGTGCATGCGGTCCCAGCCTAAAAAACCAACTTTCACGTTCTCCGTCTCCCAACATCACGTAGTCTAAAGAACAACCGAGTAAAGGCACAGTCTCTTCTCAGAATCTTTCTTGAGATTTCTTCATGAAAAGAATCTTCTGTAATTGCTGATCAGAACAGTATACGTGATTCTCTGCAAAACTGTCAAAAAGCCCCTGTCTGCGAACTTTTTGAGGAGAAAGTGGGCGGGGTCAACGCGAGAGCACGAGGTCCCACGGCTGTGCTCTTGCAGGAAACTTTCCCTGTTGGGAACTACGCAGACAGATCCATGCATGTTCATGTGATATCCTCTCTACTTTAAAAGAGCTCATACTCAGGAACTCTAGAAACCCGGTTTTGCATCGGTTTTCGCCGCGGCCGGGAAATGCATCAGTTTTACATGGGATTTTCGTGGGATTTCGTGGGCTGCGGAAGCGAATCGGTTTTTCATGGGATTTTCACCTGTTGCAGCATGGCTAACCAAAGAACATGTTGCAACGTGTAAAAGCTCACGTACATAGATCCCATACAAGACACGAATCAACACGGAACCGACATCGTCGCCGTATTGATTACCCACAGGCCTCATAGTGATGATTATTTCGTTATTCATGTTTTCCATTCATCCCTCGTTAATCTCAAACATTCATTCATTCATTCTTTGATTCATGCTTGTTTCATTTTCGTAAGGCCTCCTCACCTAAACCTTAGAGTTGGTCCTGAACCCATACTAAAATATAGCATTAATTCTGTGACTGTTGTGTTATATGAGAAGAACTGCTGTTTTGTTGTTTTTTGTTCCATTAATAAGCTGTTTATTTTAGGACTGTTCTATTTTCTAGGAATAAATCATTGTGCGGTTCGTGTGTGTGTTCTGCACAGGAATGAAAGGGCAGGGGAACCACACGGAATAAGTTATCTAAATCAGTGCATGAGATTACCCTAGAATTTCAGCAGGAAGCAAATAAGCGATCAAAAAACATCGGAATCTGAAACTCATGCAGAACCGATGCAGATCCTATGCAGAACCGAGTTTTTTTGACCTTCGATTTGTTTCAGTTTTGCATGGGATCTGCATCAGTTTTCCGTGGGATCTGCATCGGTTATAAACCACGGATGCATTTATCAATCCCATGCAGATCTGATGCAGATCCCATGCAAAACCGGGTTTCTAGAGTTCCTGAGTACATCATACCGAGAAATTGGTTTGAACGACATTTTCCACGTGATGCCGCGCGGCACCGTCATCTCTGAACAGGTGACCAAGTTTCGCGTAGGTACAAATGGCGTCGACTTCGGCTGCTTGTTCATCAGAAAGGACGCCCAATTGCTGTCTTCTCGCTAAACAGAAAAATAATAATGCGTAACAATTTGCTACAATAAAAAAATAAATAATAAATACGCCAACTGACTAAGTTCCACGAGGATGTCTACTAATTCAATCAAAAGTTCACAATGTCGTTCATCAAGTTTCAGGACGTGGTAGGCAGTCGTATTTAAGGCGAGCAGTAATTCCCAAAACACTTCTTCCATTTCTCTGAAACTGCTACCATATTTTCGAAACAAACAAGCGCTGTGGTGGCAAAAATCACAATATACGTACGTGGATTCAAAAATGAAGAGCGTCTGAAGCGAATTCTCAAGACTAGGCGGATACCAAATTAACGGCACCGTCCCACCTCAGAATCGTTTCTAAAACTTCCACATGGAAAGAGTCTCCTGATCACGAGGATGCACGTGATTTTTTGAAAACTGCAGAGAAACCCCGCTTTTGAGCCCAACTTTTGGGGAGCTTGTGGGCGGAGTCAAGGCGGGACTTCGGAGTTTCCGCACCATACGTTCCCTTGTTGGCGATACGTGGAGCACACTTTTTAACCTATCATGAAGTTAATAATGAGAAACGAATTTCTCTACAAAGAGTTCCTCCGGAATACATTACTCGGAAACATGGCCCTATTACTTGCCCCCCCCCCATGTTCCGCCCACAAGCTCCTCGGGTAATGCGACCCAGAAAGTTTTTTTCCGGCTGTTTGCACGGAACCACGTAGTATACCATGCGACCAGCAGCTACTGAAGATTCTTCTTCTGTGAGAACTCAGAAAAGATTCTGAGGTGGGACGGTGCCTTTAATTCTTTTATACTTTTATCGCTGGCAGCAACGAGCGATGTCGCGAGATGGGGAGAGCAAACGATCATCGAATACCAAAGAAACTGCATGAAAAGTTCGCAATTGCATGATTACCAAAGAAAGTTAGGCAGTATACAAAGGAAACACCAGTGGCCAACACCTACGCGCATGTGCCGCCTCACCGCCTGCGGGAACAAGTGGGAACAGCAAGCGAAGGTTCGGGATAGAACGAAAACGGTAATTACAGTGAAATGTGTGGATGCGCAGACAATCAGAAAGGTTCATTTTGCGTGCGCTGTGGCCGTGTTGCGGACGGTTGCGGACGTCAATCACTGAAATCTCCTGCGCAGATGAGGTGACCGCTAAGCAGCACCACGCGTTGCAATCTCTTCACAGTAAAATGTCTGTTTTGACAAAACCCTATGATGATTCTTTGACAGTTGCCACTTCCGCTTCGTGGTAATTTGATAATATTCATGTAACCTACATCACCTACGTCAGAATGCTTCACAAATCTGGTAGAATTGTCTAGTGGTAGTGCTGCTAAGTGGTTGTAAAGTAGTGTTAGAATCAGGATTGAATCGGGAGCGCCAGCGACAATGACGAAGAAAATTGCGAAAGTTTCAATAACACGTTCAATAGATCACAACGGTCATGAAGGGACACGAATGAGCTACTGTATCACTTCGGAATTCTAATTAACAATACCAGTGGTTCCGTCTGAGTTCGATAGCAAAAAGTCTGACCTCTGAAACTCGATAAAAATTAGTACTGAAGTCAGAATACTACAAAGTTCGTTTATCCTGTTTATTCACCGCCACATCCGTAAGACTTCACAAAATTGAAAAAGGGACGTGCAATTCCAAAAATTTTTTCAACTTTGGCTCCATGTCACCAGGCAACGTGGTTCCATTTCACCAGACAACGTTTCTCCAGCGGAGCACAAAAATAATATATTTTTCCACCAGCTAAACACAGTGTGTATCAAGGGGATGTGTTTTTCGCGGACTCAAGAAGCACTCGACCGCTTTGCTCACGCTGGAAGCGTAGCTGTGAGCCGAATCCCGGAATTCTGAAGAAAATACTGATTTCAGCGGGAGAACGGCAATATCATGCAAAATTACATTGATAGCCGTGTTCAGCACCTCAGATAACCCCCCATGCGCAGTTTTAGAAAGTTCTGTGAAATACCATCTCTACCCTCTTCTCACAGTAATCCTACTAGAATGGAGTTACTGTACGAAATGGACGAGATTTTGGTGTACAGCACCTACTCAGACAATTTTTCGGAAGGACCGCAGCAGAAAACCGGAAGGACCGACAGGTGACCTGCGGTCCTTCCGGTTTCCTGCTGCATTTCTTCCGAATAGCTGCTGCGGTCCTTCCGAATAGCTGCTGCGGTCCTTCCGAATAGCTGCTGCGGCCCTTCCGAATAGCTGCTGCGGCCCTCCCGAACAGCTGCTGCGGTCCTTCCGAATGACTGTTGCGGTCCTTCTGAATGACTGCTGCGGTCCTTCCGAAAATTTTTATCTCTGCGTCTCTCGCTTCTTAGTCACACGAGCGCGATCTCTTTCTGCTGCGGTCCTTCCGACAATTTGTCTGAGTAGTAGCCTTCTATAGAAGGCGGCCAAGTTTGACCGCTTTCGCTTGAAAGCTGGCTATATGGCGCTGGAATTATGTACGCTTTCTACCACCTACCATAATTCCACAAAAACGAGGGTATGGTACAAAGTGCATATGATATTTGTGTTCAACACATCAAATAATCCTTTTCTGCGAACTTTGAGGGATTTCTGTGAAATACCTTAGCCACAGTGGATGTCGGCGAACAAATCTGGCCGTTTTTACGCACACAAATTTACCCTTTACCTGACACCCACCAACATGTTTACCAATACGCGGCGTTCCCTATGCACAGCTGTATCACTACTACTTTTAAAGTACAATTTCGTGGAAGTTCTTCTATCACTTCTCTGCACAAGTGCAGTGTTTGTAGAATTAAAATATGATTTCAAGAGCTTGTCGTTTAAAGCCTTACACTAAGCTCAGCGTTATTCTCCACGATGGGATGATATGTACGTACATACCGGATGACATTCCTTATACACATTACATTTGCAGAGTCAGGAACGAAGAGATCGTCTACGGTGAGGGACGATCGTCTTCGCACCTCGGACGTTAACCCGAATGGTCAAAGCTTGGGTTAACCCGGACCAACGTGCGTTAACGAGTGTTACGGCGCGATGCACGCTTAGTTGCGGTGCATTGGTGCTTGCCCAGCACCGTTGAACCTTTTACATTATATATCTCATCTTTTACATTATGTGCGTGTGGAACGTGCCAGCTAATTCTCTAAAACCCTCTTGAAAAACGGGAATCGTCAACTACGACTGCGCCTCTTCGCTGGCCTGAGGCGCCGCATCACCTATGCGGCGCTGTAGACCGGCTGGGCGCTGTGGCTGCGATTGATGGTCCCTGTAGATAAGACCTCGTACTAGTTTATTTCCGAAATCTTACTTTTATTATTACTTTTGAGGTTTTTTAAAGTTTAAATCTAGATCTATCCCCTGCTAATGTTTTGATTTTATTTTGTTAAGGAATTTAACTGAAGTCATAAAATTTTTCAAAGCAATTCGAGTTCTGTCTATGCTGCTGGTCACAATGGTATATGAGATTCCGTGAAAACTGCCCAAAAATACCGTTTTCAAGCCGCAATTATTGACGAGCCTGTGGGCGGAGCCAAAGCGAAATTGCAGGGTTTTCATCCCATCTATTCCTCTGCTCGTCACGCATAGAGTTTCTAATCTGATTAGAAAAAATTAGAAGTAATCGTACAGGCGATTCAGAAGCGAGTCGGTATCGCACCGCTTGAACGCGTGCGTTCCACGTACTTTCCACATCATTTCCGGGGCCATTTTAACATGTCTGGTGGCTATAAAGCACTGGGACCAACAAGCTAGAACGTGGGAGACTTGTCAAAGGCACCTCTGCACTCTCCACCTAGGATTTCATTCATACCGACTCGTTTCTGAACCGCCTGTATTCCTAAGGGAATTCATCAGACAATGCCTTGGCCCCGCCCACAGGCTCCGAATCGAGGCTCGAGAACTGGTTTTTTCTTGAAAGAGGTTTTGAAAAAAAAAGCAGTTTTGAAAGAAATCCCGTGTGCCTTTGTGATCAGTAGCTCCTGGAATTTTTGCCACGTGAAAACCTCAGAGACGATCGGTCCATTTGAGGAAATCTGACTATCCCCGTAATGCAATCGTGTAATCAGAAGCAGTGCCCGCAATGCACACATTTCTATTTACCGCACCCCAAAAATCCTGCTCATTCTTAATTGTGCATGTTCATTTTTGTCATGCTTTCTCTCATGTGATTCTAGCCTTTCTTAATGTTTCCATATCTAATTAAGCACCTTTCTTGGTGCACTGAAACCACTTGCACCAAATCAGTTGTGAAGTGCTGGATTGCTGTACTGTTCTGTGCAGGATTGCTCCAGCTGATGAGTAAAGAAGACAAATTGATTGAAAAAGCCAAGACATCACTTCTCGATGCGGTGAAGTATGACAAGAACGATAAACCCAACGATGCCTTGCGACATTACATGAAGGGTATCGATTTACTGGATCAAGCGGTCAAGTAAGAGTTAGTGATTTGTCGATTATTTACACAATTTGTCTTTGAAGTGTTTTAGCTTATGCAGTGGAATGATTAACCAGTAAACTTAGAACTCAGTACAGGCTGATGTCTCTGGATGATGAACGGAGAAGTCCATTATACAGGCAAATCGCGCAATATGTTACTAGAGCAGAGCAGTTGAAGGATGCTACGAAAATCGAGGTACTTTTTGTTTATCTTTGACGTCGTCAGCTTGTTCTTTCTATGTTCCGCAGTTGATTGCTCTGAAATCCTCCTCCATCTGCAAAAGGCATCCAAGTCAGATATCTCAGTGAATTACCCTGAATTTGAATTTGCGATGCGATAACGAGTAAGTGATGAAAGCAGAAGTTTAAATGTTGTTCAAGGAAAGAAATTAGGTAAAGAATGAAAGAACAAGCTCACTACTTGTTCTGATCCAGACCATTGGTTGGAATTGGGTTAGCAATAAGTATGTACAGAGTTCAGCTATTGCTATTCTACCATTGTGACAACATGTAGGTACAATAGGGTTAAGACGATGCTCATCCCAGCTCACAGTCGTAGGTATACAGTTTTTGGAGTTTAGAACTGTTGCAGTTATGTAATCTACCTTGCATTGTTAGCATGTGTGAACGCATATTTGGATGCATCTCTACCCAGTGGTAGATCTCAGTGACCCAGTGCATCAATGGTAGACCCAGAGGAAACTCCCCTCCCCCACCCAGATTGGTTCGTCGAATTTTTCAAAAATGCTTTACAAAATGGTTAAAAAAACAAAAAAAGACGGGGTCACATGTGTAATTTGAGTATGCTCACAGTTTTTTGAGACTCCGGCCTTTATTAGACAAGCTTCCGCCGCTATAACGCCATTTTCATTATCTTGCAGTGAATTTTCATAACTTTTGATTTTTCTGTGGACTATCTTCTTCATTTCACTCGAAAGACATGTCTAAACAGCTTTTCTTAGATGTCACTTCTCGTTTCTTTTTTAAAGACGGCCTTGACGACCTTAGATAGTTTTTGTCAACCCACCATTTTCAGGTTGGTTTCCTGGAGCAACGAAAAATCGCTGCGAACAGCACTGGTCACGGATACGACAAGATTTTCGGCAAATGTCTGGACGATAAATTGACATCAGTGCATGTGCAGGACGCATATGTTTCCGCTCATCACCAGGTTGTGTTTTGATGCAAGCTGTTGTTTCCTTTTTCTTCTGGCGCATTCTTCGTATGAATGTGTGCTTATTGATTCTTCTTCCAGATACTAAATTTTGTGCGCTTCTGTGAACTCGTTGTGAGTCAGGCCCCAAATGTTCGTTGCATCAATTTGCTCACTGGAATGGAAGCAAAGAACAACCAAAGCGCCTTCAGTGAGCTTGCTCAGAGCTTAGAGAAGGTGAACGTTGTCCTTAAGGTGGACTTCAGTCCCTCGCTCCACGATAGAGAGATACGGTAATTTTCATCCTTGTAGGTTCTTCTTTGTTTCATATATGTAGGCCTCATTATAGGTTCAACAATGGATGGATTGTGAAGATTGGACGGGGGTTAGACTACTTCAAAAACCCCGGCAAATACGTCTTAGGAGCTTCTGATTTGAATTTTCGTCCGTGCCATGAAACTACCGTGGATATATTAAAACAGAAGAAGTGATGTATGTTGTGGTAGATCCCCATCATTATATATGTACATACTTTTGAAACGAGGTCTCTAATAAATCATTTCATTCCACTGTTGCCAACATAAAGTTGATCAACCGCTCGCGGACCATTACTTCGTATTTATCCCCTTCTGAACATATGTGTTTTAAATCTCAAATCATCTGTTCCAGTGGAAATTTTGGTTTTTGTCGTCTACAGTGAAATTAGACATGACAAAGGCCGAGGCTGCGCAATCTGTGAGTTCCTAGAGATTCGCACAACAAAACATATGGTTTTCTGCTGTTTTCATCACAATAGGACTTCTGATGTAATCAATTTAGTTCAATGACTACAAGGCTGAATTGTTCAAAGAAGCAGAGCGAATTGTAATGGAGGAGTTTCCGAGGAAGGTCATTGAGTACGATGCGTTGCTCAAAGTATGTTTACTGGTAGTCTATCTTTCCCAAATTGTGAAGTGACAGTTTTGCGGTACAGTCAGGATGTAATGACAAGGATGTCATGACAAATTAGTGATTTTAAATAATTTGGAGGGCAGTAGTCATTGTACTGCAGGCAAAGCGCCGAGACGCAATACCTGTGCTGTTTGCATTGGGCGCTGTAGTTCTCGGGCATGGTCGAGATTGCTGCATTGCTTATTTTTCCAGTGTTAGTTAATTTTTATATGTGTTTGCATTTAACGGTGGAAAAAGCAAGCAAAACTGCAATCATGGTCACGCCTGAGAACTGTAGAGCCCAGCTGGCCTACCGCATCGCGAGCTTGGTGCGGCGCGGCACCCTTTTGTCTACAGTGCATAACGATTACCCTTCACTGCTTACTTTAATAATAATAGGAGCTCATTTTCCTCTCAAACTCATGACTAAAAATCACCAATTTCAGACGCGCCGGTTTTCCTACGAACGACTACCAGAAATGATGCCAGATCCGGACCTGAACATTCCTATCCCTTCAGTTGCTGCTTTGGTGATAACTTTGCCTCTATGCCTATTCAATATTGCTTTTTTGTCTATCTCATGATGTGTAATTCAGAAGGAGATTGATGGAGACGCTCCGGTTGCAAAAAAGAGAAAGATCGGAGACGATAATGGGACAGTGAATGGTGTGTTTCAAACTCTTCTTCCATACCTAAGTTTGAGAATCTTCATAGCAGTATTACATGGAGCAAGTGGAATTTTCACTGCAGAGCTGGGCTCGTATTTGTTTTACTGCAAAATTACGCTTTAAAGGGATGCCACTGTATGGGTTCATCAATGGATCGGTACCTTGTAACGCCCAGCTCGCAGATCTTATGGACCAGGTTCGGCCGTTGTTGAGAGATGCTGTAGAACATGTGAACAAGGTAAACGAAAGCTCGCGTTTTTGCGTTGAATAACGCGAAATCGTCTTATAGGTCAAAATGTGGATTACTTTGCTCATCCCACGCATTGAAGATGGAAACAACTTCGGCGTATCCATTCAGGAAGAAACTCTTGGGGAGGTAAGCCTCGATTTGTGCACAATTTATAACATAAACTTGCATTTCAATATTCTACAAGCATTTCATGTGGTGGTTAGAAATTAGTGAATTTGGAATTGCAGGAGTCCAGATTAAGAAGTGTTCAGAAGTTTTTTTTCTGTCTACGACGATTTTTGATTTGCTCCTAATGGTTACAGGTGCGAAACGTGGAAAGCGAAGCGGCATCGTTCCTAGATCAAATGAGTAGGTACTTTACAAGCAGAGCAAAACTGCTTACAAAGGTGAGGTGTTCGGCAATGATGGTTTTTTTGAATACTCTCAATATCCCTGAATGATTCGCCTGAGAAAATCCTATTGCTCTATGTTATTTATTGTTTTTTTTTCATTTTCATGAGTTTCCATCGCTTTAAGAAGGTCTTTTCCCAAATATCGTGCTCAATTCGTTCAGGTAGCAAAATATCCGCATGTTGATGACTACAGAAGAGCAATTCTCGACATGGACGAAAAGCAGTTCATCAATATCAGGTAGGTATCATATCAGGAATTTTCGGCGCTGTCTTTGAATTAGTTCTTCTCCAGATTGGTCGTACTCGAGATGAGAAATCACTTCTCCACTCTTTACGACATCATAACCAAAAATATCGAGAAAATCAAGAAACCTCGAAACAGCAATATGGAAATGTTGTACTAGATCGAAATTTTACCATTTTCTTTTCTTTTTTTCGTTTTCTTTCTTTTTTTTTGCCATTCTTCCATCCCCAGTCCGTGTAATTGACCACCGGCGGCTCTTCATGCCTCCTTTTTGTGAATCACTGTGGTTATCCGGTCTCTCATTCTACTTGGATTCTTTTCTCCCATGCATGTTAATACCGTACGTCTGATTGTGTCTCAATGCTGTATTTTTGAATTTACTTGTGGGTGGGTTTTCGTTAATTCCATTGTTTTTTTGGTTATTAGTTAGTTCTGTTTAGTTTACAAGATTTTACCTTAGGCTGAAGAATTTTTGAGAGTTTCTTTTCTAACGAAAAGCTTTCAAGCATTTTCAGTTTGTAAATTTTTGTGTAGAACAATTCATCTGAATGCTACTCCAATCACTCCGTCCTTATTTGACGCTAATTGCTGTTGTTTCGCGAAATCTTGTTATTTTTGTGGCAGTTTCCCATAAAATTTGTTCTGTTTGAATTTTATTATTTGGATGCGAGGCTTGGTTTTGGTGCCGTTCCTTACCGTAAAATTTGCGTTTTTTTCCCCTCAGTCTTTGACATATGAATACTGCATTTTCGTGGTAGGAGTATGTGACGGCAATAATACTTGCAGATCTTATGAAGGATATTGATGACTTTGTTTTCAAAAATATCCAGTGCTCGGCAATTTGCCTTGCGAAGGTGGGTCACGAATTTATTAATTGCTGTCAGATAGTCGGTTGAAAACCCTGTTCAAGTTCTGTGGTCATTAGCATTTTGTTTTGGTGTTGAGCTGGTATTATATTGAAGTAATACTTGTTTTGATGGCCCATCTTCACATTTTGAGCTTATCAGTGTGGACTAGAGCGCCCAAGCTTTTTCTATCAGCTCATCAGATTTGGCAGTTTCGAAGGAATCAGATATCTTCACGTAATGAACCTGGTTCTAGTGTCACGGTTTTTTTGTTGTAGTTCATTTCTTTTCTTGTTCCGTGGTTGTTGGAGCTTTTAAATGGCCCTATTCATGCTTGTGAACCAAATAATTGATACTATAAGTTTCTGCAGAAAGTATTGGAACAGCAGTAAAAGGATATTACGATTCGAACATTGTTAAGATAGAGAAAACGACATTGCATGAATTGCGACGCCTGCTTTTGAGTGGGCTTTCTGAAGATCTCGAGTCACAACCTCTAAATAATAATGTGCGATCGGTACTGATTGGAATTGGGAACTTTCTCTTCTATTCCCATGGAAAGGTGAGCATTTAATATATGTGAGCTTGTTCTTAGATCATGCCTATCACTTCTAAAGCAACAGTAAGTCTAATTATTGATTTCAGTTCGCCGATGAACTCGTACCTTTTCTCGTCAAAGCACTTGGAATCGTGCCTCAGATGAAATGGGTGGACGACGGGCTCGTAAATAAAAATGACAGTTCGTTACTACTATTTTTTATTCTTTCTCAATCATTTTACTCATTCAGGTTTCATTCACTTTAGGGGTTCCCATACAAGAGCAGTTCGCCTTCTGTTTCAATACTGTGTTATCAGATCTCGCCGCACATATACCGGAGTATCGCGATGTCATTGTGAATGCTCAGGTTTGCTCCTAGTACCTTTGCCTGAATTCCTTTTCAGTGTCAAACAGGTCCATTTCTGCTCCTTATCAAGCTACTTTTGTTGAACGTTGCTATTTCTGCCTCTTATAAAGGTTCCATCTTCGATTTTTCGTTTAAACCTTGCATCTAAAAGTTCTAGAAAATATTCTGTGTAAGCTCGAGCCTATCCAGTGTGAAATCTACACTGCCGGTCAATTATTTTTGCACCATGGAATGCCTCCTATCTGGTCTGCTCTATCGCACTACCTACGCAGAGCGGCAGACTGCTGGGCTCTGTGGTTATCGAGCGTTGCCGTTGTTGATGTTTCGCTTGTTTCCCAGCGTCTTCACCTGTGCCTTCGTTTTCGCTCCAAAATGCCTGGGTCCCGTCAATAAAGGCAACGCCAGACAATCAAACCCCCTTCTGGTCTGCCGCACTGTGTGGGTGATGCGGCACGGGAGGCTGGTTGCGGAGGGATTTTGTGATGCGAAAATTATCTCCCCTACTGTAAATAAGTGCAATTCAGATAGATGCATTGGCCTGTGCTGTTGCATCCTTATTCGAAATATTGGAGGACCATGAAAATGCTAGCCAATCGAAGCGTAGGTTACTCATTTTCCTCCAATATTTCTCTGAATCTAGAAAAATTTCGCAATTTAGCTCATCTTCTCAAACTCGTCTGTTATATACTGGGTTTGCTGCGGTCGTTAGGGCGGTACTCACCTAGAAGTGATAAACCGTTGATTTCTTACGTCTTTCCCATGGATTTCGAGACACCCATTGGGACCAGTAATGAAGATGGAAAGAAGGGGTTGGTTTGACATACGGCATATTTGTGGTAGGCTCCATTTTCTGCTCTTAAACTTGCTTTTCAAGAGAGGAGATCCCACGAATCAGTTCTGATGACGCTTGGATATGGCTGGATAACAGTAGCACAGTGACTCCAGACAGAGAACGAACAACTGTTCAACGGCTTGTGAAACTTTATAATAAGTATGGCGCAAGCTTCGTTTGTGCGCTTCCGGAAAAACCTCAATTTGCTATGAATACGAAGGAGTTGGAGTCACTATTTGATACGGTAGGTTTTCTGTTAACTTTCTAGCCGACTACTTCTTTAAAGATCCATTTTTGTTGGTTTGCTAAGTTTTTGAACAAATTTCTCTACGGGTATTGCTGCACTTCTGAAGATGGATTCATATCCATCATTCAGGTGCAACAGCTGTTGAACAAGGACATTTTAACGCAGTTGGACAATCATGCAACTGATGTTTATACGGTTAGTCTGGTGCTTTTTTGGAAAGTTTTTGCTTTTCTGCGTCTTCAATATTGTTCAACCCTTTCGTCAGTTCTGAGAGAAATTTCACTGAATTCGGATTCTACAGTGTGATTCCGAAGATAATTCGGTGAAGGTCCGCATCCTCGCGTTTTCTCCGCAACGATGCAAAAAGATCTTTTGTGACATTTTATCATTTCTATGTTTCTAGGAAATGTTTTACACTAGCTTGCTGTTTTTCTCACATTTGATCTTCTCAGCTTTCCACCACTTTCCAACAATCAAGAGTGATTTTCAGGGTTCCTTCATCAAACGTTTCCCTTACAAGACTGTTAGCGAGACTATATTGTTGGCATGTCTTTCGTTGCTACGCGATGTCCTACGCCCTTTTTCTGTCCAAAGTAAAGAGTGCCCTGTCAAAGAAAACTTTGCTAAGGAGGTAGGTTTCACAGATATTTGTGATTTCTTGCTTCTGTAACGACGTAATGTTCCAGTTGAACGCTTTCGTCGTAGACATCTTGAATTCCCTGGAAGTGCAACGTATGTCCTTTCTTGGAGAACGACGAATGACACCTGCTGTGATACCTCGTCGACCGATTGATCAGGAACTACCTAGGCATAGCATGTGCATCTTAGCTATGACTTGTGGCCTAGAGCTGGTGGTATGGGCTGCCATTGATGACATAGGTTTGTTCAACAGCTCCTTTTGATCTACTCAGTACTAATTTCTGTTCTTGATTCTTGTATTTTTATTGTATTTCTCGAAGATTCGTTCAATGTTATATTTCAGATTCCGATGCGGTGTGTTCGAGGATGTCCTCTCGCTTATTCGCTGTCAACACCAACCGGGTACCGCTTTCTCAACTGCCGCTAGCTCTCAGAGCTCTGTCATCACTCGGAGGTGTGAGCGCTTGTTGTCTGTTCATGATTCCTTCGATGCATTTGGACTAACGTCTCTTCTTATTCACTCGATTGACTCGGAAAAGTTTCCAGGGTTAGCGGAGAAGTTTCCATCAGTAGCCACTGCAACGGTCGTACCGATTCTTTCACGATTTCTTCTTGAACCGGCACCAATACTTACGAAGCTGTCATCAGAAACGGTATGGAATACATACAACCCTAGCAGTGGCGGACGCAGGAGGGTCGCCCTCCCCCGAGAATGGGTCGCCAAATTTTCGAAATTACTTTACAATACAAATGAAAATCTTGCATTAGTTTATTTTTGATGATTAACTAGAGCTCAGTGGCGGACGCAGAAAGTGGGCGGGAGGGGGTGGGGGGGGGGGGGGTGGGAAACTTTTATTATTATATACTATATATATTATACTTTTATTATTATTTTTATCTATTATTTATTATTATAATTGCGGAGACCCCACTTTTTTCCCACGCCCCCCCCCCCCCCCCACCCCCTCCCGCCCACTTTCTGCGTCCGCCACTGAGCTCTAGTTAATCATTTCGTTTGCATCAGTTCTTTAGTGAATTCTCTTACAAGCCAGCCTTGTTTTTTAAAGTTCTAATTTCAGTCAACTGAAAAGCGCAACGAGGAACGTCGTCAAGAGGAGAACACAGGAAAGAGAAGGTCAGCCCTGGATGCTCTGCGAAGTGCTGCCATTGACGCCTTATGCAGGTTTGCTCCCTCTTTTCGGGTGTACTTCTTGAGTGTTCTACTTGACGTTACACTGAAGTTACAGTTTCTCTTACAATTCCTTTTTTTGCATTTTCAACATGTTTATTTTCTAGACTGTGTATACACTGTGTTGTCTTCAAAAAGTTCTTTTTAGAGCTTTGAAGTCTTCTCTGAGGGTGGACGCAGACAGCGTGCAGGCCTGTCTAGCGAGTTTGTCCTCCAAATTATTCGTTTGCTCGAGCGTCAATAACTTGTAAGTTGTGCTTGTTTATTTCATGAAATTACATTGCTGCGATATTATTGCTATATAAAGGTCCCTGTTGACAAAAGAATTTCTCCTCTGAAGGCAATTAAAAGCTCTGAAGGTGAAGCACTCGGTCAGTAGTCACATTTGTTGATGTAACGAGCATTTCGCGTGAATTTGGTTCGTTTATGAGAATTATTCTAGTGTTCATCATCTGCAAAATTCGAAACGTTTGAAATTACACTTTGAACTGTTCAGTTAACTGAATGGAATACATCCCGGAAATGGATTTGCAGAACTAAGCCATAGATGAATTCGTACATTCACTTAGATTTCGTCCATCAGCGGCATGCGCTTCAACACATTCATGGCATATTCTTTGTGATTACTTCGCGTTCTTATACTAATTGTCCACTCTTGCTTGCTGTTGTTTGAAATTCGGGTCACGTGACATATGGCTTTATGTACTTACCAATACTTTTGGAGTACTGTACTATGACACGCTGTGTGGGTTTCGCTGTAGCTGTTAACTTGTTGGTGGGGGTAACATTAGGTTTTGTTACTGCTGCCTTGATTCCTCACATGATGTGGTGTAATTTATTCGGAAACGCTGCTTTTTATCTCACCATTTTCACATAGAACACGCTTTGTTGCTCAGATAAGTAGTGTACTACTAATAATTCCAGCCGTTCATCATAAGTGTGTCATTAACGAATGTCCATGCTCAGTATTTGGCTATAATGACCTATCACAAATCCGCGGTTATTCGCAGAAAATACTACTACGTTGTTTTCGTTAAATAACATTTGCAGAGGTTTACACATAGCCGATCGGTGAGTTAACCAGTGCAGATAGATGTTATCTTCTTCCTAATAAATGAAAAGATTTCAACGTTCACTGCTTTTTACCCTCCGTTAGAAACTTTCATCAAGTCCAAAACGTTTCTAAATTAACAGCATGTGTAATAGCTTCTGCTGCATCATAGATGCAACTCCTTATAGCTTTTCTAACTATAGCTGATGAGACTTCTTCTCTACACGCTTAGTGACACAGCCATTAGCGCTAATGTATTTACTTTTTAGTGTAGTAGCACTGGTGTGCGAAAACGCGATCATGACTCTTGGTGGGATTGGTGTAGCACTGGTGGCGTCGAAGGATGTTCCAGATATGGTATTGCAAATTTATCTACAAAGGTATTGTTGCTTTTAATAGTAAGTCTAAGTCAATCTGCTACCTGCTGTCCATCGTGTTTCATCTTTAAGGTTTGCTAACCCTCCGTCTCCGCTTGATAATGTGATGGTACGATGTCTCGCAAACATGTGGATTGCTGGGGCGGTGAGAGCAAGCGTTACTATCTCTTCTACTTTTAGATATTCGAAGAAATTTTCTTCTTTCCAGAGATCGATCCATGACGGCGTTATGAAGCTGTTCACACAGATTTCGATAGAATCAAGCAATCGCGTATACTCGCAAGAGCCTGTGGCTGCTGCCGAACACAGATATGCGTGAGTTTGCTCCGAAACTGTCGTTTTCATCGTAACTGATTCAGTTCAAGTTTGCTAAAAGCATATTAAAGAAATTTCATATCTCTGTTTTTTCACTTTCTCGTTTCCTGTTTAGTTTCATTTTTTCGAGCTGGGTTTCCCCCAGAAAGGCTATCTTATACATAACCACCTTCATTTGTCTTGCTTCCTCTGATTGTTTTTTTTTCGTTACCGAGTTGATATAGGATTGCAACAAATATCTAAGCATCTCTCGCATTATGATGCTCTCGTTTGATATATGAACGCTCAACTTTTGTCGCTCTCTTCAGACCATGATTTTCCCATGTCTTCCACGAACTGTACTATACTTTAAGGCGTTCCCATTAAGTGGGGATAGGTGATATCGAGAATTCAGAAACGAAAATGAAATTTAGAAGGGTTTATCATCGATAATCGTCAAAAATAAGGGAGGGTTCTTCAAAATATTTTAAAGTAAATTCGTATAGTAATTTCGTTTCGTTAAATAGTTGTTCATACGAAAAACTGGCCAAGAACAATTTTATCACCTTATCATGAAAATCGCCAAAACTAGAGCACTGCATTGATGTCTTAGTGCTAACATTAACTGCGGAGCGCGTTCGCTTCTCTTCGTGCTAGATGCCACGGGGAACTAAGGACCCGCACCCTTCTTATGTTTCCCTACTGCCATTCGCTAAAATATCCTTCCAGACGCATTCTGCGGGCGAATTCGGAATTGCAGACAAAGTCGGATCAGGCGCCCTCTGTGAGCTAATAGACCATACAACCATTCCATTGAAGATTCTTTATCTAACCTTCTCTTTCACTTTTCACCCCGTTTCCTGACAGGGGAGAAACCTCTGGGGAAAATTTCGTCGCCTTAGAAGAGATGAAACAAAAAGCGGCAAATCCACTGGAAGACACCAAACAAACCACCTAATGGAAATTGTTCCGAAAACTGCAGAAATGTGTGGATAAGCGCCGTGCATCAAATGAAGAGTACTTTGCCCGTCACCAAACGTTGAGCACATAAAAATGAGCACACGGGTTTTCGTAGCGAAAAAAGGGTAATTTTGGGTCCAGCATATATTAGTCAGGATCCGCAGGAACTGGATAGTTACTCAATGAGTGATCAGGATAGTCAGAAGTATCCACTTAAGTACATTATGAGAGGGAAGTCAGGTGGCTCTCAACAAGATGCGAGCGAGGTGCGAGGAGATCTCGTTGATTACTTTCCGTATGAATGGTCACCCATCCGATGTTATTTAATGGAGAATTTCCTTTTGTACTCCACTTTACCAGGGACGAGAGCTGATGAGAAATTAGAGTAGACAAGGAGACAATAAGGACATGAGGTAGAACTTGAACGCGTATTCGACGTAGAAATTGCAGTTTTGTACCTGAACACTCTAGTTTTATCATTTCTGAAATGTGCTTCCTACATCTTCATTCCGTTGCTGTGTATTGAATATCATACAAGGATTATGTTCACTTTTGTGTGATTATTGATGGTTCTTGTCAACTCCTCACCGCCTAATAGTACTAATTTACGATGTTGATCGGGTTTACTACTTGATGATAGAAGCGATAGTCATCTATTATATTTCCAGTACTGTCAAATATCCATTATAACATTGAAAATTGAATTTTGAACTGTATACCACTGTACGCTGTGTCTGCAGACGTGTGCAGACTAAGAAATTCCGCTTTATTGAGTTCCTCCTTCACGTACGTTTCTACATAAGGTGTCAACTAGCTAATTACTTGTTACAGTCATGTGTCGCTAGCGGTTGACACAGCTTTGGGTCGAATGGCTGATGGAGTGGCTGAAGGTGAAGATCAACACGCTTTACTGGTTAGGCTGCTGGAACTGTTCGTCCAGCTGGGTATAGAAGGAAGGCGCGTCGGAGAAAAAGTCTCGAAGAGTACGGTCAAGGTAAGTTTCACGTAGATAGGTCTTTAGTTCTTAACTCTACCATTTTATTTGACGAAGATGGTTTAAATCTATTAATTTTCGATTGTGCACTTTCTGCGCTTTTCATATTTTCACGCTACACACTCTGTCGCCTCATTCTTAACTCAGCGCATGTATCTTTACTAAGCTTTTACTGCCTTTCAGTTAACCATTGTGGCGTTGTCCACTTCGACTAACTCTTACAAGGTTTGTTTTATCAGGTCACTCGCATTAATCATGGTGTGGTGTTTTTGTCATGCTTTCATATAGGTATGTAATGCCATTTTCTGCACACTGGTTAGATTGGAACACCTCTATCTGTAGCAGTTGCACAGCTTTTAAAATAACAAAGAAAAAAGGGAATGAAGTTAGTACGAGCAAATGTGATTCTCTGTCCACGTAGCTGTTGTTGGTGGCTTTGTGAAGGCTTTCGCTATTTTAGGCATAACTACTCTTATAGGTACTAGTCCATGCTTCGAATTAGGCGCTGATAATGGTTGCTTCTTTCGCTTCTGTTTTATTACCCGTGGTTTTCCTGGAAAGGATCGACGTTGTGATGTAATTCATTTCTCGGAGTTCAAATGAATTCACTGACTACTATCCTATCTTCTGCTACTGTTTTTACGCACAAAACACCTCCAGAACTTGCCTTATTACCAAGGAAAATCCAAGATGTCACAATTTTCTTAGCTGGAAACCAATTGATCACTTTCTGTTGCCGGACTTTCGCTTTTTCCTCAGTCTTTTTGCTGTTCTGTGGTTATCAAAAAAATTTTGCGGCTTTTTCACCTCATTTAGCATTTTAAAAGGCTTTCTTTTTTTATTACATGCAAACTCCTTATTGAACGATTTCGAACAATTTTTAGTTGAAAAAAAAATAGCTGTCATGCTACACTTACTTGTTAAGTATAAACAGATGTTCGTTGTGAAGTGTAACTCGAATTACAACCTTTCTGGATGCTCCTAAATACTAAAATTGTAGGATTCAATTGTTTCTACTTGTTGAAGGATGTTATGTGAACCTTCCACTAACCATTGACGCAATTTTTGGGGCTGTTTTCATCACGTAGCATTGTAGTAGCCATTTTCGTTCAGCCCCGCTATGTTCCATGGCTGAGTTTTCCAAATTGACGATGTCGCTATAAAGGCTACCTTCAGATGTCGACAAGTGCTGGGAATCTCGGTGTTTTAATGCCTAAAATCGCAACGCTGCTGAAGAGAATGCAACCAATCTCACATCCCTCTACGAGACTGAGAAATCTGTTTAGGTTATACAATTAGCGTGGCTTATTTCGCTTATGGAAGTCTTCCTGTGGTACTGTCTCTTTTTTTCAGGGACTTCTGGTTCTACTGCACTGTGCTCGGCTTTGACGTTGAGTATTCAGGTCAGAATCACTCACTTTACTTTATTTTATTTTTTAGTAATGCTTATTTGAAATGCGTTCAAATTGTGTGCTAACTGGAAGTTTAAAAGCCGTAAAAGTATTTGCTTACACTCAATTTACGCTGAATAGCTAAACGTGAAAATTTGCTACGCTCTTGTTTTGTTTTATGGTGCTTGAGAGAATTTACTGCAACGTCTGTCTTCTGAGGCAGCATTCAGCTGAAACATCAACTTCAGGACTCTGGCCAGAGGACTGGTACAATGCTGTTTGTGTCATAGCCACGAAGTCTCCAGTACTAATTGCCCAGGAAAATCTGAGATCAGAACTGATAGACAATGCAGTGATTAGAAGCGATGCAATTTCGCCGGTTTGTTCCACTATTTACCCGTTCTATTATCATATTCATACATTTTAATCGTTTATATCTTTTAGAATGAACTACAAGAGTTTCGCAACACGGTTTGTGGGGTGCTCAATCACCCAGCTGATGTAGTGCCGATTGTGAATAGGATGGACTTCGCCCAATGCACTTATCTGTTGTCAGTTCTTCGCATGGAGAAGATGAGAGTGGTTGGTTGCTATCTTCCAGCCTTTTTTCCTCTTACCGTTCGCTCCTAATTTGATTCGGAAGTAACTGGTATTTTAGATCCATGCAGAACACAAGGAGGCCCTGCACGTATTCTTCAAGTATCTGGAAGATAAGTGAGTGCAAACCTGGGCTATCTCCACGAATTATTATACCTAAGAATTGTTTATTTTGAGGACTATTCGAAAGGACAAAGGGGGAATGTGGATCTGTTTATTATCTGGAGCAGCAGTGGTATTTGAAGCGTATCTTGAAGCTTATAAAAAGGTATGAAGTGTTCTTTTTTGTTCATCGTTGCTTTCTGAATAAGGACTAGAGATAAATTATACTGATGTGCAACTTTTAAGCAGATTTGTTGCTCTGGTGTGCTCTAGAGGCGTTCTTACGCTCCTCACATTCATTCAGCGTTTTTTTTATCTCTTTCAAAATCACTTCACAAAACAGACGAAAAAAAGAATTGTGGCACCTTAGTTTTTATCCATAGATAGTGGCGATGACATTCGTAATTATTAAGAGGGACATTCCTGGACGTGGGGGTAAGTCATATATCCACTATATAGTAACTGGTAAAACGTTTTTGGTTGTGATTTGGGCACGAAATCAATCTCGGTTCACATTTGTGAGCAGGGTTTCTCGGCTTGGAATTTCTCGGGTACATTTGCACCGTCATCCCTCATTTTACCCAAATACTGCTGAATATATGTATATTTCTTAAAGAACAGCAGATTCAGTGGCACTTCGTGTCATATTCCGAAGCTGTAGCCAGTTTTTTTACACGTTTACAATATTTATCTATTCCAATGTCCCTAATTTCTCTTACACTTTCAGAACAGGACAAATGACTTTTCGGAGCCGGCTTTGGAATACCATGCGCAATTCTTGTTGGTTCAGTTTAACCACAACCTAAAGGAGGTAATTCGTTACCTTCATCCGTAGATTGCAGCAGTTTTAAGAAAGCTTAGTTCCCTTCGATGGAAGGCTTTCAAACGCTGCATATATGGGTTTCCTTCTCGGTTTAGGTTCGACGATGCGCAGACGCTTGTCTCTCGCGATTAGTGGACAAATTCCCTTATCTGTTGTGGAATGGCCGTGTGTTGACGACAGCTTTGCGCCTTCTACAGGTATTTATTGTCTACTACGGTGTTACGAAAGTTCATGCTATCCAAGAATTGTTTTAGGCATTACAATTGAATCTAATCCAGGATCCCACCTGCAGTGAGTCCACCTTTACCATGCAAGGATTACCATGGAGCATTCAGTTACAGGTGTGTTTCTAACAGTTTTAAAAATGTGCTGACATCAATAAGGACACATTCAGGATACAATCGAGGGACGTACGGCTGTGGTGAAAGATTTTTCACAGCGTTGCGAGCAAATCCTTCAGGAGGCTATGAAATGGGCACCAGCAATAACTCACAGTCATTTACTGGTAGGCAGATCCATCAATTAGCTTATCTGCGGTTCCTCATCGTCAATGGTATTTCCCTGATGAAATTCGTTGCGATTCCGTATTAGCTCTACATACATAATGAATCCACCATAGATGCTGGGGGTTTTTCCTCCCCTGCCAGAATACCGGAATCCAAAACGGCTTTCCAAATTTCTATGCGTACCTCATGAAATGGGCAAAAAATTGCATTAGCTTGTTTTTTGATAACTTGTTTTTGTTATTATCTCTCTAATATCTAATTTTCACAATTCTGAACGAAAATAAAATTCTTTTGAATCACTTTAATTTCGAAATTTCGCCCGTCCTAGTTCCCAATGTTATGGGGACTCCAGTTTTTTTAATTCTGTCTTTTTTTGTGTCTGCATGCGTCAGTGTTTTCTTTTGATAGTTATAAGCATGGTTTTCACGAGTTAACGTTAAGGAGTATGCTTCTTCCTATGGAGGCTCATCAGACACCTCCCTGCGACTAGCGATGGATGCGGTTATTAATGCCGGTTCAGATAATACCAGCATGTATCTTTCGTCCTTGCATTTGAGGAGCATGTATCTGGGGCAGGTTAGTCTGTCTCTTACTCTCTTACTATTCTAGTCAGTCAAACATGTGATTCATGAACGTTCCCTGGGACAGATTGAACGAGTTTCTTAGACAAAATATAGATTTCCCTACTTCTATCCCACTTGCCACTGCGAGTTGAGACCAGTTCATTGCAAAAGAGGTATCTATTTTGCCTTGACTTGTCCGTTTTGAGAAAGTGGGTGCGTGGGAACTTCCCCGGAAACATCTATGAGTACAGTTGTTGTCGCTGAGTTCCGAGTTTTATAGTGTGTCATTCGATTGTCTCCTTTTCTAGGTGAAGGGTATGCTGGCATTGCGGGCTGCTGATGACGATGAAACGCCAGAATTTACATTAATAAAGCGGCTGGAAGTTGATTTCGAGGCAGCGATTGCTTCGGGATGTAGTGAAGCGCTGAAGAACGCGATTATGCTGCTAACTGCTCTTTTTGTGACTTTGAAAGGTGAGCGTATGAGTTTTTTAAACGTTCCTGTGCGGTCATACTGAATTATGGCACAGAGTTTCGAGGCGCGTACGCCGGTACGAATCCAGCAACTCGTTCAGGTATTTATTCTTGGGAGGAGATGCACACATTCATTCCGTCCCTTGCCAGAACTCACTGCTATTTTTCCTGGGGATGGGTTCATGTCTAGCGTTACATTCCGTTACCTTTTTTTTGGCTTTTAGATGTGAATGAGCACATTCTTTCAATTCTGGTTCGTTGTCCACTTCGTAGTTTTACCGAATCAACGATGGAACTCTGTGTTCTTAGCTGGAATTGGTTGTTAGCTGCCAGAACGGATATCCAGAACATGGTGAGCTTGAGTCTTATTTCGCTCATTGTCGAGGGTTACCACCAAAACCGGAGAAAGCTGTCATCAATATTTCACTGCTTCAGTTCCTCCGGGAGATGTGCTGTGCGTGGGCGGAGTCTGCCCGTCTAGGGCGTGGCTTATACGAACGTCTCCCGCCATCACCTTCACCGCTTTGCGAACAATTGAAGGCTCCACCGAAACCGCCACATTATCAGCCACATGCCATATGGTTAAATGTGAGGGTCATATAACTTTTTTTTTTGAAAATTATTTTACCGCAACATCGATGGGTAGTAAGGATCTGAAAGTTTTTGTTTACGCGTACGAACTAATTCTGCTTTATTTTTACTCTTCCGCAACGTGAATATTTGCGCCCGTGTTTGTCAACGCCAAAAGCAGCAAAAACCTGGAAATATCCTATGGGCATCAGTTCAGTTTCCTAATTTTCTGCAGCTCTCTTAATAATCCTTTTGCAGTTTGTTTGTTTGCATGCAATTTTCTGTTCTGCTTCTCAGCGCAAATTTTTTTCTTGCGTTTTCCTTGGTGTGAGTTTTCCAAAATTTTCTCCAGCACACGTTATATGATAACTAGAACTCTTGGGTTTTCATATTTTTTCGTCTGAGTTTCTCTAAGCAAGCCAGACATTTCTAGTTCATCGCCGAGCGCGTTGATGTTGCCAAGTATAGCAGCCGTGAACAGCTAGACATTCTGGAGACGATGTTCGCCCAGACGCTAAGTCTCGTTGTTGGTACTGGACCTGTCGCAGTTGCGGTGTCACCAGCGCTATCCACACCTCTGTATGATCAGCAAGGTATGTGTTATATGATACTTCTAATCGGCGTTAGGCAGAGCACTTCTAGACATTGGGTTTTAGTCTCCCTGGTGCGAAACATTGAAGCTGTTGGAGTACGGTTCCGATTGCTATCTTGTGCGCTAAGCATGTTGCAAGGCGAAGCGACGGCAGCTCGGCCATCTAACAACGTGATTCGCCAACGAGTCTATGCGTCGGCTCTCGACTACTTTACGTGAGTTCGTTTATTTCGAGTTTGTACAGTGGACGTCAATGGCAGTGGCCCATCCGCTGCCTCGAGAACGACGTCGCGCAACCGCAATAACGCGCCATAACCGATGTCTTCTGCTGCTGTTGTACTATTTCTAGCGCCTTTTCTACCCTTTTTGGGGATTTTGGACTGAATCGGGAAGAAAAGCGCCTAGGAATAGCATTCCGGTGGCAGATGACACCGATCCCACTGCGCGCGGCGCGGTTGCGCGGCGTCCTTGTCGAGGCCGCGGATGGGCCACTTTCATTGACGTCCACTGTATATTGGGGGTTAAAAAGAAACTGTCTTCACTGGTTTGTTTGACAATATTTTAGTTGTTCTGTTTTTATTCGCTGTCTGACAGCTGATGCCCAGGTCCTAGATACCACCAGCTGGTAGTAAATTAGGGCTACTGTCAGATGTGGTATTCTGATGCAGAGAAACTCATGAAATATCAGTTCACCACCGTCTGCGGCATTCTTTTGAATGGCGGCTCTTTCTCTGTTTGTGCAAAAATGGAGGTCTACGAGTACACCATAATTTCTCAGTGCAGTGTTTCGACTGTCGAGGCAGGTACAATACAGGTTGTTTTTCCGGGAGTAAAATCGGTGCAATTGCGGATCCAGTACAAAGGCTACGTGCGAATTGCTGGAACCTCCGCTTTCACGTGGTCTTTCGACTGAGAATTTGATCTATTGGAATGGATCAGATCGCGCGCGATTTTACTCCCGGAAAAACACACTGTAACGCTAGTTGACGCTGCTCATCTATTGGTATACATAAAATGACATCTACCCCATGTTTCCTTGTGTCGATTGTCTCCATGTCAAGAATTACAAATTCTTGCAGTTTCCTAGGTTTATTCACAACAAATCAGGAGAATCAGGAAAATTATAACGAGTAGGAGGTATTTATCCATTTCACAGGTCAACTGCCTGTGAATCTAGGAAAAACATCTATTTTGAAGAAACGTCCATTTTTTCTCTGTTTAATAACTGGTTTTTAGAGAAATTACTTCGATCCTTGTTATATTTTTTACAATTTCTGTCCTAGACGTGTCTTTGAATTGGCAAACCATCTTCCTCTGTTACAGATTCCATATGTTAATAGGTCTAGTTAATACTTCTCCTATAATGCAACGAAACACTTCATTTGTAACGAATCTCAAGTATTTCAGCCTAGCACCACAAGGACCAACACAAGAGCATACCCAACTGAGAGCTGATGTGAAACTACTGATTTCATTTTGGCAGGTTCTTTACGCTGATGGGAAGTACATCAAGAAAGAAATGTTCCTGTCAAAAGGTGATTTTCGAAAATTCCTTGCCTATGGTGATGTGGGTGATAACGTGAAAAAATTTCAGTACTTAGGGCATGTGGGTTACGTTCTCGTCCGTGTAAGTGATCAAAATAATTTGTTCACCCTAAAGAGCTTTGAAATTTAAGTTTTCGCGTTATTAACATAAGCCATCTGCAAAACAGCTGAAAATACTTGGACGAATAGATTGCAAAGTTGGAAGATGCCATTGTTATTTCGTTGTTTTTAGATAATGATATTAATCTCACCGCAAATCTCACTCAGCTGGAGCCTTATGTTGATCAACTTGGCCAGAGGTATGTACTGGAAGTTTTACTTTCGCAGATATTCCGGATGAGATTCAACATTGTTGATGTTTTTGTTGACAAATCACTTTCAGATCGGCCACACAGACGTGGCACGCGTCTGCATCTTCAAGCACACATTACGTGAATACTCTTACCCTGTCAAAAAATGCTTTGACGACCTCTACTCGTGGAAGTGAGTATTCAGAGAGGATGTTTAAAATTCTTTTTATGTCTTTGAAAGCTTTCCCTCAGTCACAGCCTTTTCAAAGTAGATTTCCTTGTGCTCTCACTTTTCAATGATTTTTTTTGAACAGTTGGTCTTTCAATAAGCAATTCTCGGAGCTTTTAAGAGGTCGAGATAATCCCACCCAGTCTTTAAAATAATTGGAATTTCTGAGTTTTGCTTACCCAGTCTAGTGCATGCGTTCATGGCCTTTTACACATTACATCTTAAAAGCTCAGATAATCTTGGTCAGTCAATCCAGCAGACCGCAATGAAACCTATCTGCTGGCTTCAAGCTTTATCTAACAAGGTCCTAGAGTGTGCATACATTTTTCCCTCGACCTCTGAGAATTTTTACCTCGGAGCTACCGCAGTCCATTCATCCTTCTTCTTTGGACCTACAGTCAAAAATGGTGTACATTCTCTAGCACCTTCGTTGAAGAATTTTCGAGCCATATCGGTTTCGTTCTGATTTTCCAAATTAGCCTCTCGCCCATCCCCTGTCCTATATTAAGAACTGCATTATTTATCATTATCATCATGCATCATCATGCTTGTTCTGAGCGGTGGAGTACATTTTTCGTGGATGTTTGCACTGAACTGTATCTGTTAAGGTGTCGCTCGTAAACTGAACCAAGAAGGCAAAGGCTCACTGGATGTCGAAAAACAAGTCAAAGTATTCCTGAAATGGAGGAATCTCATCCTGCTGCTAGTCGTATGTTCATTTCGCGTTTTTGAAAGCTTCGCACGAATTAATTTATTGTTATGATAAGTTGTTTGATGTAACGTGAGTTGTTTAGGGTAACGAAGTTGAACGGCTGTGTGCGTGGTTGAATCCCTTGGGGGACGCAACTGAGGATGGTTTTGCACCAATAGAGCAGTGGATGAAGAGCACGTTGCCTGGTAAGGGACACTATTTTCATTTTCATGGGAGGGAGCGATCTTTTCGTCTAGAGTAGAATTTTTCTAGAAGCGAGAATGGAGGCGAGAGTGTTGAAGGAGAATTCCAAGTTGGCTTGGGACATCTCACCCGAGCTAGCTGTTCACCTTCCCACGAGGTTTGTTATCATTTTCGAGGAATTCTGATTGGGCTAGAAATATCTGTTAAGAACTTGGATGAACAAGTTTCTTGTCTTTGGCTTAGTCGTTGATTTTTCCTACATTGAGCTCTTAGACATGCTCAGTAATGTTACGGTTGACATCTTCTCTGATCTTCATCTTTTTTTTTTCCTTAACACCTCGATGTTGAGGTTCCGCACGTGTCCGGCACTTCGAGAAACATTGCAAGATATGGCGCGTTCTCAGCCTGAGGCTGTTTCACATCTTCCTGAAGCTCTAGCTCTATTCCTGGGAGATTCATCCACATTTGAGCACAGTGATGTGAGCAGTGTTTTTTTCTACGTTTTTGCTCTCCTAATTCAGTTTTTATTAGTTTTTTTCGTATTCTATATCTTTTTATCTCAGATTGCACATGTGCTGACGTGGGCAACTTGTTCACCCGTCATGGCACTTTCACTGTTGACCCCTCGCCAGTATCCGCTTCATCCTGTGACTGTGCAATATGCAGTACGGGTTCTACGTTCCTATCCAGCTGATGCTTTGTTAATGTACATTCCACAGCTTGTGCAGGCTGTTAGGCACGATACTGTGAGTTTGTTTGTTTCTTGGATTTCCACATCTCTTCGTTTCCTAACGTTTCCATGAAAGTTCATGTCTTTTTTTGTAATTCTCTGCTAAATGAATTTTTTGATCCCTAATCCTCTCCATATTTGAGAATCACTCTTTTTATCCATAAGCGTTCAGAGAAATATAGTGAATGGAACTTCAGATTGGGTACGTCGCTGAGTTAATTGTTTGGCTTGCTGGACACTCGCAGCTACTTGCTCATCAGCTGATCTGGAACATGGAGACCAATATGTACACAGATGAGGACAGTAAAAATAAAGATCCAGTATTGTATGATGCCCTGAATGAGATTATCAAGAAGGTGAAGAAAGGCTCGAAATGTACTGCCAATTGAGGAACTATTTGGCCATGTTCAGACAATTAATCAACTGGAGGGAGCAGCGAGACGCTTCCATGAGGCCGAGTTTTCGTTGTTTCACCGATTGACAGCGATTTCTGGAACGATCAAGCCTTATCCTAAGGGTGATGCTCGCAAGAAAGCTTGCTTGAAGGCGTTGGCAGAGGTGGGTGGAACGTTATTCTTTATTCTTTCTTCTTTATTTTCTTTCTGTGTATCGCAACGGAACGAAGTTATCGTACCGCATTTGCGAAGAGTGTAACTCCACCCTATTCCTTCCTCATCTTCACCGTTTCTTTTTGTTTTGAATCCGCGATGAGTTTTTCCTTATCTTTCTTCGTTCTCTCCCTTGTAGCAAAAATTCGATTCTCTGCCCTTGTGTCGGCATGCATTTTTGAGAAAAATGAGCAGCACTGGCAATAATGTGTAATGTTTGTACAATACCGAGTCTATTTCTAATTATGTGGACATGACACGGCTGTCAGCACTCCGGTTTTGTACAGCTTCTGATATGTAGTTGACATCTGCCCTCAACTATCATCATAATCATCGACCACCTTTTTTTCACAGTCTATGAATATCTGCGTTCTGTTGTACAAGAAAGATGTCCAAAGAAGTTATAGGTCAAACTGGAGACAATCACTTACTTACCCTCAAATCCAGAAGCGTACTTGTTGGACATAGACTATTCTAGTGGGACTCCTATGCAAAGGTAGCCATCCTACCAATTCTAACACGTTTTAGTGTATTTCACTCCTTCTAAATTTAGGAGGTTCTGTGAATTTTCTTGTAAGATTTTTTTTGAAATGAACTATTCCAGCGCTGCGAAGGCTCCATTCTTGGCTAGATTCAAGGTCAGACGATGTGGAGTGCAGGAGTTGGAGAGGATTGGCTTAGAGGTAATAATTATAGCAAGTTTTTCTCATTCTTTTTCTCTCTCTTCTCATACCACTCTATATTGTCATAGTTTAGGCTCAATCTCAAGAAAAAGGCAAACCTCCACCGCCTCGAGCTGATTTGAATGAGTTGAAAAAAGTCACTGATGCTAACACTTGTTGGCAAGCCGCTATATTCAAGGTTTGCGAAGAGAATCATTCTATATTGGTGTTTTTTTTTTGTTCTTTTTTTGCCTTAAGTTCCCTTCTTTTCCAGGTCGGTGATGATGTACGACAGGATATGTTGGCTCTCCAATTGATGCAGTTAATGAAGAATGTCTGGGCTGGCCTAGGACTGCCTGTTTGTGTGTTTCCTTATAGGTTAGCGTTTAGTTTAACTCTTATCTCGCATATTTTGGAGAATTTACTCCACAAATTTGGAAATAGAATAATGTTGGTTGCATCCTACATAATTAACTACCTTCAGAGTGGTGGCTACATCTCCTGGATGCGGAGTAATTGAGTGTGTCCCCAATTCGAAGAGTCGCGATCAGCTGGGTAGACAGACGGACTTCGGTTAGTTGACAGTTTTTTCCTCAGCTGACGTATGCTTTGATGGGATTTGGACGTGCTGCCGTCAGGTGAAAATTTGCCACCCGATGAGCACCACAGGAGCGGATATGCGTAAGCAAACGTCTCAGAGGAATTACCTTCATTTTAGTGAAGAGGATTAAGATTGGAAAATTAGTGATAAGAAGTAAGTATGTAGACGGACAGACGACATAATATATGGATAGGGCGGTGTATAAATGGGGTGTCGCCAGTTATGAAACATTTCATAATATCGAATATGTTAGATGAGAGCTCTGGGCTTGTATTCAGAAGTTTTTATAGATATGTATAGGTACGACTCGACGGATATATTGGTGTGTGGCTTGGAATAATATCGAAATTTAAAAAAAATTCTACATGATTAAGCGAAAAAGTCCACCCAAGCTGTTCAAGCAGGTTATACATAAAAAATCCTGTTATGTCCTGTTTCGCCTCGTACCCACTAGACAGGGTAGATATTAAGTTAAAGGCCACCCCTGAGGCTCCTCAGTAGGCCTACGTGAGATAGAGATTTAGGAGAACGACGGAGATTATATACAACGTCGAAGGGGCGGTCCTAGGTGAAGGTAAGAAAGGTCAAAGGTGGTAGGTGTAGAGAAAAAAAGGAGATTTGACCAGAAAGACCAAACAGGAGGAAACGGCCAAAACTAATGTTGCTAGTTACAGCGTTGTAGTGCATTTAATTATTATAGACGATGTTTAGCCGATTGATAAAGTTATACTATTTGCTTTATAATCAGGGCTGGGATTCATGAAACGATAATTAAGCAAACTAACGAGGGTCAGCATGATTGGTCATCGAATGGACTACGCAGTGTTAGGATACGTAGGTCGCGAAAGCTGGTTTGCCAGCCTGGTTTTGCTTGGTTATGCGTTAATGAATCCTAGCCCAGTTCCTGTTTCTCTCGCTATAACCGCCTTTGAACGAGAGCTTGAATATGTGCAGGTATATTTTATTGCGTACTCAGAGAATCGGATAGGTCAAACGCAGCAACAACTGCAAGTCTCCGCTCAATCGAAGAGGAATACAGCGGCTGCTGCTAAAGGAGGAGCTGCTGCAGTTGGGCTGCTAAGAGCAGTAAACACCGTGTTCCGGCTGCGTTTTTTGCCCGATGAACTGTGGTGCAGTTCAACCTGTGTTCTACCTGCTCCTTGCCACGTGGCGACACGCCCCCTGGGAGGTGTATATAAGCTGCTGGTTGAGCATCAAAGTTTAGTCGCGTCTCCGCTCCGGCGGAGACAAGGGGAGCCCAGCGAGACTCGCCAGGCTGGCTGAGGCCCGGGTAAAACCGTGGCCCAGTGCAATGATTATTTTTGGACGAGCTTGGGTAAGCATCCACTTACCCAAGTGTGCAGTACGAACACAGCTCTGTGCCCAGATTGAGCTGCGATCCTAGGTTTGAGACATGCAAACCAGTTCATCGCCCCCGAAACACAGCCTTCTAGGCATAGGTGCGATAGGGGTGAGAACGCCCCTGCCAAAGTGAAGGGGGTTACCGGGCAAAAAGTGAAGGGTGTCGACCGGGGGGGGGAGGGCCTTTCTGCTTCCTCTTAGTAAGAGTTGTGGTATTGGTAAGTAAGTGTCAAGGCCCTATCCATTGATGTAATACCCAACATGTCTTCAAATGCCATGGAAACTGAGCAAATCTTGCAATATATTTCTGCAAACACACCGTTCAACAGTTTCATGAAACCGTACGATAGCGATGAGTCATCGCTATCGTGCTGCGGATGCTCTAGGATACTGCTTTCAAATGAGGAAACAGCCATTGATTACATGAATGAAGATAGTCCTCAGCACACCTTCATGATATGGTCCACTCATGCATACACAACTGCACAACATTTCTTCTCTCCTACATACAAAAATTTGACACTGAAATTACACCTGCTTTTGAGCTATTTTTGCTTATTACAGCTTTATTCGGAAATGAAACCTAGGAGTGAAGGGTACCTATGTTCTCCTCCTCCAATCCCCTAACTGATAAACCACATCTCGTTTCATGTGGTTGCGTGTCTTTTTCTGTGAAGGGGGGTGAGAATGTTTCTGAAGCCATTCTCACCCCATGCGCGCGCCTCTCTTCCCTCATCGCACTATCTCGCCATTTGTCTAACAACGGGCACGAGAATGCCCCGTTGTTTCGGCTCACCCACCCTATTTTTCAACCAGAAAAGGGTTTCCCCCATACATTTGTATATGGGCGGAAAGCGCATCCTTTCTAGTATGTATACATGTAAATACTTACCACTTTCTCGGAAACACAAGATGAAATCCTTTGAATAACAGCTAATTTGTAGAGTTTTCGACCATCCTGTTGGTACCACTTTTTTGCCTGCTCAGCTTACACTAACTATCACAACTCATACACGAAAATGAAGAGAAAATCTTTGCAAATTGTGGAGGACTATCTTCTTTCCGGTTAGTTCACGAACTTTTCCATAATGATCTTAGAAACATACGTGCTATGTTTTTCATACCCTTATGTGTTCAAAAATTTCTCCGCAAACATGCTATCTATCGCTTCCCACTTCTAACATGTAAACTCCACTAGGTCTAGGCTTCAATTAGATACCCTTCACTCATATCTAATTCTTTATCCTTCACATAGAAATTCGCTCGTCATTTTCCCTGTCTGCGGCAATGGTCACATTGCGCGCTCCATTCAACACTAACGTCATTTCGATTCCTGACTCCTTTATTCACATGGACAGCAATAGAATCGATCCTCTGTCATTGAATTTGTTCAGTTTCACTTCATTAAACTTTTGATTTCTTCACTTCCTTGTCTTCTGTAACTGATTTGGTGAAGGGGGTCTATTGGCCCCCTCCCAAAGTGAAAGGGGTCTGAGCCACGGCTCGGACTATCTCACCTATGCTTCTAGGGGCGAATGCAGCTCGTGGGGCGACGAAATAAGCTTTCACCTCGCGGTGTAACTGCTGTTGAAACGTGTTCGGGCTGCGTTTGTCGTCCCGGAATCTCTGAGTAGGAGAGGTGAGACCTTTGCAAACCGGTGCATAATTACAGGCTTTCCTTCCCACGGCTAAATACATAATATACCAAAATAATTTTTGTAGTTTCCGGACGTTAGTCGGTGGGATATATGTATATGAAAGAAATGGTAAACTTATTTTCATTGCACATATCTCAGAGATAAATGCTTTAAAATAAAGTCAACAAGTAAACAAAGTCTATAGAAGTGTGGGAAGATTCTCGGGCATCGTGGGTGTTTGTTATTATTTATTTATTTATTTAATACGCCCGTAGGCAAAACAACCTCAGAAATCCTGTTCTGCGAGAGTTCTGCGAAACCGTAGAGGATAAAAAAGAACAAACAGAAAAAAAAAAACAAGAACAGATAGAAAAAAAAGGAAAAACCCCCACTGAACAAGAGAGTAACCAGTAATCAGAAATGTAAGAGTGGGGAGTTAGGTTCAGGAGAAAGTAATATAATGTCTCTGTAAATTGCACTCTGATACCATCATTATGGTGTGAACATAACTCTGTGATGTTTCATTACGCAAGCTTATGAGTGGAGTGACGTTAACAAATGAAAACCCTGAAAATGATGGGTTTTTAAGTTTAACAACGTCACAGATGTGGAGCACCTAGCTAATAATACAGTCGCACATACTAATAATATTGTTTCCATCATCTATTAACCACCTGAAAACTGGACATTTTGGAATGCTGTCGTAAATCGGTAGTAGAAATTCATAGGAGCCAATAGCTTGTTATTGAAAAGCGGTGAAATGGAATGAATAGTGTCATTTTTCTGGGAAGACTATCCTTACAAAGTCCTGAGGTAATCCAAGTGAAATTTCAAATTTGGCGAATTTATGCTAACTTCCGCCTTCAAAGTTTATAATGTTCAGGTTTATACGAATATTTCAAAACCACCTATGGAGATGAGAGCAGCGAGTCTTTCCAGGTATTTCTTCATAACTGCCTTTGTTTATATACTGTGTGAACCCTCCACAGTAAAAAATATATTTACCTTCAGGAAGCGCGACGTAATTTTGTCCGCAGCATGGCTGGCTACTCTGTGTTCAGTTTCCTCTTGCAAATTAAGGATAGACATAACGGAAATATCATGATCGATCTAGATGGACATATTATTCATATAGGTGTGATAATGTTTGCATATTTAATATATTTGTAGCGTTAGCTAATTTTACCCACTGTTGTAGATTTTGGCTTCATGTTCGAGAGCAGTCCTGGAGGTAATCTTGGATTTGAACCGGATTTCAAACTCAGCGAAGAGATGGTTGCAATAATGGGTGGAAAAATGGAAGCGGCTCCGTTCCGGCAGTTTGCCACACTTTGTGTGCAGGCGTATCTGGCTGTTCGACCATACCACAAGGTATCATTATTAAGTTCACCATGACGTCTATACACAGCTGTTTCTTATGATTCGATATGCATAATTAAGATTACCCATGGGTAAGATGCCAACGCCAGTGTTAACACTGGGTAAATTTGGGGATGTTAACATTTTACCCTCTTAATAGCAATGAAGCTTGCCGGCCATGGATTGTCACTTGGTTAGCAGCTGGATGTGAGGTTACAAATGCTTCTAGCAGTGGCGGACGCAGGGGCGGGAGGGGACGGCGGGGGGGGGGGTTGAAATTACTTTACAAAACATATAAATACTTGTATCAGTTTATTTTTACTTGTTTGTTTTTAATATTATTTTTAATATAATTTTCAATAATTGTTCATTATTATAATTAATATTTTAATTAATTTTATTTTCCGTCTGGGTCCCCATAATAGCGGAGCCCCCAATTTTTTTCCCACGCCCCCCCCCCCCCCCGCTCACTTTCTGCGTCCCCCACTGACTTCTAGTGGTGCATCCGGGTATCATTGAGTGTACCCATGGTAAATATACGAACATCTCCAAATTTACTCTTTACCTGACACCCATCAACATGTTTCCCATAGTTGACTAACCATGGGTATGAGAATACCCATTCATCTGAGCTTGGGATGACAACGCAACTTTGACGTACATCGCCTAATGACTTTACATGCTCTCTTGAGTAGCCAGTCAAGCTAGCCATCATTGGTCTGTTGATTTGCGTATCATGAGTCCTAGCCCTTTTTTATCAAGTAACTTTTGTAACCCAGATCAAATACCATTTGCTTTCAAGTCATTCTCTAGTGAATTATTTCCTTAAAGTCCTTAGTTTCTTGTTCCCTCCAATTGCATTTACACCACTGTTTCCTTCTTCAGAGCATTGTTTGTAGGCTTTTGTTTCGCTGGTATCTTTGATGTTGGACACGGGTCTCCCATGTTTCCGCGGCAAGACAATACAGCAGCTAAGAGCACGGTTTGCACCAGAAATGAATGAAAGGGACGCTGCGAGGTGAGCCATGTTCTTTATAAGTACAGATAATTTGAATTAATGATGACATAACGATGTTCATCACCGAAAATGAAGGAATGGTCGATACTATTAAGGCAAAATCTGCAGGTTTATCTAGTAGGCACATCGACATATGTAGGTATTTATTTATTTATTTATTTATTCATACATCGTGGTAATTCACAATATGACTCTTCGTACAGGAGATAAAGAGGGAAAAGAACCCCAGAGAAATTTCGACAGACTCGAATAGGTAAAAAGACAGTAGATCAGAAGAGCAGATAGCATGAGCCAATTACGTCTATCAAACCACAGCTGCTCCCACAAACGGAGCGGTTGTTGCTGTGCTCGAATTGTCTCTTAAACCTGAACATTATGTGGGTGGGTCCAAGTGAGTATAAAAGTCATTCAACATGAACCTAACGCCGTGAAAGCGTTGATCTCCAATACTGTACATACCATTACTGTTAGAACCCGCTCACGTCTTGTGCATGTTAACCATGTGCACCCCATTTAGACACGAGAAATAGTTGTTAACGAAGGATTTGCCGCAATTTCTGGAGATTCCCAACTCCTAAGGGGTTTTGAAGAAGCTTATATCTCAAGCGCCGTGAAAGCCTGGTAGCACGCTTGAGTTGGTTCTGTGCAATTGGTTGGCCACTTGACAAAGCCAGTAGGTCTTAAAATTTATTGCTTCAACTGTTCTGAACCAGACGAAACCTAAGTTCCTGAGCAGTGATCTGGTAAAACGTCCGAAGACGGCCTCCCAACTAAACATGACTTCAAGGGGGAACATGCTCGTTTGAAAGCGAAACACGTCTTGTTACATTTTCACACGTAGGCCCACCACCCTGTATATTCGAGGTATTGTATCACTCAATCGTGATTTTTTGACATTTTATCGAAGGGTCATGTTTTACTGTCCTAAAAATTAAAAAAATAGAGGACCAACAAATAACACGCTTGAAACCACTATTTCCCTTGAGATAGATGGAGTTTCTTTTAAATCTCCTAAAGAAGAGGTGACGTGTGTCCAAAAATGTTCAATCATGAACAGTTATGGACAACGTACAGGCGGAACTGCGAAGTCAAATGAAGTGAAGTGTAAACTGCTCTTGTGCCATCACTGAAATCTGCCAGTAATTCTCAGAGTGCAAATGCTCTTTTCCACCACTCTTCTGAATAAAACTTCTTCAGGTACATGCACTCGGTGATCACTAATTGCTTCCTGAACATCAGAAGCAAGATGTATGACCAGCTACAGTATCTTCAGAACGAAATCCCATATTAGATTCGGCTATCCTGCAGGGTTTGTAGAGCAAAATCGGCAATTGCACAAAAAAGGAATTGAATTTGAAGCGGTTTGGTGGGCTCATAGATGCTTAAGCTCTTTGTTTTTAGTTTTCTCAAAGTTCACATAATATTTTGAGCTATCCTTCAGATTGAATAGGTTGTATGAGTTTACAGATTTTTATTTGCAGTAGTATAGGCGAAGCAGTGATAGGACGTGAGTTTCATGTAAGATGATGTTAAATTGTTTGCAATATTTTAGTCTGCAGCTGCAGACGAAGCCACTTTTTTGACATGAGCTCTAGATTGCAAGCCAGTGTCATTCATTGCGAACAGTGTAATACTCATGTGCATAACATTTGTGCTAGTCGTTTTCACTGATCTTTTATATTTCCTTCTTTTCACTTTAGTTTTCATTTTTCATAGAATTTTTATTGTCGTGAAGAACTCTATCTTGCTTCATTTTGTCAGTATTCGTTACATTCCATTTTTGTAGAGGTTTTGTACATAGAGATAGGATATTCAGAGCTTACTAATTTATTTTAGTGGTTGTGCTGGGGCGACTGAAGAGCTTTAGAGCCTCTCGCTTCAAAGGCGATAAACGATTTAGATAAGAATGATTTGTTTTCTTCTGTTTCAATCATTTACTTCTTTTATTCTTCCTCCTGATAAGAGCAACTCAGCGAAATCGAGAACAATCGTCAACAAAATTGAAGCTTTTACTGGGTTCTCATTACGTTCGTCTATAGCAGAAAGCTTCTGGTCAAGGTGCACAACGTGTGATTCAGGTGGTTGTACATTTCTTCACACAAAAGCAGCTAATAGTGCTAGAGGTAGCACGTTTTGCACATGTATGTAATCGAATAACATATATAGAAAACGTGAAACGATAGGTGTCGATTTGTCGGGTGCATGGCTGTGGATGATGTATCAGATTGCAGCCGATCCCCGCCGGTTCACATCCAAGTAGCTCATGTAGGACGGCATGCCACCGCTGAGTGCTCCTCGTCGAATTGCGTCGATGTATTCTGCCATGTTTTGTCCGTTGTAGAAACGTTTTTGGAACGGGTCACGGTCTGAAAATGAACGAATCAGAGAAGTGAAGTGACGGCATTGTGTGGATGTAAAGATGTTCTAAATAAACATCGAGGAGTACAACGGCATGAATTTTGCCTCTGTACAAGGGCACAATTCTACCCCTGGATCGTTTTTATTTTGTTTTGTTTTATTCAATGAACTCTAGGTGCATATAAAAAATTATTTATTTCCTGATTTTATATGACTACTAGCGCCCCTTCGGGACGCTAGAAAGTGGGGCGGGGCAGCCACTTGGGACATGTGCAAAAGCTTCGCACTTGGCAAATCTCTAGAAAATTGATAAAGAAATAGAACAAATTTTTAAATGGGCCCAAACATGAAGTCCTTCTTATGAGTTGAGTACGAGCATGGAAAGTTCGTTCTCCATCGTATGGCGTATTCGTGCGTATTCCTCACTACCGGGCTAACGCAGACGCGTTCTCCATCGGCGGAACTGTATCCTGCCGTTCCCCACACTATTGGACAAAGCGAAATCGTATCCGAGTGTTTTCCACACTTCTGGGCCGCAGCGGGCTTTCTTCCATCAGTGGACCCGTATCTCGGCGTCCGCCGCACCACTGGGCAACGGCGGGCCCTTTCTCCATCGGTGGACCCGTGTCTCGGCGTTCCACGCATCACTGGGCCACGGCGGGCCCTTTCTCCATCGGTGGACCCGTATCCTGGCATCCCCCACACCACTGGGCCACGGCGAGACCTTTCTTCATCGGTGGACCCCAGTGGCGGACGCAGGGGGGGGGCGCGCCCCCCCCCGAGAATGGGTCGCCAAATTTTCGAAATTACTTTACAATACAAATAAAAATCTTGTGTTAGTTTATTTTTAATTGTTTATTTTTATTATTATTTTTAATATATTTTTTATTTATTGTTTATTATTATAATTAATATTATTATTAATTTTATTTTCCGTCTGGGTCCCCAAAACGGCGGAGACCCCACTTTTCTTCCCACGCCCCCCCTCCCGCCCACTTTCTGCGTCCGCCACTGGTGGACCCGTATCCTGTCATCCCCCCCCCCACCACTGGGCCACGGAGAGCCCTTTCTCCATCGCTGGACCCGTATCCTGACGTCCTTCACACAACTGGGCCACAGTGGGCCCTTTTTCCATCGGTGGACCCGTATCCTGGCGTCCCCCACACCACTGGGCCACAGTGGGCCCTTTCTTCACCTTTCTCCATCGCTGGACCCGTATCCTGGCGTTCCCCGCACCACTGGGCCACAGTGGGCCCTTTCTCCATTGGTGGACCCGTATCTCGGCGTGCGCCGCACCATTTGGCCACGGTGGGCTTTTTCTCCATCACCGGACCCGTATCCTGTCATCCCCCCCCCCACCACTGGGCCACGGAGAGCCCTTTCTCCATCGCTGGACCCGTATCCTGACGTCCTTCACACAACTGGGCCACAGTGGGCCCTTTTTCCATCGGTGGACCCGTATCCTGGCGTCCCCCACACCACTGGGCCACAGTGGGCCCTTTCTTCACCTTTCTCCATCGCTGGACCCGTATCCTGGCGTTCCCCGCACCACTGGGCCACGGCGGCCCTTTCTCTAGCGGTGGGCCCGTATCTTGGCATCCCCCACACCACTGGGCCACGGAGAGCCCTTTCTCCATCGCTGGACCCGTATCCTGACGTCCTTCACACAACTGGGTCACGGCGGGCCCTTTCTCCATCGGTGGACCCGTATCCTGGCGTTCCCCGCACCATTGGGCCACGGCGGGTCCTTTCTCCATCGGTGGACCCGCATCCGTATATAGTTGATTGGATATAGACTGTCATGCCTTCCTATTTAGAGGCGTTTACTCTTCGTTAGTGCAGAAGCTTTCTCGAAACGAACGAATGTTGTGACTACACAATCGCCGCGAAAACTCAACAGGGGCTGAGGCGACCGCGTAGGTCCAGCCTCCCCGAAGCTTTCGAGACGCGGCAGCTCTCATAGCACGCGTACATTTCTTCCTGCGAGTGCACAAAGCGTCGCAACAGTGGAAGGGTGGTTTTCCTGCTGCGTACATTGTGCAGCAGGAAAGCTCGTAAACACTCCCTCACCCCTATGCGGTGAGACCGCCAGCGAAGGTGATGAAATCACCATCCCGTGCATGCGGGAGAGCCAGCAGTGACGAAATTGCGGGTCCCGAAGCGAACATGTCTGCGTCCATGGAAATCGGCCATTTCGCCACACAGTCTGCGCCTCAAGATTGCGGTGTCTATGAGTGCCGCCCCGTATCTCTAACCGCTCTAGCCCCCTTACGGCGCTTTGTTTAATAGATATGACGCCATGAGTTGCCGATTGAGGTCGTATACACGAGTTCATGCAAAAACGGGGAAATATCCGTTTTTGAGCCATTTTCTCGAGGAGCCTATGGGCGGAGCCAAGCGATAGTACGAGTCTCATCGTTATACACCCTTGGCTGGGGAGTACAGATTTGCAGGTTAAGAGCAGCTAGCAATGATGTACGAAATTTCTTCACCAATCACTTCTTTGATAGGAGTGCAACACCTAACTGGTCAGTACGTGCGCGCTAAGCGAGGAAGTGCATGGTAAAAAAATTCCGTACCCCTACCATGGCTCCACCCAAAAGCTCCCCGGAAAAAGTGGATCAAAACGGACTATTTAGGTCCTTCGCATAGAATTATTTATATCATTGTGATGAGCAGTTCATGCAGATTCTCGTCATATGAACGCCTTGAAACCGATGCCGAGGCCTTTCTGTGGAAACATTTAAAAATCATCTAGAAGGTGTTACTTTGAGGTGGTTTTAGACTTCATTCGTCTTCGAGGTATACCTCAATTTCATGAATCTCCTATATAGCATATGTTAAAAGAGCAAATTATTATACAAAAGCATTTGAATGCAGGTTTCAACCTATTGACTCTTGGGTGAGATACATGAAGAATTATGAGGGAAAACTGGGCGGTGACGCTGTCCTGTAATTGGTCTATTTTAACATCTTTTCCTTTCTTTTAATGTGAAATGATCATTAAGTTGAAAAATTCAACCTGAGGAGAAGGCGAATTGACTTTAAAAGGAGGAAGTAAATACTACGTATAACTCACCAGTCGTAAAATTATCGTAAATTACTCGATTTTGTTACAGCGTGGCCGAAAATTACCTGTGCACCCCATTGCACGCTATTTCCAGATTTTTTTTTGGTTTATTTCACATTTTCGTACAACTTCCTCATGCTAAATTTTCAATTTTAGTGCGCAGGTAATTTTCGGCCGTCCTATGCTAATAAACGTCAAAGGTTTGTGATGATGCGTCATACTTTTTTAAGAAAAGATGTATAACGTATATTCTTGCACAGATATACTCTCACATAGGTAAAATCCCTGGCAGGACTGGAGATTGTACAGAAATTGGACCTTATTCTTCTTTGACCATTAAACAAAAGCGTAGGAAAGGGAATACATAAATCAAAGAGCGTGAAAATGTATATCTGTTCAGGCATCCTATGGAAATTCATGAATTCTGGAGAATTAGCATATTCACGGGGTTGAAAACCCCATTCCTAAAGATCGATACCAGTCTTGGCCCACAGCTGAACGTAGTGAGATTCAAACAACCCAGTTCGTTATCGTTCCATGGAAATAAACGGAATAAATTAGATGCGATTCTCCTCTATAGAATTGGGAAACCAACGTCCTACAACCTCTAGCACTTGCCCTTCTAGCAATTCCAGGAAGTCGTCTAAGAACTCGTTATGATGATTTTTACGTCCTTTCTGTCGTGGCCAGTAGATTAAAAATTTCAGGTGCGTAATTAGCCGCTCTAAAAATATGTGCCCTTCTTCTTAGGGAAGCGTACTCGCGCCTGAGGTAGATTTATGGACTTTCTTATGAGGAAACCATGAATAATTTAACGTTCAGCAGAAGAAATTTGAGTAGAGCTCGGAATAGAGAAGGCAAAAAGACTCGTTGTTTGAAAATAAATTTTTCTACTCAGAATGCCCCCGCTCTGCGTGGAATGCCCACTTTCTGACAGATTTCGCTGGATTCCGGAGGGGGAAGAAGTAGAGGTGGCAGAAGAGCAATATATTCTCAGAAAAGAGAGCGGGTGATTCAATCTATCTCAATTTTACTAAAGCGCCTACTTATGGTAGATGGACACTTCCTATCATCGGAAGCATGACGCATTAGGCCTAAATGCTCGCAAATGTATGGACGTACACACGCATCCAACGTTTAAGCCGCTTGTGGGACTGACGTGGTACTTGGAAGAGTGAGAACTTCCTGAGTTCAATTTAAAAGAGAGGGAGAGCAGGTTGACCAAAATATAATATTTAATTTTTCGAAAAAAAAAATCTCGTAGAGAACTATGCCTACAAGCGACGGGTTTACGAATGAGACGTGTGGGCTGCTGCTATACTCCTTGAGGAGTATAGCGCCTTCGACCGCAATCGCGCAGCGACACTGGTTTTGATACGTATCGATTTTGGGCGACGCGACGCTGGCGCTGTTGTCGGCAATCAATCAATATGCGCCAGAATCACAGTCACAGTGGCCGAAGCGACTGAAAGCATTATGCTTCTCGAGGAGTTGCAACAGCCTTGTTTTTATATCTCATTTTTGTAATTATTTCTGAGCAATTACTTGTAATTACTTTTACATTCTTGGTTAATCGAATGACTGTATTGATTTTTTGGAGAATACCTAGGAAATTTTTCTAATGTGTTCTTCCACGCTCCCCACCCACATTCGCATCCGTAGCTGGTTACTTGATTCGAAGTTATTGACTAATGATTGAATGATCTGAGATTCGGGCCGGATTTTGGAATTTTTGGCTCCAATTTAGTTGTTCAGCGTATTAAGCAGACTCTCCACAGTTCATTTCCTTTTTTCTACTTTCCTTCAGTTTATTTCCTCCAGAAAGGAGCTGGGACCTTTTCCGCTCCCATTTTTGTGAATCCATTCCACGTACATATGCTGACGATCCCTTAAGGATGAGCTTGTAAGCACTTAAGCACTTTCACAGAAAGCACGAAAATTTAGCAAACGGCTGCTTTTTCGAGTCTGATGCTTTTTGCAGCTTGTGCACTCTATCCTTCACATAGTACCGCCTGATTACGGCAATTCTATAGTTTTTCATGGTCTTTGTCGCTTTTTGCACTTCTTGCACATTATATCTTCTTCAGTGCAAAATAATTGTGGGGGTTCTTCTACACTACGAGGCAATTCAAAAGAAGCTCTTGTGCTGCTAATGCGTCGCTATTTAGCACAAAGGATATTCAAAAAATAGTATTATATGATCGAAATAAACCATATGTTTGAATATTCGTTGAGATTTAACAAGGCAAAGAACTGTAAGGATGGAATATATGTAGCGTATATGTATATAACCAGATATAGGGTACTGCACTGGAGCGGACCCGCTTGCACGCGTCGCGTCACCGGCGACGTGGCACTCTGTATGTCTGTGCATCCTCACGTTTCACTAATATCACCGTTCTCCATCACAATCGATCTTTGCGCTTCTTGTCCAGACCTGTCTAAACAGGTGATACAGCAGCATGAAAGAGTCCTGCTCTCCTGTGCTCTCTTGTATGACTGCAGTTCAGATGCGTGTGACCCTTACTTTTAATAAATTTCACTGTTGTATGTGTTAATTTACAAGCATCAACAGAATATATTCAGTACTACTGGTGCGACAGGAGCGGTTACTTTTCCAGAGCTCCATTCTTCCGGGCTCAAAACCAGTCCAGTTGGGAGACCTTGGTGCCCCCGCATAGAAGACCCCTTCAACAGTGGTTGGCATAGAAGCTTTGAAAGATTTGGAAGTCGGTATCTTCCCCACCCCCACCCCCCCCCCCCCGTACCTACCGAGCGAGAATCCCACAATCAGCAACCTGTTGTGATTCAGAGAGGTTCTGTCCTCTTGGAGAGTAATCTAAAGAATCATCTTCATGAATTAGCGTAAACACAGACTAGCGTAATTTCTGCTTATTTTTCTGAGATTTTAAAGATTATCCTTCATGGTCTACTGTTGTAAAAACGTAACCGGATCTATGTCAACCAGATCTATGTCTTATGAAGAGATCAAACACGACTTTTATTGTAAGCAAAACCAGTTATTTTCATTAGTCAATAAACTTGAGTTTTCTATTGCTGCGGAATAAACCCAGTGCGGTTTGGAAATGTAATTCTCTGGATGTTTTCTGCTGACGTTTTCGGAACATATCCTAAAATCCAGTGAAAATTTACTCAAAAATTATATTTTTTTTCGAAAATTCAAAAATTCCTTTAAAGTTATAGGGCCCATGGAATGTTGAAAGGTTGTGGATCGCTTCTAAATGATCTGACCCAAAAAATTTGATCTACAATTGATCTGCTCTAGAATGTTCTAGAGGTCCTCATCTCGAAGCATAACACACTATTCGCTTCGTAGGTAATATCGGGACCCCAACGACAGTCACCAGACGGAGCCCAAGGCCCAAGGGGTAGAGGTCTGGAGGAGGAGGCTCTGCAAAGAGACCTGGGCCCGTATCCAATATACTTTATCCAGGCGGACAAACATGCTCTCGTGGATCAGTTGGTGTGGTCTCGAGAATCTGCTATCCAATAATAACATATCCGCGGATGTGCAAATCTACTCGCTTGACTGCAGGATATCTTTTCCCGGTTGATTCCCATTTGATAACAATTCAAGTTCTACTTCATCTTCAATTCGTGTTGTCTCTCCGAGAACCCGCATATGCGCTAAGGAATACACACGTGGATGGATGAGTTATATTGGATAGCAGAGTGGATAAACACCAGTGGGAATGGGAATATACCCGCTGTGTTTTCCCTCCTACGGTCAAATATATTGGATACGGCTCCTGGCCTGATTGGCTGGGAGTTACTCGTTCGTCTCGCCAGATTAGTTACTGCTCTGGTTCTTCCGATAGACTATTTTCGCGTTTTGCAGTTTGGAAGTCACACGTAGGAATAAAATAGCGGTTAAAACCCTTAGGACGAGTACATGACTCCATCAACGTGCGTAAAGCTTCCATTTCCATCTCATTCACTTTGAATCACGTAGATAAACTGCTGATCCAGTAGATTAGACGTGACATCACCACTGCACTTCCTATTTCTTGAAAGAAAAAAAAACACCGATACAAGTGACATCAGTGACATCAGCACATGACAGATTAAGTGGCAAAATTTTATGGATGCGATAACGAGCATCCGGTCTTAGTGAGAATGTTTCCTTCCTCTTTCCCCGTGGGATCAAGTAGATTCGAGTGAGATAGGAATAGTTGTTCACCATGACGTCATCATCATGCGATTAAATGTAAATATAGAACCGAATTTTTCCCCATGAGCATTTTAAACCAGGCGTAGCAATAATGGTCCGAGAAAGTAGGGTGCCAGGAGATATCTTATCCCCACATTGGTTCGGAACATTCTCGAAATTAAGTAATAGGGTGTTAATCTAAGTTGTTGCGCTTTTTTCAATCGCAGTTTGTTTTGTCCCATTGCCGTTCTTCCATAAATTGTTTCACACCTTTCGGAAGCGCTTTCTCTCCTCTGCAATTTTACTGCCACGAGGTTTTTGAAAAGTATTAATTCAGTTGATTTTTAGGCAAAACGTCTCTTTCATATTTATCGGGGAAGGATACTAGGGAGTCCAACAACTCGTAATAAAACGTATACCGTTGAATCCAGTTTTCGATGCTGATCTCAAATCCGTTTTCCTAATCTGCAGCGGATTCTCTGTGAAGAGTTACGTTGCATAATTTCAGCTTGTCTAGACTGGCCAAATCTGATTTTCGAGTTATATTCTGCTATAAATATGCGCGAAAACTATTCCATACATGTCAACATATTGTTTATGAAATCCTTTTGGATTCAAATAAGCTTCCGCGATCTCTTGGCAAAATACATCCAAGAAGCCAAATTTTGGGTGCCTTGAGCAAGCCTAAATCATGCCACGTAACTCTTCAGACAGAACACCGCAGCAGATAAGGAAGACGGATTTGAGATCAGCATCGAAAACTGAATTCGACAGTATACATTTTATTACGAGTCCTTCCCTGGTCAGCACAGGTTGGCCGAGCAGTTTTGGTGGCTTTTTGAGCATCACCTGAACGCCAAAAGTGGCAGGTCTCGTTACTGCTGTTTTTCGAGGGCTTGACACTCATTCCATAGGCTAGAAACTTGATCAAATTGTTAAATCGAAAAATTGGCTGTAATTTTCTTGTAATGCATGAATAACCCTTCCGACCCACTTATGAATATGGCCAAAAGATAACGAATGGGCGGAGGAAACTACATTTGAAAAAAGCGCAAGGACTTATGCCAACATTTAGCACAAAGTAGACGAAAGCTTTTGATCAGCTCATTTCCAGCTGATTATTTTTATTACATTTTTTATATTTTTGACGATTCGGTTTTATTTATTTAATGGAAGAGTTTCCCCTGCTATCGCAGCCTTCATAAGAATGAATTGATTCCGAATCTGAGCATAAATCGACCTACACTAAAATTCAGTGATACCAGCGATAGAGGATTCCTTAGGAGGAGTTATCTCGAGAGCTATTTTCGCCGCTAATGGAGGTTAGCTCACTTTCCAATAATGGCCTAGCGCTTGGTCTGTAAGCAGGCGCGGGAACACCAGTAAGAACCTGATTATGTTCAGTCAAGGTAATATTACTGAACAGTTCCTAGCTTTGAAGTTGAGTTATCCTATGGGTGCACAGAAATAATTACCAGTAGCGCTGTTGAATAAGAAGAAAGTGACTATGAAGACGGTGTGCCAGCATTCCCACTTACGTCACTTATCCACCGAAGCGCCAAGTTACATTATCAGGATAGCAAGGCGTCTAATATCCGTATCCGTCGGATTCGACTTTCCTACTACCTAGGTTAACGCATCAAAGTACTAGGTAACCCAGTCGCCGTGTCGATGCTCTGCTGAAGTGTGTAACGTGGCGCATCGTTGCCTTTTATGTTATTGAAATAGAACTCATATGCGGCCGTAGATCTGCTCGGTTAGAAGATAAATCTCTCTATTGGTGGGACTTCGAAGCTGCTGTCGTCGGTAATCGCAGGCAATGAGCTAAATCCCAAAGATTACTGGAGAATCGGGATAATCCTACAGATAGATCCCCTCCTTACAAGGTCACCTGCTTACGTCGCAAAATCCACAGAAGCTCCTCTGGCTCAGGAATACAAGGTAATTGACGCAGTTTTATACATTTCTTCTCGTTATTCGCAAATGATTGCTATTTATCTGGCTAAATTAATCTATTCAGTAGTTCCGCTGTAGAAGGTTCTTCTATGAACCGTTTTCCTAGCGACGTAATAGGCGGAAATTCTGCTGCTAAAGATCAGATTGGCTATTTCCTAAAAATTTTTTTGAGTAATGATCTGAAATATTCTTAAACAAGGCCATTAAGGTAGCATTGTCGGCGTCTGCACTATACATAAATGTGCAACGTCACCACCGAGAAGAGGACAGGGGGAGGCATATCTCTCTGGTTGTTTTTCCCGTATAAGAGCTTATTGTACGAAAACGACAATAAAACTATATTTTGGATTTTTGGTAGTATATTATTTCAAGGTTCTTCACAGGTTTGACGTCGAAAATGTATAGCAAACTCGCTCACCATCCGAACCCAAATAGAAGGCGTCAACTACTCCGATGATGAAGCTGATGAAGAAAACAACCACGACGATCGATCGCAGGGAGATCATACCTGGAATCTGGGAGGAAATCCATTACCAAAAACTAACACTGAAGAAACAAGGCGACGTGAAGTGGAAGGGAAATAGCATGGGATAAAGAGAGACGCAGACGCCAAAGAGATTCGATTCGAGGAGTGAGAGAGGATTTGAAAGCTCACAATTCTACCATTTTAGGAGCTGGATGGACAACTTTTTTACTGTTGCCAAGAGCGCGATCTGTGCTGTCTGAATTTGGAGAGCACTTTGCCATTCTTGCCGTTTATATGGGTTTTACAGCCGACATTGTGCAGTGAGGTGTAGTAAGAACTGTTTAGGGTTTAAAGGGTCCTGGATAAGGGATAAACAGAAATGATGCGTGGGAATCGGAGGTGTGTAAATAGGCACATTCCAGAGTGTGGGAAAATTCTGAACTGCTTAAGTATGACGTTGTTTCTCTCAATTATCCTAGAATCTTTCAAGAACAAGCAACTATAAAGCAGCTACCAAGTACTTAAAATTGGAGAGGAGGCACAGCTATAGAGAAAAATAGGGTAGAAAAATTAGAAAAATGGGGAATTCTAGTGCTGTAAAAGTATAAATCAGCCAGGGGAGCTGTGGATCTACCCGTCCCTCTCTCGCTAAGACAGGCGACTGACCAATACTTCCCTGTCTGTGAAGACTGCTCATAGAGCACAGAGACGTGAAACCCCGCCCCCGCCCACCTTGTCCGTCAAACCTTAGACAATGAAATGAACTGTGAAATCTGATTGCCCTCGTTGGTGCAAAGATCTAATCCCAGAATTAATTACTCTAGAGCTTTCTTGCCTAAACTTCATTATAGGAAATTGCTTTCCAGTAAAAGCTGCATATCTATTTTCCTATATTTATGCGTTAATAACGCAATTTCCAGTGCTCTCGAAGATAATCAACGGAAGAGTCAGAAAACGCTGCGAAATGTCGACGTCCTGTATGCGTTTGTCGTGTTGGAACCTAGTAAAAGAGCTCTAGCGGAAATAATGTGGAACCAGTGGAGTGGTGTGATTACTGGATTACAAGATAAACAGGAAGATGTGGTGTGAGGTATTCGTTAGTCAATGACGAGCAGTTTCACCAGCCACCATAAAAACATCGTGTATATGCATGACTGGCCAGAAACGAGCATGTATGTGCTGGGTTTTTCTGAATTCCTGCAATACGGATTGTGCCCTTGCATTTTTTATGGGTCCTCAAAAGAAGTGAAAAGAAGTGAGGGTGGACTTTGCCGAGTGAAAGGCCCTGGCTTTCAAAAGGACTTACTTTCTGTGGTTTGATTCACAACGTGCTCGGAAAGCATGTACCCCTCCACCCACTCACCCGTCTAAATTGAATTAAACCTCATTGCAGAGATCTAATCACGGTCAACCGCTTCGCAACCGCTGGGCAGCAGCCCCGCGATGCGGCTCTGTGGCCGTAAAGCCTCATGGTTCGTTCTGACATGTTCTGACGTGGAGTGTAACGAGTTATCACTGAGAAGTACTGTTATAACCTGTGACGATGCGTGTTAAGACCTGTCACACGTGTTGCGTGTTAGGACTTGTCAGAACCAGTTCATCATTTTTGGCGAGCAGCATCATTGCTGTGCTGCGTCGCGGTTGCGAGGCGGAGCGACTGAGAGTACGACTATTTATTTATTTATTTATTTATTTACACAGCAAAATGTTGCTACAATACAACAGTTAATGTACATAGGTATAGTATTTAGGCACACAGTTAGTATACCCTATAAATATGTAAGTAAGGGTAAATCTCATTTGCACAACATAAAAAAGATAATATACATATAGAAGAATATCGCCACTTCAATAGTGTATTTCCCCACAGATTCTTTCCATCCAGTGACGGAAAGCAGCGAAGATGCTGGAATTGAATCGAATTTGCATCGAAAATGTCGTTCATCTCCAATAACCGTGGAGTTCACAACCCCCTCAAGAGAGCCTTGATAAATTCCACCTCTTATTGCTTTCTCCTGGATAACCCATAGCAAACGCGCGAGATATAGACGAGCATTGAGTCTCTTTCGAAGAAAAGACACATGCTAAGAATGGAGCACTAAGCCTCCCCCATATCTAATATTTTCTTGATGATATGAACTTCTCTATGCGCTCAAGTATTAAAATTATAATCAGCGTCCCGTCAGTGCCGATGATAAGTAGAATGCCAAGTTTTCTCATAGCTTTGCCCTTTTCGATTATCCAGAATCAATCAGGGCTGGGATAGCAAACCAACTTTCGCGTCCTGCGTTTCCTAGCATTACATGGTCTCTACGATTACCAGTCAGGCTAACCATAGCTTGTTTGGTTGTCGTTTCATGAATCCCAGCCCAGGCATTCGACAAAGGAATACCAGAAAAGAGATTCTAGTGGATTCGTTGATTAAACCGTAGTGATTGGAAATCCTTTCCTAAAGGAACTGCTGAAGAAGACCACCCAGTTAGAATTACACGGCGTCCTAATGGTTCTTCCCAATGTCCTTAATTCCAGGTAGACTCCAGCAAATGACTAAGAAATGCGAAAGTGAACGCGATAACAACATTTTCCAAAAAAATTTTTAATGTCTGAGGAGTTCCTAGTAAGTCTAATAAAACTATTCTTACCCTAACATGAAACGGAAACGAAAACGCAGTAACCGTCACCCAGAATGATCTACTACAATAAAGCGCAGATACTAAATATGTGGCCGTCACTGCCTCCGTACATGTCATGGGAATTAGGAGTGACAACGTAAGTAGGCAGACATAGAAATCTGCCAGATTGACGGCTCTTATATGCGATTTTCCGCTAATTTCCAATATTCAGCTGTGATTGCGCTAAGACGTGATTCTGATTTGAAACTAGTGTTAAAGGAAATTAGATCGGTTTCATGAGACAGATAGTCAGTGGGATATTACGTCGATGCGTAAAAAAGGGAAATTGAAGAAGTTGGCGATTTAAAATTTCCCCTGAGAATTTTTGGGTCATTTTCTAAACACGAACTTTCCGCGGTATTATTAGTTATTATTAATTGTTTTAGTGATTTGATCTTTGCATTGGCAGTGACGGATAAAATTAGCTGAAAGAAAAATAATGCATAGATTCTGTAACTTTCTACGAACATTTATTTACCATTTGCTTTTGCAAGATACCTACAGTCACTCTATGGAGCTTTACCCATTATCTTAGACCAAGTATGAACTATCCTTTTTGGAAGAAAGTGAAACTTACAGGGTCTCCAGTGTGCCATCCTACTGCGACTTTACATGCAGATCGGTAAAGTGCCGGTCAATCATTTTTGCATCACGGAAAATGCACCCATCAGGTCTGCCGCGCCGCACCACAAACGCGCCGCGGCAGGCCACGTAGGTGCTACGGATGTCGAGCGTTATCGGCTCTGGTTTTTTGCTTATGTTTTCCACCGTTTCTCAACAAAGACTCGAAAAAAAAACGGTGGAAAATGAAAGCAATACACCAACTCCGGCAAGCCCGACAACCATCAGGCCTGCCGCCTTGCGTGGGTGGTGCGACGCAACAGACCAGACAGCCTTCTGCGATGCGAAAACAACTGAGCGGTACTGTGAGCGTTCGATAACTTTCGTAACGAGTCTGTCCACGTACATTTACCGGCCTCACGCGTAGTGTCAAGCCTTTTTTCTATTGAAATTGTGAAGAAAAATTGTCAAAAGTGGTTCAAAAGGTGACAGAACTCACTCTAGCACTTTATTGATCATCTTGAATCAAAACTGTCTTCTGTGGGAAAAAGACCAGGACTAGGAGCTTTTTATACAGTGTCTTACCAGGGCCTGACGCGCGCGGATGGTAAGTGTCTGATAATCTAACGAGACGATTGGTCATGGGTCATGGCACTAGATCACCACCTGTTTTCGGTCAATGAATTTTTGAATGGATGGGGCTCCAAACAAAAATAAGGAATTCCCAAGGTTTTCCAAACATAGGTCATGCTAGGAGTAGCGCACTTTCTTAGAAAAAGTTAAAAGATGGCACGAGGGACTTGCAAAAGTCGACAGATGCTCCAGCGAGTGTTGCTTGAGCGTTCGCAACTATACAGTATGGCTTATTGGTTATTGAAACTGCATGCAAAAAAATTGACGTCACGCTATAATGAGATCCGAGAAATTGCTGAAGGACTGGCTTGCAGGATATCATTTGCTGCTTTCATTTTCTGCAAAGGAAATTGCACAGGAAATTTCTCGGAAAAAGCGTTGTTGGTTTGTAGATGTCGTGGAAAACGTAAAGGGGATAGGAAATAAGAGAAGTAAGTGCATTCAAAGCTTTTTCCTGGGGATAAATATATATTTTCTATACAAGGACGTTATTTGAATTGCATTTCTCATTTGCCACATTATCCGTCCTTGATAGTAAAAGCATTACACAAGTTTATTTCTGGTCGCATCAATGTGTAGTAACAATTTTAAATCTAGAACCCAAATATACACATTTCTATGCTTTGAGCCAGACCCATGTGGGGTCATATTAATGAAAATATAAATACGTAATGCCACAAAATTATGCGCAAATGAGTACAACTACAGTCCTTGTCGAAAAGATAGACGAATTGCGCTTGCGGTTTGTTAGCGTAGATCTCACCTGGGGCATGCTCTCTCCGCATCCGTCGTCCAGGTCCCGCCACGATTCTGCATTCATGGAATCCGTCTATCTTTTCGAGAAGGACTGTATGAATAGTAAAAAAATGACCTGCGAATTGATACCACACGAAAGTCTGGATCAAGGATCCGTGGACATTTAATTGAATGAAATTTACTCAAACTATGCCTTTCACCATGGTCGTAAATATCATGGAATCGCGGTCGAATCCGAGGAGGGCTACAGGAGAAAATGGCTCTTGATGCCACTCATATTGTTTTTTGTTGTTACTCCCTTTTGTGTTTCTTGCTGCCATAGAAGTCTCGTTATTAGTTCAATTTTTTTCTTCGGTTTAAATACCCAAGTTCCCAGAAATAGATTTTGCGACAGCGTGTATTAAGACCTGCATGGTAGGATGAGAAGGACGTGATCCTCTGGGCCCAACAGGAAAAAGATCTGCCCGAGCGACGACTCCTTAATTTTTTTTCTGTATTTTTCATGTATTACACTTTCTTTGTGTGCAAATGATGATTCATAAGGAAAACAGGAATACAGGAGGAACGGAATACATGAAAAATACAGAAAAAAGAAAATCAAGGAATCGTCGCTCAGGCAGACTTTTTCCTATTCTCTGATGGAAAACACTTCTTCAACGTTATTACTTTCCCGCTTACGCAAACACTTCCTGCAACCCATAGTTTACTAAATATGTGCGTACGCCCCTCCAACGTCAATGGAAGCATCTCCTCACTTCATCTATAGAAGTTTGACGTCATATCTCCTATGAAAAATCCTCCTTGAGGTTGTTTTTAGCCTCCAAGTAACTCCTGCAAAACTTGATTAGCGAGGTCTTGGAGTGGTGGAGATGGCCCTGAATACAAAACCGGTAAAGAAATTATCGGACATCGATGACCCGTGACTGGAATCATCGCTGCTGCTCTGCTGAATAAACTTAGACAATACTCTATTGGGCCTTCTTCCATGAAAACGAAAAAATAAGTAAAGTTTGGAAATTTGTACTGCTCCTCTCTCGCTACCCTACCGCTTACTATTATATTATAGGTGGTGCTGTTTCATTGAGCTTCATTAGTATATAATGTAACTTGTGAACCTCGCTTCTCATTGTCATATGGCTCGCTAGTCAATTTCCATAGGGATATCTGAGCCAGTAATTTTGAAAAAGGAAAACTGGTCATCTACGACAGCAAATTTTCTAGTCCGTGCTGTAGGATGACGGATGGTCTTCTAGCGAGTACCCAATATTGCATGCATTAGATTTCTTGACGCTACATGTGCAGGGATAAATGTGCAGATATCGTTTTTATATCATTCAACGAGAAAAAGCTTTCATGCATGCGTTGATTAATTACCTTACATCTTAAATAACTAGTGTGTACAAGTATGCACAATTAGGTGAACCCCTTCTAATTATAAGTTTGTTAAATGCTCATAGGCGGACTAGACAGTACGTATTCTATGTAACACCACGGCTATCTCAAATTGAATGATGTTTCCAGAACAAAAAATATCTTTCGGAAGAAAAATCCTCCTATAACATTCCTGGCGGAGAATCAGTTCTTCCCCAGTAATGTCCTAGAAACGTTCTACAGTTAGATTTGCTTGTTTTGGGCAGAAATTTGGTCTCCAGGATCTCAAAGTTTTTTCAGAATCTGGAGATTCTCAGAAAGAGTGTTTTACGAGATGAAAAAGTGAACCATGAAAAACTTGTACAAGTTTGTCGTTATTAGTTTATTTTTATTATTATTATTTTATTATTTTTATTAATTTATCTTTATTTTAGATAATGTTCATTAATTATTCATTATTATACGCAATATTTTTTATTAATTTTATTTTCCATCAGGGTCCTCAAAGCGGCGGCGACCCCCTTTTCTCCAAAGTCCCCCCCCCCCCCGACTCCGTCCCACTTTCTACGTCCGCCACTGATACATATATACCGAAATATCAAAATAAAATGAAATAAGCCTCTTAGTCAAACCGGAGCAAGTGGATAAAAAGTAGGCTTGAAAATACTGCGTTCTTCTGCTACTACAACAACTACCGTCTTTTCAAACATGGCAGATGCCTATGGTCACAAGTGTTCAACACATCGTTTTTAGATCACGCACCCCACAGACAAAGGCTAAGAACTGTACATTCAAAAAAAAATGGCCAGCCAGACAATTTTAATATGATACCAGCTCAATCAGCAAAGGAACAGCTGATTTCATTAGGAATCGCAGTCCAGATCTTGAAATTAAAAAGAGGAGTTCATGAGGTCATTCTATGTATCCATCTGTCCATATCTGATAAGAGACCGCTGTTTACCTGAGCTCAGCCCATGAAGCACGTGAAGCGAAATGAATTCGAGATCGCTCAGCTGATTGTGGGACAAAAAGAATGAGTCCATAGAGCTATGGAGCTCCGGATGAAAGGTGCGTGGGGCGGAGTCGGTCGAGCGTCGGGAGGGGGAGTGGCCGGAGAGCCCAAGATTACGGGAGACGGCTAGATGGGAGAGGATTATCGTGGAATTCTGTTTTCGGTGTTAACAGTTGAAAACATGGAACGAGATTAGGTTGGAGGCAAATTTTACACGAAATGTGGCTAGAGAGGCTGGCTAGAGGCCAAATGGCTGGAAAATTCATATTATAATTAGGATAATGTGGCAATAGTGTGGAACCAAACAGAATGGGTTATATCATAGCTGGACGAGATAAACTACTTTGAACTGCCTGAAATTCAATGAATTCAATGCCAAATTTAGGGTTGTTTAACTAGAAAGAAGCTATAGCTGAGAGAATTCGTTCCGAGCCTCACAATTTACGAAAGCACAGCTTGAACAGCTTGAATATCATGTGCGATGGAAGGTTCTAGAAGAATAACCACTTCACGCTCCTATAATGCTTGAAAGGTTCCAAATGCTTCTCCTTTTATCTCCTTTCGTTTTTTATCTTCCTTTCGGTCGGTTGACTCCATGTTGCCTAATCATTCGTGCTCAAATCAAATGCTGGTTATTCTTATTAATGAAATATTATTTCAGTAAGAGGTAAAAATTTCTCCTACAGATATATCGTGCAGATGGTCTCAAAAAACATAGAAAATTATGTATGAAAAGGACTCCGGAGAACGGTCATGCTGGTCGAGGTCCTTTCTTGGTCCTTTTTAATGGTCCACCATTGAAGCCAGGAAAAGTCTGGCAAAATTCGAGTGGGAATTGATCGAGCTGGCAGCACTAGGACTGGACGAGTATTCGGTCAGTCTGAACCTTGAATATTCGGAGGAATCGAAAATAAAATTGTTCGAACACTCGAATTGTACTCGAAAACGCTTTCAATTCGATATTAACTCAAACGGCTCGTCTATTACCTAACTCAACGCATTTTTTAGATCTCTTCATACACGATTAATTATCCGTGGGGAATATGCGCAAGCGGATTTATGTGAATCCACGAACCAGAGATTCTCGTGACCCCGGTGATCCAAACGTGCTGCATATGGGAGAACCGCTTCGCAACCGCGACGCAGCCTCGCCGCGACGCAGTTCCGCTACGGCTCTAACACGTGGCAACGCGTACCACGTCGGTCCTAACTTGTTTATACCGGTGTAGACAGGTAGGACTTGTCAGTACTCGCACTTTGCATGTCAAATCCGCTGTGGGACAAACTCCCACAGGACATCATTTATTCCAAATCTACTCGCTCGTTCCATAATAAAGTCGAGAAATATTATCGTTCAGCTGGGCACTTCTAGCTTGCCTGTTTACCTGTTTATATTTTTCTCAGACTCTGGTGAGCATTCATTGTACTTTCCCCGCAACTAATAGGCACTGGCTGTGTCATTTCAGATGTGACCACTACCGTTACAAAATCAATTGTTTCCTGGACATCCTCACCCATCCCCTCACATCCGAGCGAAGCTGGGCTTGGCAGGATTGACGGACCTACTATACTGGTATCCGGAGCCCACATATGTACATCAGCAGTGTTGGCGGCCACTGCTCTTCATAGAACTACAACTTCGGCTTGCAGTGTTGGGTGGCCACTGCTCTTCCTTGCCATGGCACCATCCCTACCCCATTGCCCTAGTAAATTTGTTTGTTATCTATATATCGGAACTTGTTAGCTCTTGTATTGTTTTTAATCTCAGTTGTACCGATAAAGATTCATAGAATATAGAAATCCGGTTATAACCGTAGCGAAACTGCATTGCTGTGACAGTGCGCAGCGGTTGCGAAGCGGTGACTGCAAATGCAGAATCTGTGGATCAAGATGACCGTGACTACGGAGGTGATCTAAGCTGAGGGAGGAAACCAAAGCAAAAACAATTCTAGATCACATGTAATGGAAATTTGAGGAAAACATGTGCAGCTTATCACTTCATATCTGATTACACTACTCACCTTCCCTACATGCTGTTAGTGGAATTGCAAGATTCGTGCCTGATTCCAGACATCCATGGAGCAAAACACTTCCTCCACCATAAATAGTTGGTTTACCACTACGTAAACGGTAATTTTTCCAGCGTTCCTAGCACGAACTCACCCTCAAATACACGAATGCTCCACGGAAATGAGCTACTGTGGAACACACCGAGTGCAAGGGGATTCTCAGTAATGCGACCAATTACCCGAGGATCTATTCCGTGAGTGAAAAACAGAAATGAGTGCAAAATTCTCCAACAGTCATTGGGAAAGCAGAAGCTGCTGCCAACAGCAGATGAGTTGTGACTTCGTCGCTGTCCCTTGGGGATTGCCCCACTTGGTCCCACCTAATTGGATCGGAAGGTTCTTTTCAGCTCGACAGCACTACTATTATTCTGGTCCATACAAAGGTGAAGCGAGGAAACAGGTGATTTCTCCTAGGAGTGGGAAAATTTTTGGTTTGAAAAAGGCAAATTGTAGTCAAACAGGAAAACAGAGTACGGATGAATTATTGATATGGGTTTTCTTTTATGATTTTTTTTTACTTTCCTTATGATCTGTTTGATGGCTTACCTATGGTAAACGTGTTGACGTACCGAAATTTACCCTTTACCTGGCACCCATCAACATCTTTACCGATCCTTGACATTTTCTATACCGAAACGTTACCGATGGGTTATAAGATTACCCATTCTCTCAATGACGCATGTAAACCCAGTAGCCTTCAGGTAAGCCGCATTTTTAGCTAATTTAATATAGCTTTGACAAGGAAAAAATACTACTAAGCCGTCCTGCTGCTTCGTTCCCTTCCCTATACAGACAACATGCAAAAGTGGGTAAAAACCTTGCCAAAGCATTTGACGTTTCTGGTAAAATGGTTCTCGGTAAGGTTTTCCTGGACAAACAGTGGTAGTTCACCTCAGGATGCAATTTCTTCGTCAAGAAAATGTGGGAAAATTACAAGTCAAGAGAATATTCATCTCTTTCAAAGCAGCTTCAACGTAATTCCCTAAGAACTACTTCCAGATAGGTGTCATATTACTGCTATTCAGGCTGAATGCATGTATTTTTGACATAATATTATGGATTCCAGGCTTTGCCCCAACGCTCTCCTGTGTACAATTGTCGTTGTAGTTCTTTGTTGTTGAGTGCCATCTTCCTTACTTCTATTTCTCACGACGAAATTTGATATTTCCTATGTTGTAGTATATATATTTCCTATGTATTTCCTATGTTTTTTCAACTTTGTCCTTTACTAGGCGGCCTATTTTTGATTTGTCTTCATTGGCCTCTCTCAAAGTGAGATACAATTTCTGTTGAGCGCACACATCAAAAAGACAACTGAGTAACCCTCTGTGTTCTTACCCAGGGGGTACGATGAATACGCCGACTTGAGCCCATACGCATCATTGGGATTACCAGCGGTAAATGTGTTACCGTACTCAGATTTACCCCTCATCTAAAACCCATCAACACGATTATTCATGCGTAATGTTGCCTATACTTAGCTGTCAGTGGCGGACGCAGAAAGTAGGCGGGAGGGGGGGAGGGGGGGGAGGGGGAAGTGGGGTCTCCGCTGTTTTGGGGACCCAATAATAATAAATAGAATTGGTAACAATATTAATTAGAATAACGAATGATTAACAAAAATTATATTGGAAGTAATAATAAAAATTAAAAAATACAGAATTACTTTACAAAACATATAAAAATACAATTTTTATATGTTTTGTAAAGTAATTTCAAAAATTTGCCTACCCATTCTCGGGGGTCTGCGTCCGCCACTGCTAGCTGTTACCCATAGGCAATCATATCTATTTACATGAAGTTACCCATCCTTCCAGTGATTCATACGGGCCAAAATATCATGAACTCCCCGGAACAGCATTCACCCAGAGATCGGGTTTACTACAAAAATGGCTAATGACGGTTTTCACTATGCGATTAACATAGTCAGCTTAGTGCTGAGTTCGTGGTTACTTCTTCTATGCCTCTGATACTGCTCACGCTGTTGTTATTATGTCTCTAAACCGGCGTGTTCCAGGTAAACTCCTAAGAATCCTAATTTAATTACCTCACCGTGACGCAGTGCTTGGTTCACCTGTCCCACTGCCGCACTCTTGACACTTCACCTGACCGGCAGTGGTCCAACCTACTACGTCACGTCGTACTCCTGTAGATCGACATGGTAGGGTACAACACTGTAATTATGATTAAAGACCACGAAGATTATCAACTGGGAAAGTCCAAGTGTTTTCTCGAGTTTGTTTTTAATTCTGAACAGGTTCGCTGTGAAATGTGAGAGTGAACGCTACCTCAATACTTTCTATCGGGATAATTAATACTCTTGTCTAGCGTCTAGCCTTAACAGAAAAGAGATCAGGGCACAGCAATAGGTGATCAGTGTCGATTGAGGAGTACTAAGTCCAGTCGGATTCCGAAATAGGTTACTAAATACCTACATACTAGGCTTGTTTCAGAAAAAGCAGGTAGCACTAAAAAAGTGACTTAAAAACCGTTATTTATACGACGAATGGTTTTTCAGCAAGAAATGCGTACCATTTAGCGAAGACATCCTAAATCATCTCAAATTTACGCTAAAATCCTCAAAAAACCGATCTCAGTACGGAACTCTTTGATCCCGCTAGAACTCGTTGAAACTTGTTATAGGACCTGTCAGATACAAGAAATCGTCATTGGAGCGTGTTTTTTCTCAAAGCCGGAAAAGGAAATTTCCCAGGAAATTTCTCTTGTTTGAAGAAGTGTTCCGATACGCTGTCAACTCCAAGACATGCGCCTAGGTGGTACCTACCCTCCCCCCCCCTCAAAGTGGCATCTTTCGTTTTTGAGAAACCTTCCTCGTTTCTGAAAAAAAGACCGTCATCAATGGTCAAAAAATGGTCAAAAACCACTTTTTGACCATTTTTGGACGTTTTTTTTCCAAAAACGAAGACGGTTTCTCAAAAACGATGCGTGCCACTTTGAGGGGATACTTGTTGGTATAGTGCGCATCTACAGTCAAAATTCCAACATGATACGTCTCCGCTTTTTTTCTGCCCCTTACCCGCGTAATTTCAGTGACCGGGCATTCCTCCAGTTTCCAAAAATATTCATCATTATTATCTAGTAACCCCTTTTCCGAGAGTCGGTTAAATGCCTTTGACAGAGCAAAAACAAATATCGGTACTGTTCCACCATAGTGGAAGGTCCTTCTCTTTTCTGATACCAACTCTTAGGATTTGAACCACTGATTTTACTGTATTTCTGTAGGCATATTATAGTGCTGATCCTAAGCTGCATTTGCAGTGGAATTTTCGGGCTTTAAGTCCTTTCCTTTCCAGACGAGCCATTTAAAAAATTTTGCCGGGGTCTTTCGGAAAGATTTCTCGGTAACAATTTATTCTGTAAATATGAATATGCTCTTAGAGGATGCTGAAAGACTCCTCAATTCTGTTCACAATCATCCGGCCGTCTGCAAAATCCATATCGAGGAATTTATCCATGTTTTCTAGTGTAGTACCTTTTTTGAAGTCCTGCACATAATCATGAGTTTGCCTGTGTGCAGCTATACTCGCTTATCCAAGCTAGGAAGCTAAAGATAGGAAATGTAGGCGATGGGTCTCCAAAGTCAGTACCTGGGAGTATTTCGTTTACTTGAGATCTTCCTCTTTATATGGAAAGATTTGTTGACCGCTCGAACTTCGCATTCACCTCTAACTGAAGATGATCAAAGTTGGCAGACTAGAAGGACCTGCCAAAACCAGGCTCTTTGGCAGATCGAATTGATATTTATAGCCAATTCATATGAAGGATTTCTCTATGGAATGGCATAGAAATAAATGGAAAACACTGGCTCTTTGCTGGTCATTCCGGAAACTTTTCAACTGCGTGAAACCATCAATCCATTTGTTTCTTCAAACTTATACGCTATTGAGGAGGAGTGAGAACGCGTTTGTTGTAGTTATTTATTCATTTATTTGTTTTCTACGCCGAAGGCGCAGCATACATTCCAGCTAAGGAAAATAGAGTAGCAATGAACAACGAAGAAAGAAAAATTGCGCATGGATCAAATAAATCAGGAGAAAAAGATACAACAAATAAGCATCAACGGGGATCAAGCCCGTGGAATTAATTGTGATCTTGCTTGCCCCTTGTTGAAGAAAGATAAAAGGCAGTAGAAACCTATGGCAGGTGCGGCAGTGCAAGTAGCTGGACATACTGAAAGCCATAGCGGTGCCTTTGAAAGCAGAAGAACTCCGGTGCCACCACTCACATCAACCAGTAAGATGCCCTCGTTCAGAAGTTGAGTCATAAGAGCAACACCGGAAGTTCCACAAACGGGTATACTGGTTAACCCCGCTCAACCGGTGTGCCGAGTGTGGGCAACTCTGCACTTCTAGCTATAGGGCACATTGACATGAGAGATGGAAGAACACACAACCCCTAGCACTTAACAGAATCTCTCCAACGAGTAGCCTTAAAAGAGGAGAGAGCAAAGAAAAACGGCCAGATCCTCGTCATAGGAACAACATACACCCGAAATTAAAACAGTATAGGTACATTGATGCAGGAATGAAGTTAGATCGAAATTTCTCAACAGAACAAAACGAGCATGAGTGATTAGGAAGACAAAGAATGTGTTTGAATGTTTGGGTTATTAAACACTTCAAACACAGATGGACTATTCTTCTTATAAACCTTGCCCAAACAACTTCACCGACTTTTTGCCAACGAGCGAGCGGAAAATTTTCATCAAAAATGTTGATTGCCGAAATGATCCGTAATTATAATGAACCACACGAGCGAAGCCGCGTATGCCGTCTAGTTTATAAATAAGTATGAAGAACAACACCTCACCTACGTTATTCTGCCCTGTTGCACATACTCGCTGCCACTAATTATCAACAAGCATTATTACTGCCTTCAGTTGACCGCTATAAATAAAGTCTGACCAGGCCACCGTAAATACGGTTTTTACATCTTATTTTTGTAGAAGTTGGATTACCCAATTTTCAAGCCTCTTGTTGAAAACAACGTGAAAAAGTGGTTCGAAAGCTACAAACGAGAGGGGGGATTCTCGCACGTGTGTTAAGATTACTTGGAACCCATAATTGATCGTAAGTTCAAATTACGTAGTAGCGTTGGCAGTAGTGATTGCCAAATTACTGCTGTATACAACTGCTCTCGTGCGAGAATAAATTTGTTTGCAGCGTGCTCATGCTGGAAATTGACCCTTCCTGTTTTTGTTTTTGTTTTCTTCTGCAAAAACAAACAGCTAACAATGCAAACAGCAATGAAATCAGACACTCCAGAAAGAAGCCCTAAATTGACAAAACTCTAACTACTTTCAAGTATTGCAAAACTTCAACTATGTAAGAATGTGGACCTAAAAAGACGGGAATTCTCATAAATTTCAAGAAGCAAACACAATACTTGTGCAGCATTGCAAAAACTGTAAATAGTTAGTTTTCTGCGTCATCATGAAACTTCCTGGTTTCCCGGGGCATAATGAAGATTTTTTACCATCAACCCAAAGTGTACATACGTATAGGAGGCTATAAAAAAGATTATTAAACGGAACAAAAATCGACGCATCATTGGCTCAATCTGGAGAAAACCACTTTTCAAAAATCTTGATCGAACGAAGAGTACATAACCACGCGCGAATAGGGGATTATTGGAAGAAATTATTGAACTGATCAGTGAGAAGTACCCTCAGAAGAAGGTGGGGAGAGGGAGTAGGGGGTTGGTTGGACTCAAGAGTAAAATTCATCTGAACTTTCAAGACTTCTACAGCTTCCTAGATTTAATATTTACTGATCGAGCATTCTTCAGAAAGGATATCGCATAAATCACTGGCGAATGCCACGCAAAAACATACAGTGGTTGCCGCTTATAGTCCAGGTAAACTCCTCTGATCCCCCCCCCCCTCCCCACTCACCCCGAAACCCTTACTTTATCATTTGGAATAGAAGCGGAAACCAACAATGTATAATCGCCGAGAATGTATGTAAATAACTAGTACTCAATTTGGCAAAAATTCGAACATTATACCATTTGAAGTTTGGAATCAAGAGGAATAGTTTTTCGTTACTGTAATTAACGTGATGGAATGTGAGTTGGAGTGACAACATGTCGATTCCTGGACAAAATATTGGAAGGAGCGCAGTAGAAAACCAGATGGACCGCAGCAGCTGTTCCGAAGGACCGCAACAACTAGTCGCAAGGATCGCAGCAGCTATTCGGAGGAAAAGCTGCAGGAAAGCGGAAGAACCACAGGCCACCTGTCGATTTTTCTAGTTTTCTGTTGCTGTCCCTCCGAAAAATTGCCTTGGTAATAAACTTCGGAATATTCTAATTTTTTAAATTTTTCTCGAATAGTCGAATTTCGAATTTGTTCGATTTTTCACCCTTCTCGAGTAATCGAGTTTCGATTTATCCGACTTTTCACTTTTCTCGAATGATCGAATTTCGAATTTGTTCGATTTTCTCTTTGAACCGAATTTTCGAATATATTCGGCTTTCCTACTGTCGAATAATTGAATAAATTCGAAATTCGGTCTTGATGGTTAATTTGACTAATCCGGAATTTATATAGCTAGCAAAGACTTGGGAATTTTGACGCTTTGCAAGTACGTAGTACTGACTTCGACCAATACCTTCCTGAAACACAAATTCAATGTTCTACCTTTTCTAGATAAATAATATAAGAGAACATCAGGGTGCTGTCCTTTATTGCTTGCTAGATCTAATAGTGAAACGGAAAAGGAGCACTCTAGGGACATATACGGACAGTGGTTGGTGGTCAGCGTAGGAAAGTACGAGCACTGGATCATAGTGATTGCATTACTATCTCGTACGCAACTAAGAGCTCAAATGGAAAACTAGGGCAGAATGATGTCCTCAAAGGATGTCTAGCTGTTTCGTTTCAGGAGCATGCAGGGATGGACAAGAGCGAATCGTCGATTGATATATTTTTGAAAAGTTACACGAATTTCTACTCACTCTGAGTGATCAAATGAATGAAGCCTAAGAAAAAAGAATCGAAAACAGTGCTGATCATTCGTTCATTGTAGACCGATATTACTACCCAAAGTCTGGGAGCTAGGAAAGAAGAACTTGGCAGACACACTATTTCCCCGAAAATTCGAAATTATTCGATTATTCGGAACGAAATCGAATCGAATGCCGAATAAATTTGAAATTGCACCTTCATCGACTATTCGAATTCCGAAAATGGACTTTTTTCGAATAGTCGAATTTCGAGTAAACTCGAAAATGGGCTTTTTTCGAATAGTCGATTTTGATTTATTCGAATTCGAATGTTTATTCGAAAATGTTATTCGGTCCGAAGTATACTGAGTAGATAGATTAGGACCAGCATATCTTAGTAGAATGTGGTATTCTGAAGCAAACTTTGATTTTTGAAATTTCAGAACAAACAATATTTCTTCATGGCCTTTTTTTTATCCTAGTTCATCTAATCAATCAACAGGACCACTCTGAGATTCTACGAACTTTTTCATCGATATGGTTGCCCACAAAGAAGCAAAGCATGTGTCAAGGCTATAAAAATATTTAGCTCGTTCGTATATGGCCGTGTTTCAAGCCTACTTCGACCCGGCTCAAAACTTGCCTCACAGAGAGAGTGAAGTGTTCGACGATCGCCGCTTATTAACATAATTAACCGTTGTGGTCGCCAATTAGGAAAATAAGCGCAGACTCGTTTTTCGAGAGCAACAGCCCCTGAAACGCCATAGAATAATTGGTTTCGGGTGAACTCGGTGACTACCTGGGAAAGATGTTGTTTTGAAGACCTCGTCGCTAGTGGGATAAGCTATGGAGAGAAAGTTTAAAGCTAGGAACGCACAATTACAGCACAGTAGTCATTTAGGCTCATATCTACTGACTATTTAAGCTCCATTCGAAGCATTCAACAGTTCGGCGAGGAAAGTTACTATCATTTCATACTGCAAAACGAGCTATACCAATGGTCTGGAATCGCTCATCTCGGCATGGATCTGGTAGGGTGTAATCAAGGCCTACTTAAGTCACTCTTACTTGATTTATCCACAAATTATTATTATTTTTTAGTCGAATCCTAGTCATTAGACCATTTTTCTTTTCAATCCCCCCATTCTTCCTTAGAATGATATTTACAATAGTAAGCAATATTTGTATATTTGCAATAACAAAAAAGTTTGACCTCATCATGTTCGAAAAACTGATTTCCGGGAGATGTGATCTGGAACCAAACTCCTTCTGTGGCATGCGGAAATCCATCACCAGAGGAAATAGCAACAAACCAGTCATTCTTAGAGCCAGAAGTAACTTAAGATTTAATTTCTTTTCCAGTAGAGCAGGTTCGGAGTATGCTAGTTAGGTAAGAAGCAAGGGATACCAGTCAGCGTTCGTTCATTCAGGAACATGATTAACCGGTACTTGTCTACGTGAGATAATTGGCAAAGTTCCATCATCACTTTTCTTTATTCCAATTCTCCCAGTTGTATCCCGAATATTCTAATACTGATGCACCGTGTACATGTTTGGTTCTACATCTGTTCACATGAGTATACTCATGTAATAAATAAATAAATATTTACGACATTAATAATGAACCGATCAACAACAAGAAGTAATCACCAGAGTCGAACAAAAGAGGCAATCGTTCAAATTTTCATGGGATTTAGTAGTTTTTTCTCGGTAGAGAGGAAATGCAGAAAATTCGGTGCAGTTCTTGGGAAAACGATGATGAACAAAAATCTAATAAGTTCTTCGTGCGCGCCGGGCTGAACGAGAACACCAAATCACATCTTCTGCTTCTCAATAGAAGCGTGATAAAACGATTTCTACGGTATATTTCTTATGGCATGGTGAACAATGGTAGGAGCAACGAAATTTTTGATGGACCGCAAGTGCGAAGAGAATTCAAAGTCTACTTATCTAAAATAGGGATGGCACATTGCTTGCTATTTACTTTTGCTCCACTCTTCATGTTGTCCCTGTTGGTTTTAAAGGCAGTGTGTCACCTCGTTCCGTTGCTTGTAGATATCAACAGAGTATAGGCCTGCTTGCCACGCTGAGTCCAGTGATGTACGATAAAACGCATAAAATTGTAATGTAACGCATAAAACCCCGCTTTCGGAGGGCCCGAACTTGTAGTTCACGGACCACTTGGGCGGAGCGGTCCGTGACTGTGCTGGCTGCCCGCCACGGCTGCAACGTTGGCCAACACGTCTGGACGTGTCCGATCGATAAGATCAACGGCTTCCCACGTCCCCTCGAAGCAACAAACTGTTCCAAGTCCCATCCCGAAAAACGTTAATAAAACGGCTTAGAGCCCGTTTTGTAATAAGTTATGTATACCGCTAGATTCATCGCCTCGAGAAGATTCAGAATCCGCTAAAACCCCAAGCACGAAAACGAGGTGACACACTGCCTTTCAATGAGCAGAGGGTCTTGATGATTCTGACAGGCTCAAACGAGTTCGTTTTTCAGTGAGTGTAATCCCCTCTGTTTCAAAAATCATGGGCATTCCACGTAATTAGTAATTAGGTGTAACTGCAGATCTACTGCTCTGGGTATATTTTGCTGTCAATTTTGAAGGTGTCTGCGTCTCGCCTTATCACGCGCTCTTTCGCGCACGCTAATCATTGATGACGTCGGGCTTAGCGGTAGGTCAGCGTCATGCATATCGGGCTCGAGATGTCGATGATATCTGGGCATTCGCTCTAACTTAGGTGCCAATTTCCAATCCAAGCTTGATTACTGGTTATACTAGGTCGGAAAGAACTGGAGAATCGAACAAATGGCTGACCGTCCCTTTCAACATCTTCACTTTGGTGAATGTTTTGTTAGCTAGAAATGCCTTAAAGGCAGTGTGTCACCTCGTTTTCGTGTCTGAGCTATTACCAGGTTCTAAATCTCCTCGACATGCTGAATCCAACGGTATACCAGAAATATTACAAAAAGGTCTTTAAATCCTACTCTTAAACGTTTTTCTGACGGGATTTGTAACAGTTTGTCGAGCCCAGTGGACGCGTGAAGCCATTGATCTCATCGATTGGATATGTCTAGACGTGTTGGCCAACACTGCAGGCGTGGCGGGCAGCCAGCACATTCACGGACCGCTCCGCCCAGGTGGTCCGTGAACTGCACTTTCGGACCCTCCGAAAACGGGGTTTTCGTCTTTTTTATGAGCTTTCACGTAAATCTTTGGAATTAGCGTGACGAGGAGCTCTAGAGTCTGTTGATATTTTCAGCCCACGAAACGAGGTGACACACTGCTTCTAAGCGAGGGAAATAAGCGATCGTTGGAAGGGGTAATGTCCGAAGGATAGGGTGGGTGAGGAGTTCTGCAGTTTGCACCATTCGGGAAACGTTGTACTAAGCCATAAGTTGCCACGTCATAGTTTCTTTTTTCAGTCATCTATTTACAGAGAACTCCGAACAGCCGTGTGCAAACGGCGGAGCCGCGCAGAGTCTCTCTTGGGCAGAGACACAGGAGCTCTGCATGCTAGCCCTCGTTGTCTGCTTCTGCCAGCAGCAGACAACTCGAGTGTCACGCCGCGTCGCAGTCCCGCCGCTTGCACATGACCGATCGGAGTTCCCTGTCTGTGGATAGATCCGGAAAATTTACAACAAGATGCTAGAAGGCAATTTTCAACCCAGTGCATGGCCTTCCGAGGCGTCTAGTCCCAAGCATCGTTATACTTTTTATCGCGAGGGGTGTACACGAATGCAAAAGCCTATTTTCGAATTTCAGCAGCAATGAATCATCAAGAATCAGACGGGGAAGATCACTACGGACATCTCAGAACAAGGACGAAATATTTCGCCTCATTAGCACCAATAGTAACATATGTGGGTGATGTGAAATACGAGATATAATAGGAACTATGAATAAGTTATTTCTGATGAACCATTCAGTTTCTTGGTCATTACGTGGTCGTTTTATTTTTAGCGGCATATGAACTCTTCATTATTTCGCCATGTGCCATTTTTGATCCTAGCTTGATGAGCTGTTGGAGACAAAATTGCCCTATTCGCGGAAAATAGTTATGCTTCAAAGTATATATTTCAAATTGTTGTTCCTCTCGCCACAAAAACTGGAATCTAACGAACTTCCTGGAAAGAAGAAGGGTCAGCTGGTCTGTGAAATTATTGTATCCGAAGTTCAAAGCAAGCACAAATAAGGTTGACTCATGAGGTTTTTAGAAGTGAGGCGTGAGACTGAGGTTTTATTCCAAGGGCACCTTGTAAATATTCACAGGTCACAGAATCAAATAGTCTGTAACGCGTCACTTAATTTTAAATTCTTGTCGACATTCATGCAAGTCGCTTTTACAGTTAAATGAGTTCTCTTGCTGTTGAGCACGCATTTTCATAGGAAACATGGAAAATTGTGAAAAAATATTGGTACACTGTCGCAAAACTTCCTATTTTTCTAATTTGAAGCGCATATTCCTGGAAATTTTTGCAAAACAGGAGAAATTGTGCAGATTTTTATGAGAAAATTCTAGAGCATTATTTCTCTTATGTTGTCCCACAAATAATGGCCGTTTTGTAAGTGCACATTCCAAGATGCGTAATTCAGCACACAATTGAGATTTTGGCATTTTAGTCAGCATTTCTAGCAGATGTTCGATATGCTGTTAAATCTGTGGAAAGAGAAAAGCGAAATCGCTGGAGTCAACAAAATGCGAAAGGTAAATTTTCAGTACGCATTGTGATCCACATAAATTTTCAACAAGAAAGTCTGTTCACTGCAAGTTCAAGAGAATATTCCATTAGGCAAAGATCTGTACAACACAATATTACAAGGACAGATCGAATGGCTCACTCTATGAAATTTTTCTTCGTAGGATGTGTGGATTTGCCCCCCCCCCCTCGCCAGTGGACATGCACTTCTTCGGATTATCAAAACTGACGCATATTCTACCGAATCTTGAGGCAGAGGTTGGAATTGTAAGTAACAGATGAGGCATTTAGTAGATTTTACTCTTGGCCTGATCTAATACTGTCGAACACCTCGAGCAGTATTTCATCTATCTGAAAAAGCTACCTTTTTCTGGAATGTCGAGGTTTGTTGAATAGATACATATCTCTCTCAGCGATACAAACAAAACAAAACTCTATCTTGATAAACAGTGTCCACTCATCACTAAAAGAAGCCCACTTTTCCGGAACATTTCGTAACAGTGTTTATTGGAAGGATCAAAGTAAATGGTGCCGCAAGTCAAGCATGTCCGGTAATGTTTCTGTTCAAAATCCACTTTGCTCATTTTTTGCGATGTTTAGTTGACAAGAAGGCAGAGCGACCAGTGATTTAGTTGGGTCCAACCTGGCTGCTCACATTTTTACGGACTGTTTCGGAATTCTCGCCCCGCCTTCGAAACTATGCTTTCGTATCTGAGAAGTTTCATGACCATCACCTGGTCAAAGTTGAAAACTCGTATCGTTCTGGAAGTGTGTGTCTAGTAGCAGCTTCTTCGCGCTTACAACACGACTACCTGACCAAATGCAAAGCTAACACCAAATCCGGCTTTCGTTCTGTTCGGGCAGAAAAATAGTCTAAAAATTGGGAGAGCACAAAAAACCTGTTTTACCTCATCGTGCAATGTAGTCTGGAGAAACTACAAAAAGAGGAGATTGAGGAAGTCTTTTCAGGATACAGATAGAGCAGTTTTTGCTCTTCACAAAAATTTATAAGTTGTCTATCTAGCCTCTGAAATAGTGAATTTATAAGCTTCCAGAAATTTAATGCTAGATTACGGCCATTTACTGTGGGACAACCTAATAGGAGGATTGGTTTTTTTTGAAGTCTAGGAAGAAGAGAAATTACTGCTCCTTTACTTCCTATTGCGAATGCTAAAGTTTTATATTGTCGCCTTTATGGTATGTATTATGAAATTATTTGCAATTGTATTGAATTATTATTACTACTTCTGGGAACGATATAATTTTGTTATACTACTATATAATAAAGCACTGATACGTAATGCGGAAGTGTCTGTCTACAGCAAGATGAGTCAGCTGGAAGTCGAAAGAACGCAGAATGTTTCCGCTTTAGGAGGGATAACCAGTGCTGAACGTCGAAATTCCGCGAAAAACAATTAAGGAGAAAAATGCGAAAAATTTCCTTCATCCACGTATTCAGAAGGGTTTGATAATTCTCTGAGAAAAGGAACGGGAGCGAAGAACTTTCAAACACATAGTTTTTACGTCCGAACTGTGAACTATTTTGGAATAAAGATTGAAGAGATGAAAAAAAGAGGCTCTTGCACATCCATCAGAACCCCAATCGTTTCCAAATTTAGCTACAAAATATGTCTGGATGCAGCCAACAGCATTTACGCATTATTGACTCCGGAAACTCCATGAAGACGGCAGAATTTTGTGGCTTCTCAGAAGTTCTCAGAAAATTTCCGGCATTTGCTTAACTGTTCCCCATTTTTGTAGAATTCGGGAAGTGTTATGTAGGGTGTACATAGTCTTCATGTTCGTTTGCTAACTTTCACAAGATTCTGTCAGCCCTCATATGAATAAGAACATTATGGCAAATTGATGACGGGTCAAAGGCAGAGCTGGCTTGGGATTTTTTATGAATTGTTGTTTTTGTCATCAAGCTTTTTACTGGAGGTTTAGTTAACCAAGTGTGAGGTTGCAAGCCTACGCAGCAGATGAATTGGTTATTTGGTGGCAAAGCACAGATATCAAGCTTCTGTCTTCTTACCTAGGTACATAAACCCTTTTGAACTCAGTTCAGTACTTAGTTCATGTTCTGAATTGACATTATAGTGGTACTAATATGATTAAAAGCCTCAAAAGCCTAACTATAGGTGCCTTCCAAATAAGGGATATTCTAGACCAATGAGAAGGCATTCCAACTAACTTCGAATTGTGTTGCCGTAATTTTGTTGGCATCGGGGACAATTCTACAACGAAAAGCATAGAGGATCGGCAAGCTAAACGGTACAGGGTTCACATCACAGATCACTGCAAAACTTCAGAGCTACCCAGACTCAGCGTAATATATCCATGCTCTGTACACAGCGTTATGTGCACTTCTCAGGACTATTTTGCACAGGACCATCCAGACTGCCCTCCCACTTGCTTTAATTACTTCCTCCAGGGCATTGAGACGTGGCCATGTGGCCATCAACAACTGCAAATTGTTAGCACTTGTTTACAGCGTCCAAGAAAAATAGTAGCTCACTGACCTCATTAATCACATATAGTGAAGAATGATTAGTACATATTGAAGCAACAAATTTTAATATAATTTGCAAAAATGTGCAAGTAGTTCGAAGCTAGTGCAATTTCTGGGAAGCCCTGTTTACAGATACATAATCATGATAGGAACACGGAATTCGGAGGGGTTTTCGACTCTATGCAAAAATTGCAGCACATAACATGCATAATCAAAAATTATTGAAAGTGACTTTCTTGTTTGCAGAAAGCAAAAGAACAGGAAGTTCTATAGAAGGAGTCGTTAGTAATTTTTCTCGAACATTGAGGACACTGCAGTACTGCTCCTAATCTTTGCAAGAAGGATGCGCGCGACGCGTTAAACCGTCGCAAAGCGTCGCTTTTTCATAACATCCTTAAAATGAAACCAATTCCAATTTTTCTTGAAAAGCCGAATTGTGCATTTCATGGCGGTTCTTATGATATATAAAATTTTCAACATCGTGCTTTTTCATCTGCATAAAATACCATTAAAAATGTAGTATTTTGACCACTCTGGATTAAAGTGGTCAGGTACAAAGAAGTCCGCTTAAATTTGTAATGATGTTTTTCACCGGTATGGAGTACAGTATTGAAAAAGTCATGGATCATTCTATCCGTTGTAATACAGAGAATTCATATATTCAGAAAAAAAATGGATATCTTTATTCCTAAGAAAATTACGAAGGGGAGACGCTTTGCGACGTATTGGTGCGTCGCGCACTTCCTTTTTGCAAGGATTGGGAGCAGTATTGTAGTAGGAAGTAAGCTCAAAAGAATTGGAACGACTGCGAGAACTCTGATTAATGAAGTGGTTAATGAAGCTGATTCATCGTGTGAGAATGACAAGTTCATCCTAAGGAATGAATGAGTAGCTCGAACTCTCACGCCCACCTACTTAGATTTGTATTCCTCAAGTAAAGACTTCCTAGAGATCAGCAAGTTCCGCGAAAAAAATAGATTCCTTAGGTAACCGAAGACCTATGAAGTTGAAAATACGTTGAAAAAGAATTACCTGTTCCCTGACACTGAAGACCAGATCCGTAAAAACAAAAATTAGTAGCAAATGTTTTGGGAATACCAAAACAAGTAAGATTTTAATGCATGAATTGTACTAAACCTTTAACAAAAAGTGTAAAGGTGATCTCCTTGATCACCGGAATGTGAATGCGTGAAAAACGCACCCACTCAATAAAAAATAAATAAAATAAAAATGAAAATAAAGAATTAAAAGTGAGTTGTTAGACATTCCTATGCCTTTTTCCCCTCACTGATGAGTGCAGAAAACGCATATTCCAATGTCTAGTATCCGTATAAGGGTAATGCATGGATCTGAACATTCATAATGGAATGAAAAACTTTATAGTTCTGAAAATACTGTAGTAATACCAAAACTTTTTCTACTTTTAAATGTATGGAAAATTTAGTTTAACTATACTCTATATTCTAGGGAGTGAAATGAAAGAAGGAATGCAGATGCTTTTACATTCGGCTTGCGAGCTTTCGCGCGTGTTGCTTCCATAAATAATTAATGAGACACAAATATGCGTTTGTGAACGTTCACGAATATATATTAGCTTTGCACAGAAAACCGCAGACACTAATTAATTCCTTGGATGAGAAAATATGTGGGACACGGTGCAAAAAACTCACATGGCCCAATTTATAAGCAGAAATCCACAGCTGAGGCTTGTTCCATGAGCAAAGCACTGCAATATGTGAAATCTTGCAGTAGGGAGCCCCATCTACATAGTTCTGGACCAGGATTCAATTCCCATTATTTCCGACAAGCTGAATGGATGTTAATTCATCTTCAAGTAACTTAATGCAGTTTGTTTTTCTAGAGATTCCCGAATTGTCTATAAGGAGGCATGCAGGAATATAAGAGGAACCCGCCTAGAATTCAACAAAAAAAAAACCACCTATCTCCCCCAAAATTAATACACTGTTTCATAACTATACGTCCATTGTTTGCAGCTGTGCATGATGCATCATATTTGGGATTTTTCTACCGCTAGCAATAAATTCAACGGACAAAATGGCCATGGGGCACAAATTTCCACTCCACACACTAATTTCCTAAGTTTTCAAGTGGTCTATAGTAATTAACATGAGAAAATTGATAAATTCGAAATTAAGAGTTAAGAGAAAAACTAGCGCAGTGAAAATTGCCGCTCAGAGTTTATTCTTATCCCTGAATCCAACGGATAAAATTGAAAAGTCTCTCTTGGCTGCATTTTTCGGTGCTGCAAAAAATAGGTTAAACATGTAGTTATGAAACGCAGTGTATACAGTGCGTTTCATCAATTTAGACGCACCCCAGTAAATATTGGTACACAGTTCCACGTAACTTTTTGGAGAAAACCACGGGTACCAATCGAATCAGCGTGCCCAAAAACCCTTGTTTTCGTCGTTTCACCCGACGTTATAGAAAAAATAGGTAGATCCTGCACTTCTCCCTCCTGGGGACCGTTTCATAAGTATAGAGGCACTTTCAGAAACCGATGATTTGGGAACTTCCTTGCAACAGCAGATTTGTAGTTGATAGGTCTCCGCAATTCCCAAGCAACTCAGAAAACATGGACTGACATAGATTTACCCATCCCTTTCAGCAAATGGCCATCAAAATGGCTCTTAGTACAGGCTATAGCATTTTTCAGGTTTGTTGTGCTGGAAGATGTTCGGCTCCGGCCATGAATGTCATCTGGTACGATGCTGCAGGGATATTCGATGTTGCTAGTATCAGAAGGCAGATAGCACCGTCGAATAGGGCTTCTCAAAATGCTTATTCGTTGAGCGACTGGTATAGGTCACGCCGGTTTTTTGATGGAAAGTGAAGTTTTTCCTTCTGTGTGCTGCAAGCAAGAAAATGTAAGGAGTGAACACTAAAGGTGCTCTTGTGATTTGAGGAATTCGATTATGTAGAAATGAAAATAAAATCGAGGATGTCGTTATGAGAGGAAACATCTCCAACTTTGGCAGCGCCTACCTCCGAAGGTGTTCGTTTTGAGAGAGTCTCTCTGTCCTTGTATGTCACCCCAGCAGCGTGCATTCAATATAATACAGTCCAGATAAAGCTTTCCTCATCCTGTAAACTCATTTAAACATAGCGCGGGCTTTCAAAACATCCAAAACAACCAACTCGTCTTTTCGACATGCCGATGTCCACGTTCCTTCCGGGAAAACAAAGCTGTGAAGCTTTTTGGAACGGGATAACCCCAGGTATGAGATGAAGTCAGCAATGTGCAATGGTGATGCAGCCAATAAATGCCTTTTTAACCCATGCACTGCATGACGGAGCCGACGCAACGGCTCAGACACCATTATGACACATCATATGCTTCGAGTTCAGGCAGGGTTTGCGACGCCGTCTTTGATGCGATGATTTCCTTTGCATACCAAAATTCTTCCTTCGATTGTAGGACTCGATATCTTATACATATTTCCAGGCGGACCCCGAAGAACCTCTCCCCTACCCGGAGATCCTGCGATTTCACCAACCTACAGCCGATTTCATGTCCTCGATGTGCAGATTTACGTTGTAGACGCTTGATAGTTCTTATCAAAATATTGAATCCAATTTTTCCCTTCAAGATAGGATTTATTTGTATTTTCTCATAGACTGCGTCTATACTTATGAAACGGCACATTTAATGGTGATGTGCCAAATCTATCCCGTATTCTCCATAATCACTAGTAGAACAACGCAATCTTAGGTTTTCTGGCATGCCGAATCGATTGACGTTTGTAACTTTTCTCATGAACCTGTGATGAACTGGGTACCGGCATTTTCTATGGTGTGTCTATGCTTATGAAACGCACTGTATTGGATAATGAAGCGAGATGAGATCAATTCGCATGAGGATTCGAGCAGAATTTTATCGGAACTTCCTGGGTAAGCGATAATTTATGTAGCATCAGAGACATTTATTCTCGAAGAACACTGTATAACTTGCTCCTTACTGAGCATAAATTTTTTAGAGTAATGTAAACGTCACCAATCAGATGAATTATTTATCTACTAAATTTTCGATGTCTCCAGCCTCTTTCAGAAATTATCCCATTGACGACCGCGCGCATTTTCGCGTGTCTGGCGCGTGGGACCAACGCCCGTTTCAAGAGCGCGGCGCCCGCGGAGTTCCACACCGTTACGATAAGATAATTAGGACTAAAACAGATCTCTTTGCAGAAATGATCTGAGATGTAGTTCCAGAGGATTACTAGTATCATCGGACCATTGAAGGAGAGAACCTAAACGCTTCTGAATTCCATTAAGGCCGAAGAAAGTTTGTAGAAGGTGTTTTTAGTGCGACAAGGGAGTGTTCAGAAAGCACACGTTCCTAAGGCTCTAACCTGACGAATAAGGAAGTGCAGGATGTAATAAATGTGTTTATATGTAGGAAATGTGGCTTTTCTCCAGAATATCTCCATCCACTACACAAAAAATGTAAAGCAATCTCACTCGATTTCAAAATCTCATCCTTTTCATGATATTTGTCGCAATAAAGGAGAACTCTTTCTTGAACCACAGTTGTTTTATACCTTCTTAGGAAGCATTGTACACATTTTATATGGAAATGCTACAAAATAGTTCGAAAATAGGGCACAGTATTTGGTAATAGGGGCGCGGCTCACGGGTGAGCCGCGCGGTCCCACGCGACCAAAAAAGCGCGGCTCACCGGTGAGCCACGCAGTCGCCAATGGGTTATTAGTGTTTTCTACCATTCAAAATTTTGAAGAAACTGCTGCGTTTCTCCGCTATTTGGCTGCGATTATGGGCCTGTAAGTATACCTATGTAGCTGTTTATTAACAATATAAACAAATACAAAGATGAACACACTTATACGAGAAGATTCTCCAGCAAGGCTCAGCCGATTTTATGTCCTCGATGTGGGCGGAGCTGATTGCAAATTTATGCACTATTATTCGCATTGCCCTGAGTCAGCGGAGGTCCACGCATTAGGTAAATTACTGAAAAGTGTCCAGAGGTAAATATGGTGTCAACTTTTGAGAGTTGACATTTTCATTGAGGAAGAAGACCTTTTCATGGATGCATTTGTGGATGCTATTCTCACGTAACTGTGAATGTCACAGCCGGATGTGCTACTCGTCACTGGAATGCTGCCTTTTTCAAATATCTGAGTGGGTAGAGTGAAAATGGCAAAAATTGAAACATTCAAATACCTTTTGAACGCATGATGCATCTTTGGTAGATGTGCGTCATATTCGACTTAGGTCCCTGAAAACTTAAATGCGAGTGAGTGGGCGGGGAACGGGGGTGCAGCGGGTGCGCTTCAGCACGAAATAGGCTCTCTTTTTTTCTATGACTGGTTTTCAGGGTAACCTCTCAGAATTGTTAGAATTCGCCGCAGAAACGCAATCGATATGGGGAAAGCCCCATTTTGATTTTTTTTCAAAATCTCAAGAAAAGAAGATCAAAATTTGCTCTTACTACTACGATTAGTGATTAAGTATTCCAAATATTTGATTGCTTGGACTCCAGTAAAATTTTTAAATTCCTTCTCCGAAAATAAAACAGTGAAGGGTCTTACATTTGCTCATGATAGAATCTTGAGTCATTGAACACTCCAGAAATGGTCAAAGCAGCAACATGAATTGAATTGGAACTGACTAACAAAGTCCCACTAGTCAGTACAATATAACATCGTCTGCCACAATATACCCACGAAATTAAAACCGTGCGTGGTGGGAAAGTGCGATAAAATCCCGTTTGGTTTCTTCGAAGAACGAGCTCCTAAGGTGGCTATAAAAGATTCAAGTTCCTGCTGAGTTTTCATCGTTATACTGATCTCAGCATTATAGAATCTCACTGATACCCCCCCCCCCATGAACAGCTTATCCTGCTTACGGTTACTTCGGCAGCTGGATTATGGTGTTTTCGTGTCTGACCCAACGATGAAGAAGAAGATTTCAGACGACCTTTCTAATCTATGAACACCTGAAGCGCATCAGAGTATGACATATGGTTCTAAAGATGAAGGCTTTTTCATAATGGAGTTGAATCGGGGGTTCGATAATCGCCATAACTCAAATGTACCATTCGAAGTCTTAGTATCTTATCCGTGGGTAGCATCTGAATATAGACAACGTCAGGCGCATCCATAACTCTACATATTTAGGGATGCAGGGTGAGCCCTAGATTTTTGGTGCGTTAACAGGTTCATGGCTAATCGCTGTAATTTAATCCCGTTCAGGAAACAACTACATAGTACACCAAAAATGAGGTTCATCAGCGATGGAATTCATGGAAGCTCCCGAGGAAGTTACAAATTTCCCGTTTATTCAGAGTACATAGATGGGTTTTCGAACAATGTGCCATGCCAATTCCAATTTTTATGCTTTCCGATACCTCCTGATAATTTTACGATTACTTGTCATTGTTGACTGGTCGAGTTTTTCCAACTAAATATACTCAGTTTTGGGGGGGAACTTGTTCTCTTCGGAAAGCTGGCGGATAAATCAAGCCGTTTCCAATGGCGTTCACAAATCTTGCAACCTCGATGTATTTATGGATTTTCCACGCTCCCTGTTTTGCTCCGAATTAGCCCCAGTTGAGAGAAAATCCTAGAAATATTCTGCTCATTTTCTCAGATGGACGCATCTCTTATCCTGACCAGAATAGTCAAAAGACTCGTACTAATAGGCAGCCAAAATCAGTTCTAAAGGTTCCCACCCAGGATCATGTTACCGCAGGCGGACAAAACAGGAATTAAGTGGATATCAAGGCGAAGCGTATGTCGTATAGGATAATGAATGTGCATAGATCAGGTAGGGGTCCACTCGTCAGTACGAACGAAACAAATTTCAAAGAACGGATTTACATTTCCGACAATAATTTATTATATTAGTGTGCTTTAGGTTCAGCACTTCGAATTCGGTTCGGATCTTAGGAACAGGACCTCGGCGGAGATGCCTTCTATTTTCCGTAGAATAAGTACGATTCGTTATTCCATATTTATGAGAGCGGTATTTATCTACTACCTGCTTAAATTGTTTGTGGTGCACCTACATATGCATATATACAAATAAACAATTAAGTATCTTGGCAGCAATTGTTCAACCTTTTTTTTTTGAAATTTCTTCCCTATGTAATTCACCGTCCATGTTGCTGAGAGTTCCAGATGTTCAGCTAAGAAAATAATCCCACAGTGAGTGCTACAGTCTCCGCAATCCCTTCATTTTTTTTACCTGAGAATAGTACCTGGAGTGTCCCTCTCTTGTAGTTTACCCATGCCAGCAAAAAAAAACATCGAAATCAGGGAGCTGTCGAGCATTTGAATAGGGGAAAGAGGTCTGTGAGTTTTGCCACACGAGCGTGTGGCGATTCTTTACAACCTGTTGTGATTCACTAGCAAGTAATTACACGAGACAAGGTTCGGATGGATGGATCATTCGAAAGATGAATAATCTCATACCCATGGGTATGGTTACCTATGTAACGGTGGCAGCTAAGCATAGACTATGAGCAAACAAACTGATGGATGTGCATGAATAAAAAATGGCTATAGGAGAAGATATTCAAGAGAAATGCGGCAAATAAGAAGAGCTACAAATATACACAATCCCACAGAGATCATTAGATATTTCAACTCTACTATGGAATACCTTTAGCACCTAGATAATGCTCATGAGAAGTTGTACATATAACATTGACCTTGATTTTTTGCACGAATCAACAAGCAGTCTGTTCGAATAAGGGTCGACTGCAAAAACTAAGCTTTTGTTTGATTGGATAACATATTTATTTTATTTACGAGACGTGCGTTGTGGGTGAGCCAAAGCAATACTATATTATTAATGTGCGAGACTGACGACGACATAACTAAAACTATTGTCCGCTTAGCTGTTACATACATTCGTGTTGTGAAGCTTCCGCGCTAAACGCTCAAGCGTAAAAAAAAAAAACGAAAAGAAACCCATGAAATTAGATGGCTGGAATTTATCTAGACGCAGTTCTGAAATCCAGCATTATCAGAGCGACATCGTACTGGGTTGAGGCCTGCTTGAAACGAAGGTTTTGTCGGCTTAATTTTTTGCACAACTTTAGTTATTATACAACCAGTTTGGCCGTCCGGCTGACGCCGGACCTCCAGACTTTTCCCAATGCTCGCTTCGCTCCCATGATTTTTTCCCTTTTTCATCCTAATGAACTCAGCCATACCACTTATAATGCGTTCCACATCTTTTCCACTGCTTTTCTTCATGTGAAACTGGACCTATCAAAGAGGACAAATCGAGTTTCTTTCGGCAATTTTACCTTTTGCTCCACTGAAATAGCTGTTGAACTATTCAAAACATATATAGTTGACTGAAATAATTATGTATGACTGGTTAAATCTGGAATGATCACAGGAAACGGTTTATCATTCTTTGTTTGTTATAACTGGTCAAGTGATAAGAGCCACTTTGAACATATAAAAGCGGAGGATGTGGTGTATCCATAAACAAATGAGAGGAGAAGAACGCGAGAGGGGATGTAAGGAGGAGGGATTTACACGGATTGCATACTAATCACTGCTGAGGTCTGACTTCTAGTTTTTTACCATTAATGCTAGGCGCCAGCGAAACGATTGAGCAAATACATATGCACCTGACTCCTGTCATTTCTTTAGTAGTGGACAGCGGCGCATCCTTCCTCCGTCGATCTCCACATTTTCGGACTCTCTGCCATTTTTAGGCACCGGCGCTACCTTATAACACCGTTGGACCCGACTCCAGGCGTTTCCCCATTTTTCGACGCCGGCTCATCCTTATCACACCGTTGCACCCGACTCCAGGCGTTTTCCCACTTTTGGACGCCGGCGCACCCTTATCACACCGTTGGACCCGACTCCAAGCGTTTCCCCATTTTTCGACGCCGGCTCACCCTTATCACACCGTTGGACCCGACTCCAGGCGTTTCTCCACTTTTCGACGCCGGCGCACCCTTATCACACCGTTGGACCCGACTCCAGGTGTCTTTCCGCTTTTGGATGACGGCGCTCCCTTATCACGCCGTTGGACTTGACTTCAGACGTTTCCTCACTTATGGACGCCGGAGCATCCTTACCACACTCCCAGCTCACCTCTAACACTACACTAAGGCCTAATCCTCATCCTCGTCTTTTCTCGTCCGTCTCGTTCCTCCTCTTCGTTATAAAGGCAACCTATCCGTCTCTCTCCTTTTATACGGTTCTGTCATCACAGGCCTATCTCATTCATTCCGACTGTGATGAAAACAACAGTCGGACATTAACATGCCTGAACATGACTGAAAAAAATCGAAATTTACCACAGTTTCGTACATAACTCGAAGCGCTGAGCACAATGGTGTAGGTATTTCCCGTTTTTGGTGGCTGGTTCTCGTGCACACCACACACACACACACACACACACACACACACACACACACACACACACACACACACACACACACACACACACACACACACACACACACACACACACACACACATGAACTGCCAATTAAGAAGAAGTAAGATCTCAACTACCTTCACATCCTTGAAGTTGATTATTCTCCCAACTTGTTCCGATGCGAGTTCAGCAGCGCAACAAACCGAAACACACATCGGATGAATCATTGAGCCACCTTTCCTCTACAGGCTGTGCCAACTTTGGACATGTTCCCTGCTGTTTCCCTACTTTGGGCGACGGCGCAGCTTTATCAGAGCGTCGGACCCGTATCCAGTTCTCAAGAATTTAGGCGCTTATCCTTATCACAGTGGTGGTCCCGTCTACCCCCACTTCTGGGCGCCGGCGCGCCCTTATCACAGTGGTGGACCCACCTCCCCCACTTCGGGGCGCCGGCGCGCCCTTATCACAGTGGTGGACCCACCTCCCCCACTTTTGGACGCCGGCGGAGCCTTATCACAGCTGTCGACCCGTCTCCCCCACTTCTGCGCGCCGGCGCACCCTTATCACAGCTGTTGACCCGTCTCCCCCACTTTTGAGTGCCGGCGGAGCCTTATCACAGCGTTGGACCCGTCCCCCCATTTCTGGGCGCCGGCGCAGCCCTTCCGTATTGACTCCATTGACGGACCCGTTGCACATTGTCCAACCTTCTCCTCGATCTCATCCCAACTCCACTCGACCATACCACACCCATTCCTAGGCTTTTATATGATCTCACAATCACGATCACTGACCAATTGTAGAATTTCGTAACGGTCTGGCACACATACATAATTACATGCAGACAGACATGAAAACAGACTAAGCCCGTTATTTTAAGTCATGATGGTGAAAAACGGCATGATTCCCGTAATTGCTAGAGTTTATCAACGATCATGATGTCAACGGGTTCCTGGTGTCCAGTTCCCTGAACTAGGAATACTGTGAAGCAAACAAGTCGGAGGACATCATCTTCATGTGAGCCAACATCGCTCGGCATTTATGATTGCTTGAAGCTTGATACTACGCCTGCACAAAGTCTTTTCTGTAGCGGTTGCCACCAAGACGCATTAATTGTTAAGCTTACTTTATTTCACCTAACTTGATGTAGGCGGTAGCGTCGCTGACCTATAGTTCTTGACGAAGGGTGAAGTTCGGGATTCCTGGCTTTCGAACTCCTCTAGTGGGAATTCACCGAAGTATGGAAGTCCTTGTGAAGGAGGGTGCGTAAATTAACCTTCAAATGTGCGCGAAAGTGGCAACTGTGTTACACGCTACGACTATTTCAGTTTCAATCGTGCGAGTGGAAGATTTAAGATTAAAGAATCAGTATAGCTTCCATTTGTATTTTGCCACAGTCAACCCTGTCAACGGCTACACTATGTTATACTGCAGAGGCTTTTTTTTTAACCCATTGACGACCGCTAGCATTTTCGCGTGTCTTGCGCGTGGGACCAACGCCCATTTCAGGAGCGCGGCGCCTGCATAGTTCCACGCTGTTGTGATAAGATAATTTAGAATAAAACACGAGTTTTTGTGGGAATAATATAAAATCTTGTTCTGGAAGCTTACTAGTGTCATCGTACCAGAAAACCGGGGAATCTTAACGCTTCTCACTTTATTTAAGGCCAAAACAAGTTTGTTAAAGGTATTTTGAGTATTATGAAGACGTTTCCCGAGAGTAACTTTCATACCTGGTTTGAGAAAACTGACGAAATTAATATTTCATTTTTTACTCCAGCTCCAACTGAATGGTAAGCAAGAGGAAGGAAGCCTTCATAGAGCCTCAACACATACTCGAACTTGGTTTTGATCGTTCATCACTGAGCTGAGATATGCAAAAAATTCTGTGGCCCAAAATCGTGGGTGTGCTAAATATGTGGCCGCCACTCGTTATCTATTAGGTCGTCAAGTATGAAATGTCTGATTTTATGAGCGGTCAGTTTGGCAGTCTGTATCTTCGAACATTTACTAGATCTCTTCTCATCTTCATTTTCATTAGGAAGGTACATCCTCCTCCTTTCAAAATCACTTCCTGGGTTTTTGATCAGTTTTCAAATTTTTGTTCGAAAGCATTTCTTGTAGAACTACTCAAAGACGAAAAATCGTGTCGTTTTGGAACATCGGTTCCATTTTTCAGCTATTAGAGCCGGGGAAGCTGGGAACATCAGGGTAGTGTTAAGGGACATTTGGCTAGTTAATGCACTGAACAGCGTTTGCTTGGGAAGTTCTGCTCAGTTGATATGAAGCTGCAAAGTGAGCCTTATGATGAACCTGGATTTCGTCGAGCTGGAAGCCGTAGCCGAAGCGGATAGGAGTCAAACTAGGTCAGCGTAAGCAGCAAGGTGTGGCCTTTATAATCCGATAATATTTAGGTACTCAAGGCAATATGACCATCAAAAGTGGTTCGGTGAACGAATTTTCCCCAGTTTGACCCTCAAAAATGGGTGCCAGTTTTTGACCATTTTTCACAAATCTACGCTGCTTAAGCCAGAGGAGCAGGGTTGAGGACCCACTTGCCAGTCACTGTACTGAGCAAATCTTGCTCTATTTGACCACAACTCCTTTCAGGGATTACCTCACTTCTTGCTGGAGAAAATGTTCAATTTTCAACATCATGTTGGAAACGCTCTTCCTCACTTGATCGCCCATAGCTTTCCATGCTTCTAAGAAGTTGGAGCAGCCAAGCCATATTTAAGATGGCAAGGCTATGGAGATAGTACAGGAGCATATTCGGATATCTTATACTGCATCTTGCTTTAGAAACAAAACTCAAAATCTTCTCATCCAAAATCAGACATTTCATACTTGACGACCTAATAGAAACGAGAATGGAGCAAGATCGACGGGAACTTCTTGTGAGTAACTATGGTAGTAATTATAGTAACTATATTCACTTGAGGAGCGACTGAAGCCCTGTATCAAGGCAAAAGGAAACAACTTCATGCAGTACCTTGGCTGATTATAACTGATGCTCAGACATAACAGATGATAGAGATGATTATACGACGTCTCACTTTTTTAGAGTTGGAGGTGAAAAGAATCGAGCGATCCATATATATCCAGATACTTAACAGCCACCTCAGCTATCAAAGAAGCTAGGTGACAATCAATAAAACCCTATGGTTTGCTATGAGGCCACGATTTCAGCACCAGCGTGCCCTCGCGCGATATGCGGTAGGCTCCAGAGTCCGCGAAAAACCCACTTCCTTCGATGCTCTAATGAGCATAGTCGTGTGCAGTACATGGTTCCTACTGCAAAAGGAAAGCGGACAGTCACCTGCTGCTAAGCTGAGCCTGTGCAAAATGGAGTGTTTTCAAAGATGAGTTGGGCAAGGCAGCCACAATCCATTCGAAACGATGGTGAAGTGCAAGGAAATATTTCTAAAAAAACAGTCAAATACAACGATGATAGCTCCATCTTCATCGTTTCGTACGGACTGTACGTAAATAGTTTCTTGTCTGATGAACAGTTAGCAGTCTATGTAAAAGTCCTCAAGAGAAGCTTACTGGACCAACATTTCATATATTTCCGCAATTAGGTAACGTTTCTGGGTGCATTTTCTTGAGTTATTGTTCAAATTGCAACCCTTTAATTGGAACATGTGAGGATGAACAGGTGATTCTTTTTACAAGGCGAAAGCGTTGAAACCAGTCCGCGGCGTAATTCGATTGGAGCACATACCCTACGGCCTGGACTCTGTAGGATTCCAAGGATTCCTGCGCAGCGTAAACGCAACGGAATGAATAGCAATCTTCAGTAACAAAAGAACTTAGGGGGTACTACAAGTGTTTGCTAACAATAAGAATGACCAAGACTTAGGTGAACTGAAAAGTTCCTCATGTATGATAACCACTAGTTAGCAACACTCCAAGAGCACCTAGGAATTCCACACTTCATGAATCGCATCCATCAGGTGCTTGAATAATGAAGCGGACCCTATAGAAAGAAGAGTATGATCAGCACGTCCAAAAATTATGTAAACTGAAAAAGTGTATGCTCATTAAGTGACTTAGGTCGACCTGGGAGACCTAGAGAGAGATCTGAGGTCTTCCCGGTGTATATTCTCTGCGCCGTACATCGATTCTGGCAATGCTGAGCATACAGTTGTACTGCCCTTTTAGTTCACCACACACTTCAATTTTCAAGGCCAATCTTAAAGTCTAGACTTCACAGCAGTTATTTGAAACTTCCGAAAAGCGTTTTTCGCGCACATCTCTCGTGCAGTACATAAGTTTTGGTGGTCCGTCCGAGCACTTGCAGTACTCCCTTAGTTCTTATGTCAGTGAAGATATCAAATAATTTGGTTACGTTAAGACTGCACAGGAATCCTTAGAATCCTGTGGTGTCAGAAGAATATGTGCTCCAATCGGAATACCTGGACCGGATAGTCGCCTGGCCGTTCAAAGCACGAGAAACCTCTCTGCACTCAAGGATTCGGTCAATTAACTTCAATACCCCTATCTCGCCTAATGAACGTGATGCCTTCCTTAGAAGTAAAAAGACCACAATTTTTTCTTCGGGGCACCGCCCTGGACCCCAGTACGATTTTCTGCCCATTCACGAACCCCAGTCTGTCCCCGGGAAGACCTGTTCTGGGGGCTGCCGGTGATTCAGCTTTGCCTGCAATTACGACCGCACTGTTTCCGTCGATGGTAGGACGCCGCAGGATGCGTCTGGAGGGAAATTTTAGCAAATGGCAGTGGAGAAACATCAATGTGGAAGGGATCACACCAAGAACATATGAAAAAAAGTGTAAAAGCTCAATCAGTTGGCCGACAGTGATGAGCTCGCAATAGCGGCTAAAGTCGGATCAGCCGCCCTCCGTGAGCTAACAGTTTGTAGTTCTTATCAAAAATATAGACGGATTGCGCGTGCGGTTCCATATCGTAGCGGTTGCAGAATCGCGACGGACCTAATCGGCCTTCTCACTTGGAGCATGTTCTCTCCGCATCCATGGCTCAGGTTCCACCGCATTTCTATAGTCACGGAATCCGTCCATCTTTTCCAACAGGGCTGTACTTCCCTAGCCCGCGGAAAACCCATTTCCATTCCCCGCCCACTGTATACTAGTTCTCGCCATTAAGCGTATGGAAAACGGCTCTTCAATTAGCGGGGGAATTTCATTATCGTGTGTTAGTTCAAAACCACAGAATCGAAAAACACAACAAAGTCCCGAACAGAGTGGATGTTCCGCTTAATTGGTCATAATCCGTTAATCTTCTTTAGAACTTAGTCTTCAACAAAGGTGGAAATTTCCGTGGATGTTACCCTTAACCGGTTATCACCGAAATGGACCCTTCAGTTCAAAATGTTGTAACTCGGCTCAAGCACCATTTTTTTCATCAGTTTAGCAACTGTTCAATTTGATAGATCCTCTCCGACAATCCCGCTAGGATTTCACGCTTCTACAGCAAAACCTTAGATCACAAGAATCTGCAAATTTTTGATGGGCGATTTCAGCATGCTCCAGATCAGCAATCTGCCGCTGTCGCAGGATTGTACCTGAAGCTCGGAAAAATAACATGCATTAGGGTAATGTTCTGAGGAATGAGGGCATTGAGTGAGAACCTCGATGCTTTACTGCATCAGCTTTTGCCGGGTGAGTTTTGGAATGTGCGGCTTAACGGTACCCTGGAAGAGAGGAAGACCAGCATTTGTTCACCATTGCCGACCGCATCTACAGCAGGTTTGCGGATCTCAACTCGAAATTACAATACTAGGACTCCGCTGTCAGCCCTTCACCAGACTGTAGAAGGATGAATTCAATCACACCCTTACAGCATCACCAAACTCCTGACACAACCTCCCTAGAGAGAAGATCTGGCTTGCCAAAGTATAGAAGTGGGAAATCGTCTCTACTCATACCCATTCGCATATCTTGTTATCGCACAGAAAACGTGCATCATGCACAGTAATTACATTGTCTAGAAACCAGTCGTTTTGGTACGAAAAAATGAGTTAGAAAAGATATCACACCAGGTGAGACGCTGGTAATCAGTCAGATCGTGTGGTGTTCACGTCCGCACCTTTCGTACCTTGTTGATTGAAGTCAAATGTTTCGAAACTGTAGTATAGTGAGCGCCCATCCCTGCTCTTATCATCCAGATGGTAAGATCCGGTTCTGGTTACGTGGTTGTCCTCAACACCTAATCGTCCAGCGACATCATGCGACCACGACCATGGTTGCATTTGAGTTTAAAATCGTAGAAAAAGATCTTCGCGAACCTCTAGCTCACTGTCCGTTGGGAAAGCGATTCCAAGGCAAAACAAACGCAAGATCACCGCGTACCTCCGACAAAGAGTGATCGAGTTTGAAGTCGTCAACCATAATCACCCAAAAATCGCTTCGGCTGATCATTTGTTCGCGACTTCATGAAAATCTTCAGGAAGGAGCTAGCCAGAATAGTCAAGCAGCATTCAAAAGAAATAGAAAAGATCTACAGGAAAATCACATAAATGGCTTGAAGTTACCCAACTTGGACAAAAGAGAAAAATTTAATTGAGCATACCTTGAAACGGAAATTATTTTCGCAACAACCTGGTATAAGTTCCTTAAGAATGTAACGGTCCAGTAACTGTCACATAATTTGCAACATGTTTTTCTTTTGTCTTTTATGATATGCACTTAATGACGCCCACAATAACAATAAAGTCACATCCCATAGGAACATACCTCACAGCTGCTGTATAAACATACGAAAAAAAAACGAAAATAGAACTCTGAAGAGAGTTTGAGGATTACAGCAAAACACCAACCATTGTGAGAATCGACTAGGTAAGCAGACCTGCCTGCTCCTGCACACCTTCCGAACCTCAACGTAGTTCGCTTTTGGTTACGATGGTTCGTCACTGATTTGAACCGGGCGACCAACGGAAACCGAGAGTTTCAGTTAAGTTACAATACTTGAGAGATGTCGTATTGCACGGCATGCCAGTCTTGAGGTGATAAGTCTGTATATCGGTATGCGGGGGTGGGATTGTCTGGCACGATCGAAGGGTACTAGTAGAGGGTCTCGTTGAAGATGTAAAACTGTCTCATCATTTTTTTTCACACCGCTCATGGCTCACCCATAGCGGCATCTGAAAAGCGAGAAAAGTGCGGAGTTAGACATCGTTCTTATACAGGCAACATTCTTATACAACTTTCTGTTAGTTCAATAATATAACAAGTTCCGATACTAGTAATAATTAAAATTTATAGCGAACCGAAACCACATGACAGCACCGGTGAGAAATAATCGGATAAGCTTCTTCAAACTCTAACAATGCGAGCGTTGATTGGTACTGTATCTGGAACTATTGGTACAGCATAAATTACCCCTAACTGACTATAAAAGGCTGCTCAATTCAACACAATTCGCATTTCAGATCCACTGTGTTTTCGACTCATTATTCTTGTGTAGTTTCGTACTCATACTATCACCACTGAGATTAGTTTTGATACTTTATTTCTAAGTCAGTCAGCAGGACATGCAACGTCTTTATCAGTTATTGTTCACATACAAACGCTTGGATATTTATTCATTTGTACGTGGTCATACGTGGTCATATTTTACAGATACACTCTAAAAATGAATGCACAGTGCTTAAAAAGTCACCGAAGCGCTGACAATAATCGCCTGGAGGAAGTGACTCAGTAATGTACAATTCATTTATACGATAATCCAGTCATCGATCCGATCAGAATCTACCAGTTTGATAGTTCCCAGCTTTTCGGGTTATACACAGAGCAAACATCTCATACCTGAGAATCCACTAAGCTGAGCAGATTTTATTGCCGACACACATTCTATAATACATACTAACCTAGATACATTCTTCAACAGCTTCTGTGCAATGATTGGTAAAGTACAGTATCGCCAGCAGTGCTCTTCTCCGCATCTCCCTCCCGCCCTGCCCTTATTGTATAATGTACCAATATACGCTAGTCGCATAGTCTGTTTCGCTAGTCACTAGCCGCATAGTCTAATTCTCAATTCTCATGTTCCATGTTTGTTTTTTGTTATCGCCATGTTGAATTGTCATCGAAGCTGTGCCGAATTATCCTATATTTCTCCATATGAAAACAGAACTATTTTTTTCTGATAGATCTATTTGAAATACAGACTCGTTTTTTTAGTTCCATTTCAAGTGGAAAAGTTCAGCGAGAGAACACAATGAAGACCTTAGTTGTCATTTTGGCTCTATGTTACCTAGCAGCCTGGGCACAGACATGCCCGAAAACATCCGCAATAGTGAAGGACTGGGTCAAGGAATCAGCATTCGGTAAGATGTTCCTTGGTGATAAATGAGATGAATTGGAATTCGAGAATCACGACTGAAAGGTACTGAAAATGCACTCTTAACTAGCAGAATCTCCAGGAAACCCCGGGTTTCACTACAATATGGGGTTGTTCTCATGACTCGAATCATATTTTTTCATTCATCTCAAGAAGAGTGACGAAAAAAATAATATAGGCTTAGATGCAACCGTGGTTGATCCAACTTTATGTGGTTTGCGTTCGAGTTGTGTTGAATACACAATGGATTTCAAAGAAAAAAGTTTGTCTCGAAAAGCAACTCATCTAGGTCTTCTCCCCAATTATTGGTCTCATTTAAGGAAAATAGGAGCTCCAGTTAATGTGAGAGAAAATGGGCAGACGTGGTGCATCCTTGAAGAGCTCGGAACAGGGGTCAAGCGTGGGGTTGTGAAAATTCGACTCCGAAGCGACCCCCCTTGTAGACGGGAGAAAATGCGACCCCTCCAGAACATTTATTTTTTTCACATTTCAGTTAATGTATTTCAACTACTTTCAAAATGTCGACATTTTTTTGAATTAAATTAACTTTTAAAACTTGTATTTCATTTTTCACTTTTCAATTTTTATTTTTGGTTTCCAAGTTTTATCAATGGAACAACTAGTCAATTGTCGCATATTTCTATGACGCACATCTACACACTTATTATAAGCAACTGGAGTGACGCAGAAGTCGTATTCATGTTCAAACAGGTCCAGGGATCGATCCCCACCGTAGATTAATTTTTGCAAAATGGAAAAATACAGGTGGAGCAGTCGGACGTCAAGTATCTATGTGTATGAACAAATACAAATTGTAAGGACCTTTTTAGAGCCGTGAATGTCGCGCGCTAGTGGTCTTCTTTCACTCAGAATGGTAGGTGTATGGTTGTTTGCATCATTTTAAGAAGGGTTGGCAAGTGATCTGGGAAAATGGCTCAAGTCGTTCCGCTATGAGGAAGATTTGCGGTTTCTGATGCACATCTTTCTATTTCAAGAAATTTGGTTTCTTAGGATTAAATTTGGTTGCAAATTCGTTGGTAAAAAGATGAGAAAATAGTCATTTCTATCAATGGTTTACCACCGGTTTACCAACGGAATAAAACTCGTCCTAGGTAATTTCAAAAGGTGAAATTTTGCAGGAATATGAAGTTTACTTCCTCTTTCAGATGTATGTTTAAGATTTTGTCAGCTTTCAGATATACGCTGAAAAATAGCCATGGAAAAAAGCCTGAATTTGGCAAGTTCAACAATGTGGTGTTTATTTGAGGCGAATAACTTCATAGTTATCTTGTATGAAGGAGCACCTTCAACGTATTACAATAGGGGACGGTTTGCCATTTCCTATCCATAAGGTCGTTTTTTACAGGATCTTCTGATTTTGCCAGTTATTGGGTGTCAATATACCACAAATTTAAAAAATTTCGCGGTCATGTCTTATGTGGTCTCATACCTATAAAAAATTTCCATTGAACGAGAAACAGTGGGATTTTGCATCCTCACAGGGCTTGATTCTGGAAAACTGCCTCCGTAGCTTCGGAGTACCATGTGATGTCCAGGGATCCTAGGACACTATCCACGGAGTTGCATTTTGAGCTTTATATAATATTTCCTGGAACCCGGGAGTCGATTTACAGCCAAATAAAACGTCCAAGCTTGAGAAGAAAATGTTCAGCGACGTTTGCACTTGTTACTCGTAGTACTAAAAGAGAAAGAGCATGTTGAAGTGTTTGCAAAACTACCACTCTCGCGAGGAATCGAACTTGGAGCTCGCTGGTGAAAAACGAACTTCCCTACCTTGCTGTTATTATACAACCCTCTTCAGGCGACCCTCTGCTGTCCCCCCCCCCCCGAGGCGACCCCCTTTGTAAATTACCATCGTACGCTTGACTCTGGCTCAGAAACAATTCGGAGGAAATTTCTTTCAAGAGATGCAAGCTGTTCGACTGGAGCGATGCAGATCGCACTCCAATCGAAGGCGGCAGTGTGGCACGAGAAGCCTATCCTTTGCCCCTATAACGAATAGAGGGCACATCGAGCTGCCGCTTTTCATTGGAGCGTGATCGTCAGCACCATAAGTGTTGGAATATCTTCAAACTAATTCCTAGAAATCATCTCGGTTCAAAGTGAAGTGTATTTTGCAGTGGCGAAAATTACCGTTACAAGCAAGACAGTCAAGGACGGCATTGTTACATACAATTTCGACCTTCTCAGGTTTTACAAGGTATTTGTCCTTTCGTCAAATGTGAACCTCTTCAGCACGTCTTTAATACCTCACCGTAGAAATTTTGATGTTCTTCTTTTCCCGAATTATCTGTGAACCCTGCAACCAGCTTTTCAGACGAGAATACCAGTGGTGCTTGCCAGATCGTTGGTTTACAGATATGTTCAAATAGAAGAGAAATGTAATATCGACCTTGAACTTAATGAAGACTACGTTCTGGGTAGGCACGACCGCGAATGTTTATTTCGATATTTCCTTACTCGAGTTATCTTGCAGGATGTAGAAGGGTGGATTCGTGCCACTTTGTGAGGGACTACAGGAACCTTACATTGCCAGAATGGAAGTTACTTGGCAACAACGACTGGAGAGATTGATATTGATATGTTCACCAAAGCCAAGCTGTTCTTCGACAGCACGAGTTGTTTATTATCCGCATGGAAATGAATGTTTGCATTATCTTCTTTTCAAAGTGAAAATCTACCTTATAATAATAACAGAACTAGAAGTTTGGCAGATGAAAAACAGCTACATACGCGACATCTGGGCTTTTAGCAGCAACGAGAAATTTGAGCCTATTATATGAGCTCATTACTGAACCAGATGTTGCATTCTATTATCATAGATTCCCTCGTTCAAGGTGCAAACATTAATTATATGTCCATCACATCAGCTCCTTTCCTCGGTCTACGAAATTAATTGCGAACTGGACTCCATACACTCCATATGTTACTCAAGTACTAGGTACATGCAAGAGTTCCGGGGCAGTTGGTGCTACTTCACAGCTAACCTTCGTTCTGTTCCTTGTGGTTGCGATATTCTGCAAAAGTTGTCATGTGCGCTGGTAGCCTGGAAGATCTGCTGCCACATCACTGTTGGCTCGAATCTATAATACATCACAGCGTTGCTGTGTTGCAGGTAGAGAACCAATGTTATGACAGTCAGCTAAATCATGAAATTTTGCCTTATGAAGCAACAAAGCACGGCAGAGGATTCAGTTTCAACTTCAGATAGGACTCGAGGCAATCCCATGTAACCGTTACTTAGAAAGAAAACCCCCATCGTAAAAAACGTAAATTCGCTAAGAAATAACGAGTACCTAGTGGTCTCCTCATTCAAAGATTCGAGGATTTCAGCAAGAATGGAATCTCAGACGTAGAAGATGGCGTTATACTAACGAGCTAAAACAATAAGTAAGAAAACAATAAGCTAGTAGTCACATACTCCCACAATATATACAAGAGCAATCTTCCGTAACTTGGACCAAAACATGCCACTGGTGGCTCAAAATCAAAGCTTAATCTCTTCACAGATGTTGCACATGATTCTCGCAGATAATCCTCACCCATTTGGTCTCAGGCCTTTTCAGAGCTTCGTTCAGGTAGAGCAAACTTTCATGCAAATGGAGCAGGCTTTTCTTCTCATTCTGACCGCAGCCGAAAATTCATTCATTCAAATTCAGGCTGTTTGGAGGCCATTTTCCATGCTTTACGAAGTTAGGCAAACGCTCACAACTCTATTCTTAAACAACTTTGCCACGTGCGGAAGAGCGGAGTACGATCACAGGCAGCATCTCTTATTTCCAAAGAATGCACTGTAAGGTTCGGGTTGCGAGTTCTTTCCCAAATATGAGTGTCGGCTTTTCTTCCCGAACCTTAGCGAGAAAAAGTGAGAGACGAGAGAGAGAATGGGTTTGAAAGTTTACCACATGTTACCGTTAGAATGCTTTATTGTGTGATACATAAGCGAGGCACTACAAGCAAAGCGAATTATAGAAAGAGGACAACAGAATCGAAAGGTAAAGGATCACATCAGGGAGCGGAAGCCGCCACTGCGGCTACTGTCGAATGTTGCGAATGTCCAAGATGGAGCTAACAGTCCTTCCCATCTGGCCTGAGCTCTGCCTCTTCCTGCACTTTACCATTCCTCCTTTGTGCTCCGGTCGGTCCATAAATCAGGGGGCGCGCCGACCGCGCTTAAGCGGTTGTTTACAGTATCGATGGTTTAGCTAACGCCTAAAAGCAGAGGAAATTAAAAGTATTCATTACAGCACCTCCCTACAATTCCCAGATGTCCTATGGAACTTTCTTTTTGTACACATAGGTGCAAATTTTAGCATCAGATTCCACAAAAAAACTTGAGCAGCTTCGCCATTGAACGTTATAATGACCCATGATGTCGAAGACTAAGAATTACTTGTTAAAGCAACAGTTCTGCTTTGAAGCGGACCCAAGTAATCGATTTATCTATGGCCCTCCACCTTGGACGTGTGAAAATCTTCTCGCCAGCAAAAACGGCCGTGTGGTAGCATGAATAGGTCCGCGCTTTCTCATACCGCACCATAGCATCAATTGCCCTGGTGTCCTCAATGTTTGCATCGTATGCTACGCGGGTATGGGATATGACTCTCTCTCGGCGACAGGTTGTTCAGCAAAAAGGTTGTCAACAGCTTTTTCCGCCAAAACCTTGTTTGCAAGTTGCTTTTTGAAAAAGCTGGTCGACAACTTGTTTTTTCTCTTCCTTGTCGACAACTCGTCGAGAGAAAAGCTTGTCGTCAACTTGGTTTTGGGTGGCATGATGATGTCAAACTGGGTCGACAACGATTTGCTAGTCAAAAGCTTGTTTGCAAGTTGTTTTTGTGCAAAGCTAGGCCAACAACTTCTTTTTGGGGTTCTGAGCCTCCTAGAAATAAGAACGCCTTGTTCAAGCCAAAGTATAGTTATCGCTCAAAAAATGCCTACTCAGAGCTTCTCTCAGCTGTCAGATTTTATTTTTGTAAACAATTATTATCGGACAGAATCTATATCCTCCCTTAAAGTGTAACAAAGGGAAAGTCTTCTAGCATTCCCACATAGAATTTTGGAACTCACTGTTGTGATAGAAATGAGAATCGTCAGAAACGGAGCGACCTCTGATCAACGAACAGAGACAAGACGAGGACAGACTACCGCGGTTGCAGGAAAATTATTGTGCATTGCAGACCGATTTGAGAAGCAGAAAGCAAAGATCTAAGCTATCTAATATTTCTTTCGGAAATCCTCTGGGCAATCATCTGATAATTTTGAGGTTAGCAGAACACTGGATCTTCAAAACCGTTTCGGCGCTCGACAAGAAAACTCCAACTGAGCATTTGAAGAAGTAGGGGGGTTTTTCCAAAAGCGAAAACGAGATTTTGTAGCGGTTCTGACTAGCGGTGGGTGACCAATTCATTGCCAAGAGTTGAAATCTCAATCACGAAGTAGTGGGTAGAAAAGGCAAATCTCCGAGACAAATGCGAACAAGTACAGAAACTTCAGATGGCAATTTCGAACTTTTGCGGGATAGAGAAAAGATCGTATTACCTGACCACCGGTTTGTAAACCGTAATGAAGTAGACAATTACTATGCTACTTTGTTCCACACCGTTCGGAGACCAGCTAAGAAGAATGACTGCAGAAATTCAAACATGTATTCAGGCTCTTCAACAAGACCTCCTTTTTCACGAAATTACGTTGCTTCATGGCAGTGCAGATGCATTTTGCTAATTCACAAGTTTGTAGAGGGGGTCTGGGAAACAGCTACTAGAATCCATGAGGAAATCTGAAGCGGCGCTTCAGCGGAACCAGACGAATAAAGAAAAGAGAGCCTATGGTTGATACTTATAATCGTAGTATGAAAAAAAATCTTATAAAATCAGTTGAATCAAATAGATTGACACGATGAAAAGTGCTTTGAACTTCGGGGGATCCCCGTCTACTTATTTTGAAATTTCACTGCACCAGCTAATCTGCAAGTGGTTCAGGTCCGAAACTATTTGATACCCTTGTACCTTAGAAAGAGATAAATGTGAACGATATAGAGTAGAGTAACACGAAACTAAGTAAAAAAAAACTAACTAAGTATGGCCCATTGACATCAATGTTCTTCTGCCAACCTTCATGCAGATCGTAGATGTCCGTGCTGCAGCACGCTGGTGACTGGTTCTTGAAGAACTGCTCGGGTGTCGAGGTTCTCGTCCACGGCGCAGAAAATGGATTTGGACATGGGCACTCTCCTTTCCAATAGAATTTGTTGGCCTCTTTCTAGGGCGTTGACCTGGTTAGATGGTGGAGGTGAGTTGAGATGTAGCATCTATCGAGTCAAAAACATGGCGACCTATTTGGTGAATGGTGGCGCCCTAGACTCTTCTCTAATATTGTACATATACACAATATAAATAATGGTTCAGTAGAATGCGTTCATTAATGTACAGGAATGGATGAGATCGAGAAAGCGTAGTGAAAATTGTGAGTAATGACTGCCTCATGCGGCTCGCAATCATTGTGACTAGTAAAAAGTAGTCTCCAACATAAGACGGGTCAGCCACGTCCACTTCACATGCGACCAACTATAAGTGATGGCTATGAATACAATAGTGATAACTTCAAAAAGTATCATCGACTCGTTGATGATACTTTTTGAAGTGTTAACTATCCGCCGCAGTCACTGTGCCCAGAAACAATGCCGCAGGGGAAACTGCCCCGCATATCGGACCCATTCACACAGTCAACAAATTGGTTACAGTTTGTGTCCAGTGTATTGACCAGACCACACAAGATTTTCCAGGGGTAATTCTAATGATAAATACAAGTAGCATGGAAGATGAAGGGCGGAAAGGTGAAGGAATGCGAATGCAAGCATCATTGATTGGAGACACCATTGAGAACCGAAAATAACTTGTTAAAAATTAAGTACCCTTGAAATAGCCATTTTAGAGTATATAACCTTTAGGAAGATCATCTTGTTTCCTCTGAATGAAAAACACTAATCCTTGTTAGTGAACTTGGTAGTTTGAGGGATAAGACATGTAACAGGTATGTGAAAGAAGATTTCAGAAAATATTGACTCCAAAAAAAGAGCTGGATTTTCTATAAGGAACATACATACATACACACATACATTCTACTTTATATATATATATATATATATATACAGATAACAGCAAGTTAGCAACACTCCATAAGCTCTTAGGAATACCACACTTCATAAATCGCATCCGCCAGGTACTTGAATGATGAAGCGGACCCTACAGGAAAAGTGTTTGGTGAGCAAGTCCAAAAATTATGTAAACTAAAAAAGTATATGCTCATAAAGTGGATCAGGTCGACCTGGGAGGCCTGGAGGGAGGCCTGAGGTCTTACCCACATATATCTTTTGTGCCGTACATCAATACTATATCAATACTGAGCATACAGTTGAAGCGCATACCGTTGTAGCGTCCTCTTAGATCTCCCCAAACGTCAATTTTCAAGGCCAATCTTAAAGTCTGGACTTCACAGCAGCTCCTCGTATTTTCCTAAGAGCGTTTTTCGCTCATACATTCTTTCGTGCGGTACGTAAGTTTTGGTCGTCCGCTCTTGTAATACTCCCTTAGTTCTCAGAGGCAGTGTCCAGGCAAAATTTTCGAGTATTCGGTTTCTGTGGTTCCTAGGCCAGCTTGGCTCACTCATACCAGAAATGAACTTGAAAGACTACCAAACGCTCGGAAAAACCCGTTTCCGAGACCCTTTCTGACTAAGGCGGATGAAATGTCCGACAACATTCTCGTCACAGAGGGCGCAGAGAAAATTTTTATCGATTGATTTCGCCAGTTCGCTGCCTCAATTTCAGCTTCAGCCAGTCAGTTCCTTTTCCTTCAGGGGTCCGCATGTACCACTTTTTGACCAGTTTTAACGAAAAGAGATAAGTTTCGGTATGAATAGACATCCCCCGACATAATGTGATCGTGGAACACTCCATCAAGTATAGACCATCAAGTAAACTGTAGATCCAAGATCGCCTAGAATGAAGAAGTGGAGTGTTGAGCAACAGTTCCGGAATGTATAGAACGCATACGCAAACTTGAGACGCAAACACGGAGATGAATCAGTCACAGTAGAGAGACGCTGCCGCAATCGGTTTGATATTTTCCAAAGAAGCTACACGTTACACCAATTCTACGCGCCAAATGGCAGACGCTGGGTAGGCGGACTGGGCACTTGAGGTAGGTTTGGGTACTGTGTTTAAGGCAGGTATCTCGCTTATTTCTGCTACTTTTTCGCTGAAACTTCGGCAATTGCCTATGGACCCGACCCGCCATCATAATCTAATGAGCGCTCAGCCCCAAGGATTTTGCCTGGACACTGCCATTAAGTCAGTGAAGATATCAAATCATTTGGTTACGTTTAGACTGCGCAGGAATCCTCAGAGTCCTACGGTGTCTTAAGAATATGTACTCCAATCGGGATACTCGCACCGGGCAGTCGCCTGGCCGCTCAAAGCACGAGAAGCATCTCTGCACTCAATGAATCAGCCAATTATCTTACCTAATACCCCTTTTTCGCCTAATGAACGTGATGCCTTCCTTAGAAGTAACAAGACCACAATTTTGTTTCTTCGAGGCTCCGCCCTGGACCCCAGTACGAAGTCCTCTGGTTCCGTCGAGGGTAGGATGCAGCAGGATGCAGCTGGAAGGAAATTCTAGCAGCTGGCGGTGGAGAAACATCAATATGGAAGGAACGGACCTAGTCGGAGGGCGCGCTTTGGGCTCAGCCAAAAAAGGACGTGGCTGACGGTTTCCCGCGGTCGTGCACGCAGCGCGCAGCCGCTAAGTCATGGACAGGAAGGCTCAAGCAGAAGGGTAAAATTCTTATACTGTAATTCTTAAAACCCTCAAAAATATTCCCATAGAAGGGTACTTGTTGTGCTGATCGCGGAGGCGGTGTCCATTTTGTCAAATCACGTCCATTTTATACATATGAAGACCTAATCTTTGTGTTTAGCACGTGAAATAACCCCGTTGCACAATAAGCACGTGAAATAACTCCTCCGCACAATTTTTTCACGGAATTCCACGACACCGTACTTGGTCCTGATTCAGAAGCGTATTACTTCGCCTTGATTTATTAAAATTTTCCGGACCTTCTTCTATCGAATGGACCCTTTAGATGACAGCTTCATTTTGAATGCTCCGTAGCGTAATTCATCGTTGTTAATAAGTAAAACGAGTCGGAACGCGCGAGATTCACATCCTTCTATTTGAGTCGGTGTAGCTGTCAGCAGAAGCATCGTAACACTCGTATATCCATAGGGCATCGGTGGCCATCCCCACCGCCACCTTATCGGCCTTCTCACTGGGAGCATGCTCATCCATGGCTCAGGTCCCACCGCATTTCTATAGTCACAGAAAAGGGCTGTACTTCCGGAGCCCGCGAAAAATCCATTCCCATCAACGCCCACTGTATACCAGTCCTCGCCTCAAAACGTGTGGAAAACAGCTCTTTAATTAGCGGGAATTTCATTATGGAATGTTAGTTCCGAATCAATACAGGGTGTGACTTAAACACTGTGTCAAAACTTTTCGCTAGCTCTATCCCCATTGCAAAGAAGCCCTTCACCCTAAATTTTATTTTTAAAATGGTTATTGCTACCTCTGTATTATCCCCACGTTTCGTAACCTTATGTCATCGTTTCACGTGTTTCACGTTATAACGTGTCCGAATTTGAAAAGAACCAAGAATGAGCTATGAAGCCTCACCGTATAATATTGTTTCTTAATCGCCCATTTTTTGCAACATTATAACTGCACCATCCAATCTGCCGAACGGATGTTCTGCTGTTAAGGTGCTGTTCCCATATACATGCCACACTGATGTCGCAGTTCCGAGAAAATCAAAGAGGAACGAACCCATTAGAAAACTGCGAGGTGGAGGAGTTAGGTGCACACAGAGCCGTGACCTTTGCAGACTGCGATGAATTCACCTGCTAGCGAGGAAGTCCAGACGGAACACTAAAATCACTAGGAATAGCATGTTCACAACGAAGCGCGTCCGCACGAGAGAAGGCAGAATTTATTTATGTTACCTTGATGGGCCGAAAAAGAGAGCCCCATTAGGACGATGATCTTTTTTTTCAATGTGGAACAGAGAGGCCGAATTCCGGCGTGGCCGTCGCCAGCCACATTTGGCCAGCCAAAAGTCGGAGGAAAATGCTGATTTCAGCAAGAAAACGGCAATATTGTGTAAAATGACATTCATAGTCGTGCTCAGAACCTCACACAACCGGCTATCTAAAGTTTCAGAAAGTTCTGTAAGATACGATACCTACCGTACACCTATCGTAACTCTACTAAAATGGGGTTATTATACGAATTGGATGCGATTTCAGTGCACAGCACCTAAAACAACCACTCTATGCAAAGTTTCATCAAAATTTTTCCTGAAAAATCTGGCCACATTTGGCCGCCTTTCAAAACACGGCCAAATGTGGCCGCTCTTGTAGCCATTAATGGCTGGCTACATGGCGCTGGAATTATGTACGTTTTCCACCACCCACCGTAATTTCCCCACAACGGAGATATGATACAAAATGAATGCGATATTTGTGTTCAGCACATCGAATAAACTCTACATGCGAAATTTGGGGGAATTCGGTGAGATACCTCATCAACAGTATACATATCGGTGGTCAAATCTGACCGGCCAAAGGTCGCTGGTCGCGGCCACGCCGGAATTCGGCCTCAGCTCTTTGTTGGGAAAAGGGGTAGTTTTGTAAAGCAGGTATAGCAAGTCCATATATAAAAAATGAGTCCGCTAGGACAACAGTGCTTCAAGAAACGAGGTACAGAGGACAAAGTGACCGTTGATGCTTCAACTCCATGAACTCATCCCAGCAGAGGAATCGTGTGCAAATTTCCTTAACATCGACCGTATGGATGTGTCAACTGGTAATCGTAGAGATGTTGAATTACACTAAGTAATTCACTGCTGTCACGAATCCGGGATCGCTCACAGGAATAAAGAAGGAAGAAAGCCTCCGGAATTTTTTTCGGGTCCCAATGGCTGTGCATGCCCTAGGTCTAACCTCCGTGGCGAAAGCAGAAAGAGACCTTGTTGGACGTCTCCCAATATGTTTGATTTGTAAGAGTTTAGGTAAATAATATTGAAGAGAGATTAGTTTCAGCCTCTGTGACGAGAGTTATTAACAAATATTTTGACACAGCATTTATGCCGCACGCTGTAGAACTCGGTGTACAAATATCATCGACCGAGAATGTACAGGGTGACAATAAAGTCTTTGGCCGAATATAACAAAATGTGAAAATGGGACTAGATATGCTAGCAATCTAAAAATTTACGATGAAACTCATGCGCTTTCGAAATCCACTTTTGGATTTCGGATAACTCTCTTAGCTTCTCCGTGGAGTTGACAAAACCGTCGTCAACTGCAACGCACGAGGGCCGCAAGTTGGTCGAGCTTCTATGACCCCGTTTACTCGTTCGGTCTAAATCAATGAAGCTGGTATTTCAGCAAGAGTTAGCTCAAATACTGCATTCCAAGAGCTGCATCTCAGAGATCCAGAGGTCTTCGTTCATGCGAGCGCTCTATTAATTCTGCAAATTTAACGGGTTTGGTGAAATCGAAAATTGGGGGCCTGACAAAATCTTGTGCTGCTTTTCCATTCGAAACGTGAAGGGAAACTTTTGTCAGATCTCCATTTCATTTCTATCAGATGTGCTTTAAGGCTGTGTCCAGGCAAAATTTTCGAGTATTCGGTTTCTGTGGTTCCTGGCCGGTTTGGCTCCGTCATTCCAGATACGAAACGTACAGATCAAAAAACCCTTGGAAAAACCCTTTTCTGAGATCCTTCTTAACTCATTCAGACGAGATGTCCGACGGCTCTCTCTCCCGTCAGAGAGAGCGCAGAGAAAAATTTCATGGATCGATAGCGCCAGTTCGCTGCCTCAGTTTTAGCTTCAATAAGTCAGTTCGTTTTCCTTCAGAGGCCCGTATCTGTGCTATTGCACTGTTCGAGCAGTTCTAACAAGAAAAGGTAGGTTTGGATTATTGCTGTTGTCGGCAATGTATGTTGGCAGTGCAGAAACTGTATTTCTCCGTTTCTTGGTACATGCGGTTCAGAAATGAGTCGGTATTGGTGCATTTTCACGCAAAGAGATTAGAGGAGCCTTTAGCAAGTCGCGCACGTTCAAGCTTGTTAGTCGCAGTGATTTTTAACCGCCTAACATCTTAGAAAGGGTCCTGGAAATGATGTGGGAGTACGTGGAACACATGTCTCCCACAAGTGGCATACCGACTCCTCGGTGAATGGCCCGTATCACGGTAACTAATTGATGTGGAGATCCAGATTGATTATCAAAATATTTCGCTGCCCGATCTATAGTATATGAATAACCACCACCGTAATGTGAACACTCCATCAAGTATAGAGCAACTGTAAACTGCAGATCCAGGATCATCCAAAATGGAAAGCTGGAGTGTTGAGCAACTGTACCTGAGTGTTTAAAACACCTACGCAAACTTGAGACGCATACACAAGGATGAACCAGTTCCAGTAGAGAGACGCTGCCATAATCGACTTGATATTTTCTGACGATGCTGCACGTTACACCAATTTAACGCGCAAGATGGCAGACGCCGGGTGGGCGGGCTGGGCACTGCAGATGGGTTTGGGTACTGAGTCTAAGGCGGATATCTCGCTTATTTCTGCGACTTTTTCGCTGAAACTTCGGCAGTTGCCTATGGAGTCGACCCGCTATCATAAGCCAGTGAGCACTCAAGCTCAAAAGTTTTGCCTGGAGACTGCCTTTAAGCTCAAGGAATAACATATCTCTGGGGATATCGCTTTACCCACTTTAGCCTTTTGTTTTGTGGATTTCATTGGCAAAAGGTGAGGGTAGCAATCTGGTTGACCTTTTCCGGTCAACAAAGCTAGTTCAGACACGTATCTTCCTAGGATGGAAAGCTTCTGCCCTCACAACAAGCACTGGGCGGAAAACTGGTGATTTGGAGGGACAATTGCATTAAGTTCTTGGAGAAGATGCAGCCGAGACTCTACTTGCGGCCATTTCCATCTACCTCGTTTCATGTTTGCAGAGCATAAAAGGCTATAGACTATGAAATTTTGCATGTGTGTTCGAGATATTTGGGTGGTCAACGCAAATACAAAGTCATGTGTTTCCCGGCAAAGCGCAGAAAATAATTGCTACAAAGTCCTTGGCCAAAAACCTTGTTTTCACCCTCTACTAAAAGGACAGCTCTTGCAGCTTCACCACGCCACTGTACGACCGAGCACCGAAATCGTAATAAAGCTGCATGGAACTGTTCACTGATGTCAGGAGTCGCAAGCATCACGCCAAATTTAAAAATGTTCGCCGGTTGAGTTTGTACTTCTATTATGTCAGAGTTGACAACGATACCACCGAATGCTGTTTGACGGCACCCGGGACGGCGCAAAGTAACATCATTCAAACTTGGCACAATCTACATTGTTTGCTCACGTATCCCGGCCGAATATAAGGGACGCCACAAATTCAGTCGTTGCTGATCACCAGTGAGCTGATCGTTCACGAACAACTCCGGACACCTGGCTCGCTGGCCGGCTACCTCCTCCCTTTTCCTTCCCTTTTCTTTTCAATCTTTTCTTCCCTTCTCAGTATATATATATATATATATATATATATATATATATATATATATATATATATAATATCTACCTTTTTGTATTGCCAATCTTTTCGAAACAAATGAAACCTTCCCTTAACTACGTTTTGCTACCTACCTGCTCCTGCACACCTTCCGGACCTCAACGTAGTTCGCCTTTGGTAACGATAGTTCGTCTTTGATTTGATCAGGCGACGAACGGAAACTGAGAGTTTCAGTTAAGTTACAATACTTGAGAGATATTGTGTTGCACGGCATGCCAGTCTTAAGGTGATGAGCCTGTATATCGGTATGCGGGCATGGGATTGTCTGGCACGATTGAAGGGTATGAGTAGAGGGTCTCGTTAAAGATGTAAGACTGTCTCATCATTTTCTTTCACTTCGCTCATGACTCACCCATAGCGGCATCTAAAAAACGAGAAAAGTGCGGAGTTAGACATCGTTCTTATGGAGACAACATTCTTATACAGCTTTCTGTTAGTTCAGTAATATAACAAGTTCCGATACTAGTAATAATATTTATAGCGAACCGAGACCTCGTGACAGCACCGGTGAGAATTAATCGGATAAGCTCCTTCAAACTCTAACAATGCGAGCGTTGATTGGTACTGTAACTGGAACTATTCGTACACCATAAATTACCCCTAACTGACTATAAACGGCTGCTCAATTCAAAACAGTTCGCATTTCAGATCCACTATGTTTTCGACTCATTATTCTTGTGTAGTATCGTGCTCATACTATCACCACTGAGATTAGTTTTGATACTCTATTTCTAAGTCAGTCAGCAGGATATGCAACGTCTTTATCAGTTATTGTTCACATACAAACGCTTGGATATTTATTCATTTGTACGTGGTCATACGTGGTCATATTTTACAGATACACTCTAAAAATGAATGCACAGTGCTTAAAAAGTCACCGAAGCGCTGACAATAATCGCCTGGAGGAAGTGACTCAGTAATGTACAATTCATTTATAAGATAAATCAGTCATCGGTTCGATCAGAATCTACCAGTTTGATAGTTCCCAGCTTTCCGGGTTATACACAGAGCAAACATCTCACACCTGAGAATCCACTAAGCTGAGCAGATTTCGTTGCCGACACACATTCTATAATACATACTAACCTAGATACATTCTTGAACAGCTTCTGTGCAATGATTGGTAAAGTACAGTATCGCCAGCAGTGCTCTTCTCCGCATCTCCCTCCCGCCCTACCCTTATTGTATAATGTACCAATATATGCTAGTCGCATAGTCTATTTCGCTAGTCACTAGTCGCATAGTCTAATTCTCAATTCTCATGTTCCATGATTGTTTTTTATTATCGCCATGTTGAATTGTCATCGAAGCTGTGTCGGATTCAACCTACATTTCTTCATGTGAAAACAGGACAATTTTTTTTCTGATAGATCTACTTCAAATACAGACTTGTTTTTTTATTTCCATTTCAAGTGGAAAAGTTCAGCGGAGAACACAATGAAGACCTTAGTTGTCATTTTGGCTCTATGTTACCTAGCAGCCTGGGCACAGACATGTCCGGAAACATCCGCAATACAGAAGCAGTGGGTCAAGGAATCAGCATTCGGTAAGATGTTCCTTGCTGATAAATGAGATGAATTGGAATTCGAGAATCACGACTGAAAGGTACTGAAAATGCACTCTTAACTAGCAGAATCTCCAGGAAACCCCGGGTTTCACTACAATATGGGGTTGTTCTCATGACTCGAATCATATTTTTTCATTCATCTCAAGAAGAGTGACGAAAAAAATAATATAGGCTTAGATGCAACCGTGGTTGATCCAACTTTATGTGGTTTGCGTTCGAGTTGTGTTGAATACACAATGGATTTCAAAAAAAAAAAAGTTTGTCTCGAAAAGCAACTCATCTAGGTCTTCTCCCCAATTATTGGTCTCATTTAAGGAAGTCGTGATACTACGACTGAAAGGTACTGAAAATGCACTCTTAACTAGCAGAATCTCCAGGAAACTCCGGGTTGTACTAGAACTTGAGGATGTTCACATGACTCGAATCATATTTTTCATTCTCTAGCGCCCTTTCGGGACGCTAGAAAGTTGGGTGGGGCAGCCACTTGGGACAAGTGCAAACGCTTCACACTTGCCAAATCTCTAGAAAATTGATAAAGAAGCAGAACCAATCTTCCAATGGGCCCAAACATGAAGTCCTTCTTATGAGTTGAGTATGAGCATGAGAAGTTCGTTCTCCATCGTATGGCGTATTCGTGCGTATTCCTCACTACCGGGCCAACGTTCTCTATCCGCGGAACTTATCCTGCCGTTCCCCACACTATTGGACAAAGCGAAATCGTATCCGAGTGTTTTCCACACTTCTGGGCCGCAGCGGGCTTTCCTCCATTGGTGGATCCGTATTCTGGCGCCACCTTCACTATTAGGCCTGAATCGTATCCTGGTATTCTCCACTTTACTGAGTCACAGCGGACTAATCCTATATTGGCGGACCCGCATCCTGGTGTTATCCATACTACTGGGCCACGGCGCGCCCTTCCTCCATCACAGCGGCTGCATTCTGGCGCCTTCCTCACAGTTAGGGCAAGCCGGATCCGTTCTCCGGGGGCGGGTTCGCATACTGGCATTCTCAACACTATCGGACTAAAGTGAACCCGTATCCTGGCGTCGCCCACACCATTGAGCCACGGTGAGCCTTTTCTTCATCGGTGGACCGACCCGTATCCTGGCGTCCCCCCACACCACTGGGCCATGGCGGACCCTTTATTCGGTGGGCCCGTATCCTGACGTTTCCAACACAACTGAGCCACGGCGGGCCCTTTCTCCATCGGTGGACCCGCATCCGTATATTGGTTACACAATGTCATACCTTAATATATTGAGGCTTTTACTCTGTGTTAGTGCAGAAGCTTTCTCGAAACGAACGGATACCGTAACTGCACAATCGCTGCGAGAGTTCCGTAGGGGATGCGGCAATAGCATACACCAGTTGAGGTGACCGCGTAGGTCCCTAAGCTTCCGATACACCACACCTCCCATGAAACCCGTCTATTTCTTCTCTGAAACTGCATGTAACAACAGTGAAAGGGTGGTTTTCCTGCTGCGTACATTGTGCAGCCTGAAAGCTTGTAAACACCCTCCTATGCGTCGAAACCGCCAGCGGAGGTGATGAAACCACTACCTCGTGCATGCGGGAGAGCCAGCAGTGACGTAATTGCGAGTCCCGAAACGAATGTGCCTGAGTCCCTAAAAATCGGCCATTTCGTCACACAGTCTGCGCCTCAAGATTGCAGTGTCTATGAGTGCCGCCGCGTATCTCTAGCCGCTCTAGTCCCCTCACGGCGCTTTGTTTAATAGATCTCGAGAAGAGCGACGAAAAAATAATATAGGATGCAGATGCAACCGTGGTTGATCCGATCCAAATTTATGTGGTTTGCGTTCGAGTTGTGATGAATACACAATGGATTTTGAAAAAAAAAACTTTTCTCGAAAAGCAACTCATTTAGGTGTTCTCTTAAATTATTGGTCTCATTTTAGAAAAAAAAGCCCTAGTTAATGTGAGAAAAAATGGGCAGACATGGTGCATACTTGAAGAGCTCGGAACAGGAGTCAAGCGTGGGGTTGGTGAAAATTCGACTCCGAAGCGACCCCCCTTGCAGACCGGAAAAAATGCGATCCCTCCACAACATTTAATTTTTCCACATTTCAGTTATTGTAATTCAACTACTTTCGAAATGTCGACATTTTTTGAATTAAATTAACTTCTAAAATTAGTTTTTCATTTTTCACTTTTCAATTTTTATTTTTGGTTTCCAAGTTTTATCAATGGAACATCTAGTCAATTGTCGCATATGTCAATGTCGCACATCTACACACTCATTATAAGCAACTGGAGTGAAGCAGAAGTCGTATTCATGTTCAAACAGGTCCAGGGATCGATCCCCACCGTAGACTAATTTTTGCAAAATGGAAAAATGCATGTGGAGCAATCGGACGTCGAGTATTTATATGTATGAACAAAAACAAATTGTGAAGACCTTTTTTGAGCCGTGAAAGTCGCGCGCTAGTGGTGTTCTTTCACCCAGAATCGTACGTGTAGATTTATGGTTGTTTGTCATCCTCTTATATAAATCATGGTAGTGCAACAAAATTTTCTAGAGCGCAGACGTAGGGGGACAGCACGTGATCGCATGCGCTCGCCGTGAGACTCAGTTATAGACTGTGCCTGGCGTCGGTCGATGTTTCGTCATAGGTGCATAGACGTAGTGGAAGTCGGGTGCACTCGGGATTTCGCGGCGGGACCACCAGCTAGCGGTCTCGAGCCCTCCAGGTGAGACAGTGTTTACGATTTGACGATGCGTAGCAGCAATGTACGGAGCAGAGTCGCCCCTCTGCCGGAGCTTTGTTGTTGACTTCACTCAACTTTGGAACAGTGGAGGATAACCACTTCGAAAAGAAGTGTGCATACCGTGGAGGATGTATCGAAGGATTCACTCGGTGTCCTCACTTGGGATATGTTCCTTACGCACCTTTCTTCGAGGTCCCTTGGAGATTATGCAGCTTGAGGATCCGTCCGTTTTTAAGAAGTACAATCAAATACACGGGATGAAGAACGCATCATCATAAGCTGTTGTGACACTTTCTGAAACCAGTTGTGCAACTTGTGCAGTTGATCAAACTTCCAAAACATTTCTTAACTTTGTTCCATCACTTTCGAGGTTTGCAAAGAGTGCGGCTGCAGTGATGACCGACAGCTGAGCCGGGGCCCCGTAGCCCAGAAAAACATCATGGTATGTGTCCGCCGATCTAGAAAGAGTCCGCCGTGGCCCAATAGTGGAAAAACGGAAGAATACGGGTCCGTCGATGGAGAAGGGGTCTGCCATGGCCCAATAGTGGGAAAACAGCAGGATACGGGCCCATCGATGGAGAAAGGGCTCGCCGTGGCCCAACACTGGGAAAACGGCAGGGTGCGGGTCCATCGATGGAGAAAGGGTCCGCCGTGGCCCAACACTGGGAAAACGGCAGGGTACGAGTCCGTCGATGGAGAAAGGGTCCGCCGTGGTCCAATAGTGGAGGAAACGCCAGGATACGGGTCCATCGATGGACATTGGGTCTGCAGGGGCCCATTAACGGGGAAATGCCAGGCAACGAGTCCACGGATGGGGATTGGGTCTGCTATGGCCCAATACTGGAGAAAGCGCCAGGATACGGGTCCATGGATGGGGACTGGGTCCGCAAGGGGCCGATTAGTGGGGAAAGCGCCGGGATACGAGTCCCACGATGGATCGGGTCTGTGCTGACCCAGTAGTGGAAAGAACGCCACGATACAGATCCATAAATGGAGGATGGGTCTGCCCTGGCCCAACAGCGGGATAAGCACCAGGATACGGGTGCAGTGATGGAGAATGGGTCCGCCAAGGCCTAATAGTGGGGAAAACGCCAAGATGCACGTCTGGAGATGGAGAAGGGGCACGCTACGGGCTCATTCGCGTCTCAGTCGACCATCTCTTCTTCCTCCCTGTTGGCTGTTCATAACGGGTCCAGGCATGTAAGAAATGTGACAAAAAAGAGTAGCTATTATCAGTGCATCGGAAATTAGCTTTTATGTAGGTGCGGGATTAGGAGCTTGCAGGCAAGGCTAAGATGGCGAGAAGACTCGGAGCCCGACGTTGGCGGCCAGACCCGTAGAGTATTCGCCACACATAAGGAAAATTTCGTATTTGAGCTCAGCTAATGATTAGTTTTGCTTTTTGCTGATTTTCTAAGCATTCCACACGTGTGAAGCTTTTGCACATACCTCAAGTGGCTGCCCCACCCCACTTTCTAGCGTCCCGAAGGGGCGCTAGTCATTTTAAGAAGGCTCGGCAAGTGACCTGGGAAAATGGCTTAAGTCGTTACGCTATGAGGGAGATCTGATGCACTTCCTTCTATTTTAAGGAATTTGGTTTATTAGGGTAAATTTGGGTGAAAATTCGTTGGTAAAAAGATGGGAAAATAGTCACTTTTATCATCGGTTTACCATCGGTTTGCCAACGGAATGAAACTCGTCCTAGGTAATTTTGAAAGGTGAAATTTTGCATGAATATAAGGCTTCACTTCCTCTTTCAGAAGCATGTTTGGATTTTTGTGAGCTTTCAGATATACGCTGAAAAATAGCCATGGGAAAAAGCCTGATTTTTGGCAAGTTCAACAATGTAATGTTTATTTGAGGCGAATAACTTCATAGTTATCTTGTATGAAGGAGCAGATTCAACGTATTACAATAGATGACGATTTGCCATTTCCGATTCATAAGGTCGTCTCCTTCTGATTTTGCCAGTTATTGGGTGTCAACCTACCTCAAATTTAACAAATTTCGCGGTTATGTCTTATGTGGTCTTATACCTATAAAAAATTTCCAATGAACGAGAAACAGTGGGATTTTGCATCCTCGCAGGGCTTGATTCTGGAAATCTGCCTCCGTAGCTTCGGAGTACGATGTGATGTCCAGAGGTCCTAGGACATTATTCACGGAGTTGCATTTAGAGCTTTATATAATATTTACTGGACCCCGAGAGTCGACTTACAGCCAAATAAAACGTCCAAGCTTGAGAGGAAAATGTTCACCGACGTTTGCACTTGTTATTCGTAGTACTAAAAGAGAAAGAGCATGTTGAAGTGTTTGCAAAACTACCACTCTCGCGAGGAATCGAACTTGGAGCTCGCTGGTGAAAAACGAACTTCCCTACCTTGCTGTTATTATACAACCCTCTTCAGGCGACCCTCTCCTGTTCCCCCCCCCCCGAGGCGATCCCCCTTGGTAAATTACCATCGTACGCTTGACCCTGGCTCGGAAACAATTTGGAGGAAATTTCTTTCAAGAGATACAAGCTGTCCAATTGGAGCGTTGAAGATCGCGCTCCAATCGAAGGCGGCAGTGTGGCACGAGAGGCCAATCCTTTGTCCCTACTCTGAACTTTCTGCCCTCGGTGGATCCGCGGTACGCCCGAGGTGGAGCGTCGGTTCGTCATCGCGGGCATGTGCGGGTCCACCGTAGATGTACTGCGGATCCACCGCGTGCATGTGCTGGTCCACAGTGTGACATGTGCGGATCCACCGCAGATAGCCATTTTATTGCGGGTGCACCGCGGGCATGTGCGGACCCACCGTGATCATGTGTGGGTATAGCGCAGGAGTGACGTCACTCTGGTTGTCCACTGCGGGCAGGTGCGGATTTATCGCGGGCAACCGCGAATCCACCGCGGATTGACCTCGTACCGCGGATCCACTGCGGGCAGAAAGTTCAGTGTATAACGAATAGAGAGCACATCGGCCAAGCTGCCGCGTTTCATTGGAACGTGATCGTCAGCACTATCAGGTTTTGCAATCTCTTTAAGCTAACTCTTCGAAATCACTTCGGCTAAAAGTGAAGCATAATTTGCAGTGGCGAAAATTAAAGTTACAAGTAAGGACGTCAAGGATAGGATTGCTACCTACAATTTCGACCTTCTCAGGTTTTACAAGGTATTTGTATTTCATCAAATGTGAACCTCATCAGCACGTCTTTAATACCTCATCAAAGAAATTTTGATGTTCTTCTTTTCTCGGATTATCTTTGAACCCTGTAACCAGCTTTTCAGACGAGAATACCAGTTGTGCTTGCCAGATCGTTGGTTTACAGATATGTTCCAATAGAAGAGAAATGTAAGGTCGAACTTGAACTTAACGAAGACTACGTTTTGGGTAGGCACGACCGCGAATGTTGATTTCGATATTTCCTTATTCGAGTTATCTTGCAGGATGTAGAAGGGTGGATTCGTGCCATTTTGTGAGGGACTACAGGAACCTTACATTGCCAGAATGGAAGTTACTCGGCAACAACGATTGGAGAGATTGATATTGATAGGTTCACCAAACCCAAGCTGTTCTTCGACAGCACGAGTTGTTTATTATCCGCATGGAAATGAATGTTTGCATTATCTTCTTTTCAAAGTGAAAATCTACCTTATAATAATAACAGAACTAGAAGTTTGGCAGATGAAAAACCGCTACATACGCGACATCTGGGCTTTTAGCAACAACGAGAAATTTGAGCCTATTATATGAGCTCATTACAGAACCAGATGTTGCGTTCTATTATCATAGATTCCCTCGTTCAAGGTGCATACATTAATTATATGTCCATCACATCAGCTCCTTTCCTCGGTCTACGAAATTAATTGCGAACTGGACTCCATACACCCCATATGTTACTCAAGTACTAGGTACATGCAAGAGTTCCGGGGCAGTTGGTGCTACTTCACAGCTAACCTTCGTTCTGCTCCTTGTGGTTGCGATATTCTGCAAAAGTTGTCATGTGCGCTGGTAGCCTGGAAGATCTGCTGCCACATCACTGTTGGCTCGAATCTATAATACATCACAGCGTTGCTGTGTTGCAGGCAGAGAACCAATGTTATGGCAGTCAGCTAAATCATGAAATTTTGCCTTATGAAGCAACAAAGCACGGCAGAGGATTCAGTTTTAACTTCAGATAGGACTCGAGGCAATCCCATGTAACCGTTATTTAGAAAAAAACCCCCATCGTGAAAAAGGTAAATTCGCTAAGAAATAACGAGTACCTAGTGGTCTCCTCATTCAAAGATTCGAGGATTTCAGCAAGAATGGAATGTCAGATGTAGAAGATGGCGTTATACTAACGAGCTAAAACAATAAGTAAGAAAACAATAAGCTAGTAGTCACATACTCCCACAATATATACAAGAGCAATCTTCCGTAACCAAAACATGCCATTGGTGGCACAAAATCAAAGCTTAATCTCTTCACAGATGTTGCACATGATTCTCGCAGATACTCCTCACTCATTTGGTCCCAGGCCTTTTCAGAGCTTCGTTCAGGTAGAGCAAACTTTCATGCAAATGGAGCAGGCTTTCCTTCTCATTCCGACCGCAGCCGAAAATCCATCCATTCAAATTCAGGCTGTTTGGAGGCCATTTTCCATGCTTTACGAAGTTAGGCAAACGCTCACAACTCTATTCTTAAACAATTTTGCCACATGCGGAAGAGCGGAGTACGATCACAGGCAGCATCTGCTATTTCCAAAGAATGCACCTCCTCACAATTCTCAGACGTCCTATCGAACTTTCTTTTTGTACACATAGGTGCAAATTTTAGCATCAGATTTCACAAAAAAACTTGAGCAGCTTTGCCATTGAACGTTATAATGACCGATGATGTCGAAGACTAAGAATTCCTTGTTACAGTAACAGTTCTGCTTTGAGGCAGACCCAAGTGATCGATTATGACCCTCCACCTTGGACGTGTGAAAATCTTCTCGCCAGCAAAAACGACCGTGTGGTAGCATGAATAGGAGAATCGTTTCCGCACCTGTCTGTGCAAATTCTTTCTGTTCTTTCCCATAGTGTTGGAGAGGATGTGGTCCTTTTTGAAAATAGTGAGGATAGAGGATCAGCTTCTCTCATACAAATTTCAACTTTTCTATGGACGATCCTGACCAAGTTCGCCACTTCGCCTGCTCAGACCAACCTTCACTTCCAATGCTGCAACAGTATAAAGACCTCTACCCTCCTTGTTCTCATTGCTTCTGAGCTCTTTGAAGTTCTCAAGTGTATCTTGAACATCTATACGGTGCAGATATAACGCCTTCACAATGTACGTGATAGACTTTCAGTCCCGTTGGAGGTGAATGCAAATGCATGACGTTGGCTGCAACTTCCGCGAAATAACTTTGACTTGGGAAGAAAAACGAGGAAGTGATAGGAAAATGAGAAAAGAACGCAAAAAATATGGAATTTGGCAGAAATGGTGGTGCATGGGTAATTTTCGGCCATCCTGTACTTTAGCATAGAGCGATTTTTTTAATTTTAATTTTAGTCTTTTTATTATGTTTTTCCAATGCCAAAAAACTACATAACCTGAACGGCCGTAACAAGGCCTGAAAGTCTAATAGGCGCTGGCTCAGTCACCCCCCATCTTCGATGAATTACTCGGACGAGCAAAGGAAGAGCTGAAAATGCAGCAATGCAACAGACTTCTAAGCCCCATAACGTTCAACCGGTCTCTGCAGGGTGGTCGAAAAGTATAGACGTCTCATTTGGCGCTTTTAGCTTTTTTATCTTCGAGCTTTATCATGTCTTCGTTCCACATATTTTAGAGACGTCATATGCAACACTCTCCAGAAAAGAGACTCGACACAAGGTAGTTGTTTACCGGAGTGACCGCACATGCGAGGACATCTCCGATTTCACGCAAAAAAATCGAGAAAAAGGAGGCAACTTTGGAGCAAGACGGGATTCTTGGAAAAGTTTTCGCCCTATGTAAGCGAAAAAATGGCAGCATTATTCTTCAGAAAAAGGGAATCTCCAGTTTACGACGCCGAAACACCATTGGCTACCTTGAAGAGGCGTCGCCTGGGATTCCTTAAGAAGAATTAATGGTCTTTCTGCACTCAAGACTTTAACACATTGGTTTTCTCCGTTAGAGGTTCCATGGAGGATACTATAGTTAACACATTTGAGAAATGGACTCGAATGCTCGAATGCCGAATATTCAAAGCCCTCGAAACCATTCGAACGAATGAATAATATCCGAGTTGGGAATTTTAAAAGTATTCGGATTCGAATATTCAAAAATCATGGTCTCCGAATATTCGATTATTCGAATATTTGAATAGACGAATATTTCAATAATCGAATAGTCGAATAGATTTTACTAATGGAGTGTTAGGTCGTCGTAAATGTCCAGGTCTAATTCTTGAGAACCAGGCATTTCTATTCTGCGAGTGGGAGAGTGCTGGCTGAAGCTAGGAATATTGAAAATCCAGAAATGCAGACGCAAGGCAATACCATTTTTCTCCATTTTAGCTGATTTTTCTGTAGCGTTGTGGGCAACTGGCTTCGAAATACCTGCGCTGCCTACCGATCCCACTGCTAAAGTCTGACACAACCTAGGACTCTTCCGGAGAAGCATAGATAGACATCTTTTCGAGCATTTCCGTCGCTGTTCCTAAATGTTTTGCGTTTTGACTACTCCCAGCTGCTTCTTAATAGCTGCATACTCAAGGATTCCAAATATTCTGGATTGTCCCAAAAAGTCTCATATACTTTGCCGGTTAAAGTTCTCGAAGCGTTCAATGCCTTAACTACCTCATCATAATAGCCGGTCGGTTTTCACTTTCGACTGTGAGCACACGGTCCAACTATCACCAAATCTTTGGACGTCATGTGGGCATCACATATCAGAGACACTTTGTCTGAAAATGGTTGGAAAATTTGACACCCGAAGATGACAATCTGCGGTTTCTCGCTTCTGAACCGCCCCAGTACTAAACGAGCATGAATGAGCGATTCGTTCGCGAGTCATCGGTCTTAGGTAAATATAAAATTTTTGTAATGTGGTTCATGAAAGTTATAATTTCGGGAAGTTACGGGAAATACAAATGAAACAAACTTTTTTGGACTGGTTTTTGTACGAATAAAATACTCACATAGGTACTAAATGCGATCACATCTAGGACAAAAAAAAATCCTTTCATAGAACTTCAAGTGAATATTGCTATGAACAACGCAAACAAAAAAGACAGCCGAAGAAGCAGTGAGACCTTTCAGACATGAGAAACATGAGGTATTACATGAAGCTACAGCATATTTTCGAGGTAAAGCTAGCGAGCGAGCGTTAATGCTATGCCGTTGCTGTCTGGAACCAGTCGTACCTTTCCACGTGAATTGAATTCCCGAGGATGCTCAGTCTACAATCCATTGTCTGCTTCAGCTGAATTCCATCACGAATGAACATCCTTTGGTACGATTATAGGTACATGTTGCATCGTAAACCGACGGAAATGAGATTATTGTACAAAAACAATATGGAGTTTGTCCTCTTTCCTAACCAGCGTGCCACCACTTTTAGCGAACTAATGGTCACGAACACGGATATGTGTATTCTTTCGCGAATCAGGCGATGCGGATCGGAATGTTTGTAACTTTTGTTATGGAATTTGGCAGATAAGTACAGGCCATTCACCACGCACTCGCACTGCCTGAACGCATGCGTTCAACATACTTCCACTTTTCCGGGGCTGTTTTAACATGCCTATAGGAGAAAACGTATTTTCTCCTTTTATGTCCCAAACTGTTTTCGAATATCGAATGGAAGCTTCGAATATTCGAATATGTTCGAATAGTGCTATCTGTCGAATATTCGAATTCGAATATATTCGAATATGACGATCTTCTCGGATATTCATTCGACTATCCGAATATTCGAATATTCGAATTTTTCGGACATTTATTTAAATATGAATATTCGGTTGTAACTATAGAGGACCACGGATCTCCCTCATACGAGATATCCCAGCCGGTTAGTCGCGAGGCTACGTGGCGCGTCCCCAGGTGGCGGATAGGGGGCTAATCGCGGACCAAACACGACCTTGTGCCTGCCTTGGGACGCGGGTGGATTCAGGGGATGGACTCTCTGTCTCTGCAGTGTCGGAACGATCTATACCTTCTGCCAGCGCATAGGCATGTCCATGTATGCGTGCATGGGTGTGCTTGCGTGTCTGCAGATTGTATCCTGCACATCTATCCGACCAAAAGCCCTGCATTCAAGTGACTGGGAGGTACAAGGGAGGCGGTTCGGAGTCGCCTCCAACAAATAAGCTCCATCGTCCGCTCCCGGGAAGCCCGGCTAACTTCCCGGTGGAATCACACTCCAGCCTCCCACGGGGGAATAGAGCCCAGCAAGTTATCTCCTGTGGGCTTAAAATTTTTCAAGCTCGACACAGCAATAATAGAGAGTGTTCCGCTGATCTCGGAAGAGTCACTGGTACGGAAGCGCCAGTGAGGACGAGGTCCGAGAGGTTATCTAGGCTGCCTAGAACCAGAAGGACTATGATGACGGTCTGTACCTTCAACGCACGCACGCTTGCATCGGAGGCTTCCATCGAGGATTTGATGATGCAGGCCAGGAAGATCAGGTACGACGTCATCGGACTGACCAAGACGAGGAGACACCGACCACTGAATGCCACCTTCGACACTGGAGAAGAACTGTTCCTTGGAACCTGCGACAGTAGAGTAGTTGGTGGAGTCGGTGTCCTCGTCAAAACGAACTTGGTCATGAACATCGACTCATTCGAACAGCTGACAACCCGAATCGGACGTTTGCGGTTGAGAAGATGTGGATAAATACCGGCCTTGACAATCTTCGTCGCCTACGCTCCAACATACAACTACGACGAAGAGGATATTGAGGCCTTCTATATGGACTTGGAGAAGTTCTACAGGGAAGACCACACCTTCTACAAGATCATCGTTGGCGATTTCAACGCCAAGATTGGTCCTAGGAGAACGCCTGAGAAACTTCACATTGGTACCCACGGCCTGCAGTAGAATGAACAGGGAGAGAGGCTGTCTGAGTTGATCATGACAACGAAGACCATCCATGGTAACTCACGATTTCAAAAGCCAACCTCCCTACGCTGGACGTGGGAGTCACCCGGTGGAGAGTACCATAATGAAATTGACCACATCATCGTCAATCGAAGGTTCTGCCTGGCCAACGTCGGTGTTGTACCAAAGTTCTACACCGGATCCGACCACCGCCTCCTTCGTGCAAGATTCTTCTTCTCACGCAAAGGAGAGAAAGCGTGAAGTTTAAGAGGAGGAGTCCCAAACCCGTCATCAATTGGGATCTTTTCACTTCGTTAGCCGGCTTTTGGAAAGATGCGGTTGTCGACAACATCGACGAAGAGTACGATCGGCTTGTACAGCATCACTGCGACAGCGCAAAGAGCGCCGAGGGTTTAAGAGTCACCAAGAGACGACTGTCTTACGAGACCCTCGAGCTTATACGCCAGCGTGGAGCCGCGAGAGCCACAGGCAACTACCAGCTAACGTCCGAGCTCGCAAAACGGTGCAAAGAAGCGATAAAAGAAGACCTCAAGAAGAGACGAGCAGCAGTGTTGGCCGAAGCCGCAGAAGCAGGGAGAAGCATTCGCAGCACCCGCCGAGACTTCGCCAATCGCAAGACCAGGATGACCGCCCTCCGGCGCCCAGACGGAACAATTTCTTCACAAAGACGGGTAATGGAGAAGGTCATCTACGACTTCTATTCGGATCTCTTCGATAGCCATGTCCACTTCCTTCAATGTCATCTTAGGGAGGACGGGTATGTTGTCCCATCGGTTCTCCCTTCCGAAATCCGACATGCCATCAAGTCGGTGAAGAATCGTACAGCACCGGGCCCCGACAGGATTCGACCGGAACATCTGAAGAACCTACCACCCATTCTCATTACCACCTTGGCTAGGCTTTTCACGCGGTACCTGTCGGAATGCAAGGTACCTAACCAATGGAAGACTAGCAGGACCGTGTTGCCGTACAAGAAGGGAGACCCGCAGGATATTGGCAATTATCGCCCCATCTGCCTGCTGTCCGTCGTCTACAAGCTTTTCACGCGAGTGGTCGTCAACAGGATCGAAAGGACACTAGACGAGGGACAGCCGTGCAAGCAAGCAGGGTTTCGAAAAGGATTCAGTACGATCGACCACATACACACCGTCACTAGACTCAACGAAGTATCGCGAGAGTATAAGATGCCCCTGTCTCACGTTCATCGATTTGAAGAAAGCCTTCGACTCTGTTGAGACGGAAGCGGTGTTGGAAGCCCTGGGCAACCAGGGCATACCTACTCAATACATCAAGGTATTTCGTGAGCTCTACAGCAACTTCACGATCACGGTTTCTCCATTCTACGACGACATCACCATCGACGTCAAGAGAGGGATTCGGCAAGGCGATACCGTGTCGCCAAAACAATTCAGCGCCACTCTCGAAGACGTCATGCGAAAACTGGAATGGGAGTGCAAGTTGATGGCCGGCGACTTAGCCATCTTCGCTTTGCTGACGACATCGTTCTTATAACACCAACCGTCAGCGAAGCGGAACAGATGCTGGCCGACTTCGAGGACGCGTGCGGAAAGATTGGTCTCCAGCTGAATCTGACGAAGAAGATGTTCAAGAAAAACGGACGGGTCCCGGATGCCCCATTCTCGCTCAACGGAACGACCATATCCGAATGCTCCAGCTACGTATACTTAGGTCGGGAAGTCAACATGATGAACGACCTCGCTCCAGAGCTGGGCAGGAGGAAACGAGCGGCTTGGGGAGCTTATAAGAGCATCGAGGACGTAGCGAAGAGTGCAAAGAACACCAGGCTCCGTGCCCATCTCTTCAACACAACCGTTCTTCCTGCCTTGACCTACGGCTCAGAAATCTGGGCGCTGCGCAAGCAGGATGAGAACGCGGTCAGCGTCGTCGAACGCTCTGTCGAGAGGGTGATGCTAGGAATAACCCGCCTCGCGCAAGTGAGGGCAAAAATACGGAGTTCCACCCTTCGTCAACAATAGAAGATCAGTGACGCTGCCGCTTACGCCAAGATGGGTAAGATTAGGTGGGCCGGACACGTGATGCGTTTTAACGACAATCGTTGGACAAGAGCCGTCAGCGACTGGACTCCACGGACGTTTTGCGCACGACAGGTAGACCATCGACTCGATGGTCAGACTTCTTCACAAAGTCCTTCAAGGATAGATACGATGCTCTCCGTGTTCCTCGAACGGACAGAATCCACTGGACAGCTCTGGCTCGCGAGAGGGACAAATGGAAGAATTGCTGGCGCCCGCTCTGTATACCCGAAGATCAACGGGAGTCAAGATTTTAAAAGATTATCAATATTACCGATAGTTTTATTTAGTGATTGGTTGCAGTTGTTGTCAGTTATTGATTAATTATTGACCGCTAACGAATTAAAGCAACAATTAGCAAGCGCTTTTCTGGTGATGAAACTAACGCGGAGATGTTCCACCAAAGTTTCAAAGAACTCATTTCAGAAAGAGTTCTCCATCACTAAGACCCCACCAAACCGGTATAGTGTGTTTCATCGGGAAACATAGTTATGAAGATATTAGAGAACGAGAGGGCGCGAGAAATAGTTCCGTCTTCGCGGAGGCAGCCGAGAAGTGCAGATTATGGGCACAAATACTCAACTATCATCTATCTTATCTTTAGGAACGGACTATAGCTCAAAGAGTTGCCAAGGACAAGGCAGCTGCGGATATCAATCTGCAAATTATATCATGTGTATTAGGTTGAGTCGAAAGTTCTCGTATAAACTGACAATATTTTTTATTTCCGTTACAATTTTCAAACGATAACCGTGAATCATTTGAAGTATGCCACATTGGCATCGATGCTCTTCTGCCAACATTTATGCAGATCGTAGATGTCCTTGCTGCAGCACGCTGGGGACTGGTTCCTGAGGAACTGCGCGGGTGCCTTCTTGATGTCGCCGTGGGTTTGAAAATCTTGACCATCCAGGTGAACATGGAGATGTGAAAAAGTGGTGATCCAAGGGAGCTAGGTCCGGCGAATACGGTTTGTGTGGTAAAATTGTCCAGCCGAACTTCATCAGTTCGGCCTTGGTCGTTCTTGCAATATGTGCCCGAGCGTTCTCATGCTACAAGAAGACTTCGTGCTGCTGCGGGCATGCATTTCCGAGATATGCCTTCGAATTCCTCTATTGCTCAATGTAGACGTTTGCGGTCACTTTAGATTCCTCAGCGAGCAGCTCCCAGCACTCGATGCCGTGTACGCTTCACCAGATGCAGAGCATAACTTTTTTGCGAGTAGGGTGGGTTTTTTGACGTCTTCTGCATCCGCACCTTTGTCAACCCATTGGACACGACGGTGAACGTTAGAATAGAGAATCCATTTCTCATCCCCGGTGAGTGCTCAGGCCACGAACCGGTGTGCTTGAGCCTGAGCAGAGCAAGTACAGCCTGTCCGAAACGACGAGTCCGCCCACGCACGCAGTGATCGACAGGCGGCGCGGCTGGGATGTATGCTGTTAGCTGCCAAGTCAAACACGTTACAGCTAAATCATTGGATTACATGAGATACGTTCCCCACCTACGCTGCGGCGGCCGCGCGAGGCTAGAGCATAGACAGGGGGGTGGTGGGTGGAGGCAGTACATGGACCCGTTAGTAATCAGAGACGCAGAGAGCGAGAGGACTCGCGGTGCGCGGCAAGCTCTGGCCGTGGTTGGGGAACGTATCTCGTGCAACCAAATCATTGGTCGATACGATGAAGATAACGGTGAAACGTGATACGCAGATTAGAGATGATGACGTGGAGTGCTGGCAAACGTGCCCGTCGCTCGATCCCTGCATGCGTGGGCGGACTCGTCATTTCGGATGACTGTACCGTAACAGCACGGCGGTCCATGTCATACTGCGTCAGAGCGTGTGGTACCCATAGACCGAGTTCTCGCACCTTGCCAATTGACTTCGATCCGCGATCAACTTTGGTTCGATTCGCCTTAAAGGCAGTGTATCACTTCGTTTTCCTACTTGAGATTTTAGCGGATTCTGAATCTCCTCGATGCGCTGGATCCTATGGTATACAAAAAATATTACAAAACTGTCTTCAAATCCGTTTTTAAAGGTTTTTCGCGACCGAATTTGGAACAGTTTGTCGAGCCGAGTGGACGCATGAAGCCATTGACCTTATTGATCGGACGCGTCAAGACGTGTTGGCCGACGTTGCAGCCGTGGGGAGCAGCCAGCACAGCCACGGACCCCTCCGCCCAAATGGTCCGTGAACTGCACATTGGGACCCTCCGAGTTTTCGTCAATTTCATGCATTCTGACGTACATCAATGGAATCTGCGTGATGAGGAGGTCTAAAGTCTGTTGATATATACAGCCCACGAAACGAGGTGACACACTGCCTTTAAGAGCGAATGTGACTTAGCGAGTGGCTTGATTCGGGTCGACTTCCACCTGTCTCAGCAGCAAGTCCAAAGCCAACTGCATCGAGCGTCCCGAACGGTCTTCATTTTCGATAAAGTCGCCTGAAATGAAGTGAAGATAAGTCGCCCGACGCGAACTTCGAGCGTCACTTGTAAGTAGTCTCTACTTCTAGCGGGGGCATGCTCCTTGTGAACTTCCTTCAGACTCCTATCGATAACCACAGTTTCTTGATCAGATAGATAGAGAAAGAGCACGACGCTGCGCAGGTGGATTGGTGACGGCTTGAACTTGCGTAGCACCTTGACAAGAAAGGAAGTAGCTCGGTATGCTTGTTAGCTTGCATTTTGAAGAGCCTTTTAAACTCCATCAAAAGGTAGCCAACACCTTCACTTTCGTTAGCTCTTTGTTGGGTTATATTCTCTGGACGTCATCACTACCACTTTGTCCGAGAACTTTCGACTCAACCTGATACATATGTAGCTCCCATCTCGACATTCTGAGCCAATAACAAGTGACATTTTCATTATTTCTTTTATGCATGAAGCTACAGCATCAAGCACCACATAGTTTCCACCAGCTCGAAGCCCCTTTTTGTGCAAATCACGAGAATCGGAAAATGTAATAAGATCCTTCCACTAAGAACGATAGTTGAACTGCCAGAGAAAAAGTGTGCGAGCAAGTGCGTTGCAAATGAAGAAGGTGGAGAGACAATCAGGCAATCCGCAAGAATAATCAACCATCCTCGCGTTTGAAACAGACTATACACAGGTGGAATGAACATCGCCCACTCCTCAGTGCCTGCAAAACAGTGCCCCTTCAAATACTAGCGAGGTAATGTTCTTGAAAAGCATGAAACTCACGGTTTGAAAAAGAATTTTTATGGCATTGCACCCAACAACAATCGTTAAAAATATATGCACAGGGATATACACATAAATAATGAAAACTCCAAAGGAACACGTATGAAATTCAGCTCTTTTGAAAGTATACAAAAATCATGCAATATGAAATACACTACTAGGCAGCGCTCAATGCATAGCTTTACGTCAAAATCTTATGACAGCCACTGTCAGCTCAATTTACATTCATTATCAGCTCTCTAGGGAACTCTCGAAAAATGAGAGGAGCTCACATCCTGAACACAGAGCTTTGCTGCGTATGCCCGTCGTAAACGAAGGTGTTGTCTAGAGGTACATACTGATTAGTGGCCAGTTTGATCACTTCCTGAGCGACGATTCCTAAACAAAGAACACCGTCAACAACTTGAGATGCATAGGAACACATTCAGTACATACATTTTCCAAACTAAAGCTTTAAATAACAAATCGAAATAGACAGATGAATGAGTAAATAAACAAAGATCGCTACACGAGCGACATGAATTCAGTACTTTTGGAAAATACTGTATTTTGTCTAGGTCATCCCAGAAGGTCCCCGTTAGCATCCCCATTAGCAAAATAGTAAAAAGTAAAAACAGGTGAAAGAAGAAAAAAATGAGCCCGACCACCATAGTACTATTACATTACCTCCAATGAGACTGGCAATAACATGAAGCTCTCCAGCACCATATCTGCATATTTCGGCTATGGCATTTTGTGGAACGCGAGCCATCACAGCCTCTGGGTTATCAACCTGGAATACCACAACTTTGGCGTAGAACAGTGATTGATAGTATATGTAGTTGACTAACATGTGAGGAAGAAACTATAGAAACAACGCGTTGTTTTAGATCTAGTGAGTCGATTGTGCATGGAACACCATTTGTGCCTGGATACCTGGAAATTGTTCATTCAAAACAGAACGACAGAACACAGTAATGATCGTTAATGGTAAATTCGTAGCAAAAAATACGAATTTCACGACAGCCATAATTGAAAACAATGTAAGCTAACCTTCCTCTTCAACGCATAAATTTTCTAAGGGTAGAAAAAAGTTATACCAGAGGAAAGTGAGGGCTTATCACTTTTCAGGTCTAGAGAAGAATAGAAGAAATTAGTGCGACCATTGGCTATTGAATTAGATAAGTGGAATAATATAATAACATAGAGAGGAAACGAATCCAGCCCGCTTACCTCCCCTTCTCACGACAAAATTTATCGGCTGCCCTTAGCAAGAGGAACCATACAGCGGCAGATACGTTCTCGTCTTCTTCCGATGAGTTTGCGATGTCACCAAGCATTTCCTGCAAGATTGGGTTTGGAGAACCAAATAATCAAACAGCAACTGATTGAATAACAAATTCTAATGATCACAATCTACCTGGAATACTTTTGTAGAATCTTTTTCCGTACCCCGTTGCAATCGAATACCATGCGCATTCTTGCAAAACCGATAACATAGATCTTGAGTGATTGTCGATGCAACGCCTAAAGAAGGAAATTCACAGATGTATAGGAAGATTCTCCATGAATAAATGGAACTTTTGAGGGGGAGAGAGAGAACGACAGGTGAAGTGTGGCGCGTTGTACTTGGGAAGGGTTTCGCTGCTAGACTCTGCGAATTGCTTAGTGGATGAATCAGCCAATCGCAGCTGTCGGCCACATCGCCCATTCTAGGTATGCCTCACAGCCGGATAAGTGGAATTTAAAGTCCTCCCACCAAAATTTCTTTAATCGCTTTCACTTATACACATGTTCTTCAAATTTCTTCAGAATTCAATTGAAATGAAGCTAGAGTCTCCGCGTGAGGGCAGACATGGGCAGAGTCACGGATAGGTGGGAAGCTCCTTTCTATGGTGAAGAGAAGAGAGGTTGAAAACTTGGTCAAAACGCTCTCCGGGCTCACAAACCTAGTTTTTCTCTCAACTTTTTAAAATGGTATTTTTGACAAAGAAGGTATCCGAATTCATTGGTGTCCAAGCAATGTTCAACATATATGTAGATGCATATGAGTTGCAAGAAATAACTACTATAGAACGCTCAGATAGAACCAATCGTTCATACGAACCTCTTTCTTGCTCTATTCGTCTCGTATGTTCATAGACTTCTGATGCGTCAGAGAGCGCTTTCTCGTGAAAAATTGAGGCAAGATGAGAATACCTGAAAGTTACAAAACCAACTAGCTATTGGGAGTCTAGCACAGAACGAAAAATGTTTCTCAAGTTGATAATCTCTAACACGGACGCGATAATCACGGAATTCCAGGAAAAAAAATTCAGAACTATCGAGTGGAAGCCTCTTGTTTTTCTGCGTGAATCGCGAGATCTACCGAAACAAACCTTTTACTGTCACTTGTCATATCCGGCAGTGTCCCAGTGAGCGGCAACACACCATGTTCATTCACGAACCGTCGTAATCCGGCGCATATCAGCCAAAACGGTTGCACGCAACGCGATGTCTCATCACAATTGGGATCCGCAAGAATATCTGCCACACGACGCGGTACCTGTTTAAAAATACACTCTGAGCTCATGAAATTCCACTCTTTTAGAATGCAAGCAACTACCTCCGTCCGTTGCAGAGATCTCGCCAGAGCTGTCTTAGCTTCTAGGAAGTTCTCCGCATCCAAAGATCCAGATTCACCTTCGCGCCTCATCTTCCACAGTATTTCTAGGAACTGTTTTCGTTTCGCATATGTGTCGGGAAACGCTTGTTCATCGCCAACCGCCTGTAAGATGGAACTAACACTAGCTCAACTCCTAAAAAAATACAAGTGTTCCATTAACGGTCCACGAAACTTTCGTTACCCACAACTCGATATCGCTGCAGGGCTATTAGATACAATAAAATGTATGGCGTATGTCTTAGCTCTTCCAAAGTCATTGAATCCAGATCCGTATTCGCTGCCATCTCCACCAGTTTGGGAAATGGCTTGTCGACACTAAATGTGTCATGCTAAAGAAAGCTTATTGTATTATAGTAAACTGAGAAAAAACGCACCGTAAATCTGGAAGGGCGTTTTCCTCATGATTATTTGCGATGGTATGCTCTTGAACAAATATGCGAATATAACCAAGGAGGCCATAAGCTCTGGAAACAGAGGAATTAGCTGCGAAAAGCTAGAAAATAGAGATGTTCGTCAAGCAACAATAGCAGAGTGATGTCACAGAGGTAAGACAGATGAGCCTCTAAGGCGTTATTTACGATTGCGGCGCGTGAAACAGTTTACGCGTCGATACACAGTGCAGAACAGAGAGGTAGCAGAGGAATCCTGGCGGGTAAAGAATGTTCCTGATTTTGCCGTCGCGACTACCGCGCACACAAACTGCGTTTAAATTTTCACCGCTTCGAAAACTTTATGAAGTTTTACAGAGGCGCGTCAACTTTGCAGGCATGAATGACATCTAAACCTGCTTGGAAAGGGAGGCGTGGCCAAAGTCTGCAATTGGTGGATGATTCATGTGCCCCGCCAATCGCAGAGCTCTGCCGCGCTGCGCCTTCCAGCTACGACACACCTTCGAAGAACTGGGAATAGTCCCACATTCTTGGTCTCATCAGCACTTTCTGTTGTGAAAAATGGCAAAACCGACGTACCTCGCGGATATGAATGGTACGCCTCGGGGAAACAGAAACGCAGATATATTGGCAGCAACTTCCTCTGGCAGATTTGTCCCGACAACAACATGAAATTGTAACAACAGCGATAGGTCTTCATTTGACAGATTAAGAGGAGATAACAGTAGCGAATCTCCCATAACAGAAGGATTCAATTCCTAAAACAATGACTATACCAAAATCCTGTTGAGAATTGAGACCATCTACTAATCAAGAAGAAAATCAGCCACACCTTTAAATACTCGATGGTAGCATCGGCCCTTGGACGGCCGATATCGGATTCCCTGAGAAAGAAGTTCTGTCCAAGATCTGGTGTCTGCACAAAGGCACTATCCACAACACATACTGAGTGAACTCCCGCCAAAACAAGACTCTTCAGAATTTCCGTACCTAAACGTACAGTTCCGTACCGACTGAGAAGTTTTGTGGAGGAAAAGAACATTTATACCTAATGCCGATGAACCCAGAACACATACGGAGGTGCGCGCAATTGAACTCTGTCCCTCCTCGCCCCATAGTCTAAGCTGCCGATCGTATCGCACCTCATCCATCTTAAAACGGTTGCTGTAGCTCACCCAGTGAGACTACACCGCTATTCTAGTCCGCTGAAGTCTAAAAAATGAAATCCTATAATTGCGGAGTGGTAGCAGATCGACAAAGAACTGCAAAGGGCAATGGCGTGCGGCTGAGCTCTACGCCAATTATTTGGCCGAACTGACCAATCGCACGGCTCAGCCGCACCGCCTTTCCCAGGTACAGCGCTCTCATCCAGGTACGGAAATAGACATTAGTGCTGGAATCCAACCATAATCCATTCCCCAAATTGCACATTCTTTGAGCGCAGCGTCTTAGAATTTCCTTCCGTTTGATAATGTACACCCTATTTTCTTTGACTCTCTACTTTCTCCAGTGAAGCGGATCATATCAGGAAAACTCCAGTGGCCGTGATCAGGGATGTGCGGAAGTAAAATTTTAAATCCCGTAAAACGTAAAACGGAAGGCCAAAATGGGCGGAAAACGGAAAGCGTAAAACGGAAAACGGAAAATTTTGCCCAAGCGTAGGTTTGTGACCAAAAGCCCTCCTCAATATTGGATTCCCCAAGCATCTTCTTGATGATCATATGTGATGAGTCTTTCAAGCAATTCTCTTTAGGTAACTTCAAGTCTACTGGTGGTACTTACAAGTCTACTGGTGGTACTTACTTCCAACGCCTAGAATATAGGGAGATCGAGGAGTATCCATCCTTCACCTAGTTCCGAGAGATTATCAGAATTATATGATATAATCAATGAGCATATTTCTCACTGGACTTACTTACTAAGACGAGAAACTGTAAAGTGTGAAAAGTGGGACGCCTTTGCTTTACGTTAGAGCAGACCTATTCTGCAAAAATTCAGACAGAAAGGTAACTACGGTAGTTAATACATTTGCAATTTGAGGAGGATCACGTTATTCACAGAGGGTCCCTTGGAGCGAGATAGCTAGGGAGGAAGGAGGAGAAGAACAGTGTGTGGCGAATGTGAAACACAAGCAGCCTGAATATCACGCAAGACACTAGGCGCCAACGGCGCCAGTGTGGAGCTGGGGATCATCGTCTGACTAAAACAGTCACAGTTGTGATGTAGCCTTATGCTTTTGTCAATTTGAAAGAAAGCCTACATCTTGCGTTGCTTCGCAGGAATGCTTGAAGCTCTTTCCATGGCACGTCACAGTTTCATGGAAATTTTATAGAAGTTCACCCCACATTTCTGTGGAACCTTGTTTTTTTTGTTGAGAATTTTGAGGAGAGCAGGGCAGTTGTGTGTCAAAATTGGAACAATGATGAGAACCAGCGAAATTGCGACGGTAAATGGCGGTTGGACGTGAATTTTGGCGCCATTGTTGTGAACTCACATACATTGCGCATCGAAACACTTGAACCCTCTCCAGGATAAGGAAATACCCCGAAAACAAATACCTTGTTTCCCTCCATAATTTTCCGTTTTCCGAGCTAAAAACCCGTAAAACGTAAAACGGAAGGCCAAAAATGGGCGGAAAACGGAAAGCGTAAAACGGAAGACGGAAAATTCCGCACACCCCTGGCCGTGACCCACTCGCGCGTCTCATCATCTGTTCGGATAAGTTAGGGAAGAAGGCAGAAAAATCGCACAAGGACGGGAACCGTGACATCAGTGGAAAGTATGGACGCGCAGACATCCAGACTGTCGCGTTGCGTGTTGAGTAGCACGTGCGAGCATGCCTCCACCACTAGAGTATACTTTACAACTTTGCAAAAGTCAGAAATAAATAAAGCATTTTTTCCTGCAACAACGTGCACCCCCTCAGTGCACCATTGTATTGTGGACCGCAGAACTAATTGCATAGTCGACCATAACTTAAACGTGAAATAACCCGGTTTGATCTGCTAGCTCTCTCTCCCCCTCCTTTTTCTTTCTTTCTCTCTTCATACGTCTCTCCACCACCCTCTATGTACATCAATGTGCAAGATCTTCAGAATCAGCACAAACGCAGTTGACTAGCAACGAAATCACACAATCACTTGCAAATCCATAAGAAAAAAATATAAACACGTGAGTACGAAGTACTGAGCTCGGAACAATACCAAAATAAAACGATTTATTGTGTAAAAAATCATACAAAACCATTTGTCTAAGGCAACCTTACAACCCGGTCTTCTACAAAGGCTAGTCGAGCACCATAAATGCTCAAGTTTGTTGAAAACTACCAACTGTGGAACGTTAAATAGAAGTCAGAGCTTCTTCCGTTCCCATTTCTGGTTTACAAAAGTGTCTGGTCGTAGATATGTCAATTCTTCATTCCCGTTTCTCATGCAAGCGTAGCGTCCCAGAACGAACAGTAGATCGCTCATTCTAGAAGGAAAAATGAATTGGAGAAAAATAGAAAGTAGAACTGTGCAATCGTGATTCTAGTTTAATGTCAAGTAGTTGACGTCATTTACAGGCGCAATCAAAACCGTTCCTGCAGCCCTATGAAGACTAAAATGGGCCTACCTGTTCAGGAACTTCATCGCTTGTGGGTCAGCCTCTTCTGCTCGCACTAATGGTACAACACTACGTTCTGCGCGACGGCAAACTGCACGAGCAAACTGTAGATGAGAGGACAAGGCACCACCTCCCTAGAACAAATCTGTGCATTAAAAAAACCATGAAAACCGTAACCCTGATTTTTTCTACACCTGTGGCATGAAAAAGCTTGCTGTAGGTGAACCTATTTAGTGGTTTCCTCTAATATCTTCTATACATTTTGAAATGTAATGCTATCTAAAATCTCGCTGATACCATCCAAATGACGCTATTTCTTGTTATTGCTCAACTGTACATTACCATGGACTCTTATTTATGGACATGTAATTGCGGCGACTATCTTAACTAATGAAAAGAAAACATTCCGGAAGTCCAAAACCAACTTACCGACAGGATGAACTGGCGAATAGGTGGCAGTTGATCTCCAAAGCGATCAATCTCGGCATGAATCCATTCTACCATTGCGGTATCAACGAAAGTCATGGCTATAAATTCACAGTCATCTTTCAAACATTTTCTCCTCCTCAGAAAAGGATTCCTCACATTTCTTCTTCTCTGAAGTTTGTGGTGGAGTGGCGAGGTGGGCGCCAATGTCTTGTAGGCAACATTGTAGGCGTGTCAGTACCTCTACTAAATCCGGAATATTGTCCTGCACTGCTAGCTCGCGACAAACTCTAAACCAAATTCTACGAATGATTTCTCGTTCAGTTCTCACTTTGAACTCACAAACCCAAGAAGTGAAGAAAGTTCATCCGTATTGCCAATCGCCATGAAGGTGTCATCATCCTTCCATCGACGCTCATTGTTAAACAAACTTGATTTGCCGGAATCTCCAGTACCACGACCTTAAACAATGAAAATTCTTAATCTGAAGAATTGATGAGAAAGCAACTGGTCTAACCTTGCTTGAAACCTCGTCCCATCACTGGTGTCACGCTGAGATGTCGCACAAGTGGAACCACACGCGCTGGATGCAGTAGAGAGAGACAACGTAACGCCATATCACAACAATGCGTCCTTATCGCGAACCAAAACCAGTAGAAAAATGGACAACACAAGAACGTCAAGGAATGGTGAGCAAAATGGTTCATTGATACCGTTTTGTCCATTTTAAAAGACATTCCAATGGCCGTACCATTGAAGGTACTTGGCCCCAGTGTTCAAAATGGTCAAATCTCCTAATTTCCAGGAGCCTTTCAAGCACTACGAGGCTTCGGAACACAGGAAAAATATATTCATTCAAAGTCCTTGAAAAAAATGATGTGTTCTCGCTACTGGTCCACAATTATGCAACAAGCACAACGTAACAAGCATCCAAGCATTTGCTAGGACGTTTTGATAGGATCTCAGGTAAAGATGACATCGTCTCTTCCAGTACCGCCGACGGTTGAGTATATGCCTTTTCACTGCCTTTCTCGCTTCCAGAAAAAAAAAGAACTCCCGTGTCGCGTTTCCACTAATATGACTCCAACTATCCTCCCAGGTAAAGCGAACCATAATCTAAGGTCGGTGGGACGACGCAGTCTGGATCACATCACCCAGAGTAACTGCATGAGGTAATCCTTGACCATCTTCATACGGATGAAAACCATAGCTTAACCTTCTGTTTCCTGACATCTCTCCATCAACTTTCTGTTGAAAAGTTCCGTTCTTCTACAGTCCCCTTTCCGAGCTATAAGATTACAAGTCTTCCAATGGTAATACCAAGAAAAATTTATAGCTCAATAAGAACTATAATTTATCTATACTCCTGCACTTACCACTTTATTCTACCACCCTGACCATGACTAATTACTTTAAATGAAATGAAGCAATGAACCAGCTCCTTTGCATGAAATGACATATAAACTGTACTTTTGTCAGGTATACGAACTATTTCTCGCGCAAGTTTAATTTAATGCAAAGGTAAGCCCTAGGCCCTGATGACCAGGGTGACCTGTTGTAAGCGTGCTGACGTGCCCAAATTTATCCTTTACCTGACACCCTTCAGCATGGTAACCCATATGCGACATTGCCTGCACCCACCTAAGAAATCATGCTCATAAGCTGAGATTACCCATTCTTGTAAAGATGCATTACGACCTTAAAACTATTTCCTGCCATACGACATCACCAAAAACCACTCCCAAATTCTGATTTATTAATAGGTCGGAGACCTTCAAAATAACGTAATTAATTCTGCAATGATAATAAACATTCATTCAAACAATCTACAAGACTGAACGAACGATACAGCTCTTTTAGAGTCACCCGCACGAGAGCAGAAAGAATTGTACCAAGTGAAGACAAATGAGGGATACAGAAGGAGAGGTTAGTAGGTATGGAAGACAACCTCCCTGTGGTTGGCGTGTCTTCGTGGTAGTCGTAAATGAAGGACTTCTGAAAACGAAAAGGTTAACTGGAGAGAAAACTATGAGAAATTCACGGTATTTGGTTTGAGTGTATATGAGCAAGAACCGAGAGGTGAGTATTCAAAAATATGCTTCGAAAACACTACATACTTAATGAACGCAATGCTTACTAGCGAGGAAACTGCGAGGAGAAAACTTGTACGAATCCATTGCAAAAATTTGAATCAAAATCAATATGATACATCAGACACATAGACTATAGCAATCGTAGGAAACTTAACACGAAATTACACAAATCAAACAGTTAAATGAAATTAAGGATGCAGGATAGAAACACCGAATAAATGCAATAGCTTCGATTGAATTCACTATCAATGAATGACATTAACGACACTGAGGTATTCATAACGATTAGTTGAGAGTACCACGACAATTTGGGGCACCACACAAGCAGTCAACCTTGTCGTCTTCAATAGGGAATTTATAATCGTATGTGATCTCATCACCCTTGTTAATGAGCGTCTTACTGTAGATCACAATACGTTTATCACCGTCCACTGTGACAACCTTAAAAAATGAAGAAAGATTGCGAACATTAATTGCCACCAAATACGGACAGGAATGGAAAATCAAAAAAGAACAAACTTTTGCATAGCAGTTTGGTTGACAAGAGTGATTTATAAACCGAGCGAAGTTTCCCATTCGAGTGGCATCGATGACCTAAATAAACACTATCATTTTCCATGTAAACAAAAGCGATCAAGGAACCAGTGACTAAAAACCCATAATGTACAAATTTGGCAGCAATTTCTCTTTTGTAGTTAACAATTAATCTCGATATTTAGTTCAACATGAAACCACGAAATGACAGCATTCACCTTCCATTACGGACTTACATGCCCCAATTTGGGTAACGTACTTTGACTGCTTAACTTCCAAGATTTAACCGGGATTATTTGTCTGTAACACCAGTAGCACATGAAAAATGCAGAAAACCAGTTTGATGGTAAAAATGACCTCGAATATCACTAGGGTCAAGGGTGCTAGAAATTTGGCTCCGATAGGAACGCTCAGTGGTTATGGGTAAACTAAAGATTCAAAAAAAAAACACCAGGGCTAAGAAGGGAAAGCTGAACGGACTTATAGATTGCCAATATACTATAAATAGCGCAGAGTTCGAATGAGCCTAACGACAAAAACCATCAAAAGGACAGAAGGCGATTTGGTATACAACTGCGCAAACTTCTTTCGATTCTAGTATTCTAAGTGATAAAGTCAGAAAGAAAATTTGCAAATCCATCGAAAACTCGATCAGCTCAGCAACTACGTGCGCGCAGAGATTACACTATATCGCACTGGTGCCACGATAAAAAAAAACAAGTACTTACCGTAGTATCATCAATACGGAACAAGTAACTGCTGCCAATTCCCCGTCTTTCATACGCCTTCTCGCGAACATCTGCCACCGTGTTTCGCACCTGAAGCAGCAAGAGATTTTTGCATAAACATTCCGTTTCACCACTGTATCGAGAGATGGTGAGATAGCAGAGAGAAATAGATCTGATGATAGCGCGCGGTAATCAAAGGGGCAGGTGAGAAAGGTAGGCAGTATGCAGAAGAACTCGATTGCCATCGTTTTTTGAGACTAAACAAGAATAGTAAACAGCTACCTTCTGGCCAACATACTCCACAATCATGTCATCAGGAGCGATCGCTTCCATTGCATACAGTCCCCATCCATGAATCCTCGATCGAGCAAACTTGATCATCTTTTTGCGATACTGCAAACCAAGACATGAACATTTCAAAGACTTATGTACAACCAATAACATTTGCGCAATATATGCAAGGAAGATTGATGTGAAAAACATGCCTTCAGTTGGTTAACCTTGAAGAAGTCTGTGTTTGTATCTCCCATGGTCGTTAGGAGTCGACGATGCATGGACCGAGATTCTTTGGTGACCACTAGATTGTGTCGCACGGCGGCTTCGTCCTACAAAATAGCCATGACAAAATAGGAGTAGTTAAAAGCTAGAACCACAACAGAATCTGCAATATTTAGCAACACTATCAACTTGTAAAGCCCTATCTTCATTACAAAGAAGGACGTCATTCAACAAGAAACCAAAAAAAAAAAATGAAACAAAGACGGAACAAAAAAAAGAGAGAAAAGTAGAAAATTCTATTTGAAGCAAAAGTTGCGGAAATATCTCTGAAAATGGGCTTAAATAATCGGCACGCGGTTGCGAACGTCTACTGAACGATATATTAGAATGATACGATGGTGAAGAACCATTTCAGCTACAAAATTATATTATACAACTAACCCTCTCGCTAATAACAGTCTTGTCACGTTGCTCATCCTCCGGCCTTCTTATCAGACTTCGCTTCTCCTTCGCTGACATCTTGAAATAGCCACGTGTGCGAGCACAGCCATCCTTGATTGGAAGGATCCCATCCAACTCCGGATCAGCAAAATACTGATCTACGCGACCTCTCTTTATCGGCTTATCCTGAAAACAGTTCTCGACTATGTATGAGAATAGCAACTTTAGCTCTTAGCAAACCTTTGGCTGCCAAAACAAGAGCAGAGCGATTACGGAAACTATCCTAACAAAAAGAAAAAAAAACTAACCAGAAGACGAGGTTTGTCTGCCCATGATGCGAAGTTGAACCGGACTGATCGCACCCAAGGTGGAGGGGGTGCATTTTCGAATGAAGGTTGCAGTTGAAGCCACGCCTGCTTGAGGTAGTCTTGGTCCTCTGGATCAAAGCAGCACTAAAAGTGGTAATACAGCTTTTTACGGTGAGGCAAATAAAGCAGTGGATGTTCCAAAACATACATCCCAATTGTAGATGTGTCTGTTTCTTTCTTCAGGCGTCCATGGAGGATACACGCTGTAGAAGAAACAGTGTTACGTAGACACAAGAGCGATAAAAAAAAAACAGAAAAGAAGGAAAAAAAGCTCAAACTGAAGTGCGAACACAGTTGTAACTCACACTTGCGGTTTTGGAGGAGGTCGAATTTCAGTAGCAGGAAACAATCCAAGAAGTTCCCGATCGACTTTATTAAGTCTTCCTTTCTTCTGAGGAGCCGCGACTTTCTCATTCTGATACAATAATGAAAACAAGTGAAGGAATATCAAAATGTGGTAGCACTTTACAGGGGTATCAAAAAATTTCCGGCAAAGACCACTTACAGACTAGCTACTGCAGTGAAATTTTAAGGCAAATGGATACAAAAGAATCGAAATTTTAAGCAACTTTCACGTGACCATTTTATTTAAATTCACCTATATTATAGGAATTTCTATCACACCATTGAGAATGTCAGACAAGAGATCTTCTTTGTTTTCACTTTCTTGGCGAGTTTCCGAACGCGATGGATCAAAGCAACGTAGAATTAAATATTTCATTGGGTTTTTTCTACAAGGAGTCATGTGAACTGATGTTTTTCCTTTCCACAAAACGTTGCGCGAAACGCTTCCATCACCAGGAACCGTGTTCGATTGCGCTGATCTGTGGTCTGCTTCTACCCACTGCTTCGTGGTTGAGGCTTCAAACCCCAGCACTGAGTTCGCTAATTACCAGCAGTCAACCCCCCGCCCCCCCCCCCCCCTCCTCCCTCCAGAATGTCAGTTTCGTTAGTTTCGTCCATAAGAACTTCAATTTTTTTCGAATACTCAAATTTCCCTCTCAAAAGTTGAGAACGTTATATGGATGCGATGTTCTATGAAGCTTAAAATTAGATGATTCCCAGAAGAATTTCCAAAGAGAGTTCCAGACAGTTCAGGACCTTGCACAATTTCAGCAGCCAAGATATGTCTGCATTGCCTGGTTTTCCCTACAGCCGCAATACTACTGTCCACGCCTTGACCCCCTATGTAGATTACAGGTTGCTCGGTTACTAACCGATCCTCACTCCCTCAGTCTGCGCTCGAAAACTCCACAAGGGAATGCTAGAAGACTTTCCTCTTGTTAACAATTTAGAGGCATACTTAGATTTTGCTCAGAAGAATTCGTTTACAAAACAAAAATTCAACAGCTGCCCTCCTCTGGATACGTTTTCTGGTTGATACACACATCGTAGCTTCCATGAAACCTAATTTCTAGGAGGGTCAACGAAATCCCAAGAAACTTCACACAATAACATCATGAGAAGCTTCATGCTACATGATGCTTCCAAAATTATGCTGAAAAATGAAAAGAGGAAACATAGGCCGGAAACGTTTTGATAGCACTGCATAATGAGATAGATCAGTGGCTCCTCAAGTAATACCTTATCCCTTACTGTGACATCTATCTGAAAAATAAGCATTCTAACATGTTTTCCAAACCGAATAGGAAATACAAAGCAGGGCTAACTAGTTGTACAATGACTATTGCACCTCAGACAACCACAGCGAGACCACGCCGCGAACACAGATAAGCTTGTTATTCTTCTTATGGCCTCCAGACGAATCCTGGCCCTAATAGTTTGGACAATAAAGGAGGTTCAAGCGGTTGTCTGTGTGGTACAATGATAACGGTGTGTTAGCCCCGGAAGAGTATTTCCTTTTCTGCGATTTTCCAAAGGTGACAATGCCAAAATGAACAAACCTGCAGTACCAACTCGTCCTTGCTAACATCCGAAACCCTTTCATTCTCCTTTGGAAGCGTAAAGTAGCAATGTTCAGTGAAAGCAACATGATAATGAGATCGTGGGAGAGTCTCCGACCATTCCATTGAAGAGTTGGAGAGCTAAGGCATACGAATTTCAAAGCAAGCATGATTCTGAGGTTTGGACATCAATAACAATATCCAAAGAAAGGCAAAGAAACAAAGAAAAGAAAGATAAAACGTCTAGGAGATAATTAAATAAGGAAAAGTATGAACTACTCACTATTTCTTTCCAGAAATGAGCATCATTCTCTTTTTGCACTTCCGTTACAGGAGCAGGAGCAGGTTCAGGTTCAGGTGCTGGTGTGGGAGTAGGCTCTTCAGTTGCCGTAGAAGCATCATGCTCTTCGTCGTCACTAGGTGGTGAACTCTCCAATGATGAGGCTACACTCGATGCTGTGGATACTGCTGATGAGGCAGCGACAGACGAGGAGTCCTGCTTTTGCGCTAAAATGACATAATTTTGGAGAACTACATGGTTAGTTTTCTACTCTTTGTTCTTTGTAGCGTATTTTAGTCCTGGAAGCTACATCACATTACATAGAACAGTCAGTCTAAATGAAACAGCTGCTTACCAGACTTTGTTGAAGGAGATGAAGTGCTCGTACGATGCCCAAGCTCGCTGGAAGACACCTCGCTCGACGATTCTGATCTGAAGTTTGCTGGACGTTACTCAAACTCATATAGGCAACTATGTGTGAAGCCACCAAATACAAACCCCGAAACAGACTCTGACCGATACCGTTGAGTTTGCTTCTTCCTCCTGAGGACCACCTCACCAGATGACTCGGAAGAACTCGGACTAGGACTACTTGATGAGCTATAAAAATAGCATTATAGAACGGATAACCAAACATTTTTGAAAAAAAAAAAAGAAAAAGAATATATAACCTTTTCTGAGCAGCATCAGAATCGTCCGATTCATCAGCAGGCTTTCGAACAAGTGGACTTCGCGATTCGGATTCGGATTCAGGCGATGGAGGACGGACTTTCTAAAGAGAACCAACCTGTAGGTTCCTGGATAACGTGTGGGTCCCGCCACGAAAATTCAAAAACTGCATCCAGCTTCTACATTAGCGCCTTTCAATGAAGAGCTGGAGCAGTAGGACTTCTTCCAGACCTTGATACTTCGAGAATTCGATGCCGAATCCCGGTGAGGGTCTCGTTCTGTAGCTTTTCATTGAAGAGCGCTAATCTAGAACCTAAAGTATTTTTTCGATTTTCGTGGCGGGACCCGCAACCCCCTGGCGACCGCATACCCCCACATCAGTAGCCCCGGCCCTGCCCTATCTTTTCCCCCTGCTCCCCCCGCGCCAGCGCTTCTCCCCGAGGCTCTAGTCATATAGCATCTGGAGATAGTGCATTAACGGAGGAACGGCCTACGACGCACCGAAATTTCCCCCAAGAACCTGCCACCAGGCGGGTTGGGAGGTGGAGGACGGAGGTGGGAAAAAACCAGAACTATGCAAAAATTTTGCCGGATTTTCAGCTCGGAAATAAAATTCCTTAAACTGAAACAATTCTGAAGAATCGTCCCGCACATGTTGATTAGTGCATTTTCACGGCAAGAATTCCCTCGAAAGCATCAATCATCTATTCCTCAAAGAATGCTGACCTGTCTTGAAGGCAGTGTCTTACCTCAAAATCGTTTTCGAAATATTTATGCGAAGAGAATCTTCACAAGATGCTGGTTCGCCAGCTGCACAGGCTTATGGCAGATGTCTCAGTGAGAACCCTCGAAATGTCCACAGAATTAGGGATTCAAAAACGGGTTTTCTGTATTGTTGTAAGTAATCGACTATACCATGGTGATCAGCGTTTGTCAAAGATTCCTTCTGTATAAAATCTATAAAACGATTCTGAGGCGAAACAGTGCCTTTCGGACTCTTCGGAAAACAGTGGTTGCGTAGAAACATAAAATGTAACTAATCGAGGATTAGAATCACAAATGCGTCCATTGTAAGGCCTTCTCTGCCGCATCGGTGAAATTCATCTCTACAGACAGATAAGCAGATAAGCATGATGTAGGATAGTATCAGCTATGAATGAGCAAAGCAAATATAAGGGCAATTTATACTGGATACGTGCGGCTGACGCGCGTGCGTCTATATGATGAAGAATAGGGCCCAGTCGCATAGCAGTCGCATCGCAGTCGCAGCCCAGACGCACGCGTTTACGGCCTCGCAACGGCCGCGCGTTCTTTCCATTGAGGATGTACATGCAGTGTTGCCCGGTCTTCATCTAAAATCCCTCACAAATGGATGCGTGCGACTGATGCGCGACTGACGCACGCAGCTAGTATAAATTGCCCTAACCTATCAACATCAATTAATCACCATATTAAACAAGAACTTATAGTTCCCTATGCTAGCTGAACCGCATTTATGACTTACTCTTCGGAAGCTCGGTAATTTCGGCATGTTGATGGTGAATGGGAATGCACCGAGCTTCTCAGGGGTTGCACTCAGGCTCTGCAATGACACAGATTCAGAAAAAATCTCATAATTTCCTGCTTTTTGGTTCGTTTCACAACCTAATTATGGTATCCACGCCTGCAAATTGATTAAGATTTAAAAAAGCGAGAAGAAAATGGAAAGAAATTCACAGCAGCGAGAGGACTACAGAACTGCGCCACATCGCTTGGCTTCTCCGGCGTAACGATCTGAGCCTGTGCCCGTAGTGCTTCTTGAGCCTACAAACGCGATAAACTAGACTTACTAATTGGCACTACAGCTATGCACTCACCTCATTCCGTTTTTGTTCTTCCAACTCATGACGGAGTTCGGTGAGTACCTCTTCCAGAATTTCAAAGCTAACACCTTCCACTCGCTTGTAAAAGTCCTTTGTGACCACATCAACTATTTCTTCGCCGATGGTCCTTTCAGTGGCTTCGCACACAGCGGCCACATTCCTAGCGAACTGCCTCTGGAATTATGGATTTGGAAAACGAGCTGTTGATTTCAGAAAACTATCGCACCCTCTGTTTGTCAGCCGTTTTCCGCCGAGATCTACGATGTCGACGTCCATTCTTCATCGATTCCTCCGGTGGTGGAGAAATTGACGAACCGACATCAACATCCATGTCGTCCACATCATCGTACACGGCCTCATCCGACCTGCGAAGTCGAAATTTGTTTTGCAATGAGAACCTTGCAAGGACAAAACAAAATGTTACCCTTGTCGCTGCGAAGAACTGGATCCAGGGCGTGCGCCACTTGTCGACGGTTCACCTAGTGTGCCAGCACCAAAAATGCTAGCAACTCGGTCGGCTAGCGTTTGATGAGAAGGCCCTGACGACGTCGGTTTATGTGGAGGAGAATCCTCGACGAAACGCAAGGCGACTTTGGGGAGCTCTCGCTGAAAGAGGCATGTTCTTGCAGATAAGCAAGATGTTACTGGCAAAAGAACATTAGGAAGCAAATACTAACGCCCAAGAGCTACAAAAAAGGAAGAGCAAAATATAGAAATAACTGCTAAAATATACAGTGTAATTCAGTTTTGCACGAAACAAGTATGAATAAAATAAAAAGGAATGGTATAAAATATAGGCAGCATCAAAAACTAGGGATCACAGTCTCTCTGACACCCACAAATTGTCGCGACTGATTTATAATCTTGTCAGCAGGGAGGGGTCGTTTTGGAGAAGATGGGGTCGTATCTTTGCTGGCTGATTATGCGGGCAATCTGTACCTCATTTAATTCTGATTTCATAACGTTCACACGTGGTAAGTCGAAGAGAAAAATTAATCTGAAAAACAAAAAGAAAAGCAAAAAACTCTGAACATCGCTTATAATTGAATTTCGAAGTGGAATAAGAAGCCACGAAGAAAAAAGAATAGAAAAAAATGAAAATACTACTGTCACCCTACCTTCACATAAACTTGCGGTGGAGGCCCACAGAAGTTCGGAGGAGGTAGCAAAGGATTAAAACCAGGAGCGCCCATTGGGATTGCAGGATTCATCTAAAACACAAATAAGCGATACGAAAAATGCAAACTGAACATAAAATACCTCGAAGCAGAAAAAAAAAATAACCCACAGGAGGTAGCGGGAAAGGCGGGGGCGGTAGATGTGTGGGAGGTAGAGGCATATTAGCTCCTGGTGGTGGCAGAGGTAAGCCAATGGCTGGAGGAGGTGGAGGAGGTAGAGTTGGAGTGGCAGCAGCAGCAGCTTGAGGTAGTGGTTGGGTTCCGGGACTAAATACAACCGATGGTGGCGGTGGTGGTGCAACTATGGGTGGAACGGGCGTGCGAGAAGATAAGTCGTGGAGCGAAGAGGAAGCTGACAGGGTTTTCTCGTGTTTCTGAAGAAAAAAATTAGTTCAGTGAGAAAATATTAACAAAACTACTGAAAATGCGCAAAACTTACTACCTTTTCCTTCTTCCGACTTAGTTCTACGTCAGATTCAGTTGAGCTGCTGCTCCAGCGATGACCTTCTATTTTCTTTTCCTTCTCACTTATTTTTGAAGGTGACGGTGTTCTGAGAGAATAATAATCATGGAATGAGACCGATCCAACACAAAAGAAAACTTACTTCTCCTTGTCAGAATCCCTCCCTTCGTCAGCCTTTTCGTCCGACTCATCACTGCTTATCTTTTGCAGTCCAGGAGTTTGCTGGAACACATGACCATTCGAAGACTGCTGATCACTGTTTAACCTACTGCATACCTTCATCTCACTCCGCTTCGACTCTGTAACCGTATATTTCTTCCTCTTGGTTATTGTCTTAATCTCTTCAACAATAGTTTTCTCTCGACCTTCGCGCTCACGTGAAATGTATTTTGTGCTGGAATATGGGAAAGAATAAATGGCAGGCCACAAACGTGGAAGTACCAAGGAATAAAATAGAGAAGTGTGAGGTGCCTCATTTCTTTCTTCTCAACTCGCAGATATTCCCCAACATTCAGTGAAGGACTCGAACTTGAACTTGAAGAAGAGTCGGATGAATGTCTGAACGATGAATATGCATAGAAATGTTACAATTCCATTACTATTCTCGATCATGGGAGTTCCTAGTCACAGCTAATTATTGGTTACTACAGGAGAAATATACGAATGTTAAGCTTGGTCCCTAGCAAGAATGCAGCTTAAAAAATGCATTTTAAGGATTGGCGGTTCAACTCATCGGTGGTAGAAGTTTCATGGTAAGTTACAAGCCAATTAACACATCTATTCATTAAATTTCAAGAAGCAAATTTGAGAAAACCATGGATGAGAATTGAAGATTGAAAAGTAAAACATGAGCAAAAACACCCCTATGCACAGTAGTGTAGTTTCAAGCGGGACATTTTCAACAGAAATAAAAAGACGTTGAAGAAAAAACATAAACAGCCATGAAGAACCCATAGATATTTTCAGCCAAAACTTCTCAATCTCTAATGACTCTCCTGCTCAGCATATGATGATCGAGAATGGAAAGGTGGAAAATCTGCACTGCACGTACCTTCTTCGTTTCTTTTTCTTCTTCTTATGCGGTCGACCACGGCTCTCCCTTTTCCCCCGGCGCGATTCTTGAGGCGGCTCTGGCAGTGACGTTGTCGCTTTCTCATCTGAAGAAAACGAAAAACCTCCAGCTTATCATAAATTTCATTAAACCACATTCTCCAAGTTAAGAAGCTACTTACTAGCCGCACCCAATCCTGATACAGGAGTTGTCATCGGCGGATGAGGGTAACCTGGAGGGAACGCAACGGGACCTTCAGCTGGAACTGCTGAGTAAGGTGGTGGTGGGGGATATGCCACGCCAAAAAGTTGGGGAATGGGAGGCATAGGCGGGATTGCTGCACCGCTCGGTCCAGGCTGAGAATGCGATGAACTAAAGTCTGAAAAAGTTGTAATCAAGAGATGTCTACAGTGATAACACTGAAAAAGGTTTAGGTGCGATTCAGGGCATGAGGGCGAACAGTCGGAAATTCGAAGCGAAATCTGCACTTGGAAGGTTTTGGATAAAAAATCCAGGGTGAACGCAGGATGGAAAAACTTGGGTGCACATGCTGGGTAAGTGAATGTGAGGCAAAAGCAAGCATATGAACCAATACAACACACCAAATCACACCCCAAACAAGCACCATTTTGAAAAAAAGCACAAACAGTTGATGGCCTACCACTATCACCAGGATCATCCCATCTAGTTTTCTTCCGTGGTGGAGGAGGAGGCTTCTCCAAAACTTCACCATCATCCCACCCGATCTTCTTTTGTGGTGGTGGAGTAGGAGGAGGAGGAGGAGGAGGAAGAGGACTCCTCTGAACTTCACCATCATCCCATCCAGTCTTCGTTGGCGGTGGTGGAGTGGGAGGAGGAGGAGGAAGAGGACTCCTCTGAACTTCACCATCATCCCATCCAGTCTTCGTTGGCGGTGGTGGAGTGGGAGGAGGAGGAGGAAGAGGACTCCTCTGGACTTCACCATCATCCCATCCAGTCTTCGTTGGTGGTGGTGGAGTGGGAGGAGGAGGAGGAAAAGGACTCCTCTGGACTTCACCAACATCCCATCCAGTCTTCGTTGGCGGTGGTGGAGTGGCAGGAGGAGGAAGAGGACTCCTCTGGACTTCACCATCATCCCATCCAATCTTCGTTCGTGGTGGTGGAGTAGGAGGTGGAGGAGGAAGAGGAGGAGGAAGAGGAGGACTTCCCTGGACTTCACCATCATCCCATCTAGCCTTCTTTTGTGGTGGTGGAGTAGAAGGAGGAGGGGGACTCCCCTGGACTTCACCATCATCCCATCCAATCTTCGTTCGTGGTGGTGGAGTGGGAGGTGGAGGAGGAAGAGGAGGACTTCCCTGGACTTCACCATCATCCCATCTAGCCTTCTTTCGTGGTGGTGGAGTAGGAGGGGGACTCCCCAGGACCTCACCATTGTTGTTGTTAACATCTCCACGACAATCGTGAGAGAATTGCTCTGGTGACGCGTCGCTATAGTGATATCGCCTAACAACGTATCCATCCTTCCTGTAGAACTCCTTGGTCCGCGAGTCGCGACTACGTCTTCTCTCTGATCCAAAATCTCTTCGATAACGCCTTCTACCCTCCCAAGTTCTATCAACAGGATATCTTTCAGATCCATCTGCGCGCCTGTCATTTCGGCGGTCTCTATAACGAGGATTTCTGTAATAGTTTCTTGGACACGGATGTTCACTGTCGTAGCCTGCATAGCCACGTACTGGCCTCCTGCCATCGCGCCGGTCTGGAGCGAAACCGGCATATCCATGGTTCTTCTCTGCTTCACTTCTCGGCCACTCCTGATTTGGCTGAGGCAAACAGTATCTTGGCGTTGATGGAACGAAATTGTTAGTTCCTTGAAAACTGCCTTGGAAAGGCCATGCCGGAGAAGGCAAACTTGAGAAATAACTATTCATGTTTAATGCGCTGATGTATGAGTTATAGTATTCGGAGTTATTCCAAGTGTTCCCGCCTAGGTTAAAGGCCTCTTCCGAGCTGATGGTTCCTCGGTATTCAGCACCACTCGTTCCTGTAATCTGGATACACATGCAAAGCAAAAATGGCACAACAAAACAGTAAAGCAAGCACAACCACAACCCCAAGCAAGATGAGTTTCAAAACACTACATTATAGTGAGTGCTCTAATAGGAATTCTTCGTTATGAGCATTGTCAGTTTGGAAAAAAAAAGCTAGATGCTCGCATAAACATGGAGAGTGAAGCGTATAAACGTTGTAACGAATGAATGATCCTGAAAATCTTAGCATTTTTCCTTTTTAGCAAAACTATTCACTATTTCCATAGTTATTCAATGAAGCGCAAACGAATCGCATAAAAGGATGTGTTATTACGGCGAAGAAAAAAGCTGAGTAACTGAAATTTAAAGCAAAACCGCTTTTCTGTTCACTATCTGGTGCAATAGGAAACCAGCTGCGAGCAACCTATTTGAAACCATCTGGGTAAGTGAAAAGTGCATATTAACAAAACTTCTCAAGATGAGAACGTAGGACAGTGCTCGTGAACAATCAATAAACAAAAAATTCCCAACACCGCAGGGTGAAGCCGAAAAGTCGCGAGAAAACCAGGAACACTGTGGAAGATCAGGGATTTACAGAATCACATATCAGCGTACCTGGATGGAAAGGAGGCATCATGGGTGGAGGTATATGCGGAACAAATGCATTCGGCGGAGGAATCACAGTCGGCAATGGAACAACTGGATGAGCTGGTGGCAGTGTAGGAGGCTCGCTCTGAGGAGTTCGAGGACGTCCAGGCGTCCTCGAACTATTATCCTTCCTTAACAATAAAACTATCAATAAAGGAAGGAAAATGAACACAACAGTAAACAGTGCAGGAGTTTACCAACAATATAAAATAATTCATACCATCTAGGCGTGGAGACTTCAGCCAGCGGGGTGCACGGCAATGGGGTGCCCGCTAACGGTGTGCTCGGATCATTTCTCCTTTCAAGGCTCCTTCGAATCGCATTCAGACCAGAAGTGCTTGGAGAATCCATATCCATATCAATCTGATGGGTCTGTTCTATAGCTGGTAGTGAAGAAGTCGAAGCATGACCGCGGTATAAAGCTGACAAAGATAAGACTTTGCATACAATGAGAGGAAAATTATCAGATCATGCCTCAACAGGTGCAAGTACTAGGTGAGATACCTTCGTTTTTCGCCGCGTATTGACTTCTCCGCGTGTTCAGAATAGTCTCTTCCAAGCTTTTCAAATGCACAGGGATGCGCATTTCCTCACCAGTTGCATCTTCGTAGCGTTGACTCAACAAAGTGACTGAAAGCAAATGATTAAATACAAGGTAATTTACAGAAAACGAATATATGCAATGAAATGTAAGCAGAAAGCTTGAGTATAAGTAGATTTTAGAAGCTAAAAGGTAAGAGGTAAACCTACAATATGGATCGTGGCAACAAGACACCTGGCTGCCCATTACAGCCTTCCCATTGTACTCTTGAACGAACTTCCGAGCCTCTACAATTATGACATAAAGAATCACAATGTGCAAATCACTCCGTATTCCTAATACTCAGAAATGAATTACGTCAAGACTAGCACTTTGGCGTACTGCCGTAACTATGCTGTACAAATGAATTGGTGCAATTGCGCGTAAAGAGCATTTTCGATTAGGAAACGAACAAAGTGCTCTATTAAACACTCAACACCTCGCTAAATGTTCAGTCAACTGCGGCAGTTACGAAGGGGAAATATAATTATGGTGCAGAACCTAACAGCTCCATGTGAAATGATGTAATGATGATACTCTAAAACCAAACAGAATTAGTGAGAGAATTCTCTCGACAGTACATAACCTAATCAAGTTAACAAGCTTTAGAAAGCATAAGAAACCCACCTTGGTAAGTTGGGAACACAATCATTGCCATTCCCATGTGTTTTTTAGTCACTGGATGATAAAAGACATCAAGATCGATGGGAGGAGCGACTTTGCTGGAAGAAATATCGCTAGAATCAATCTTGAACCTACAAAACATCAAAAACCTCTTACTTTGCCAGCTGCTTCAAAAACGCCTTGTTAACATTGTCATTCAACTCAAACATAGCAACCTCCACTTTCGGATAGAAGATGGTGTTTCTGTCCACCTGAATATCTTGAGTTTCGAGAAGCAAAGAAGAGAAAAAACGTTCAACCAGCTAATGACCAAACAATAACGTACCGTGAAGGATGGAACAGGTAATTCAGCCTGCGCAACCGTTCGAAACTGTATGTAATGGTTTCTGGGATCAGATAAAGGTAGCTTGACATCGTACTAAACAGTATGAAAAATCAATATGTGAATTGGGGGACGACGGGTCAAATGGCAAAAACCCACCTTAGGATGCCCAGGAATATGACCATTGTATCTCCGAATCGTTTCTTTAGCTCCGAGCTCTTTGTCATACAAAGTTTTGTAATTGCGGGGGCCCTGTTGAGCTCCTTAACCGTGACGAAATAGAAAATATGGAATATTCACAAAAAAAATGACAGGACTAACCATGTGGAGGATGCGGCCGGGGCGGCCCAGGACCGTGGGACGGCCGAGGTGCGGGCGCCGCCTTGCGATCGCCCGCATCAACCGTCGACGATCGCATTTACGGACAGTCCCACCTACAAGCATTAAATTTAAAAGAACTTTCCAAATAAAATTGGTCGCTCCACATTTATTCAGGAAAAAAGTCACGTAAAGACCATTCGAATCAGAGAATAAGTGGTAATTCCTTCAAAGCATGAAAGTGTATGTGGGCACCGGTCTTCGAACATTTGTTCGTGTCAAATCGCAAAAACTTTCAATATAAAACGAATTTTTCAGAGCAGAGCTCACAAAAGGCGAAGCGCGTAAGTTCCGATGCAATCTGGTCAATAGGAGTACAAACCATATGAAATTCTCTGATCAGCTTTCTAGCAAGGAACCCACTTGCTCTTGAAATGAAAAGGAAGCTAAAAGAAGGTAGTGTTCCTAAAATTATAAAACGCGTAAGATTTCACGGATACAGAATCAGCTCAGAGCTTAGAAAATGGATTAACATTAAAGAAATGAGAAAAAGGGAAAAGATTAGCACAACAATAACAATAAAACAGAAAACAAATTAGCATTTCTACGAACAGCCGGTACCTTATGGATCTATCTCAATGTCTTATGAGCCATAAACTAAAGAGTGATTTGTTTCCAGTCACGATATGTGTAAGAGGCTAAGCCATAAAAAACCACCCCAGTATACAACTAAGAACGAGGTTCCCACAATTTCCTACATTTCCGAAAAAGACAGGAGAATGGATCGGATGCGCTGCACCACATGCAACGTGACACTCTGATTGTCTGCGCATCCACACAACTCAATTGACACCACCGTGCTCATTCTCGAGCAAAATGGAGTTGGGGGGGGGGGGCACCTTACAAAAGTCGGTAATATGACCTGTCCTACACGTTTTGACTTGCTAGCTGACACGTCCAGAACGCTCTGACCTGTTAGCTTCATTAACGTATAGTAGTAACCTAAAATGCAAACAAGTCAAAACGTGTAGGGCAGGTCATATTATCGACTAATACCAAGTGCCCCCCCCCCCCCCAACTCCATTTTACCCCTCATTCTCATTCTACTTCTGTTTCCTGTCCTAACCTGTCTAAACGAGTAGTGAGCGCGTGAGAACGGATGACAGCAATTGGAGTCTCCTTTGAATATGCGATTTTTCAAGAGAACGGTTAAGTTTTGCGCAAATCTATATGGAGGATAAAACATCATCCACCTCTTACAGAAATTCAAAGAAAACCATAAATCTTGAAAAAACAGATGGAATATCAAAAACTGAGGAAATAGTGGGTTTTTAGAGGAAGGTACTATGCAGATGATAACAAAGAGCAAACCATTGCCACTCCCACAACAGCGATGTATCAACAACTACTCCGAGAGAGGGCAGATCTCTGACCACTATAAGCGATTGTCATTACTTTTAGAATCACCACTACACTTGAGAGCTTTTTTTTTTGTACAGAAATTCACTGAAAAAGACAGATTCTACGAAAAAATGACATACTTCATCGAAACTGCAACTGGCAGTGACAGGTACGGCAGAATTTAAGGTCAAAGATGAAGATTTTCCGAATCTGGAAGCAGACACGATCTGCAACTTCCTGTTCATATGCTTGTCAGCAGCGACCATAAGTTTCAATAGCACTTTTAAAACTAAGCTTCTGGCATAAGCGCTCTCAAATAGCACAAAGAAGGTGGTAGAAGGCACTTCAGCACATTTAATATAAACTGTTGCCAAATGCTAGTTATACAAGGCAATTATGCAAGTGCTGTTTTCATTGAAATGCAAACGCAACATCAGCGTGGAAGGTCTATGATCTATTATAATGACGTTGAAAAAAGAACGCTGGGCTGCAAACACAATAAATACTTTTAAAAAAGTCGATCAATTACATGAGGAATGAAGAGTAAAAGCTAGTGTTTGAAAGCAAAGACAATATCAAAGGCAACTTCAATTATTATATGAAGCCATATATGACCTAATTATCCTATTTTGAAAAAAAAAACAATTTGCACGGCCCTCGAATCTGATAATCGGGGACATTCATCACCAATACGCGAACCACGGCAAGGATCGAACGCACAAACACGATGTCACGATTTCGCACTATTTATCACGCCACAGCTTTCGTTGGCAAAAAACAAACGCAATTACACGAATTGACCTTGCCGGCACATAAAGACAATACAACAGCATCGAAATTTGGCGCTTATTGGATTTTGTTTAGATATATGATCGCAAATCACATTATTCACGTCTCCTTAACCGTCATTCCATCATTTGTTCAGAGGACTTGATAGTGTGGACTCAAGATCTTTCGAGAATTTTTTCCCGATTGAAGGATGTTCTCGTGACCGCCCTCATTCTGAAGGCCATTCATAGTTGACCAAACACAACGGGGATAAGAACATCCGAGAACATTCTATCTGTAATGTTTCCAAAACAACACAAAAATCTAGACACTATCGGCATTAGTAGAAGGAAATACTTTAAAAAATGGCATAAGTTTTCCCCAAACGCAGAGATAATCATCCGAAACTTTAGGCCTACGTTTATAAAGCTCGCGGTCTCTATTAGAGAGGAAGCACAGCAAACGAGTTACATAATTATTCGAAGTTCCGACGACTGTGGTGATTCCACGGCGCAATTTCTAGGTAGATACCCCAGAATGTCCGGGTAAGTGGTAAATATCGTGGAATTCTTCCGGTTTCCGCTAAATTATGACTGAACATCACGTAAATCGTTGATGAGATGGTGAAACTCAGTTTTCGTTGAACCAGTTCCTTCTTGATATTTTGCAGACGACTCAACATTTGAGTTTCACCATTCCATCAATGATTTAGAAGAGTTCAGCCGTAATTTAACCAGAAATCGACAGAATTCCACGAACTGCACTAGTTGCGCAAGCATTCTGCTGAATTTACCCGAAGAACGCCCTCTGAAATCATCAGAGTCATTAGATTTTCGGATAACTGGTTTTTTCTGCTGTTTTCTTTTCGATAGCACTTACAGGCTTTATGAATGTTAGCCTCATTTCCTGCAGGAGTAATTATCTACGATTTTGAGGATGGCAGGAGTAATTATCTACGATTTTGAGCATGGCACATGATACAGCTTCTGGTTTCACCACTCTATCAATGTCACATCTTTTACAAAGCTCTAGCACAGCTTTATGAGCGAACATTCTGACTACCAAACTGAGCGGCAAATCATGAGTAGATCCCGGTTCAATGCTAAGGCCTCCGCAAGAACTTCAGCTGAACCCTGGTAGTCTCGATAGTTTCTCCAGGAAACTGATCAAAGCGGTCAGTGAGGAATCACCCAAACAAAGAAGTACACTTTCTTTCGTGAAATTTTAAACCCGCTAATCGACCGAACAAAAAACTCTCATTTGCTGGGCCTCCCACTTCGCCACCAAAGTACGCAAAGCTAATGCGAGTAACCAAATAGGAACGGAAAAGTGAGCGAGAGAAAAAGCATGGCACTAATCATTAACATTGCGCTGTACTCATTTACCTCATCTTTCATCTCCATCAACTACTAGGTCAAGCCCTTGAATACACCGCAGCACGCCACAACTGTGTTACAATCACGTACGGCTCTGTCGCACCTATTGTTGTAAAAAAGAAAAAAACGTAATAGTGACAGCTGGTCGGACCGATTGAAGAGGAAAACAGCGGCCAACAGCCCATAAACTGCGAAAATGGGTACAAAGCCGCTCATAACATAAATTTAGAGCACGATACGCGAGATATGCTAATAAAAAGAGGGAGAGAGAGGGTTTCAGCGCACAATATAACAACAAGAATCAACAAAGATATTTATCATTTGATTATCAACTAGCAAGGGCCCTTGTTTAGGTATACAAGCATTCATCTTCATTCCTAGCGTGTGGACATAATGACAACTCCTGGTTTTCCTGCCACATTCACTACGTTCTTCTCCAGAAAACTGACCAAAAGGAGTTACCAGAGCAAAGGCGTGCACTTTCCGCCATGAAATTTTTAATCCGCTAATTAACCCAACAAAAAACTCTCGATTTACGTCCTGCTTTGTATGGAGTCCTTCAAATACATCAAAGTTGTGTGCATTCCCGTATTTCGCGCGTACAAAATCTCCGACTAGCATACACCTCCCATCCATTTCTTTTCTATAATGTTAATCCAACCTATGCTGCCTGTTCTCTAATGCTAACTCGACTATGTTGCACATTCTAATGTTTACTGAACTATGTGACTTAATAAGACGTCCTGCACCATGCAGCAAATGATAAAGGTGAGCACCACTTGGGTAACTGAACATAAGCAGAAGCTCGAATAGGACGAAAGTGTGACACGTGTTTCTCATGCAGTTGGCAGGAATACTCCAATATGCACCAAAGTCCACGAAGAAAAGAGCAGGATGGAGCAATAATTCAATGGAAACAAAGTCTTCTAATACGAATTCGCGTGCCAATGACCTCAGCCTAGATTTTAAAGAAGACTATCTGCCCAAATATGCAGACTAGATGCGCCTCGAACTGCAGAAGGAGGAATGCTCGAGCGGGTCGGCCACACATGACGAAGGACAGCATTGTTGACGACAAGCACACGAGAAAAAGCCGCGAATTGGCAGCGTGCCACGGGTTCGAGCGGCTGCCAATTTGCGCCAGCTGCGCCCGCGCGCGTGGCGCACGCGTCGCGCGGGGCAGCAATTGTCGGTGGGTCATGCGATGCACGTGCTTGCGCTTTATTCTATAAGTGGGCCTAGAATTTGCTCACCCAGTAGAACGGCTCATAAGTACAGCTTTGGTCATCAGCAATACTAAATTTCTTAGTTTCGGTAGTGTTAATAGCTTCCCAGCACTTAATTATTGAGTGTTTTCTCTTTCCTTCTACCTTTTTAGTGGGAAGAAAATGGATCAAGTTAAAAATTCATTTTATAGCTGCACTGTCCCCTTCTAGCATCCAATGCTTTGTTTCTACAGGCTAAAAAGTCCTTTTTCAAACTTTATTAAACCTATTTCTGCCATTGTGAGGGTCTACAAGTGGGCCTAGAATTTGTCCACCCTGTAGAACGGCTCGGAAATACAGCTCTGGTCATCAGCAATACTGATTTTCTCAGTTTCGGTAGTGTCAATAGCTCCCCAGCGCCCAATTGTTGAGTTTTTTCTCTTTCCCTCTTTTTTTTAGTGGGAGGAAGATGGATCAAGTTAAAAATTCATTTCTTAACTGCACTGTCCCCCTCTGTCATCCATCCTTTATTTCTACAGGCTAAAAAGTTTTTTTATCTTATTAGGTCTATTTCTGCCATCGTAAGAAAAGCTACATTCACCAAAAGATAAAAAAAAAAACAAATGGAAACAGTTTCACTCACTTGCCCGAGGGCCAGAGCTGAGATCTGGCTGGAGTGCTGAATAGAATTCAGATAAGGCCACCCTGTACCGCTACACAACCAAGAGAATTGTTGCTTACCACAATGAAAAGCAGACATTACCGAGCTTTACCGGAAGTTCACGTGGAAATTTTGTTTTCATGTGTTGTCAAGTTCTACCATAGCTATGCATTTAGGCTCATTTTTTTTACCAGTTGGCTTGCACATCATACATACAGGAAGCTCCAAATGTCCGCAGTCAAGAGGGACGTGGCCACGACGCGGCTTTAGGCAGAGACACAGGCGCTCGGCATGCTGCCATTGGTTGGCTGCAGAATCAGAGAAGCCAGAGGCAGCATGGAGAGCGCCTGTGTCTGATCAAGGAGCCGCGCCGTGGCCACGCCCTCTTGACTGCGGACATTTGGAGCTTCCTGTAGCTTGGGCCATCACAGAATTTAATTATTTGACCTGACAGGCTCGAGTCGTGTTTCGGATCTTCTTTGTTCGATTGGAGTGAGTTTTGAGTGGATAAAATTACCTTGTATTGAATCAGTTGGAATAGATCTCAGCTTCTAACTCATCTACCAGTCCAAAAGCATAAATGCTCGATTAAGCCGATGCCGACGAAGACTGTTTTGGGTTCAATATCTATTAGAAAAATCCAGTTTTTTTCGTTTAAATGATATGGTCCAGGTCTGCTCTAGGCTTGGAAGTCGTGTAATTTTCCCTCCACTTTCATATCGCTGAGATCGAGAGGACTAGAAGAAGAAATTCTGTCTACGTAGAAGAGGATTCTCGCAGTTTCAAGAAAAAAAAGAGCTGTTGAAGGCCAAACCCAAGCTCAAGTAACTTATACTTAACAGATATCTAAAAATATTATTGACAACAAAGACTCAAATACAAGTTAATGCAAGCTTTTTTTTTTTGAAATTTATTCTTTGGAATAATTCTGATCTGTCATCACTGCAATTCCTATGCTAAACAAGAATAAGTATGAAAGCGTCGAAACAACTCTTCACATTGCTAGTATTCTCAAATTTACCCAGTTCTTCTTTTCGGTTAACATCTGGATGGGTTTATTTCAATTTGATTTATTTACACTTTCCAGGATGCGATTATGAAGTGGATTCTCTCTCGGACTAGAGCTAAATGCACCTATCAATATTTTCGTTATTTTTCACTTCGTCCCGATGATCCAACCAAACTTATTGATCTGAGCAGATATCCACCGGAGAAGATCAGGAATTTCAGGTTGGTGATGTTACCCATCTGTAGTTCGTTCCAAGCGCGACAATAGACAATTCATCCTTTTCTTGAGGTCCTCTCATATTGCTATAGTCGGTTTCAAAAGCGACGATAGTTGAATATTTGTGCCTATGATCTGCATTTCTCGCATATCGCCTCGAAAGCAGCACTATTTCTCGCGTTCTCTCTTTCTCTAATATCTCCACAACTATTTCCCCCAGTGAAATAAAATAAACGCTTTCCTGCGTTCATTTTCTCTCTGTTATCTCTCCAGCTATCGTTCTCGATGAAACGCACTATGCGGGGTACTGCGTTGTCATTGAGAAGCGCTTGACGCTTTGAAAAAGGAAATGTTGCAGTATTGTGGCACATGTAGACCATGGGAAGAGCACATTGGCAGATCGCCTTCTGGAGCTTACTGGTGTGGTGAAGCCAGGCGAACGAAATGAGCAAATGCTTGATAGGTTGCCTGTCGAGAGAGAAAGAGGAATCACGGTGAAGGCTCAGACTGCCGCTTTGTCGTACAAGGTTAGTAAATTTACTCTACCCTTTTTCTTTCCATTCGCTCGATCGGTACAATTCGTTACATTTCATTTTTTATGCACCAATTTAGGACTATTTGCTCAATCTGATTGATACTCCCGGTCACGTTGACTTCTCAGCAGAGGTTTCACGATCCTTAGCCGTATGTGACGGGATTTTGTTGGTCGTTGCCGCCAACCAAGGAGTTCAGGCTCAGGTAGAGACGCCGTTGTGTCCTCATTTCGTTTATTTGTTTTATTTATCTTTATGTTTCGGGGATGTGGGTTTTTTTCTTCCTAGTAGAATCTGGTTTTGTTAAAGTTTATACCGCAGCTTTTCAGCCTACGCATTTTTCAGACAATTGCAAACTTCTGGCTTGCGTTCGAAAGGAACATAAACATGATCCCAATCATTAACAAAATCGACTTGAGTGGAGCTAACATACCAAAGGTTCTCCTTTTTTTCTGTTTAATGTTGTTGAATTTCGAGTTACGCTTGACTGTAGGTAGAAACGCAGCTGAAGAATCTGTTCGAGTTCGATTCCGAAGAGTGTCTGAAGATATCTGCAAAATCAGGTCTAAATGTTGAAAAGTTGCTCGATGCCATTGTTGAGAGGATTCCTCCTCCAACCACAAACAAGGACGCACCTTTTCGGTACGCTTAGCACTTTTATATTCATAATATTTTCTTTTATTTCTTCTTATTCGTCATTCTTATAAGTGGTGCTTTCGAAGTATCCCTCAGAAATAGGTGGTCTTGCATAGATTTCTTCATTTTAGGAAGTTATCTCGCTTACCAAGTATATATCTACTCTTTTTCGTTAGACGCACTTCTGTGCTGCGATGAATGACAGTTGTTGAGAATCTTCCTCCCAGATTGGTCCATCTAAGTTGTCCTCATTTCTATCCTTTCAATTCCAGCGCGCAAATTTTCGACTCGATATTCGATCATTTCCGTGGGGCTATAGCATTTATCCGTGTTACCGATGGAAGTATCCAAAAAGGTCAGAAGATCCGATCATATCACTGTGGGAAGGAATATGAAGTCTCGGAGGTACTCGTTATTCGTCTCTGTCGCCAACCTTTCATTACTCCTTGTCATGAGTTTTGTTTGCAGGTAGGTGTAATGCGACCTGACATGACGCCATGTTTAGCGTTGAGTGCTGGGCAAGTAGGATATGTGATTTGCAGTATGAAAACCGTAAAGGTTTGTTTGTGTACACATTTTTGCAATACTAGAATGAAAGCAGGGTAAAGGCATCAGCTCTGGAGATTTCCTATTTGCAGGAGGCAACTGTTGGCGAGACATTGTTTGCAGCTGAGAATGTGGACAATGTAAAACCTTTCCCTGGATTCAAGCCTATAAAGCCAACAGTCTACGCCGGCTTGTTTCCCGTGGAAACATCCGACTATGAGGGGCTCAAACAGGTTTGTTTTCATTTACTGCACCGATTTATTTCATGTTGTCATTTATTCCATTGATCAGCTCTGTTGAAATAAGTTTTCTAATCACTTTTTGGAACACAAGGGTTTACTGTTACCATAATGCCTCCATTAGGCCAAGTAATAGATCGATTTTCTCATGTTTTCCTTGGAATTCCACTCCGGCTTGAACTTTTTTTCATGTTTTTTTTTGTTTTCGAACTAGTAATTGCGTACTAAATCTTCTCCTCTAAATTTTTCTCTCTGTTGCCTTTTTTCACAGGTTGTGTGCTTTATTTAGCTTGTATGACTCGTCGTCTAACGTTTTTTCTTCAGGCTGTTGAACGCCTTAGTCTAAATGATCCTTCTGTTGTAATAATGCCCGACTCGAGCCCAGCTCTTGGGCTAGGATGGAAGGTATAAAGAACACCTACCCCATTTTCACCATTTGTGTCAGTGCGTATGTTTAAACCACTGAATTAAGGTAGGATTCCTTGGTGTGCTGCATATGGAGGTATTTGGAGCACGACTAGATCAGGAATACGGTGCCAGCGTCATACTGTCGCAGCCATCAGTAGAATATAGAGCTATTGTTAAGGTTTGTGTTGGACCGTATCTTCATATGATTTTCACCATGTTGCATAACTTTTCGATTCCAGGACAATGAGACAGTTCGTAAAAAGCGGTTCGGTGGTAAGGATGAGATCAGTATCCTAGATGCTAGCAAATTTCCGGAAGAGGCTGACATTGAGAAATTCCTGGAGCCTGTTGTTAAGGTATGTCGTCATTTTCTTATCGCTTGCCTTTTCATGCAGCTACGGATTGTTTGCCTCCTTTTAGTAGAAGTAATTAATGGATCGGTCGTATGTGTAGATGTTCATTTATGCGCATGTCTCCTAGTGTCATGCCATCTCAACAAACCATTCATAGTAGGTTCGCATGATCGTACCAGCTGAAATGATGGGTGCTGTGAATGGTCTGTGTTCCGAATGCCGTGGAGAACGTGGCGAGATAAGCTCTATCGATGAAGACAGGTTGATGATCATCTGGAGGTTACCACTCGCTGAGGGTAAGTGTTGGTTAGGTTCGATATTTTGTCTTCACTCTTATGTCTAAATACGCAAAACATCTAGGAAGTTGCTGGCCCAGATATAACAGATTTGAGGAGACCATTAATTTTTAGACTTTCTAACTTTCACCTCGTTTCAGTGGTCGTTGACTTCTTTGAGCGATTAAAAAGGCTCACCTCCGGGTACGCTTCGTTCGACTACGAACAGGATGGTTATATGGAAACGAAGCTAATTAAACTTACAATCACGATAAATGGGCGAGAGGTAGCATTCAATCACTTCTAGCTTCACTGTTGTATGGATGATATTAAATACCTAGGTGCCAGAATTCTCCCAAATCATTCCTGCAGCGATGGCGCGAGAGCGTGCTAAGTTGCTTGTGCAGCGATTGAAAAGGGAAATTCCGCGGCAACAGTATGAAGTGACTATCAAAGGTAATGAGATGTTTCGGTTCTATCTTCATTGTTTGCTCGTCGTCAATCCAGTGGATGATCGGTCGAGATTTAGCTGCTGTGTGATTTTCGCAAGACTATAAACACCTTCTTGTAGTATGTAGGGAGAAAAAAATTGCTACCGTTTGTTTTTGGAAATAACCTTCTGACCCTTTTCCAACTAACATTTTCATTTTTTTGGCTACTAATTTACTTTGAGGAGAGTTAACAGGTATAAAACCTTTTTCTCTTCGAATAAATGCAGTAAGGTCCTCCTCACACTAATGACGAGCTCACGGCGAAGGCTAACTTCATTTCATAATTACTCATGTGAGGCTACTGAACGAAGCGGACAGGGCTCTATTCTTTTCACTGTTTTGTGTATTACACATCCATAGTTTTCACGCTGTAAACCTTTTTTCCAAATTTATAGCCAACCGCTGTGTGAAAAAGTGATATGGACTCGGATTATTAGATGTCAGGCGGCTGTGCTCTATTGCTTGTTAAACATGCTCTGATTTTGTTGTGATAATATCCAGGCTTCATAATCACTGTTTTCATCCCCTTTCAGCATGTGTTGGGAATTCGACGAAGGCTTTGTCACATGTTTCCATCCAACCTATGAAACGTGACTTCACCCAGCTGTTAAAGGGAAATTTTGGTGGCGGAGGTGAGGTCTAACAGTATTTTTGCTGCTTGATTTAGAGTGGGAATTTTGGCATCCTCAATTCAGCTTTAAAACATTACACTATTAATTTTGAAGATCCAATATATGAATAGCTTCATTGCCTCTTTTTTGTATGAGGAGCTCTCCAGCTTCGGTGTGGACCAGTGGTCTAATTAGCAATTTTTCTGAGGGAGATGAATAGATTCGTTCAATTTAGGTATGGAGCGGTTAAATAAGAAACTGAGTCATCAGAAGAAGGGTAAAGAGAAGATGAAGCAGATAGGTAATGTTCAAATACCAAAAGAGGCTTTCCTTAATGTTCTGAGAAATTAGTAAGCTTAGATTTGTAGTAATGTACATATATTTTTTAAGGAGCTCTTCATTTGTTGAATTCGTTGTTAGCTGTTTTTGTAAATTTCCACGTTGTTCTATTTGCTGACAAAATCAATAATTTTATTAAATATTTTAAGAATACCCAAATATGCACATTTCATAACAAATCATCAGAATCGAGTTCAAGAACTGTATCACTGTTCTTCCGTTTCTGTTTCTGCAATGGCGGCCGCTCATTTGCTGACGTGTTCCTGAACGTAAAAGTTGTTTTGGGTTCTGAGTGTAAATTAGTAATTAGTAGACGTATGATTTACTGACCGTCGTGCTCCATTGCTTAAATGATTGATGATTGTGTTAGGTAAGGCGCCGTGGAAATCCAGAGAAAGACTTTTACTTTTTGTACATGGTAAGGCTGGAGATGTCCGCGGTGACGGATATTTGAAGCTGACCTGAAAGGCAATGTTGGAAAATCCTAGCCGGAATTCGAGCTCTGGTAGCAAACGAAGGCATTTGCTTGCTGCGGACTCCACTTATCGTGGTACTGCCAATGTCTCACCTTTTTCTTGAATCGTTTCCAGTTGAGGTGAGGTAACCGGAGTGGTGAGTTCTTCCTGAAATGGATTCTTGAAGCTTTATAATGGAAGGATTGTTTACGCTACGCATGTACTATGGATTTGCCTCGCAGAATTATAAACTCACTGGCTATCAGCCGAATTCAGCGAGGCTAGGCTGTTTTTGCGAGCATTCTGGAAGCTTTCCGGAATGGGAATATTGAATTCCGGCAGTCCTTTCTTCAATCTTCGCTCGGCCATAGCACTGCGCCTCTTATTTCGCGCTGAAATGTCATGGATCTCAAGGGATGATCCTCTGAGATAGGGTTTCAGCGAAGTGGTTTTTTACATGCAGCTTTACTTAGCGAATTCGCAATGAAACACTCAAAATCAATTTTAAGTGGTTAAATGCAGTGAAGAGAACCACTCATTATGTGAATGAGAAATACTAGAATATGTGTTAGGTAATCCTATCATCTTCAAGCAAACCTGAGAAGAGAGTTGAACGATCTGCAAGATTGAATAATTTAATTTAATATTAATGTGAGCTCTTTATACGCTGTGGCAGCCGGGGTGGACCGTCAGCACGCAACGCGTCCGCTTCGCGGCTGCGGCAATGTCTGCGCTGTTTATATGCTCCATATATGCCCTTTATTTGTTGCTTTTTGGCCATGTCCAAGATCGGCATTGCCTTCCCTGTGTTCATTCGCGACGCATGAGGGATGCGTTGCGTGCTACCGGTCCAGAGCAGCCGCCTACCAATAAAAGTATAAACAGACTTACTGTAGGTTTTCTGATTGATGTCAGTGTGTCCGGTATTGAAGCCAGCCGAACGCAGTATACCCAGCAGCTCGTAGCGGAAAGCGCTGATGTCCTAGAAGACAATGAGTTAGCTAAAATAGGTTTTTGAGAGTTGTCCTGGGGGAAAGCGCCAAGTATTTGGGCCAAGTTGTAGTAGTTTGAATACTTATTTGCTTAAGCAAACGGTCGAGGTGTGGAGTGGTTAACGGCTATTATAGTCGCAGCCATTTTTCGTTGACTTCTTTTCGACCCATTTCCAACTTATAGTCTGTCCGAAATGACGAGTTCGCCCACGCACTCGGGGATCGAGAAGCTGCCACGTTTGCCAGCGCTCCCCGTCATCATCCCTGATCTGCGTATCACGTTTCATCGTTATCTTCATGGTGTTGACCAATGATTTGGCTGTGACGTGGACGACGTGGTAGCCAACAGCATCCCTCCCAGCTGCGCCGCCTCTCGATCCCCGCGTGCGTGGGCGGACTCGTCGTTTCGGACAGACTATACCTGACCCATTTTTGGTTCCTTCGTTGCCACCGCCTCGCAGCCACAACGCAGCAGGACGAGGTGCTTAAATCAATTGTTTTGAACACATCCTTACATGCACAACAAGTCTGAACGAGTTAGGATTGGTGACAACAAGAACAAGCTGAAACCAATGTTGCGTGTGAGGACATGTTAGAACCAATAAGCCGACGCAGCAGAACTGCGATGCGACGCTGCCGCGTTGCGGTTGCAAGGCCATGGCGGCCGAACGAGCCAAAATTGAACGAGGCGACCACAGATTCATTTCCCATATTCTGACTAATCGTATACTATTTCACCGCACCTATGTGTACAGTACATACAGTCCTTGTCGAAAAGATAGACGGATTGCGCGTGCGGTTTCATAGCGTTGCGGCTGCAGAATTGCGGCGGGACCTACTGGACCCTCTCACTTGGAGCATGCTCTCTCAGCATACGTCATGCAGGTCCCAACGCGTTTCTGCAGTCACGAAATTCGTCAATCTTTTCGACGAGGACTGTAACTGCTACATATAGTGGCCTACCTGTTTTATCTCATTGACGTCATCCTCACTGACACCTTCGTTCTGTTGCTTCACCCTCTGCATTTGAGCAATATATCGCTTGACGAGGTTCCGCGTGACGAACTGTGAACAAGGAATGATTAGGAAACTTTTGGAAAGGTCACCATATGCGTCTTCTAACACGCTTTCGTGCTACTCTAATATTTTATCCAGATTATGATTTTTTTCGAAGTATCGAAGTCATTTTTGTCATTCCTCGAAATTTGTAAGGATACTTGCTTCCAAATTGTTCCCCGAAGAGCTAAAATTGCCATGAACAACCGCTACACAAGAGGAGAACACACTGTAACATGGACGTTTTTCCATTCTCGGACATGAGTCTAGGACATTCTAGTACATATTCCCAAAAACAACCTAAGTTCGTGCAGAACACAACACTGGTACATTAATAAGTATTACCAGGAAATTATGCTCTAATTTGCAAATCGTGGTGAGGGTCCGCTGAAAAATGAGAAATTGAGATTGACCAGTAGTGGACTTACTCGATAGTTGCTCTCAAGATCATTGACGACGCGTAGAATTTTTTGATTCTGAAAAGGTACTTTTTAGACTATTTCTTCTGGAACTTGTAATGTACAAAACAGCTGGTGTTACGCATGGCCAGTTTTACAACGGATTTTGCCACGTTCCATCGTTTGCTACTCCAAACTTCTAACTTTTCTTAGCATATCAATTCCAAATATTAGGGTGTAAAATTATAAATGCGCGTACGCTTTTTCGTCTCCATCACAGTGTTATTGAACGTATATGCTCAACTTTCTAGAGTGGCGTGAAGAGCAATTTTTTGCGCATTTATTGGTATATGAGCCAGTTGGGAAAACTCAATTTTTGAAAAAAATTTGAAACGCTGCCAACTAGAGTGGTGTGGTTGTGGTGGAAACCCCCGTTGAATAAATTCATCTACGTAGTACCTTGAATAACAAGTTTCTTGAAACGAGTTTAATACCGACTAGGAGAGGGGCATGTTAAGATAGCATCCGCAAAAAAAAATCGCTGCGGCCCTGCAAAAGAAAGCAACACCATATGGCTCCAAAACTGGTTACCCACGTACTGAAGAAGACGTCGTCTTCATGGTAAGATATAGGAGGAGTGATCTGATGCGAGGGGCTAAGTTCCATGTAGGCCGTTACGGCACATCTCTGTCTTCAACATTTGGGTCAGCCAGTTCACCATCATCTTGTCAGAACAACGATTACCAGAAAATGTTCACAACCTGACCCATCCGATGGCGAGGAAAAATACCCAACAAAAACCAGGAGAGACAAGTTGGGAAGTCCTGTCTCGGCCGCCACGTAGCCACCACTCCCCACTCTCAGACCACTTGTTACTTCTGGCTAGGAATCTTTCCTCGTGAAGAAGAATTCCAAAGAGCGCGAAAAAAGTGGGGGTTTGGGTAAGCGGTTGTTTCGACTCACAGCGCAGTGATTTTCCCAAGAGGGAACCTCATTTTCTGCATGGAGGATGCAGAAGGGTAGTTGAGAGTAACTGTTTGTACAACTTTGATTGAGGCCTTCTGGTATCGTTTTTTAGAACAAATTTTATTTCGCGCGAAAACGCGCATCCATAGTTTTCCACCCTAATAGTTGGCATTTTTATTCAACAGTAACGTTTTGTGATCGTTTCACATATCTCCCTGGATAGAAGAATAAGAGAAAAAAGAACCGCTCTGATTTCTGTGCTCGTTAAATTTGCAGCAGTTTAACTTCGAAACTGAGGGTTTACACATGTTTTTTATCGGCATGATAGCTTTAATCATAGTTCTCTGTAAGGAAGACGGACAGATTTTGAGTTTTGGCTAATAGTTGAGAATTATGAACTCCACAGGAATTGTCCACGCGTTGTCCTGCATTTCCACCGATCTAACCATTTGGGGGGGATGTAAGTAGGGGAGAAGCAAAAGGTAGAGATGGTGATACGCTTGTCAAGTTTTCGTTGCGAATTCCCGTCAAAGTTGCACAGCAAAAATTGCTAAGAAGAAATTTAACCACACTTTATGCTGCAACTAGCGCCCCTTCGGGACGCTAGAAAGTGGGGTGGGGCAGCCACTTGAGGCATGTGCAGATGCTCCACACGTGCAAAATGCTTAGAAAATTAGCAAATAAGCAAAATTAATCATTGACTGAGCTCAAATTCAAAAACCTTTTTATAAGTTACGTATAAGAGAAGCAGAACAAATCTTCCAATGGGCCCAAACATGAAGTCCTTCTTATGAGTTGAGTATGCGAATGATAAGTTCGTTCCCCATCGTATGGCGTATTCGTGCATATTCCTCACTATCGGGCCAACGCAGACGCGTTCTCCATCGGCGGAACTGTATCCTGCCGTACCCCACATTATTGGACAAAGCGAAATTGTATCCGAGTGCGGAGGTGCGGACATCCGCGAAAACGGTGGACTCAAAAACGGTGGTTAGTTACTTGCTGTCTATGGGCGGTTCTGTCTAGTTGATCCGGAATGATGTTGCATTAGCCATTGGTGGACGCAACATTTGGTCTCGAAGAACGCATAATTGAGCTTTACACCACTTTCAGGCCTCCGAAGAAGACGTTTAAGTCGAAACGTCAGGCCCTAATAAACGAGTTCCACCAAACAACCTGGAGGTAGCAGCAGCATACAAAGCATAGTATCAAAATGCCCAGGTTTAAAAAGCAGGGAACATGGAAACTATTGTATCCGAGTGTTTTCCACACTACTGGGCCGCAGCGGACTTTCCTCCATCGGTGGACCCGTATTCTGGCGCCATCTTCACACATTAGGCCTGAACCGTATCCTGGTATTCTCCACTTTACTGAGTCACAGCGGACCAATCCTATGTTGGCGGACCCGTATCCTGGTGTTATCCATACTACTGGGCCACGGCGGGCCCTTCCTCCATCAGAGCGCCCGCATTCTGGCGCCTTCCTCACAGTTAGGGCAAGCCGGATCCGTTCTCCAGGGGCGGGTTCGCATCCTGTCATTCTCAACACTAAAGTGAACCCGTATCCTGGCGTCCCTCACACCACTGGGCCCTCGCGGGCCTTCTCTCCATAGCTGGACCCACGTCATGGCGTTCCCCACAGCACTGGGCCACGGCGGGCCCTTTCTCATCGCTGGACCCGTGTCATTGAGTTCGCCACGGCACTGGGCCACGGTGGGCCCTTTCTTCATCGGTGGACCCGTGTCATGGCGTTCCCCACAGCACTGGGCCACGGCGCCCTTTCTCCATCGGTGGACCCTCTTCGTTCCATCGGTGGACCCGTGTCTCGGCGTTCCCCGCACCACTGGGCCACGGCGGGCCCTTTCTCCATCGGTGGACCCGTGTCTCGGCGTTCCCCACAGCACTGGGCCACGGCGGGCCCTTTCTCCATCGGTGGACCCGTATCTTGGCGTGCCCCGCTCCATTGGGCCCTAGCGGGCCTTTTCTCCATCGGTGGACCCGTATCTTGGCGTCCCCCGCTCCAATGTGCCCTAGCGGGCCTTTTCTCCATAGCTGGACCCACCTCATGGCGTTCCCCACAGCACCGGGCCACGGCGGGCCCTTTCTCCATCGGTGGACCCGCATCCGTATTTAGTTGATTGGATATACAATGTCATGCCTTCCTATTTAGAGGCGATGCGGCAATAGCACCCACCAGATGAGGCGACCGCGTAGGCCCAACCTCCCGAGCTTCCGAGATGCGGCAGCCCTCATAGCACCCGTCCATCTCTTCCTGCAAGTGCACTCAGCGTCGCATCAGTGGAAGGCTGGTTTTCCTGCTGCGTATATTGTGCAGCCTGAAAGCTCGTAAACACTCCCTCACTCCTATGCGGCGAGACCGCCAGCGAAGGTGATGAAATCACCATCCCGTGCATGCGGGAGAGCCAGCAGTGACGTAATTGCGGGTCCCGAAGCGAACGTGTCTGCGTCCATGGAAATCGGCCATTTCGCCACACAGTCTGCGCCTCAAGATTGCGGTGTCTATGAGTGCCGCCCCGTATCTCTAACCGCTCTAGCCCCCTTACGGCGCTTTGTTTAATAGATCTACAAAAATGCAATCCATGCGTGCTACACTTGCCATTGGATGGGTTACTGTGGTAGGCCCCGCCCCCTTGCCTGACTGTAAGGGATCCGCCACGATCACATGTGCATGTGTAGTATAAAAAGTGGATAGAGCTGTCGGTAGTGAACAGTAACACGATCGAAGCCCTAGGCTAGAAAAAGAGAAGAAAGGCAGTAACGGACATTAAACATTTCAAACGGCAAGAATGCGGAAAGATCGATGCTCTATATTTTTATGAATAAATTACAGCTATTATTCTTGGGGCTAATTAAAATATAAGAATAAGAATTCGAATAATATTCACTTGTGAAGACTTAGTTGTGAAATTTACTCATGGATGAAATTACTTGAATACTTAAGGAATTTTAATTTTCCGAAATCGGAAAAGAGGTAGTTCTACAGCCGTACAGGAAGAATAAGAAGTGTTGTAGAGCTCTATTTTTCGAAAGCTCGATTTTTTAAAATTTATTCAAAATTGACTACAAAGATATCACAATAGCACCTTTACAGAATTTTGAGCATGAACTAAAATCTAATTGCTCCCCTAAAACCCTATTTGCTCATTTTCTTACCCTCATGCTCCGTTGTTTGCCTGCTTGTATAGCCTTAGAGCAGCCGCAGTATCGGTCACAAATCCATTTCAGTCCTGAAGAATAGAGCTCATATAGAATTTTTTCCCGACTAAAATAAATTTGGAGAAGCCAGACTCGCCGTAGTAAAAGCTCTTCGGGCTGGGGATGATGTTGAACGGAGGCGGTAGGGTTGCCGTGTCGTCAAAGTACTCAATGAACAATTTGCTGCGGGCGAATTTCCATTCGATATCTGCTTGGTTCTGAATTTATGTGGTTTATAGTTTATAGAGGGGTGTCATAGGTGTAAACAACAAACAAATGGTTAAATAACAATAGAAAAAAAAATTGACAGTTTACTGGTACGAAACAATTTTACAGGTAGTCCACTCCTTTCAAGTTACAGTCTTTTAGCTCACAGAGGGCGCCCGATCCGACTTTGTCCGCAACTACGACCTCATCATTTTTCGGCTGACCGATCTATTTTTTTGCACTTTTTTGGTTTGCATATGGTGTGATTCCCTCCATTCTTATGTTTCCCCACTGCCATTCGCTAAGATATCCTTCCAGACACATTCTGTAGGCAAAGTCGTAATTGCAGACAAAGTCGGATCAGGCGCCTTCTTTGAGCTAATAGACCATACCTCTAGTTTCTGTTATCATTTTCGCATGCTTGTCATTAACAGCATAGCTTTATAATTCACTTTGTTCAGCTATTTACTAGTGGCCCAAGGAACGTACTGAGATGTATTGGTAGGAATTGCTCATCATAGCGATAAGCATGTTGAGCAGAACAATGATGGAACAGCAAGAGTAACTACCAAATATGGTTTTTCCAGTCCACTCCGTAAGGAAGTGATTCTCCTGAAAAGTAAATAAAAAACGACTAGGAAGCCGTCAATAAGTGATGTACTTTTTTTAAAAGCTTACCTTGAGGGTAAAGTGGGATAGATCAATGAGGCCAAACATTGCCCAAAATAAAGTCTCAGAGGTGTGGTAGATGCTGAAACGTATGGGTAATTATGGCGTCAGTGCTAAAATAATTGAGGGAAGTCCATGCTACCTCGACACACTCTTATACTTTGGATCACAACTATCCTTGAATGAATCCATCTTGGCAGTATTCATCGTCAGCACTGGATTAGCTACCCAGTGCTTGTACTGATCACATTCCTGGAAAATTTTATGCATAAATATTAGTAATACTATAATATATTAATATATTCAATGTTTGTGATATTTTTACCCTTTCAAGGGATGAAATCCGTCCAGTAGAACTCACCTGCTGTCTCATTGATCCGTAATACCAAAGAAGTTGGTTCAGTCCGCAAGCGAATGCAAATAGCACCAACGCATAAACGAGGAAGAATTTCAGGATATCAATAACCATTCGACCTGTAATAACGATAAAACCCTTATAGAGAGTGTTAGATTCTGCAAATCCATAACTTTTCCGGCTAGCGAGAAATGTTCTTCATAGTATGAGAACACTATGTTTTCCCTTCGAACAAACTAATATTTATACCTTTACTTATTACAAAGTGGAGGTGTAAAACACATTTGTAAGCATTAGAAAATTTTCTATTATAGTACCTTCTTTCTATTATAATGTCTCACATCATGATGGATTCCAAGGTTTCGACATCAAAAGAATCTGCTGACGACGCTGATTACGATGACATACGTATTATCTCACAAAAATGCCAGAAACCCCTCTTTGAACACCTTTTTTTTGGAGAATTCGAGGTGTCCGCTGCGACAGCTACCACAAGGAGCTGCGGAGTTGCGGCGTGCCCCGGTAGCGGTGGTATCGATCGGTGGCACCTGACATGTTGAGAGCGCAACCCCTAGTGGCAGCTGCCGCTAGACACATCTGGAACTCTCCAGAAAGAAGGGGTTCAAAAAGGGGTTTCCGGCACTTTTGCAAAGTGTTACGTATACCATTATGATCAGCGTCGTCTACAGATTCATCCGGGGTCAAGATCTCAAAATCGGTTCATAAATGAGATACTTCTTTTGGGTGTCATAAGATTGCTGATTTTTCATGGTTGACTTCTCCAACCACTCTTCGCTCTTACGTAGTTTTTCTGACGGCAATACTCACCTAGTGATATTTTCAGTGGACCCAGATAGGGATTGACGGTGAATATGTGAACGAGCTTGAGCGAAGAGAAAATATTCGCCGTTGCAAACACACATTCACTGACAAGTGTAGGATCCCACGCGTCCCAATCTCTCCTAAAATTCGAAACTTTGAATCAAATTCTATAAAGACCATATCGTTCTGCAAAATTTAGTTCGAATACGTGAAAGACGGAACGTTGTACCTGGAAGAGGCAGCAGAAAAGGGGTGGAGCAACCGGCTCTGTGATTGGACTAATCTGTCCGGATTGACCAATCACAGTGCTGGGCTATAATTCCTCTCCACATACGCCCTTCCACAGCCGAAAATGGGCCTACCTTTGGAGAAATCTTCCGATATGTTGCGTACGCGGATCCCTCATCTCTCTGTCCACCTTAAAAGCACCAAGATCTCAAAAATGCAAAAATAATACTATTTATGGATTTCCTTGACATTTTCGGAACTATGTGTAATTTTGAGCAATTCCTCACCTGGTAATAAGCAACAAGACGAAGAGCAGCCGTAGAGAGGTAGAGCGAATTAGTGATAAAATCCAGAATATTCCACAAATTATGGCAGTAGTCATGAAGGCCGCAATCCCACAGCTGCTTGATCTCCACCCAGATCAGTCCTGAAAAGGAATCTAGGTCCTTTCTTGGGGATTCCCCAATACCTAGCTATGGAACTCACCTAACACCCAGATCATGATGGCGATCTCGACGGGCGTGGGAGGTGGCCCCCGCCCTTCCTTCCGAGCCGGGGCGTTCTCCTCCCGAAACATGTTGTCGACCCGATCGATTCGTTGACTAGCCATGATTAAGAGTACTGAAGTCTTAGTAGCTTTAAGGATCTTGGAGGAGCTGCAGGGTGAATTTGAAGAACTCACACAAGAAAACAACATAACTGGCGGAGTGCGAGAGAAACTTAACGAAAGGCTTCCGCGTGAACTGAGCGATCGCTGACTTAGGAGCGATTAGGTACGAAATTGAAAGAATCGGAAACGACAGCGATACTGCTGCGATGAGAAGGCACTGAAAGTATAAACGATGATTTTTTTTGAGAAAATTTAAGAAAAATTACTAAATGGTGATTCTTCACATTTTTATAAATGTATAAATGTTCTTGATTTAGGCATCATAATTTTACGTCAATATCTTCATACTTACCATTCATCTGTTTAGCTGATTTCAATGTGACACCCCGAGGGTATATGACTAAATAAATAAATAAATAAATAAATAAATTTCAGCAAATTTCCAGTTTTTCGTGTGTTTTGTCAAGCAAACGCCCTGGAAACGGTGGCAATGGCAGGCAGCCCTTTCGCATGTCCAGAGTGAATGGAAAAATGTTGCAAATTCACAACTTGTTACACATATTACGCTTGGTTTATAGAGCAGTGTATACTATGTGCGTGCGTCAGTCGCGCGTCAATCGTACGCATTAGCTTGCGTAGGATTATCCATGGACATCGATCGAAATAGTCTTTCACACCATGAAATGGATGGCCGTGTTTCAGCCGTGGTGCTGCAAAAGTGCGTCTGGGCTGCGTGATGGGTGCGTGTGGGCCGATCCTTCATCAGGTAGTCGCACGCACAACGATCGAACGCATGCACCCAGTATAAATTACCCTGTACTGGTAATGTGCGGGGCCCCCTATTCACACGATCACCGCTGCTTTCCCGCATCATCTTTCCCCTCAATTTATACAAGATAGATGCGTTAGACGTGCGTGCGTCTACATTACGAGAGATAGTCGCAGGCGCAGCCTTGACGCGGCTCGGATACAGCTGAGACGTACATTTTTTCGGCCTTGTGTCGCGATGTGTTTTGCCGCGTTGACTGGTCTTCTGTGGACAATCCCAAACAAATGGATGCGTGCGTCTGACGAGCGATTGACGTACGCATTTGGCTTCCCGCGTAGAAGCCTCGACTGAGTGATTACATAAATCTTTCTATCAATTGTGTTGGGTACGAACCCCATGGTGAGGACTTCGTACTGCAAGGGCTATGGCATACATTACTGTGACTATATTAACTATAATACATATGCGTGCATTCAGGAGCTTAAGAGGATCCGTTGGGGTCTGGCAGAATGTTTGAAGTTAGTGTTTCTTTGTGATCCGCAGAGTCTGATCCAGTCATCCTCAATTTTGTTGTAGTTTATTATGAATGAAGTTATGTTGAATTTATTGTTTTACACAGAATCAATTTCTAGTTCTGTAGTCCAAATCTTTGTGGGAGAAATCCGCAAAATCGCCAGTGACCTTCATTTGGGTAAAGGGAAAGCAACTGACCTTGTAGATAATGTTTCTGTTTCTAAACCCGGGTAATCCCTCGTACCAGATACCAGACAGTAACTGCTGACAATTCGGATGAGCGACGAACTGAAGTAGATACCGTATTGGCAATGTTTTCACGAAAAAGTAGGTGAAAAAAGCTGACCCTCTTTTGCCGCAGTTTAATGGCGAGTTTCAATCGTGCCAGCTGTTCAGTGGTCGGCGTGCCTCGAGTGGTGACCTAAAGTCATACAATGATACGGTCGCAGAAAGGAACGCTGTTGAAGGCTATGTACAGTCAAATTCGGAGACGTCAGGAAATTCCAAACACAACGGTATACAACATTTCCTGTCCATGCGCTGGAAAATTCGTTTTTAAGCACACCATTGCGGTTGAGGTTAGGACGTGGCTCCTATTAATAGCGGTCTTCTGGCACATAGGTCTCTGAGCCAGCCACATTTTTTCAAAATGTCAGACAAGTTCGGAGTCATCGATCAATGACATTTTGATGTCAACGTGCAGTTATGGATCGATGGCATCTAACATGTTGAACATGTTGGAGCGACAGAAGTCCTGCATCGCCTGAAGTCATCGCCCCCACCCCCCTAATTCTTTCCAAAATAGAGTGCTCAGAACTAGGACATTTTTTGGCTTGCACAGGAAATGATGTATACCACTGTGATCAGTGCCTCCTGAGCAATCTGATTACATAAAAATCTTGAAGACAAATATGAGATGTGACATGCATAAGGGCACTCACCTCCTCCCAAGCAGTTGTAGTATGATTGAGCACGATCTCCAACTCCTTCGAACCTCGCACCTGATCCAGCATATTCACCGAGAATTTCTGACACTTTTGGGAGAGCTCCTGAGAAAAATGCCATTTTTAGCGCTCATATGCTTCTATGTATTGTCTGCAAATTCTACCTGATACTCGCTCCGGAACTCATTCTCGATATAGGAGAGCCTTCGTAGTTCCCATGATAACTCGAAAGCGTATAGAATTGGGTCCTTTGCTGAGAGGCAAATTAACGACGGGGAGGCCAGAGCTCGATACGCATTTATCCTTGAGCGGGACAACCGCAGAGAGTCCTCTTCCCTAGCCTGAAATATTGCAACTAATCCCAATTTGTCACAATAATCTTGTTGTAACCCGACAAGAACGGCGTTGTAGTGCGAATAGCATCCACCGTATTCTCACCGTAACCCTACTGGTACAATTCGGCGAAGTTTCTTGTGAAAATATGTATTTAATGAGCCTAAGGAGTGTTAACTCGGTACAGGTGACCTACCACTTCACAGTCGTGACAGCTACAGTGGACATCATGAGGATGTGGCACGGTGCCTTTCTTATCCAGAAATAGCTTGATGCACTCGTAGTTGTCCTAGAACATGAAAAATGCGAGAAATTCTCAAGATTTCCTCAAAATAAGCAGAATCACCTTATGAGCAGCCAGGATTATAGGTGTCATGTCAGGAGTAAAAGCAGAGTGCTCATTTATTTCGACACCTTGGGTCTGGAAATAATTTCGGTGCAAGATTGGGCATGCCTCAGCGGGGGGGGGGGCTAACTCACCTCAGGATTGAATTTGTCGATTTTCTCCAGGTGCTCGATGATAATCTCGACTGCTTCGACATTTTCTTCTCCGATGGCGTAGAGAATGGCATCACCCGTCTGAACCATATACTTTTAAAATATCGGTTTTTAAGCGATTAATTTAATGCTACTTTGAGAAAGTACCTAAAACTACTTTAAAAATTAAAACGAGAAATATTTTGGAATTAATTTCCTGGAAAATTTGGAGGTCATGACCAACAAGACAAATAATTTTGAAAAATTACTAAGAAAAAAAAACGTACTTCAATGTTGTTGTCCAGAAGCAGCTCGATCATCTCGATGTTCTCATTCTCGATCGCGATCAAAAGCGCGTTCCTTAACAAAAATTACTTAGGGTATGGAAAAATTTGGCAGAAAATCTTTGATCTGAGAAAAGAGAAAAAGAGAAAAAGTGGGGACGGTTTCTCAAAAAAACTATGCAACCATTTCACGCTTGCAACACAGTGAAATTGCTCGAGAACTCCCTAAGAGATGCAAAATCTCAAGGAAGAGGAGACGGGGCTCAAATAGGAGGAGAATGGACAAGTGGCAGAAAGCTTTCCCGCGGAATGCTCCGCAAAAACGGTTTAACAACGTCGTCACCTCATTTCAGCCGAAAAACATGTAGACGGGGACGATTTAACACCCTTCTATGAGTGAATTTTAGAAGCAAACACATTAAAATTGCATATCGCTGGTGAAAGGTCTCGTTTATTTGAATTGGTTGTTGTTTGATTGACGAGAAAATGGGAAAGGTGCGAGCAAGTGGTTGCATTGCCATTTGGTCATGCAATTTTCGGGAAAACAATCAAATTTCTCTCTGAAGACTTTCAAGAGAGAAGGAGATGCTCCCTTTTTTCATAGCGAAAAGGAGGGAACAGCTACTACTCATGGGATTTCTCTGAAATGGTACAGCAAGAGAAAAACTACGTGGTTTTCGCAATTATACCCTCTATTCATCGCGACTGATGCGGACAGAGACTTTCGAACCATTTGGCGTGCAAGCCGTTCTCAAATAGATTTTGTCTGCTGGACCCATTTGTTTGGCTGCAAACCCTGCCCAACTTGGATTTCTCATTGCTTCTATTACAAAATGATTCAATAACTTATGTCATCAACTATGTCATGGTGTCTCCGCATTTCAATAGCAAACAATGACACGGTCCCTGTATTATCCATACGTTCTACAAGGTGTTATACATTTAAAAAAAATAGCGGGTATTAAGACTGGCCTCACACACGTTTTTATTTTCTATTATAATGAGTTCTTTGTGCGTTTTTATTGTTCCTAACATCTACTTCCGCTTGATAGTTTAATTTCTTTCATGTGGACTTTCCACTACTCTGTTACTAACACCTGCCATATGGGCACACCTTTCTGGTGTATTAGAAATAAAAAAAATAACTATACATAAATATGACCATTGTCCTTAGCAGATACTATGAACCATTTCTGGGTTACTGATTCCCTTCTCCCAGGACTGCAGGCTCAGGAAGTCGCAGAGCTTTGCAACTCCCAAATTTAAAGCCAATAATTTTTGAAAGTTGTTCCTTTAGAAGAAAAATCACAAATGTTCAGGTCAAACAGTACTACTTAATAAGAGAGGGCAGTAGAATCGGTAGACCCAAGTTGGGGAGCGGTTGGAGCAGCAGTCCTACTGCTGGATTGTCATACCCACGAATTGAGAGCGTAGGTAATCTACCGGAATATCCAATATGCCACTTTTGCTGCCACCAACAATTTATCCAAATAGAAGGAGTTCCTGACAAATCCTAGACAAAACTCTCCCTGCAACGTAATGTAACTTGTGGTCCTACATCGGCTGTTTCCTAATTAATTCAGAAAAACGTCAGTGCATTCCATGTGATTTTTTGTGTAACTAGACTGAACTCCATGTAAACTCTGAGAAGTATCTGGCGAAAACCGTTGCTTCCAGAAAATGTTTCTTTGGAACATGCATTCTAAAAGCAGCAGACGAATCCAGCCCAGGTCTCAGACGAATTTGTGGCGGGCTTTCGCTTGAATTCTTAGCAAATTGCGTCTATTTTCTTGCCACACTTCCAAAATTTCTCATCGAATTTTGGCAAGGGCCGCCAAAGTTACAAGAATAGCATGAATACATTTTCCCTGAAGTTCGCCAAAAATTTCTGGTAGAAGAAATTAAGAAATTTCGATGAAATTGCCGTCTACTGCATACATATGTACGTACATATCTCTATGGTGTGTACATAAATATGTACATGTACATTACAGCAAGGTCGAGAAAGGGTATAGTCGAGGTAAGCGTAACTATTAGGTGTTAACATAAGTCCTTGCGCTTTTTTCAGTTGCGATTTTTTCCGACTGAATGTCGTTTTCCCGCAACGTGCTCTATACTTTTTGAAAGCGCTTTTTTTGCTCTACAATCCTATCGTCATGTGGTTTCACAGAATTTTGTATTACTTAATTTTGAGGCCTCAGAAGAAAAAGGTCAATTAACCGTAAAATACCTTTAAAATACCGTTTTCTCCTTGCATTCAGCAGGGATCAGAAACCACCTGGTTCTATTTGAAGCTCTGTAGGATGCAAAAGCGGAAGAAAATCAGCAATGGATCTGTTGCAAGCCAGTTTGGCAGGGGTGGGGCCCGACGTTACCATGGGGTAAGATGACTAGACCGTTACGATTCGCTCTTTTCAGCAGGATGACCTCAGTTGTCTGGTAGCTTTAGGAAGTATAATGTTCATCTAGACTGTAAGATCCCTCTGTAGCAATTCCCAGCTATGCATGGAAGAAATCTTTTCAGTCGAAGTGGTTGGTTTTATTGAGATCAAATGTGTTTCCTCTGAGCCTGGAAAATCGCTGATGACCAGTCATTTTAAACAAAACTTCTCTTCCATACTTAGTAGAAGTCGCTTGCCTAGTTTTGATGGCCTTTCGAGCTTCAACTAAATGCCAGGATAGGTGGTTATTGCTTGCGCTGTTTTTCATCTGTTCAATGCTCTACTTCACAGGCTTAAACCTCAAGCGTATTGTCGTTTGAGAAAAAAAAAACCCCGCAAGGTTCTTATAGAGGAAGATTAGTGTTCTCAAATCGTATATGAGTTATACCTAAAAGTTAACAAATAGGTAGAGGAAAGTGCATCCGAAAAAAGCGCAAGGACTTATATTATTATGTTAACACCTAATATATGAAAACGAAGAGGATAAGAACTCAGATCTTTGTTGAAAAAGGGTGGAATTTAACTGAAACGTGCAGCTGAACCACATATTGAACAAGATAGAGATCTTCATGAAAATATGGAGGGCGATGATAGTGGCAATGCAGTGGCTAAACCATTTCTGGTTCACAGGGTTGGTCTGCTTTGACAGCTCCGCTCAAATGGAAATTTTCAGGGTGAGAAAATAAATATGTCGCCCCTCTAAATGCAGGGGAAACGGAGAATTGAGGATAACAAGACTCGAAGATGCTTCTTGATGAAGTACATAGCTTTGCAGAACTTCTCCCTTGTCAGGAGCAATGTCCTTAGAAACAGCGAAAAAAAGCTCAGCTCTGAATCTATCAGAACAAGCCGACGACACCTAACGAGTGGCAGGAATGCGTTCTGTCTAGGGAACTGATATTCCTAAGCTTAGTTCTTGCAAAAAGGAAAGCTTTCCCATCGACAGTACATAATAGACTGCAACGATGTCAGTGAATTTCATTTTTTGCAGAATGTAACCCTGCTCCAGAAATCTTTTTGCAACGAAGATCGAGACGTTCTCATCGCATATGGATGTAATGGAGAGCATGTAGAGAGCATGAGAATGCTTTTTCTCCGACGACATTCCAGGGAACACATATGCGATGGAAATCGCATACCTTCCCAGCGGATCCACGCAGTTGATATTGAGACCATCCTTGATCGTGAGCAGCTTCCGCACGCTTCCGATGTCTCCTCTTTCGCATGAGAGCAGGAATTGCTTCTCGCGAAGACGGACGTCATCTAAAAGGCAGGATTGAATGAATGGCTCAAAAAATTCGTCGTATGAACAATGTTGCTGAGAAATGGAGGTTTTTATGTTCCTAAATTTAATGTAAGCTTTAGAATATTTAGTAGTTTAGAGTGTACCTGTTAAGATGCACGCAGAAATATACAAATACGTGAAGTACTATGCGGAGTGGTTTTGCAGTCTATCCAATAGGTGCCAATGAGTGTCGTGTAATTTATACTTTATTTGTACACGATTTTAATTTTAATTTGCTTTTACACATAACATTATAGATTTCATTTCCAATATAGGATAACCAATGTGGAAACGCTGTAAATATCTTGTAGGGGTGAGCTCAGGTAACAGTGAAACAAAGTCGTAATAATTTTGGCCGGGGAGGAGGGGGGGGGGATGTTTTTTTAATGAGTTGAAGGCAGCATTCACAGGAATATTCGCTTCTGAGTAAAGGATGATTTGTAAATAAAATGACAAATGTAGAATTAATGTAGAATTAAGAAAAAGAATGATTACGTGTTCGCGCAGATATTTTTATCTTATTTCAGTTACGTTGAATGAACGTGCTGTATGTCAGAAGTGAGCAGGCAGGCGGCCACTACCTGTGTCCGTTAATTGGTTGTATACCTTGTGACTGTCAATTACGGGCTGTTCAGACCCTAATGCGCGTGGCCGAGCAACTCGGCCTATGTCGAGGTGGTCCTTGCTTTATGGTGCAAATGAGTCTATCTAGAAAGTGGATGAAGCATCATTTAAATGACCAAAGTACTTGTTCCTTTTTTTGTCTAGTGGTTCTCTGATTACTTTGTGTACAGTTTGTGTAGCTTGTGGGACAAATCCAAGTCCTAGAGTATACTCCTTGGACGAGCAGTGAAGCATCACTAGTTCTATCCGCGCTGTGCGCAACTTATGTCATACAACACGAAAGTTGATACGGTAACTTCCATAACACTAGCCCTTCAAAGGTGATAAAGAAAAGAAAATACCCAGAACCCTAACTTTAATGGTGGTCTTATGGTGATAATAATAGTCCAGAGCATCGCCTTTCCCCTTTCTAAATCAGAAACACGAAGTAGAGACAAATCAAGGCTAATAGACTCCGTTCAAATTCTGGTGGACGAGTTCCGCGCGCATAATGATGCACTCGCAGACTCCCTACTGACAGCTAGTGGTCAACTACACCCTCCCAGCAATCAACGGGGCAAGCGGCCGTTACTTGTGACCGTTAGTTACCACTATTAAAGGTGAATCGCTAGTGAGGACAAAGGAAATTTTGAGATGTACGGGATTATATTAGGGTGAGTCATAAGTTTTAGGAATTTTTAAAATTAATTTGTTTCGAATCAAGAACTCACACATTTATTGGATGTAAGAACCATTATGATCGGTGACTGTCTGCCAACGACGAGCGAGACTGCGGATGCCGTAGTCGAAGAAGGAGCGCTCCTTTGACTCAAAGAATGCAGACAACTCGAACTTCAGGTCGTCTTCGCTTCTGAGCTGTTTTCCCTTTAGCCAATGCTCGAGACTTCTGAACAAATGGTAATCTGAGGGGGCTAGGTCGGGGCTATAGGCAGGTTGCGGGAGAACTTCCAATTGCAACTCCTCCAGTTTTTGTTGGGTCTTCTTTGCAAAGTGTGGGCGGCAATTGTCTCACAGAAGCAGGATCTCATCACGTTTTCTGCCGCAGTTTTCCGCATTGAAGACCATTTCTTCCAGTTCTTGGCAGACATAGTCGGCATCAATAGGCTTCCCTTGTGGAGCCAACTTCCATAGGATAGGGCCATCGACGCACCAGAAAACGGTGAGCATACTCTTCTTCCCATGAATATTCTTGCGTTGGACGGGATTGGACTTCTTAATACGGATAACTGGAAACGGTTTACCCACTACACGGATTGGTCAGGGTTATCGTACAAGCACCACTTTTCATCACAGGTTATGATTCTGTGGAAGAAACTTCCTCTGCGATGTTTTTTCAGAAGGTCGCGGCAAATGGCCACTCTCCGCTTTTTGTCGGCTTTGGACAAAACGTGTGGTATTACGGAGAGCTTTTTAGGTACCAGATCCATTTTGCGCAGGAGTCGAAGTGCAGTTGACTGCGAACAGCCAACATGCATTGCGAGACTCCTGCTGTGCATCCGTGGGTTATCCAGCATCTGCTTTGCCGCCAACTTGGTGTCATAGATTGTTGGCCTCCCCGGTCGCATTTCATCTACCACCGAATGGTTTCCGGAGCGAAATCTCTTATACCAGTAGTAGACGTTGGAAGTTGATATTTGGTACCTCCCATCATTGGCTCTGATTTCCTTGCAAGCTTGGGCGGCAGTGAATCCTCTTTCGAAATAGTGCAAAATGAGCACACGGACGTGTTGTCTTTCTTCCATTTTAGTGAGAAAATGACCGGAGGATCCAGGAAAATGATCATACCGCCAGCAAGTCTTGGCCACGTGGCACTTACTTGTCTGCGGGAAGCACCTGTCTTGTCGTGTTTAAACAGCTACAGACTTTTGAAAGATTCCTAGAACTTATGACTCACCCTAATAAAATGTCTTGAACGCAATGCGAACAGAAATTTTCAACTTCGACGTCTCAGTGTCGTCTGGTGTAAACAAGTACGATAAGTAGTTATTATACTGGAATTGACTGACACTCCAGGAACCTCTGTTTTGTTTAAAATATTTTCGCAATGCTTTTGTGCTTCAGAAAATTCTGAATTTTCAGACGGCATTACGAGCTTCATGTATGGTGTATATGGCCTGTTAGCTCCGAGAGGGCCGTTGAAGCGACTTTGTTTGCAGCTACGACCGCACAGGTTCGGCTGAAAGGAGATTTTACTAAATAGGGCAACACCAAAATGAAATGGATCACACCACATACGCATAAAAAAGCGTAAAAACTAGATCAGTTGGTCAACACCGTGATGAGGTCGTAATTGCGGTAAAAGTTAACCCAGCGGCCCTCTCTGAGGAAACAAACTGCACATTTCATCCAAGATATAATTTCACTCGGTGAATAGTAACACCAGATTTGAAGAGTACCTGCACTGAACCTGCACCCCATTCAGGGTCACTGCAATTTCGAAATTGACAATAATTGATTGAACATTCAAACCTGTTCGTGTGTTTGAACGATCACGTGCAAGAAGCACGTATAAACGTTCCACATCCTTTGAAAATCTACGGTAAGATGGAATATTGTAGGAATAGGACGCAACGCGTGTCACGGAGTTGCAGTAGCCGTTTTCCATGAAAGGAACTTCAATGTGAAGTTTTCATGGGATAGGTTGTTACTCCATATATAGACCAGTAATGGGGTATGAATTTGATAGGGAGCGCATCCAAATCCACTTTCAACTCAACTGAGTAGCAATACCAGAATAACTGTGAATAGAATTGGAACGCCTCTGCAGCGAAGTCCCACCTCGCATTTTTCCCAGGATTAAGCCCGATCCTGGTCTTCGAGACAAAAGTTATTGGCCTTGCAATTCAAGGCAGCCACGCTTTTCAGTGCTTAAAGTCTTAACGCGACGCATTCCCACGATTTAAAGCAGAAGCAAACGGCAGTAGGGAAATGTTTTTGTTATTCTTTGATGATCTTGTGGGAAAACGAATGAGGCATTCCGGATTAGGGCAATCCGATTACAGTAGGAGAAATTGAAATTCGCTGCTGCTGCTGCTACAGGGCTTCCTCTGCCAATGCGTGCGTAAGCGAACGGGCCATTGGATTTCGTTGTCCTTCAATGAAATGTTCGACAAAGATGCCTGGATTCGTCCCCTAAGTGAATCCTAGGACCTCAGTCAATTTCCCTGAAGAGATGACCACGGGCGTGCGATAACATCGCGTGTTTTGACTGCTTAACCGGCGTCGTATCAGCGCAGCATCGTTTCGTGTGAGCATTTGAGAGTGGATAATCAGATTCGACACACCCGCACCCCGTCAACACTGCCTACTCTCGCATGAGGATGTCAAGGAAAAATCACAAATCGTCAGCAATGGTTCCAGGAATCTAATTTCAAGTATCGTTCGAAAATCTATGAGGAAGCAGTGATAGAACAAAGGAGAGTTGATTTTTGAGGTATTTTCAGTGAAGAAGCTTCGAAATGAATGGATAGTTAAGGTGTCACAACTTATATTACGGTGCTAAACTGGGAATACTCGCCGAATCTTCGACGTTTTTTTTTTTGATTTTTTTTGAATGTGTTGCCAAACTCCTTTTTCAAACATTTGGTAACATCCGAACGAGTTTTTCGTGGAGAATTTTTTGACGCACAGCTGATCAAATATTACTCCGTTCCTGATTTTTAAAGGAATTCATAGGAAGACTGACCAAAATTTTCCAATTCCCATTCTCTGTGTTTTATGTCGTTAAAGAATGTAAGACTGCAGCCGCGCACTACCGCAAGTCATATAACGAATGAAGAGAGTTTTGCTATGTAATTTGACTAATATCATGCGACAATCGACCACTCGAAAATGGTCCCGAACTTGGACAACTGAAGCAAAATTGCGATTGTCAACCGATTCTTGGACTACCCTGTCCTTCACACATATCTGGAATCAGACAAGATTTGTGCTATCAGATGAGCACATAATTCCACCTTTAAGGCTTTCCAATGCGGAGAAAAATTTCAAAACCGCGATGAAATCAAAATTTGGGTAAGCCGCTATATGAGCTCACGACGCGGCGATATCTCGCAAGAGAACTATCACTCTCTGTGTGAAGGATGTTGAATGTTCAGCAATAGTAATCCTGGATAAAATTTGGACTAGCATGTTGTAGCTGCGTTTTCAGAAAATATTTTATTCCATGCAAAAAGCACACTCCCACTTTTTTTAAAGGCAGCACCCACGATAATATTCACCTTCGAACTTTTGAGAGTTTTCGAACCTCAGGCATTGTCCCGACAATTCTGTGATGGAAATGCTGTCAGAAACCCCGCATTTCATGAGATATCACAAGTATAACATTAGTTCAACAGTTCGAACCCAGCCCGCTGGTACGAGTTGACCTGCTGTGCAGAAATAGCCGTGGGGCGATGTTGGAACGAATCAGCTGTTTTCACATATAATCGCGCAGTTTTTCTTTGAAAAAAATTGTTTCGCGGACTTTTCCGTACCATTTTTACACTACTTTGGCTGCAGCTTTCTGTTTACTTTCTAATCTGACTTTTCACCAGCTGTTCTCCATTTTCTCTTTTCACAACATCCATTTCTTCCCATTTTGTGTGTTTGTACTATTTCTTTTCCATTCTTTTTCACATATACTCGTTTTTTCTTCACCTGTAAGTCTGTGCAGCCCACACTTCATTTTCTTTGATTTCTGTTCTTTTCTGACTTGAATATGTTGCAAAACCACGAAAATATCCAAAATCGTCGAGGAAATACGTGGTGATCAAATCAGTGTTATCGACTTTTTGCCCTACCCCAAGCCTGACAACTCGACCGTTTTGTTCAATCGCAGCAAATTAAAAGTATCCGAAAGTTGTTTTCCTGTGACTTTCAAGTGGAATTGACCCTCATATTCGTGTTCTTCATAGTCCAAGGTTATCTTGAAATCTTGGAGTTGAAAATTTCCGTGGGTGCTGCCTTTAAACCCACCATAGTATTTATCGGTGTTGTTTCTCAAACGGTTGTTCTTTTCTGTCAACTCTTGCATCCGGTAATAAATAAATCAATCAATCACCGTAATACATAGCACTACTTCCTTACGCATAAAGCAGGGCACAGCACGTGATGGTCATTGATCAACAGGACTTAGTAGGCATTTAGATATTCAGGGGGGGGGCTTACTTCCAGCATCAGAGCTGTGACTGGTTCTGTCCTTCACGAAACAGATTGAGGCTTGCCGAACACACTCATCTAATGTGAACTGTACCGTAAATCACTTAAATCTATTGCGGATCACTGAGAATATGGACAGTACATCACTTAACCTTTCCTTGTACTCTGGCGCCTCCAGTGATAATCAAGTGTTGCTCTTCCTGTAGGTGGCGGATCATGATGAAATTTTGGCTGTGAATGCGCACTTTGCGAACAATTACCCCTCCCCCCCAATCCTTCATTTTTGGGAAATTGTCTTCGTTTTTGGAAAAAAAAACTGTCATTAATGATTAAAAAGTGGTTTTTGACCATTTTTGACAAATTTCGACGGTTTTTTTTTCAAAAACGAAGACGGCTTCTGAAAAACGAAGGATGCCACTCTGGGGGAGAATTGGCACCCCTTAGGCGCACATCTTGGAGTCGACAGAACATCAACACGCTCTTTCGAACCAGAGAAATTTTTTGAAAAATTTCCGGGGTTGGGACAAAAACGTGCTCTAATCACAAACTTCCGGTTCTAGCAGGTCCATTAACAGGGTGGCGAGCGAGTTCTAGCGGGTTCTCAACAGTTTTGTGTTATGATTAGTTTTTCGAGGAATTCAGCTTGGATTTGAGATAAATTGCACTGAACCAATTGCAACTGAGATGAGTCGTTCACGAACTGTACTCATTCCTAGCTGAAATTTCATTCTTAGACTTCAGTAGGAGCTATTGATATCACTCTTCTAGTACTTAATTTTTTTTTCTTGAAAGAGCCCTGATGTGTAGGTACCTAGTAACCCATTTCTGAGTCTGACTGGACTTAGTAGTCCGCGACCTCTAGTAATCGCATCGTGTTGTGCCCTGGCATAAAGGTTAAAAAAAGTTTTCCTGGGGAAAATACGTAAAATACTCGATGGACGTCATGATCAACACAGGTAAACCTAAACTATAAAAATAACAAATGGCTTGTCACATTTCACAGAGATAGACTGCGTGGCTACAACTAATTGTAAGTGAACCTTCACAGTGCACAAGAAGGCATAAGTGGCTATACTGCGAACCGCTTGCCAACTTTATCGGATAACGGGCATTTGCAGTGCGGCTACGAATAACCGCCCTATCTGGATTCCCGAACAGGAAAGCATTCGTAAGATCCACATTCCCCGAGCTTTTCAAACAACACCATCCTTAGCATCCATGCGGAATAAATTATTCTGTCCAGAAAAATGCCTGGGTGAGGCCATAGGTTAGAGAGCATTAATGAACGTAGAAATAAGAAGAGGAAGAAGAGTAAGAGGCCTGCGAGAGTATCAATAAACACCAGGAAAATCTGAAGGAAGATGGACTTTACGATCAGGTGACGTAATTAATTATTGTCATCATTTTTAATAGAATATTTTGTCCCTAGAAGTGATATTCAACTAAAATTAACAGAGAAAAAGCGAAGTAAAAACTCACGGTCAACAAATGAACCAAGACTCGCCTCGCCTGAATCTTTTCTCTCCAGTTCTGAAATGAGCACTTCTACTTCTATATAGAATGTTTAACCGAGTTGAGGATATTCTATCTCAAGTAGGATGAAATTCATGAGAGAGACGACTATGTTAAAAGAAGAATTTCGTGTCTGCTGGTTCTTATTCCAGAAAAAAGGACAACTGTAACTAATGGATTGCTCACAATCCTCGGAAACGTGTGCTTGAACCTAGTACAGTTAGCAATATAAACAATATCTCTGATTCACGTGCAGGAAACCAGAGGAAAATATCAGTGAAGTACAAGCATTTAAGCGAATCTATGAGCATGGTACAAGATGATTGTTTTTATGAGATACTAGATATTAGTGTCAAAGTATTTGAATTGAACCGACATCGATGGGCTTGGGTAATCCTGAGGTTAATTAAGGCGGTGTATAGTGTCTACTTACCGATGTTATTTCCTAAAATTGCAGTAGTTTCTGAACACCTTGACTCCTCACTCATCGCCTCGGTGTAGTGGAAGTCATCTGGAACAAAGTGGCTTCTGGATGAGACAACAACTGAACAGCTGAGAACACGGAGCATGTGACCGAATTACACGAAAACGTCAGCAGGAAAGCAGACTCGGGATAAATTAGAGAAAATCCACGAAATTTCTTGGAAGTACATGTAGGTAGATAGTGCAAGAAAGAGAAAAAAATAAATATAAGAAAACCATATGAGACAAGTGAATGAGAGGTTCTAGAAAGAGTATGAGACATTAGCACCACCATCAACACCAAAGATTCTGAATATCTCCTTAGAAGCATTGCATTTTCCATGCTATTGTTGTCAAAGCAACTAACTCCAAGAAAAGAGAAAAGTATTTGATTCAGAATGTATCCCATTCCAGTGCCATCGACCACCTCTCAAAGCAGCAAAGTTAATTGCTAGTTTCTGTTGATAACAGCCATTAGAGCTAGCACCGACGAGCTCAACTCAGAAGTTGGGATGTTGTCTTATTCCCTCATGAAAAGTTTCTGGCTGGAACGATCAAAATCTACGGGATTAAGGGACTATAACTATGCGTTACTGTAACCATGGTTGTAACCAACCATGAATTTTTGAAGGAAAAGTTTTATAAAAAACCAAATAAGAAAAGATATCATTCGAAGCATGCACCATAACAGTCGCTGGTCTTTTGCAGTCTTTAAAGCAGGATCTCGGCTCCGCTGCTCCAGAAATCCGTGGACTGCGGGACAAAGAACTGAGTCGGGCAGTGCTAGAGGTCACTGATTTTGACAAGTCGGTTCTCGCGCAATAGACGTTTTTGTAATGCGATAGTCAGCGCATGGGTAGAGCTAGATTTGTGCTACGTAATGCGCAATTAAGAAATTTCTTTGCGGACTCTTCGCCCTTCCAGAGAGTTCGACCAACAAAATTAAGGCGCCCTCAGCGGTATGCCAGAAAGGAGTGATTTCCACAGAGCGCTTGGAACTCATCCCAAGATTCAACCGATTAGTGTTCGCAAACGGTTGATGTTTGTAGCCACAGTGGAAAAAATCCCACTCCAATTCGCTTCAACTCCAGAGAGAAATATGACATAATCAAAATTTTGGGTCACCAATTTTGGTGTATGTGCCCGAGACCGCTCGACAATAAAACGGGGAGAGGAAGTATCACGGAGAATAAGAATGACCTCTGGATTACTCCACCCAAATTTGGTTAGGCTCATTCAACGTTATGGGAAAATTATTATTCATGCAAATACAGTTACCGAATTTGCATTCTTGAAGGGTTCACTCCGAAGTTAAGTACATCTTCAAAATAAGACGCAAAAATCGGTATCACATTCCAGAATGTTCGCGGGATTCAAAGCAGTCTCTAGAGATAAGCGAAATCTAATCGATATTCATTTATTAGGAGCCTTCGAAAATGCCTATGCGAAAACAGCGGAAACTTATGTTACAACCTAATATAATTCCTATAGCTACAAACAAAAAAAAATACCAACAACAAGAAGAGCAATGTATACAATGGTAAAGAAACTTTCAAGTTTGGAGCTGGAACGACTAAGGCATATGTACATATGAAAAAAATGTGGCAGATATCAGCAGTGATTAAGAACAGGAACCATTCAGGTCAGAATTGCTTTAGAGAAGACCTCTAAACAGCTGACAAAGCTGGAACACTTTTTTTTCTCGCAGAAGGGAGGTGAAAAGTTTGGAAGTTTGCAACCCAAGATGTGGATTAACTCATGGAAAGGAAAAGCATTGAAGACCAAAAGGTTCTGGAGAATCTGTGCCACATAATTAACTACATATTTAGAGTTGGGCAGGAAAAAAAGGAGAGAAAAATAAGGCTATTGTCAACTTCTGCCTACATCTGATACGGAGCCATGCCATCGCATCGCTATGTTCGAATGTTGCGGCGCTATCTAAGAGAGGAGTAACGCGGTATGGTTGCTCAGAAATAGCTCTTATGTACCAATGAGGGGGGGGGTTGGGTGGGGAGGGTGTTTGAGACGCAATGAGAGCGTTACCTACAGCCACTATGCTGCTACTACCGTTCACGTAACATCGCAAGATAGGCTGAATTTAGAAATCGAGGATAAAATCGCAGTCGATGCGCCCACGACTGGAACAATACATGGGCTTAATCCTATTCTCAATAGTTGTTCTACTTTTGAAGCCGGTCTTCGCCTGCTGATGACCATAGGCAGGGCGTGAGAGAAAAAACTGGAAGAAACTAAATTGAAGGATATTTCTGCTCCAATGCTAATATTTATCTCGGAGGAAGAATGCAAGATCGCAGGATGCGCATTTAAATGGTAACTTTTAGAACTCGCGTTATTAAGATTTTCTGGGTGTTCCTGGAAGTTTTGGCTCAACTGGGGCCAAAAACTTTCCCAGGAGGAACTACACGAATTTCTACGATACTTTTAGACCGAACGCAAGATGAGAAATGAGTGAAAGCATCGCGGCTATACTATAGGTGAAGAAATCTCACTGAAACGACGGGAACGGGAGATATTTGTGGAAATCAATTGTAGGTGGAAAGAGAAGTAAGATTACCTGTAGTGCGTCTAGAAATTTTGTAGCTATACCTATGAGTCACAGTAATGTACACATGGTTCTGTCAACTATAAAAAACATTGGTTATTTTCAACGAGATCTATGTGAACATAAAATCGTTTAGTAATGTAATAATATATGTAGTGCAATAATAGACAATAATATAATATAGCACTGTGTGAAAGATTGATATAATCAAAATGCCAACTAACTCTGCCACAAAACACCGTATTCGGGGAACATTCCGGAATAATTTTCTCAGTGAAATAATTGGAAACCTGTCAAAAAATAGAAGAGAAGCAATTTTACAAGCACCCTGTCAGGAACGAATTCCATCTATGTGCTCCCCCGCTCAGTCAACAGCATAGTCTGTTTCCGCGCATGCCAGCCTCTCGACGGCTTGAGATCAGAGACGATTAAGGCCTTAGGTGAAATTGGAGCCGACCTCTCATAGGTATCGTAATTCAAGCCTCCTGTTCCGCTATAATAGCCGTGGCCGGATGTTTAAAGAACAAAAAATACTGAGAGGATTCGTGGTTCAGGAAGGAAAAAAACGCAGATGGGGTGAAGACGTGCTGGATAGGGAAGAGTACATTTTGGAATCTGCTCCCACTTCTTTTTTCGAGATTTTTATATAGTCCGAATCGCCAGGAGACGCTGATCACCACGGTATGCATCACTTCCCGAAACGGTGTCGAAAACCACGTTTTCTCGCCCCTTGTATCGGAGGAAATTGGAGGGGGGGGGGGGTGACGCACACCTCCAGGTCGACCAAACGATCTCTACACGTTCGACACGTTTATTGCTTATCGATCGATAACCCATGTCAGTGCTGAAATGTCGCCCACTGAGATCCACGAATATGTCGAGTATGGTGGGGGAATATCCCAACTCTCAGATTAGTTGGATATATTGTATAATTCCGGTGCTCGGCTGTATCGAAGTTGACAGGCTTTTCGTCAGTAAACAATGTCTTCAGATCCTATCAGCAGATTCCAAATCATAGCTGGTAGCCATGACGTGTGTGCATGTATTCTAGAAGTGAGCGAATTTTGGTATCCGTTTAACCGCTATCCTGGGATTTCTCACCAATCGTCATCTCTTCTCTTAGAGCTAGAAAATTTCGTATCCGCTCATTTCGGATGTAGCTTCTCACGAAGGACTAATCCTTACTTCCATGGGAAAGTAAAACAAAGCCCTTCCTTTGACTGGGTCACCTGCATACTGGGATTGTCGCCGAAAAACGGGCCCAGTATTCCAATGCTGCGGAAGTCCTCTGAAGAAGGTAGCCGCTCTGAATTGTAAGGTAGCGCGGTCTATTTTTAGGAAGTGCCTCTTGCTGTAACGTGCTCAGTACTAGCGGCTATTTTCGAACCTCTGCAAGATCCTTCTTTGAACGGCGGACCACTTATGTCTAGCATCACTATTGTCAATTTATTTTTTCATCAAATGTACTCAAAGTGCTCTGCGTAAAGAATGTAGAGTAGCAAGAAGAAGAAACAATGAACTAATAGAAAAGAAACAAACTATCCACTGATATTATAAACAAAAATAGAAGTTGATCCAGAACAGGGTAAAAGCACTTCAAAGGGACTTCTTTCCGAGCTTTTGTCGAATCGTTATAGGCCAATGAGTTCCACAGTAGGACATAGGACGGTATCATCTTACAAATGCAGCAGAAGGGATCTCTAGCAACATTAACTTAAAGGCAGCACCCGCGATAAATCTCGTGCCTGAGACTTCAACTGTTCTGGAGCCCGAGACATAAACCCGACAATTCTGCGCCAGTTGCTTTAGGAAATCCTGTGCTCTTCAAGATATCACAAGTACTACTTCACTTCAAGACAGTTTATTTGTTTGTTGGATAATTTCATTTGCGAGTTTTTAATTTGACTCAATTTCGTATTTTTGGGTAGTTTTAAGACTTCTTTCTCTTTCGGTAGCTTGTCTGTTTGCACTCCCTCTAATGATTATTTCTTTTGGTCTCCAACGAAAAAGATGCAAACATCTTAAACAAGTAATCGCCCGAGAAAAGCAGTGACGAAAAAACGCCATCGACTTTTTTCCAATCATCCCACACCCCAGGGCTCGCGCAACTCAAACCAACCTATGTCGAGGCATTGAATAGGAGGCCTGTTAAATACAGTGTCTTCATAGTTTCGGCAAATTCCAGAAACGGTATTCAGCGCAGTAAAATACCATAGATTACATCGAAATCTCGAGCCCGAAAATTTTCGTGGGTGCTACCTTAAAGTGGGTCTACAGGGTGGCTGGGAGGCGTCAGATTTAGCGCTTCTGTTTCCTTAGTTATGAGTACCACTCCATTTTGCTTTTATATAAGATTGGAGCCATCAAATGTTTCTTCTTCTGGCCTACAATTCGATCAGTTTCATTTGGCTATGTGGGAGTGCGCACAACGCAAATCTATGATACTGTGCGCCCACCGCGGTCTGGAGAGTCCATCACATCAATACAAAGAAAGCTGATATCTCTTGAGAGAACAGTTAAGAATATTATCAAACGATAGAATGGTGTGGGAAGCATCAAAACGGAAATAACATCAGATTGTTTTCTGTGAGCAAGCACAAGAGAAATTCCTGGAATCATGAAGAGGAGGATAAGCCAACCCATCCCCAACCATCAAACATTTGTGAAGCGTATTTTCACTCTATATAGTACTGCTCCAAGGTAGATCACTGAGCACTCGCTTAATAAAGGGGGAGATTCCCTTTGCCTTTAAAGGCAGTGTCCAGACAAAGATTTCGATATTCTAAATCTGCCACACTCTTACTCTACACGACGAACTGCAACTGTATAGGTTTTACTCACAGAAACCTTGAAATATGTGGTTTTTAGAAGGGCGAAATTTACGGTGTGGACGAGTTGTCCGGTGAAAAATAAAAAAGAGGTATTGAGGCTCATCGAACTCTCGTTTTTTGGACAAACCAGCTCATTATTGCCATAGATCATCCAGAGGATCATTTACAACTCGCTTTTTTCTCTGTTCACTAGTATTTTTTCTAATAACTCGCTATTTCCAAAATGCGTGTCAAAATTCTTCTATATATAAGACTTAGTATGTTTTCACAAAATCCTCGATGGGGCAGAGCGGGTACTGGATCGACTTTGGGTACTAATAGAGAAGATTCTGCTGAACACTGCCTTTAAAAAGCCCTTTTGTGTCATTCATTCGAATAAGGTTCAGATAGCTGAATGCACTCCTACGTAATTACTCATGTTGTACGTAAATGTCGATGTTGTCTGCGTACAATTGAACGTGAACTTCCGCGGAGGTCTGTTACTGTAGGGATTGTCAATAGTGTGATTGGGAAGAGGACACCCCTTGTGGAACTCTACTATTATACTTCTGTTTCCCAGAGAACTGTCATGTAGCTGTTGTTGAAGTATTACCGCAATGAATTCAAGAGATCATGAGAAGTGTCATTGTTCGAAGGAGCTCTACGTGCCACACTTTGTCGGAGCTTCTTGAAAGGTCTCTAATGACTGCATCAATGCCCTTGTTCAAAGCAGTGACTCAGTCAAAGATAGCATCGGTCAGATTGCTGGTGACGCAGGCATCGGAAATGAATCCATGTTATTCTGCTACCATAGCATAAGCCCCAACTGGACACAAAGAACTTTCACTCGTGGGAACTTCTCCATTACTTTGACGGATGTTGGTGTCAAACTAATAAGAAGCAAGTGACCAATGTGATGAGCACCAGATGTTCGAAGAACATAGTGATGCGACGAAAGCCTGTTTCCGCAAATATAAGGCCATACCACGCAGGGAAAAGGGATCTGCAAGAATATGGGCTCGAAATCCACTCTGACCCGATTGGGATGCTAGTACTGGAGAGCGAGAGTAATTCATGTAGGCCATAAGTTGCAAGAATTTTGTTCAGATGGAGAAATTGACATCTAACAGTAACTGCGAGTTGAGTGGATAACGGAGGTTCTTTTCATATGGAAATCCGGAAAACAATGGGACGGTACCCTGAAGGGGGTGTTGTGTTTCTGGGCTAGCAAGTTTCTGTTTTGTTTTGTGGCGAATATTGGGGACCGCAATTAAACGAGATTCTGAAAGGTACAAACTCTAGCATACAAAACCAGCAGAACACATAATAAATTGTCGTGCATTAATCAAGGAGCGCAAGAGAGTAAACCTCAGATAAGTAATTATTGAGAGCGGCACAGTCGCACGGTAGAAGATCAGATATTCGTATGAAAATCAATGGCGATTTTTCATTGATCGCTCTAAAAACACAGTACAATGGTCAGGGTTCGCAAATACAGTCAACTGCTTAACGTTAGAAACAACGGGGGCCAAAGAATGCCTGGGATGAAGCGTGCAACGTTTCATCCCAGGCATTCTTTGTCTCAAAACCACACAAGATCAACAAAATGTTGTTCAAAACAGACGTCGCATGAGGGAACTTCAACAGGGGAGAGGAATCGCGAAACATCCATGCCAATTATTGGGATACTGATGGTGCACAAGCCTCTTTAAATTCACAGATTCTTTTCAAAGATTCGGTAACGTTTGGGAGTAGTCCGTAAATGGATATACATAAGGAAGTTAGACACATTCACTGAAAATTGATACCACTTAGTTAGTTATCAATTTTAAATGAATGAATGAATGAATAAATGAATGAGTGAATGAATGAATGAATGAATGAATGAATGAATGAATGAATGAATGAATGAATGAATGAATATGAGTGAATAAATAAAGTAATAAATGAGTGGGCGACTTAGTGAGAAAATGAACGTGTAAATAAATAAATAAGCAAAGGAATAAACAAGTAAATGAACAGCCAAATAAACAAGTAAATAAATAACTATAATAAAATAAAATAAGTAAACAAATAAATATCATAAAAAATAAATAGGGAAATAAATAGTTGGACTCCTTTCAGTGGGAATTTTGTGGAACGAATAACAATTCCTTTTGCTTCGTTTCATTTCTTTCCATGAGGTACGTAGCCCTACAGTGGATCTACGGTAGATTTCACTGCAAGATTTCGCTCTCTATCGCCGCTACTGAAATGAAAATGGCATTCACCCCCTTACAGCTCTGTACTACTCAAGTCCTCTAGAATAAACAGCGAGGTAACGAGGTAGCTGTGGAAAAAGCGACGAAGATAACGACCCAGAGTAGATGGGCTGTGAATGAGCGATCCACCGTAGAAACTCGATTTACTGGCGACGGAGGGCAGACAGGCGGAGCGACTTCGAAGAGAGCGCCTCATCGTCGGAGGCCGCGTGGGTGGCTGGTCATGAAGAGGGAAAAGTGAGTTTTCGGCGTCAAAAAGATGAAAATAGTCTTGCTTAGCGCCTTTAGAGGAGGGTGAGCCGCAACAGCGGAAGGAGAAGAGCGGAGTGGAGGGAATACGCCGGAAGCAATTCACACTTACTGTGGCGCGTTGGAAGGATACTGTACATAGGTACTGGGAAAATTCCAAATTCTCAACGATTCCCTACTCTTCTATTAATTCACTTTGCAGGAATCTGCAAGACTGGGCGGTCTCCCCTGGTGCAAAGGAGGAAATTAGACGAAATCTAGAAGACTGCTGATAGGCTTCATTTCTAACTGAGCCATGATTCAGAAAGAAAGACATAAGAAAGTCTGAGAGAAGATTGAATTTGCATAAGCGAGAGTTTATCCCTCCGAACCGTTCTGGAGGAAATCCCGCTGGGAATCTTTGAAGATCAGCAGCTCTTTGTTCGGCAGAAAGAAAACGTAGGCTTGCTTCTTGTACCCTTATAGTAGGGGGGTGGTCAGCATAAAGGTAAACTGGACAGGTGGACAAGTATCTGAGCGATTCTACTTATTGATTCACTACATACCAGTGGCGAACGCAGAAAGTGGCGAGAGGGGGGGGGGGGGAGGCGTGGAAAAAAAGTGGGGTCTCCGCCGTTTTCGGGACCCAGACGGGAAATAAAATTAGTAAAAACATTAATTATACCAATAAATAATTAATAAAATCTGTATGTATTGTACATGACATAACTGAGTCACTCCTACTCTCCAGGCACTTACTGATTGCTTCAAATTTTTATGCATTGTACTTGTAATCTCAATATTCTATCTATAATCAGCGTGGTACAGCCACGTACAAATAAATAAATAAATGAATAGACAAATATAGGACAAAATTCTCTACGGATATTCAACAGAAAGTGAGGAAAATATCGCGCAGACGAGAAATAATATAAAATAGTATTGTGCTATATTTCCATGTCTGCCCAATGAAGTACGGTGGATTAAAGGTTGGTTCATAGCAACCCTTCGTGTCTTTCATCTAAGTGTTAAGGTTCCAGGATGTGCAGGATTATCTACACGAGGAGGGCTATGGAAATAAATGCAAAGATTCTATGGTCTCTGCAAGTGACCTTTATGAAGAATAACGTTGGTAGAAGAACCTGTGCGAACCAAGGAGCCTTGCTGATGTCTACTGGAACCATTTGAATATTTTTGATTTGTTATGGTTGGATATTTTTGCTATTTCAGTTATATTTCAACGAGTGGCGCTTGTTAGACGAATTATTTGAGAAGAACCCACGTAAAATTGGGCATATTTCCAGTTTCTACAGCATTGTCCAATCTGGGCGCTGTGGTGAAAGAGATCCTTTCAGAATCAACTTTGGAAAATATCAGAAGTCAGGGACAAAGTGTACGAAATATTCAAAAAAATTAATGAAAAAGTCCTTAGAATATTCACTAGAAGTGGAACATGCAACTTATAGGGGCTCTGGCCTTCGGAAAATCAAAGCAAGAGTCGGTCATATGGAAATGCATAGTCGATCCTTGAATTCAACGGATTTAATCACCATTCACAGCATGATATTTCGCAAACCGTTAATCTCAAACACCTGATCTCTATTCAAGAACTCCGAACCACTTCAGATATGACCCTTTCTAGGCTTGCTAGGTTTTTTTTTTGCGAAGGAGCTTCTAGAGAGAAATGAGAACAAAAGCACGAAGCAGCGCCTCTTTCGAATGAGCAACAGCAGACGGTTTTTTCTTCTTATGCCTGAATTATTGAAATGAGAGCACTCTTCCATGCAAGCTGGTGTCCTCCGGGTTCCACGAATATCTAAGTCCTGGCCGAGTAGAAGTTTGGATGTGTCTTTTTTCGGCATAGAAACTGAAATTTAGCCTCGTTCTATTCGGTTTTTTGTGGTTCGAACCACTTCCGCTCCCGAAAAGGCCAAAGAATGGCCGGCACCTTCTTGAGAACTCGGCGATGAGGTCCTGGAGCGATATTCAAGTGAGGGAACTCTCTGAAGAGTCTATTGAAGCCGTGAATGCAAACTAAAGGCTTTGTAAAGACGTAGTAAAATCTCAAAGCTGACAGCTGACAGCCGAAGAAAATGAGATTATCTTTTTCAAGTATACTCGACATGAAGGAGTATAGAGAGACATCAACATAATCTCGCGCTATTCTGCAAGGACACACCTATCTCCAGTATGTTCCCTTGTGAGTTCGAGTGAAATTCCTGCGAAAATACGCCGTAATAGCCTGCGAGCAACACGGTGGAATTGCTTATTTACTGCCTGTGTAGACCCGGAAACTCTCGTCTGGATGAGGGAAATGTCGATGGAAGTAAGCGCTGGTAGGCAGCTTCGCAGCAGAACATGTGAGGCCGTCAAAAGGTATTACTCTATAATGAATTAATAAGAGAGTAACTTGGGATTCAACACGAAGGCGGCACACGTCAGAAAACTACGGTAGTCATTTATGGCTCTGATTTTCCCAGAATTCACGTGGAATTGAAAATTTTTTTGCGGTCCTCACGAGTAGGCAGCCAGTCGTTTAGAACAGAATTTGCGTGGAATTGGCCTACTAGCACTTTAGCCTTTTAATTTCTTTAAAACTTAGGAGCGGGAATAAGGGAGAAAAGTGAGGTTCGCCCCTTTTTGATGCTGTTTTTTGACCATTAGGTAGGACAAGTGATTCGATTGTTACATGGATCTATCCAGGTGCCAAACGAAAATTCTTAAAATTCTCATAGCCTGTAGTGCTGCTCTGCCATAGTTTTATCCTCTTTCACTATAGAAAACACAGATATGAAAATTTCAAATTTTTGGTCGGTAGGCTTGTAAATTTCTCTGAAATCAGAAGATGAGGGTTCTATGACAGATCGTATAATAATAAATCTGCCAAGAATTGTTCTTCAGGGCCTATCCAACATATTTTATCCAATCGGATAGATGCGCTCTAGCGGATGTATTGGTGTGTTTTAGTGAATCTGCTATCCAATGAAAACATATCCGCGGATATGCAGATCCACTCGCTTCAGTATAGGATATCTTTTCCCGGTTGATTTCCACTTGATAACGATCTATGATCTAGTCCATCTTCATTTCATATTGTCTCTCGCCAAGACACCACACTTGCGCCAACAAATGAACTCGTGGATGAATGAGTTACCTTGGAGGGCAGAGTGCGTGAAAACCTGAGGGAACGGGTATATATACTTTGTGTTTTCTTCCCACGGTGAATGGTCCTGGATACGGTTCCAAGATAGTACCAAACACTCGGGAAAAGTGATTCAGCAAACATATTCATATAGACGTAAAAAAACCAGCACGCACTCTCAATTAAGCATCCCAATAGCAAAGGATGAAAAATTCTTGGAGAATGAAGTAGTCGTGTTTTTTCAAAATTTTTATGCAGCACTATGTGAAATACGTATTAGAATAGAATTATAGCGCTTTTAATTACTTCCATGAGATCAAGAAAAGCCCAAATAATTACTGATATGCTCTGGCCACTCTTTGCTTGCTCCCAGAATTCCCCAGACGTATCTTCAGACGTAAGTAAATACTATAAGTTGCCATTAAAGAGTGTTCCCTTGAAGTATGTACGTACTTATGAACAACAAGAATTCAGAATTTGGTTGATGCTTTGAGTAGTACAGCTAAGTGACATTGTAGTTAAAGGATCGGAAGACAACAGTCGAAATAAACGAAGCAAATGGCTAGTAAGAGTACGAATTCACACCTGGGACACACCATACTCACGAGGAAACCATTTTCTTCCTAGCTTTCTCGGGAAATGTGCCCGCGCAGGTGTACTACACATTCCTCATAGTCTAAAAAAGCATTTTCATGGAAATGGGACCAATGATGCATATAAGAATATTCGAGCACAGATTCAGCACAAAAGAAAACTAATCTGTTAGACTGGAATGGGTAAATTTTTTTCTGGAGTCCATCGAAGGCACTGAACAATAACAAGCCTCCGAATTTGCTTATTCTCAAGTTGATTTCACTGTTAGAATTTCCCTTCAGAAGAGCATCGTCGCAAAAAAAAAATGCATTTGTCTGACCTTTCAACAGGCCAAATTTATTGATAAGGCGGTTTTGAGGGCAGAATTCTAATGGAGATGGAATTTTTGAAGGATTGATTCACTGTTATTTCAGAGTCCACTCCACAGAGGATGATATTTGAAGAAGCACCAGAGAAAAAGAGAACGCAGGAAAGAGCACAATATTTGGAGAGGGTGGCGAGAAAACTTAAAGCACCATCAGTGAAAATTTCCACTAAGCCTGTCTTTCCTATCATACGCTACAATGAGCAATTTTCCCTCTCATTGAAAATTCTGCACATTTCCTGCATATTTCTAGAACAATTACAATTTTTCACACTAGCCTTTTTTCACTAGTGCTAATACGCCGATGCACTTGCGGATAATTAAAGGATGCATAGTAATTAGCCATACAGCCTGTATCAGTCACAAATGTGTGACAGATAGTCCGGTTTTCTGATGGTTTATCCAGCTCGAAAGCGCTAGGATTTTCTCCGTTGCCCTTCAAACAGGACACTCGGAGTAATGGAAGGAGTGGTGAGTTATCAGTGAAGGGCCATCTTTTATGTCGTACAAAGAACGGCCATTACAAATGCGACTATTAATTCCACTTCAGTGGCACACCCTTTCGTCGTCTGTCGTTAATTCCCACTCTGTTCCTGGCTTTAACAAAAACTGGGAATGGATATCCAACGGTGAAAGAATAATGGCAACGGGCCTATTCTTTTGGCAATTATAGGATAGGAATAAATCCAGTAGGAAGGGAGAGATGAGAAATCCTGAGAGAGAGAAGGAGGAGAGAAAGAGAGAGAGACAAAGAATGAAAAAAAGAGACAGATAACTCAGTGAACTATGTGATCTACGCCTCTTCTGGAAGTTCTGCTTGAAATCGTTTAGTCGTGGGATATTTTGGTCACAACAATGTGGCGATATATGAGTTGTTTATTGTGGGAATAATGTGAGGGTTCACTTGGAGGCGCTCGGATATCAACTATCATATTCCATAAGAGTTCCCGTGAATAAGCGGATTTGATACCGGTGTTGTTTTTTTACAGTTTTAATTTGTTTAATCATGGATCTTATTTATTCATCGATCAGGTTTTCTTGCATGGAACACCTTGAGTGCATTCAATAACCAAATAAATTAATAAATAAATAAATATCTGTGGACCACTGAATGGAGAGGGGGGCGGGAGGGTCGGGAAAAATAACTCTGCTCATCTTAAGCAAATAGTGAGAGTGTTAAAATCATTGCAACTCATAAAAGTAATTCGTGGAGGATCCGGAAAGAAGGCCAAAAGTGACCACGCATAGATATGGAAATGAAAGTAAAAGAAAAAGAGAAAAAGTAAGTAGGAAAGAACGTGTTGGTCAACAAAACGACAGGAATGCGCTGTGTTGGTTCTTTTCTGCGGCAGCTCACCTAGCATTAGTTTACACTTTATGGCGCTGCACACATAGTAAACGATACTGGCGAACAGAAAAACGGCTGTAAGCTGCAGAACAGAAGACATAGTAGAGATACTACGGATACCTGAGCAGGGTTGAGGGGAATTTTGTGTGGGCAGGGAAATCGGAAAGTCAAGAATTTTGAATATAGAATAAATGAAGAAATTAAACAAATACAATAACTTTATCAACACCTCTAGGAGTAGGTAGATAAACATTTGAACAGGTAAAAAAATAACGAAACGAGTGAAAAAAGGAACAGTAGCTTCTCTGTCTGAAGATATGCTCAGCTAAGCAGGAGAAAGTCCATGTTTTGCTTTAAAAGGAAAGGAAAAACAGGAAATTTTTCATTAAAAATTAAAAATTGGAACAAATACTTGAAAAGTGAACATCAAGCTCTGAAATGGCAAATAGGTTTATGACGAAAATGGGCTTGACTTCCAGCTACTACCTCTTCCACTGCATTTTATTATTTTTTCCCTTTTATTTTAAGTCATTCACAAGCCCCCAGACAGACCTCATCCTCGCCTCATTTTAAAGCAGATTTCTAGACTTTAGGACTATGGTTCTATCCAAGACGGGAGATGGACAAGCAGTGCGTACCAATTATGTATGTGTCGTTTTAAGCTCTTCTTAAGCCTTAAGTTCAGAAGAACCTCCTCACAGAAAAAATGAACCCTCGCTCCGGATATGAAAACTTTAAAGGTCTTAAAATCATTGATAGCCAAGCAGGGCATCAAAATAACGGTGGTATCTAAGAAAGCCTGTAGAGTTTCCGATGAAAAATTGTGTCGAACCCGGTAATCTCCTAGAAAATTGGGTAAAATTCACTATCCAAAGTTTTTCAAGTGAGTAAATAGCAGCTTATATTGATTAGTGCCAAAGTCTAGCCTTCTAAAAGAAAAAGTAGAGTACCTATTTACTAATGTAATTATTTGCTTACATGTATTTTCTTTATCTATCTCACACCAACGCTTTTCAGACCAAAATCCGTTTCTTCTCCAGGAATTAATCCAACCGCATTTACCATAACGAATAGTTCGGACGCCATCACGAAGCGCCACAGGTCAAAAACTGAACTTGGTTTTCTTGACTTCTGAGAAAATCCTTCCAAAGCCAGGCCCTGGCACGCTTTTCCAAACAGGCACAATGTCTCCCATGAAAAGGGGCGGCCACCATCAACAGGAAATGAACGGCACGTCCTCGCCGACGACATAAGCTATTCGTCGTTTGCCAAATAAGAAGGTGCAAAGAGCTGGAAATGGAATTTTCAAGTGTTGCCCATGTTGAATCCAACAGAGGAAGATGAAGATGTCTGCTCCTTGTGGGAGATCAGTCTCTCACAGGGTAAAGCTATAGATTATCAGTAGAAGGAGGAAAACATGGAAATTATGTATTGTCCAGCCGTCTGATTGAGATATACAGTATTTTTAGGCTGCGATTATAGATTGCAAATGATAAAAATTCGAAAAATTCAGAAAAATTCCCCACTTCAGCCTATTCTTGATGATGCCACGACGTTTGCTACGGACTTAGCCGCGCAATGCACGACAGAATCGCAGCAGAGAGAAAAATCTATCCAATTTGGTGTTCAAAGTGAAGATTGAGCACCTGGTCTGGGATGTACAACCCTTGGTTGTGGAGTATTATAACCTTGGAACGTTGGAACGCGAATCCAGTTCCTAAACGTACATTTTTAATGATGGTGATGCTGCTAGTGTAAATGTATAATGAAAGTGAAGCAAAGTCCATAATTTTGCCAGCAGAGCCATTGCCAGCAAAGCCACAATGTTGAAATCTTAACATGAGACCCACTGTTCCCAAGGAAATTTTACTTGTAATCCTACTGCTTACACGGAGTGGGCGTGTAATCCTCATCAGTACTGCCGAAGCCCTGAGTAGCCATAAAACAGCTGATTACTCCTTCAAAAAGAAAATATGTAAAGAGCAAGAAGCTGAATTATTCATAGGCAGAAAAACACGGCGTTAAATATCATTTTTTCCAGAAATTGGAAGAACAGTCGATTTAAATTTTCCATAAAAGAAGCCATTCTTGGAGGAGCCCATAGAAATTCCATGGCAAATTCCACGAAAAAAAATCGAGTGTGGCGTGAAAAAAGAAAAAAAGGACATGGACAAAAAGGAAAAAAAAACGAAAAAAGGACATGGTGGGTACAAACAATCGGCTGATGATCAGCTGTTTGCTTATTTTTGCAGTTTTATCTTGAGAAAGTGAAATAAACGCCATGGAAAATCTTAGAGCAGGTGGAGAATTCGGACAACTACAACAAGCAAACTGTTCCGTATTTAAGGGAAAAAATCCCTTCAGAACCAGCAAAATAGACGAAATCGCTCAAGAAAAAGGACAGAGAAAGGCGCGAGACGATGTCATGTCCTCGGCTGGCCACGCCCACCGAGGCAAATTGAAGAGGAATCATGCGCCGCGAACTCGTCGGGTGAGGAAATTCGTTCAATCGCCGACTTCGTCGCCTCGAGCGCGTTTCGCTCTCAACGAGCTGACGAATGTGAGAGTGACGAGTGTAAATCATGGCATTAAGCAGTTTCGTCCAACTCTTCCCTGAGTGCTCGTAAAAGCTGCGTGGTGGAGGAGATCAGCTGCAGCCAAAACACACATGAAAACAGCGAAAAATTCTCACGAAGATCTGTGTGTGTTTGTTATGCCGCTTCCGGGATGTGCAGCAGACAGGTTAGGGAGTTGTTCCTTGAAGTTCCAAGCAGAGAGTCAGTTGAAGGGATAAAGGACCTTCCAAGAGCGGAGGGTTTGAACTGTTCGAAATCGGCGTTTCGAGAGATGAGGGCTACAAAAGTCCCATACGTGAAATCAACTGAGATTCGAGGATTATCAGAAGCGAAAATTCTCGAAACAACATCGCTGATCCTTGGTCAAAGAGGGAAAAGAATTTACAGTCGAAAAATTGAGTAGAACAATTTCCCTCCCCTTAGCTCCATCCCCCTCTCGTGAGCTGAAAATTTGTGCAAACATGGACGATCATTAGGGGGAACCGATAACTGGAATAAAATAAACAGTCTTCAAAGGAGGCAGTGAGTGAGAACAGTGAGGCTCAGACAGGGGAGTAGGCAGTTATGTACGGAATCAGTCTTCGAAAAACATTCTATGTAGCTAGAAGTGGTAACCTCCAGAAAATCATGAAAAAAAAAACAATGGCATTGACACTTGAAACAGTTTCATTCCGAAGGATATTTCAAAGCATGGATGGTGGAAGAGAGCTAAATCCAGAATTCTGCCTCAAAAACATTTTCCGGGGAGGTTGCTAATCTTCTTTTTCCTTGAGGTCCGCCTAAGGGTGGGAACGAAGCGGACAATTTGTCTTTAATTTTGTTATTTTTCTTTCCAACTGAAATTTATCATACCTTATTTCTCTACTTATTTCTTCTCTGCTAAATTTCTTCAATTATATTTGTAAAAAACTCGGAGCTCTAGTATACATTTCTATTAAAATTTCCCCTCTTTTTTCGCTAACGGGAAGCAAATAGGGTAGACCCAAGAGAAAACCGGGAATGGTACCCGTTGAAGAATTACGGAAAAAATAATGTAGTAACTCCACGTCCCTATGATTCAAGTTTCAAATGTCCGAAAAGACTAAATCTTAAATCTCCGCATTGGAGACCAAATTTGCACCGAAATGTCCATGAGTGAGAACAATCAGGGCTCATAATCAAAGTGGTATGAATTAGAACTAGAACTGTGTATGTAATAGACTTATGAGCTGGAATTTTATTAATAAAGCTTGAAGAAAGATTGAAGCTCATCCCGCTGTGTGAGTAATGAACGGTCAAGTCAAAAAATGAAGCCCGAAAAAAAATGATATTCAATGCAGGGGATGAAAATGGGTTTTTTCGAAAACCATTCTGAATTGTGATTATAAAAAATGTGCCGACCTATATAGGAAGGAAGGTGAGGGGGTTGGGTGGGGGGGGGGGGGAGAGATAGGCGAGGGGAACTTTTGGAGGTAACGCTCTTACGACATCTTCACGCTAAATGAATAACGGAATAAAACAAATTTCCACTTTAGTTCTTGTTCAATAGGCTGGAATCAGGCCACAAGCGGGCGGTACTGTTGTTGTGGATAAAATTAGATGTTCGTTGTGCGTGCTAAAGTAGTTAACGAACAGCTGACCCCACGAGGTGGGACTCGCCTAAACAACTTAATGTTAGCACCCACACTCACAACAGCAGTCAACCAACACAAACACGTCGTGCATCAAACATCGTCATGCGCCATTCAGCTAAAATTGGGAATAATGTTAAGGTCATACGTAATTCTGAGGATCGTTGAGGATCTCAAGACATTAAAGGCAGCACCCACGAAAATTTTTGACATCAGGATCTTTGCAAATTTAGGAGGTATTTGGGAGCTCAACACTTTCCCAAGGCAAAGCTTTCTTTTAGTCTTGAAAAAGAAAAAAAACCATCTTTCCTGCGCCCACACTGACCGGTCGCATCCTGGATCTATCCGCTGCTAACTTATTTTTCATCGCTATCTCTGCTAATTCTGGTGCTACCCTTGGTCATGGTTAGACAGTCTACTAGAAAGCAAACGAATACGGAAGATGCCGAGCAAGTCATGCCAATATGGGCAGGTAAGTTAATTGAGAGTTTTGAAAGATATTCGCAGAGTATTGAGCGATCGATCAGCCAGAGTTTTGACCGCGTGTTCAACCAAATTTCTGACCTAAAACAAGCCCAATCCGTGATTTTGTCCAAGCTAGCAAATCTCGAATCCAAAATTTCTCTTGTTAATACATCTACATCAGTACAACAAAACTTGCTTTACTCTACCATGGTCAAAATTCGAGCTGATTCTCAGAAGATCGACGATAAACTCAGAACCATTACATGGGTAGGAATAAATGAAAAGGGTGACGAAAACAGCACGCGTCTCTTCGATCGGGAGATTGTCAAGGAGGCCGTTTACACCTCCGGATGTGACGATCTCATCCGAGAATTTGACGAGGGCCGGATAAGCTTCTTTCGTCATCCTTGTGGGAGACCTCGTGGCTTAGGTGAGCGCGGTCGGATAATTAAGATAACTCTCGCTAATCAGACTCTAAGAGATGCTCTTCTCGCGCACATGAGGAGTGGACGGCAGAGCCTGACTCAGCAGTTTGTCCACTCCTTCGCAAGAAGAGATTACACCATGGAGGAACTTGCCCTCGACCGCAGTCTACGCAAGCAAGCGGGCGACTTGAATGCACAAGCAGGTAAATTGCTTTACGTTGTTCGAGATTTCGATATCGTGAAGCTAAGAGCTCCCCGTGATCTGCCGAAACGCCCGCTTGGCACTGCTACCTCTAATGATGCTCCTAGCCGCGCTGGACGTGCTAATCCACAGGTTGGGTCGACTAACTCTCCCTCATCTTCTCTCCAACTCTCCAGTCCCACGTTCTCTGACGGTGCAGCGCTTTCTTCTGGGGTTGTAGCTTCCCAATCCACGTTCAATGTGACACCCTGTTTTGGTAGCTCCTCCTACATGGCCTAGGATTCACTTTTCTCAACTCGCACACATTCGCTTGGTAAAAGTTCCATCGTCAATTCAATACCCTCGCAGAAATTCCTATCCAAATCAGTGTTCTTGTTTAACGCTCGATCAATATGCAACAAGCTTCCGGACCTTTACCTCCTGTTATCATCTAACCCTATGCTGGTTCTCGTCACGGAGTCATGGTGTAAGCCCAATACCATTCACGACGCAACGATTTGTCAAGGATTAGGTTATGAACTTTACAGATGTGACAGAATGAGCAATATTAGCGGCGGGGGTGTTTTAGCTCTAGTTCGTAATGATCTCCCCCATCAGCTCTTATCGGCTTCAAACTTTTCACCTTACTCCCAGTGTCTCGCGCTATCAGTAAAGGGCATGTCGAGAAATATCCGAGTTTTCCTCACTTACCGCAGCCCAAGCTGCAGTAGTATCGACTTTTCTAATACCCTCGACTTCATAAGCAGCCTGATGGATGACAGAAGCGACCACTTGGTAGTTGGGGATCTGAACGTTCCCGATATAAAGTGGAGCACTCCTTACACCGATACACAACATCTCTCTATCTCTTCACGTCAGCTCTTAGAATTCTGCACACAGCACTCATTCGTTCAAGCTGTATCTGAACCTACACACAATTTAAGCATTCTCGACATCGTTCTCGCTGATAATATTAATCGTGTGCAAAAGGTTGAAGTCCGTCCTCCTTTCTCCACCTCTGACCACAATTCAATCTTTTTCGAGATATGCGATCTGAAATCTATACCAGTGAGCAGGTCGTTTTGTTTGGACTTCTCTAGAGCGGATTATGACAGTATCTGCAATAATCTTTTATGGATTGATTGGCGTGCCATCATCTCATCAGCTGCTACTGCAGATGACTGCTACCGGCGTTATGTAGATTGCTGCACTGAATTAATATCACGGTTTGTACCTATCTCGCCAACTCGAAACTTTTGCATGAAATACCCTTCGAAAATCAAGCGGTTACAGGCTAAAGTGTGTCGGCTTTACCAAGCGCGTTGTCACTTAGGTCCACAAAAATATATGCGTTTCTCCAGGAAACTCAAGCGGGAGCTAGCGCTGTTAAAGTTGCGCGAAGAGGAAATAGTAGCGAATAGCCGTAATCCAAAGATATTATATGGCTACATTAACAAGCGTGTCAAAAATAACTTTGGAATTGGCAGTATTCGAAAATCAGATGGAGAATTCTGCAAGTCGGACAAAGAAAAAGCGGACGAGTTTGCCTCCTTCTTCAAATCTGTCTATAAAACCGTCAAATTTGCAAATACCACATGCCAATCCTTCTCTTCCTCGGTGATTGATTTTCTAGACATAAATAGTGATGCCGTATATAAAACTCTATCTCGCCTCCCAACTCGGAACTCGTATACTCCTGACCACATTCCCTATGTGTTTCTCAAAAAAGCAGCCTTGGGGCTCACACCTGTCCTCACTTTGATGTTCAACAGATTTCTCCTTCGTGGTGAAGTCCCATCCATTTGGCGTGTAGGACATGTCAAGCCCATCTTCAAAAAAGGTTGTCGTATGGACGTGACTAACTATAGGCCGATTTGTTTAACCTCTTGTACTAGTAAGGTTATGGAAAGGATTGTATGTAAGCAGCTGTACCACCATCTTGAATGCAACAAATTAATAACATCAGTCCAGCATGGTTTCGTTAGGAAAAGGTCTACAATTTCGGCGTTGATGTCCACTCTTCCCATTTGGCAAAAAACAATCGACTCCTACGGTTACGTTACTGCATGTTTTATCGACTACCGCAAGGCGTTTGACTCCATTCCATTAGACCTCCTGTTTGCGAAACTAGAGGCATATGGAATTCGTGGTAGACTGTTGAAATTCCTTCAAGCATTTTTGAGTGAGCGCGTGCAGCAAGTCCACGTGAACGACGATTTTTCGAATTCATATCCTACCGCGAGTGGGGTTCCCCAAGGTACTTGTCTTGGTCCCTTGATGTTCATTTTATACATAAATGATTTGCCGGAGTGCCTCCCCCCTGGTATCCGCTGTTGCATTTATGCGGACGATTGTAAACTGTACTCCTTGAACGACTACCATCTTATGCAACCTGCGCTAGACGCATTGGTCAGCTGGTCTGCCAGATGGGGCCTGGAAATATCTCGCGAAAAAACCACGATGATGCTTCTCGGCTCGTACCATCCGTGTTGCAACTTTTACCTAGGGAACCATCAATTGCAGATCGCACACTCCGTTCGGGATCTTGGTATATCTTATACAGATGAAATGAGATTCGACTCCTACATTGCCGAAATAGTTAACCATGCCTACATCAGATCCAACCACATTTTGAAGGCGTTCACGATTAGGAAACTAGATACACTTTTCAAACTTTTTCAGACTTATGTACGACCGCTACTAGAGTACTGCACTCCAGTATGGTCCCCTTCAAAACAAGTCCAAATTGGGTTACTGGAAGGTGTTCAGAGGCAATTCACCTATAGGATATTCAGAAGGAATGGAATCTCTGATCTAAGCTATGAGGATAGGCTTCTTCGACTCAAAACCACCTCTTTGGAATTTAGACGAGTGATCTACGATCAAAACTTAATTTTCAAGATAACTTTAGAAAATGTTGACATTGACCTGAACACCCTCTTTTCGCTCTCAAGCTTTAACGGCAGAACGAGAGGCCATCCATACAGATTTGTCATGGAAAAAGCTCGAACGCAGCAGTATCGCGAGTCCTTTGTTCCTCGGACGATTCCAATGTGGAATATGTTACCAGCGGCAATCGTGTTTTCGTCGTCTTCACCATCATTCATCACCAAACTTGAGGCTTTTCTTGAGCAGAGGGGGTTCCATTAGAATCTTCGTTCATTCTTATCTGAGAGTTTTCTTGAGTAATTTCAGTTTCAACGTGGCGCATCAACTCTCCGACCGATGGTTTCCAGCCTTAAGCGTTTCAACATCCAAGTTTTTCATTGTTTCATCCCGCATGAGAACCTATTCGTTTTTATTTTTCTTACTCTGTTCTCTTTCTTAGTTCTTCTCAATGTTTCGTTTGAGTTTCTAACAGTGTTTCCTATGATTCATCTAAAGGGTCCTGTTTTACCACTTCTCCAGTCGTGTTTTCCTTTAGAATGCTAGTGCACTTCCGTAGATATCTCCTGGGGCGTCTCCAGCTAGCCTTCGCACCCGGGCTCGCTGGACCTTAGATTGGGGTAGCTTCTTCGCGCAACGCATTCTAACTGGACAACAGACTCTTAACTAAGTCAATAATTGTTGCTATTCACCTCGTCCTCTACACCATTCATGTGAATATTCGGCTATTGACAAAATAAATGATGATAAATGAAAATGCTGTTTTTTTTTGACGTTTATCATGCGGTTCAGTTCAACAGGAGTGGTCGAGTTGAGCGAGCCATGAGATGAGGACTGATGGCAAAAGATGGATAAGGCCTTTTTTTGCTAGACGGATCCTCGCAAAATCATTCATTCGCACTAAACCACAGCCTACCCGCATCGTAAGAATGCAAAGAACCACTGGAAAATTAGTACCTCTTAACAGAGAAGTCACCCGAGGATCCAAATATCTCGGAATTCTCCAACAATGAAGAAATGAGAGAAAATTAAAATTCCTTCAGAAACTAGCTCTCACAACAAACGGAGACAATTATCGTAGAATTCTAATCGAAAAAGGAACGCAGTGACACTAAAAAATTGAAAAGGTGAGGGAAATCTGCATAATTTTGGAGGTATAACGAAGAAATTCTCTTGGGGAAGCGATGGTTTGACAAGTAGATCAGCTGTTAATCGATGTTCTCCACGCCCCAGAAGGATTTCGATGCTCTGACCGCGAAAATGAGACCACAAAAACACGTACAATCAGCTGAAGAAAAAGTACGCCTGGTCCTAAGAGAACCTGCCATAAGTAGGTAAAGGGACATTTCCAGTGCAGCTCGTACGGCGAAAGTACTCCCGAAGCCCAGGGTTTTTCAAAATTGTGAACATGTTTGAGACGAAGTTTTCCGTGGGTGCTGCCTTTAAAGGCACGGGCCCACCTCACTCCACCTGCTGGAAGTATATACATATCCTGGACCTTCTCGCCATGTTGATCTCGGTTATGCACACCAACAGGTTCAAAAGCGACAAAAGCCCCATTTTTGAAGGGTTCAAACTGGCTACATTTTTGGAGCCCAGAGACGGATCGCTCCAAGCTGTGCTGGCTGCCCGCCACGGCAGCAGCGTTCGCCAACGAGTCTCGGCGTGTTCAATCGATAAGATCAACGACTTCACACGTCAACTCGGGTTAGCAAACTATTACAGACTCCTTCCCGGAAAACGGGATTAAACACCATTTTGACACAAATTACCTATATCGCTGGATTCAGAGTGTCGAGGAGATGCAGAATATGCCATTACTTCAACCACGAATGTGAGGTGGGCCCCTGCCTTTAAGCAGAGCTATGCCTGATATTCTCCGGGAGGCGTCAAATCCTCAATGAGGCGTCAATCAGCGATGAACATGGAAATTCAGACTACAGCTGAGTTGTAACTTCTTCTTTATCAACAGACTGGCTAGAATGGGCGTGGCTACAAGCCCACCGGAAGAAGAACACGGAGAAGATTAGTGCAGTCAAGTGGGCGGAGCAAATTCCAGGGATTACAGGTTATTTTTTTTTACCGAGTCCTCGAGGAAGGGATGAAAATAACGTCAAGAGGTAGAGAGCCGCAGAGCTATATGAAGCTACGCATCTCCAGCAGCTCTATCTAAAAGGCACTAGAGTTTTAGTATAATATATAATATTTGAAATAGCAATAAAGGACCCAAACGTGATTCTGCAATCTACACAATAGGTGTAGCACAGCTGCTTCACCTTTGCCTTGCTCACGCGACTGACTTGTGCCCATCAATGCATACCAAATAAGCTTGAAAAAGGTTAGATACACAGAAATACTAAATCTGATTAGAGCATCAAACATCTCTGACCATTGCTGGTGAGCTGACAGATTTACATTCCACTCAGGGCTGTGGGTGCTTTGCAATTCCACACCTGGTCGCTAATTCGATCTTCTACCCGGGGTTAGCCAAGCCCTCCATACTCACATCTGTGACAGGTCAGTTTACTTTTATTTTCATTTTATATAAGTTTCGGCCATCCTTACCTTACTGATGAGTGCAAAGGATGGCCTAAACTTTGTGCTTGATTTCCGTATAAGGTAGTGCACTAAACGGAAATAAGATATAATAGTTTACTTTATTTATTTAATTTTTTTTATTTTTCCGCAATTATTAATTGATCATACATCTTCATCAATATAAGCAATTTTAATAAACGGGTTCTGCAGCTAGAGATGAGACAGCCCAAACGAAGATAAACAGAGAATTCAAAGTATTACAGTACAAATACATACGAATTAGAATGTCTTCATTGTTACAGTTAGCTTTCAATAGTTCTGTGGATGACAATATTTCCCGCCAACAACAAACGGAAAGCCCTTTCGTTACTAGGGAGGTTACCTGTCCTTATTCTAAGTAGGTTTTAACCGCCTATGTTTTATAAGCTGTCACTTGTTAATATGGCGCAAATTGAGTGCAATAATTGAATAAATAAAAATACATTAACTACATTGGATGAGCCTTATGACAGAGAGGTTCACATGCGAAAAAAAGATCACTAGTAGAGGTTAGTAGAGGTTTAGGCCAGGTGCGGGTGTTTCTAGAACGATAAACAAGGAAGTTGGAAGCATAGCTCAAGAAAGAGATGGTTATTAATTTTTCACACTAATCCGGTTTCGGAGCTTAAAATTGGGTGGTCTATTGGCTTCGTGGCGTCTCCCCTCAGTTCTTCACCTTACCTAGAATAGTGATTTGAAAATAATGAAGAGTTTGCAATAGGATGGATCCCGAAAATTACATGAGGGTCTTTCTAAACAACGAAAAATAGACCTTAGATGGAGATAGCTTGGGCAAATAGGAAGAAAAAAATCTTAACATACTAAATAGGCTCCCTATGCCTTTGGACAAATAGTGAACCTGCTATTCAATACTAAGCAACTTCTTTTCTCCAGATGAACAACAACAAGGACAAGCTTTGACAGTGTTATGAGAGGTAATTAGTGATGCAAGAACAACTCCCGGAACGAGCACATTAATTGAGATTGTGGAGATATTTTGTGGCGGTAATTATTCTCTGCTCAAGTCGAGTTGGTACAGACGAAAAGGATGAGAGAACTCGAGGAAAGCAGAGCACGCTAGTCTACCTATGAAGCTGTGAAAGTGCGTAGAACTTTTCGAAACCAACAGACGGTCCCGCATGAGACGGCGACACATCAAACATCGGTTGTCTCTAGGTAACTGTACGATGAGAACTTCACGGGAATGTTCCGAAAACCTCTACTCCATCATCTCGCTTAGAAAAAGGTTACCAATGGACGTTTTAAGCACTAATTTTTCAGTTGTTTTTGTTGAGGAATAGGGTCACTTATGCTCCGCCCCCTTGAGTACAAAGCAATAGGGAGCAAGAGCTCATCTATTTCTTCCAGGCATCTAATAAATATTTCCTACTGCCGTCAGACTTTTTTTTCGGATGGGAACATCAGCACGGGATAAAAATGTGTTATCTATAGTGGAAGGAGAGGAACAAGGAAATGAAATGACTCCTGGGCGCTCACCGGAAAGACAAAAGCAACGAGCGAAAATCCTCAGTGGATGAAAAAAAGCCCTATTATATATGTGGCATAGAGTACGCAGCAGTGGCGAAGATGCACGATGATAGTTCATGTGACTTTCATTGCAAAGATACCAACCTTTTAAAGTAGTGAGAAGGTGGAGTTTCACCTTCCAAAAGCAAGGGTGTCCATTGTAGAGCTGAATCTCGCAAAATAAGAGCAAATCTGCAGGCGTGCAACAGGAGAGTGCCTGAGATTTCTCCTAGAAACACGAAGGCGGTGTCAAATTTGGCTGGGAACGAATTGAAATTGCAGGCAAGAAGGAAAGAGTTTCATTGTGTCAATTTGAGGTCATTGTGTATTTATTGACTTAGCTGCTACCGAAGAATGCGAATTTTCTCGATGAGACTCTTAAAAAGATATCATGAAATGTATATAGTATTAATGTGAATTTTATTTTTATTTTATTGAAACCATGAAACCACTAATATCTTCATTGCACCACCACATTACTTGTACTTTGGTTTAGATTAAAATGGTGCATGAAAACAACAAAATGCTCGCTAAGAACTGTGAGTGTAACGGAGCTCGATAGGAGAGGAGAGGGAAGCGACAGAAAATGCTATGTCTCAGATAAAGTGCTGGTCCAATCCACTTATATTTATTTATTTTATTTGTCATACGTCAACTACAATGAACGTGCCAAACTTAATGAAAACAAATTAACGAAACAAACAAATCGTCCAGGTAGAAAAAAACACAGAAAAAAGAATGAACTCAGAAGATTACTAGCAGAAGGGAGGGAACGATCTGAAATCTTTTGTCTCATTTCTAAAAGAAATTGTGCTGCTTACTTCAATCTAGAACCTCAAAAATCGTCAAAAATACAGCCCTTGTGTGCAGTATGATCTCTCGAAAATTTATGCAGAATTTCAAGGCGCTTTTTAGAACGGCTTATCCCGGCTCTGAATGAGTTCTATTAGCAAATATGAAATTCCTCAGAATCAACGCATTTCCAGCAACAGAGACTATTTTATTTCCAATTATTTTCATTCCTGCGTAAAGCTCTTGATTTCAGAAGTCGATCAAGTTGTTAAACGCAACTTGTACTTGATCATTGAAGCATTTCTTGCTCGGGAAGATGTCGGTATGCCTGAAGCAGTTGTATTTAGTCGGTCGGTGACAGCATTGGCGAGTATGATGTATGAGGAAGAGTTTCATAGCCCAGCTCCTTCAATTTTTTGCAAAATCCGTTGTGCAAAACGAGGTCGAGCATTTTTATAAGGACAGATTTGTTTATTTATTTATTTATTTTCTGTGCACAACGTGGTACGAAAAACAGAACAAAAAACCAAAAGCAATGACTCGACCAAGCCAACCAAATTATTATTTGAGGACCCTCTATAATATGTAGAAGATCTCATACCAGTACCTTGTAATCATGTGAATAGAAAACTGATATGACTTCGGCCAAAGTCAGTATTCCAAATTGGTAGAGCTGTATATAATCACTTTTGGTCCCCTTCTGCTAATATTAAGGGGACAGGTTAGAGTTTCTGGTGCACTCCGTTGATTTTGTGAACGTAGTCCACTGCCATGATGGCTTGCCCGGATTGAGAAATCTGTGGTGAATTAATATATAAGCAGTTCACGAAACTGTCAACACTAGCTTCTTCTGATGCAAATGCGGCTTAGAGGAGGGCTGCGGAGCTTGATCACGGTTAGCAGGTTGTCACACATTGTGTGCTGTATTACCGCCAAGTTTGAGATCGTAAAAGTAAACTAATAGTAATTGCTGACTTGTCTCCTTTATTTCTGTGCTGCACAACCTGTCGCAAACGAACGAAACAAACGCATTTTGTGCTGAGTTCCAATCATAGCAGGAAAGGCAAGAGTGCGCATAAAACAATCTTCGCAAAAGTCTATAGTTTCTGAAGTTTAGCTTGAGTAAACTTTACAAGTTTTACATCGTCATCAGAATAGTTTGACACGAAAGGAGTAAAAGTAAAATCTTACATTGATTTCTGAACTACTTCTTTTCTGTTTTCTTTTCTGCACGTGTGGCTACCACGATAAGTTGCAAATAGGTACAATAAATCAACATGAATGGCAAATGAAGACACAGAAGCGGTGAGGAGAGCTTCCGGTTGTACGTATATGGAAAGGGTGTATCATAATCAGTTTCTATTATACTTTACTTATGCGCTACAACATAATTTGTTTTATCGTTTCCACAAATGATAGATTCGACCCGCGTGACATACGACACCGTGTACAATGATGGCAATGCATGTCAATCTGGGTTTTATTAATTCTCTCCAGTTCCGTGTTAGTTTAACTTCACAGAAGAGTCCTAATTGTTTGATATGCTGTGGAACCGCATATTGTAAAATATTGATCGGCAAATAAATGTGAATACACTGCCGTCATAATATTATTTATGTCTGGGTGTCAACCGGTGGGAACCACTAACCCATCGATTCGCGACACCTCTAAAGAACTCTCTGAAAACACATCCCTTCCGTTGGGAGGTTTTTCATAGCTCCAGAAGGAAAATTGTGTTCAGTTCGTTAGCATTTCTCGTTGCAGCAACAAAGGGGAAAATGCAGCAGTGACGACGAGAAATCGAAGTCTTCAATGCAATATCGCACTACGAGTTTCAGTTTCACCAGCAGTCTGGAATTTCAAATGCTCAGGGGTGGGGTAAGAAACACCATGCCACATTCTGGATCCCTCACTGTGTTATTATTGCTTGAGACGTGTAGAGAGCTACGGAATTCTGCAGCCGCAGAAAAATCCATCATTTTACACGTGGTAGAACTGCCTGAAGGGTTGCATGTTTTCGTGCAAGTTGCGGTTTGTCAAAAACTCATTTTTTAATATATGTAAATTAGGTATTAGGCAAACTTAAGCGTGGAAAGAAAGAGGCACCTCCATCATTCCTTGGACCCAGATGGAATGACGAAATTACTATTAATTCCAACATTTAGCGCTTAACAATAAGTATTTTGAAAATAATAGGAAGGAGAAGCGAGTGGGGTTACATGATATTTTTATCTATTTTATGAAGTGATCCCCCTCTCGGCTGAGTCCGCTATTACTTTGTGGTGGTCGCAAAGTCAGAATTTTTTCTCGTAGGGAAGGGGGGGGGAGGGAGACTGAAGCGATGCACAAAGGGCGTGGCCGTGATTAAAAATTGAAAAAAAATCATTTTGACCCCATGTTGTTGAAAATCTAAAAAAATCTAGTTCAAATAACTGCAGCTTAGATAAGAATTAATGCTATAATGAGTGAAAGATGACGCTTTTATAAAGCAGTTCCGGAAAAATTGTCGGCGCACTCCAGGGGGTGGGATGCTCTCCTCCTTCCGGTCCGCCACTGCCTCGTCTATGTATGGGTTGAGGAATGTCTAATTGTACGAAACTTTACGGTTAGAGGAGGGAAGGAGGAAATGACTGTATTCTGTGACGTATTTCACGATGAACAAATAATGATACATAATAGATAAAATCTCGTGTCCAAAAATTTCGATCAAAATGCACTGAAGACTTCGAGGTAGGACGTCAGATCGATATTGCAGGGTGCTCCACGTGGTCCCATCTTTCAGCTATAATTCTTCGTTAAAACCCCGGTTAAGCCACGCAAAAATGGTTGGCCCTATCCAGTAAAAAAAGGAACGGGCTTGTCACCTTATATCGACATCAAGAACAGAATAGAACGTCACCCGGGTAGTAAACCGGGAAGTGGGCGGGCAATCGCCGACGAGATTTTGACAACTATGCCAGTGAGCATAGCTCAGCTGTTGCGAGGAATCTAGAAGAAAAAACCATCTATACTCCAGCCGCCACTGCCAAAAAAGAAAAAACTGAGGCGGACAATGCGATTTGTTGCCGCAGACGAAGCGTTTAAGCGAATTAGCGAGCCGAACAATCTACACCGCTGTGGTTTTTTGGCCAAAAAAGAAGATGATCACAGCTCGGCTGTCAGGAGTTCCATAGCAATAGAAAGAAAATATTATCTCACTCATGATGGAGTAAAGGTAAATAAGTGTAAGAGCAGGAAAAAGTAATAAACAATGAGTTTGAATGAAATCTTAAGAGCGCTCCCTAGAACACCCTGAGCATTTCCAAAAAGCCATCTCCTAGGAATGGGCCCTTTCAAACCTCCCACGGCTCGTCAAGGCTTTCGTCTTCGTTCACTTTTCATCCATTTAATACTTGTGCACTTTGTTCTGTTTACATTCAGAAGCACAGATGTTCCAGGAGAATCCAGACGAAACTGAAGACGTCATAACAAGAGATTGAAGGGCATAGGGCGACTGCGTAAAGGCATTATTCTTTGAGAACATGTGATAAACAGGCTTCGGTGAAGGCGCCAAAGTTCACTTCTGGGTAACATTACTACGAAATTGACCTCTATTCAACACGAGGAACAGTAGGCTTTCCAGGAAGACTTGGGAGATGACAACAGAGTAGAGGGAACTTCTTACACGGGTGTTTTATCAATAGAAGTTACGAAAAATTTCCCCAAAAATATATTTATTTCAATTTCCACAATGGAATGACAGAGTAATGGAAAAAGTACACAAAATAAATGACACAGGAAATAGATATTTTGAGAACGGCGAACATTAGGGTATGGAACGTTATACCCGGAGAGGGTGTAGTGGATGAGCTCTGTGATTAGTCAATCCGTCTAACTAACCAATCGCAAATCTCGATTGAACCGCCCATTCCAGGTATAAACCTCCGCTCCCCGAACCGTACGAATAATAAATGAGGAGAACGTAGTGGTGGACGGCAAAATCCTCCTCCAGCGTTGCTGAGAATAGGAATCCACATCGGATGTTTGAGGAAAGAAAAGAAAAAAAAAAGAAAAAAGGCACTTGAATTTTCGTTGTCATGTGCAAGTACCTCAGATATTTTTCCGTACAGGTTATGCACGAAAACGCTTGCTCTGCTCCACTATGTAGAATAGTGACAAATAGCTGAGATTTTTCATTTCTTCCACGCTTTGCATGAATGCCAAAAGAGACATTTCTACCTGAAAAAGATGCTGATTGATAATTTCGCCGTCTCCACAGAGATATGTCTCGCATTTGATTACTCAGAGGGCAAAACTGAAGGCATCTCTCAACAAAAACTTCAGGAAAAAATGACAGACAGAACTGATGGAATTAGAGATAGAGACATGTTTCTCTCAAAGGTGTTAGCCTACTGAACAATTCCCAAAGACCCTCCATATAGCCAGGCTTCTCTTTGTGCATGTGCAGAAAAATAGCCGCTTCTCTGCAGATCTGTCGTGCTGCTTCTGAAACCATCCAAACATCAAGTGCTTCGTTAGAGGCACTTTTTGTTTGGATAGATTTCCGGATAGTTGGAAGGCAGACAAATCGCTACTGTTCGCCAGAAGGAGCCAGTGATTGAAGTTTAGGTAGCAAGAGCGATGGCAGACTAACTTTCCTTAGAAGGTAGGATGAGGTTCGGTTAAAAGGACGTTTTCAAAAGAATTTTTCGCTGTAATCTCGGGTTTCCTCGAAGTGTTTACAAAATGTTCCATCTATGCCTCTTGAAACTTCTGTACACAAATGAATAAATAATATTTTGTTCATTTGTTTTAATTGTGCACCTGGCTGTGCTCAGTAAGAGATGAAGAACAAGATCAGGAGCAAGCATGAACGAATGAATGAATGAGTGAGTGAGGTGAATGAATGAATGAATGAATAAATAAATAAATAAATAAATAAATAAATAAATAAATAAATAAATAAATAAATAAATAAATAAATAAATAAATAAATAAATGAACGAATGAATGAATGAATGAACGAGGCAATGAATGAATGAACGAGTGAACGAATGAATGAATGAATGAATGAATGAATGAATGAATGAATGAATGAATGAATGAATGAATGAATGAATTAATGAATGAAGATTCGTCAGAGAGGCCATGGCTTATGAAGAAGGAGGAAAAGCGAAGAAACTCCTGCATTTGAAGGATTACTATCCTACTAACCCGAATAAGAACAGCCGAAGCGGACATGCAGAATTTTGGAAAGGGAGGGGAAGAACGGATCACTGCAAAAATAGCGCACAATTAGTAGATTGTCTGGAAAAAGCGGCACCAACACTTCAAAGAGGAAGCTCTGGAAAGAATCTCTGGTATACGAAGGTGGTTAGACATCTCATCTTGACTAGTTGTGAGAGACAGTGATGAAATCTTTTCAAATCGTGAGAAAAATTTCAGATAAAAATAGAATTTCCCGATATTTCCATGAATTCCAGGAGGGATTTTTCTCAGTGATGCAGTCAATCCCAGAGCCGTCACGGACAGACCTTGGTAATACCAAAGAGAAGCCAACTGAATGAAGTGACTAACGACACTGGCTTCTCAAACTGCCAACAAACTGACTGCAAACGACAATAACACCATCTGTGAGGTCATCGGCGAATTCGAAAAACATCTGGCTGGCTGGCCGGCTAGCTTTCGCACGGATATAAATTTCTTACTGGATGCTGGCAAAGAATTTCCCAGAAAGGGCGGAAGGAAAGAACTAACCAGCCGAGCTCGTTTTCAGAAGTGTGAAAGAAGGAAAGTAGTGGGCAAATGCATACTTTAGTGAAGTTGCGAGTCATAATCCTATTATATACAGAAACACTCTTTTGTGTATGGCATGTTCGTCTTTGAAGATCCATGGCTTGGAGAAGTCGTTGTGAAAACACTGAAGCGGCGCCAATGACCGCGAAAAAACTCACTAATCCAAGCGAGCTGAAGCTCTAAACAAATTGCCGACAACTCCTACTTCCCTGGTTTTTTTTCTCGTCTATTTTCTCATTTAAACATTTGGGAGGTGAACTTATTGCAAATTTCATCAGAAGTTGGAATGAAACCGAGTGGTAATGAGAAATACAGAGATAATTATGAATTAGAAAGGGGGAATAAGTGAGAATTGATGGAAGTACAGAGCGAAAATCTTGCAGTGGGCTTACAGATAATTGAAAAACATTGATGGTGTAATTTCCAGGAATTAAAGAAGAGGGAGAGAATGGGAAGTCAGGATTCAGTGGAGTGTAACGAGAAAAATCCAGGATGCGTAAAAAATGAATACAAGAGTAGATGTTAACGGTGTATGGAGAGAAGAGAAGGTAGAAGTGGGTAAGCAGTGGTTGTAGAGGATCGGGAATAGATAGACTTTCTTCTTCTTTCCTTTCACATTTCTTTTTCATTTACGTGTAGCGAACGTTGCATAATTTCCTCTTATTCTCTTCCGTTCAATATTTCTGGGCCCAGATGCATCATTTGAGGGGTGGCTAATCTCATGCTCATGAGTATGCTTACCCATGGGTAGCAGACGGATGTAGACCTTAATGCAACATTGAAATTACTCAGGGTATCGATGCCTGTATGATGGGTAAATTCATGTAGTGTCATTTTTAACCCGGGTAGTCTCAATTATGCACGCGGCTTAAGACCAACGTCATATATGGGTGAACGCGTGTTGATGGGTGTCAACTAAAGAGTAAAATTACCCGTTAACATGTAGTTTACCATGTGTGATCTCAATAATACATACGGGGCCTGAGCTTGGATGCATCAGTGAGGTTACCCGGGGTAAACCTGCCAGCGCCGTATTAAAGATGGGTAAGCTCCTGTTATGCAAACACGTTTACCTTGGGTAAGCTCAATTATGCATACGGCCCCTGGAGTGGTTTTTCGAAACATCTGTGGTTTGACATGTAACCATATGTTCTGAGTCTCCTAAGATCATGTTTGCGTTTGAGCTTACAGGCTTTCTGTTGCACCGGTTCAAACAAGTAATTCGATTTTTTTGGTGATTAATCGATTGTCAATAGGTCGTAAACCAATGACGCCACCGATGCTCCGCCCAGAATCGATAGGTATCGGACTGGTGTTCATAGTGAACCTCATTGCACGTAGAGAATGGTAGCAGCCTTTAAGATTATTTCAGTGCCTGTAGAGACTCAGGTATATTCTGAGTTTCTTCGGAAGGATTTTGTACTTCATTGCTGTATAGTAGTATTTATTTGTAGTATTTTACTTTAATAAACAAATATGCAAAAAAAAACGAGGAAAAATACATTATCAGTTGAGCAGATAAATAGCTACGAATGATTATTCCAGAAGATTCTTAGAACATGAGGGAAATCCCGTGATTCGAAGGGCAATGGACCGGTTGTTGATGCTGACGTCAGTGTAAAGCTAGTACGTACAATCCTATTATTTATGAGCCAGTTAGAGCCAGGTGATCAAAGGCGAGCATCACAGTATAACTGCCAGTTATGTGGGCGTGGCCACACTGCAAACATTTTCAGACAGAAAATATAAAAAGTGCTCGTCGTAGATGATAAACACATTGCAAGAGGGGCAATCTCTTCCATGTGATGTCCCAAAAATGTTCTGGAGTAGTACTTAGGGACAGCAGCACTAGTAAGATCCAAGGAGAGGTCATTATAAGTAATTTATGTTTGCCCTTGTGGAAAGAGACGAAGCTCCCTAGAGATACAGCATTCCCACGGTTTCTGCACGAAATATGTACTAACAGTAATAGCTAAGTAAGAGGATATTTCAAGATTATCCACACTGCCCTGTTTCCATCTCCTGCATGAAGTAGAGAAAAACAAAGACATGACCCACGCAATGCCTAAAAATTGACCAGGATTTCCCGAAAGACCCGCTATTGTTGCCAAAATGTTGAAGCGGTCGATTCATCCCGAAATAGGAGGACGAAATTCAATCCACGAGCAAAAATCAACGGATGTTGTGGAGGTGTCTAATGGCATTGTCCCGTTGCAGACGACGATCATCGAATTCGGCTTGTCCCGAAACAAACAGGCGCGACCTAAGGTCATCTCGCGCCTGGGCTCGCTGGCACCAACTGTCTGACCAACGGCAACACCTAGGCCAGCTCGGATTTCCACCACTGATCACACCTCGCCCACATGGTGTGAGGAGGCGCACGCAGGCATGGAAAGTGGACGTTTGCTGGGATCTTCGTGTCCTAAATATTCTCATTGAAGTCACCCATGATGGCATGAGAAAGCTGTGGTTGGCAGGGGTGAGCATGAAATATGGGCCCGCTCCAGACACTTGCATAATGTTTGCATTAGAAAACCAAAGCTTGCACGGTGTGAAACACATGCGTAATCCCAAATTGCCCATGCAAGTTATTAGAATTATTTAAACGTCATGCCATGAGATTTTGAAATTGTGTGGTCTTGTTGAAGTCCGTCCAAATCGTTTAGCTTAGTCCGTCTGAACCTGTAGAGGCCACGTAGATCTCATGCACATTCCATGCACATTTTGTGCACTATTCGTACATAGTTCGTGTCAAAGCCAGCTTGAGTCGTATGAAGTTTGCATGATATCTTCATTGTGTGCACATGGCGAGGATTTGTAGTGACTCCTGGGTGACGCCCCATTTAATAAGGATTCCAGAAATCTGCCATAGAGTATATGTACTGCTGTCTGGGAAAGGACTTAGTTTTTCTTCAGGAAGCCACGATCAAAAGTCTTTTCTCTAATGGATCTTATAGCTTTGCAGACTTTTTCAAACATCTAAAGGGGAATTTATACTATCTGCATGCGTCAGTCGCGCGTCAGACGCACGCATCTATTTGCATTTTCCACGAAGACCGGTCAACGCGGCATGCCCATCCCCAATGAAGAGAACGTGAGGCGGCCGTGCAGCCGTAAATGTGTGCGTCTGAGCTGCGACTGAGCCCTATTCTTCATCATGTCGACGCACGCGCGTCAGTCGCACGCATCAAGCAAAAATTGTCCTTCAGGACCTTCCAATATTTTTTCTGTTGTTTTGGTTATTTTTTACACAGTTCCAGACACGTTAAACCGAGTACTAGGAGGAAATAAAAATGATCCTAAAATTAATCATCTAGCTGTCACCGAGAAGAAATCAGAAAATAAAAAAAATCAACATTGAAATTCTTCTAACAGATTATACATGATTTTTTTAATGCATTTGGTGTGGATGCAGAACCGTTGGTTTACTCGACGAGTAGTAGTGCACTGTAGCATGATAGGGTTGAGCTAAACCCACAGCAACCAACTGGGCTGCTTCCCGAATTTTTGGGATCGATGCGCCAAGCCCCTCCCAGCAGATCCCCATACTTGAAGCGCACCTTAACGTGTGGCTCAGTGGAACAGCAGGATAGCCTCAGAGTGCAAGTGTGGGATAGAATCCAGACAGCAATTGAGGTAATTCCCCGAGAGCATGTGAACTATAAAGTTATTTGCTGTTCCACGAGATCAGTCGTTGAGATGCGTTTTAAGCGTGGGGATCAGCTGAAAAAAAAAATAAACCCAAGCAGACCACATGACTTTTGAACAACACTACTAGAATATTTGCGCGGGACCCGGCGTAATGAGCTCAATTTCTTTGAACAAAACCTTACGTCTGAAAAACACGTGCAGAGAATAGATTATTTAAAAAAAAGACAAATAGGCGGTGCTTATGTCTGGACGGACGTCGGCTCGATCAGAGGGATCGAGGCCGGAGTTCGTGGCAACTGCTGCAATCAAAAACGAATTAGCACAGAGATCGGATGCCATTTCAAAATGTGAGCGGCAGCGAGAGCGAAAGCTACGGTTGGATGAGAGGCGAGAGACAGGGAAGGGCTCGTGGATGCAGCAGCCGGATGCAGGAACTAATCAGCGCTACGAACGCATTAAACGGCAAAACAAAGTACGATTGAATGCGAGTCGTAGTGGTCAACTTGATCAGTGGTTGTGGTGGCCGGTGAAGCTGGAGAAGAAGTATTTTCAAAGTGAATTCGAGATTTTGTTCAGGAGGAGAAAGTGGGAAAAGACATAGAAAAAAGTAGAAAAAAAAGCGGGAAACCAGTGCCCAAAAACTGCTTTTTTTTTGGGGGGGGGGGGGGGGGTAGCAGCAGCGATCGGGGTTCTCTTTTTTGGCTTCGCTGATAAAAGTTGTACTAATTCCATTTGCTCCTGCTCGATCGTGTACTCCATACAAGGCCTATTTTTTTCACATAAATTTCCAAATCCATAATCCATAAGTTTGCATGTTCCAGAAAAAAAAATTTGCGAATGCCACAATTTGAACAAATCGTCAGGAATCCTTTCAATTTTTCGATTTCTCAGATGTTACTGTAGTTTTTTTTTAACAGATAAAGCATCAATTCTGCCTTACTGTCTACCGCTGCTGTAACTCTGAGCGAAATAATAATTAAAAGGACCCGCGGATAGCACCATTGTTTACCTAGAGATTTCATATTCAAGTAATTTTTTTTCCAGAAAAAAAATTGATGGGATGTAACACATGTGAATGAGAACATACACAGCACTAAAGAAAAAGTATGTTAGGTCAATGTAAGACAGTCGTTATCACCCTGATTGATGCTTGCTACATTCGCGAACACCACTGCGGCACACGTTCGCGGCACGTTCTCCTTCGTTCTAACACGTCCTGACACGAGCGACTTTGCGGCGCTGCGGCTGCGAAACTTTGCTCGTGAAGGACCCGGGATTAACTAGAATGACTCTATCTGGTTAGCAAAGAAGTTGTGTCCTTGATTTCTCAAGAGTAGTTTTATTCGAAGACTTGTGACTTAAGGGGAAAGAGGATTGTAACCTGAATGGTTGGGATCCATGAAACCGTGACCAAGTAATTGTATGAATGCTAACGTAATAGGCTTTGGTAAAGACTACGCACTGATAGGAGACGCAGGATGTGAAAATTGGTTTGTTAGCCTGGAGCCGCATGCATCATCGGGGTTACCCACGGAAAACTTGTTAATACGCGCTGGACTTACCCATATTACCCAATTAGTACGGATGTTAACACATTTAGCCTGGGCAGTTTCAGTGATGCATCCCGGTCGTGGTTTCGCTCGGGTAACATTTACGAATATTGGCCCAGGATGTCATATGTATATTAATATCTACTCGAATACAACCTAAGGTTTGCCAAAACAATTCTCAGAAGAATATCTAGGGCCAAGAACTAAACTCAGTGAGTGGAAGAACAGGTAATATACATTAATATGTAGGTATATAAATTAGAAAGTGAAAAACAGAAGGAGGCTCAGTAACCGTGAGATAACTGCGAGTAAGGCCTCGAGCGGTGTAAAAACCAGGTTATGTTATTGCAAGATCATGATAGTTATGCAATTCTTGCTATATAACCAAAGCCGAGCGGCTGTGGGACATCAGAGCAAGTCGCAAAGACTTGTTGTGCAGTAACGAGGTTTTCTCAGCGCTCCTTGAACAAAACTTCTTGAAATGCTAAGATTCTTGAGAGCAAAAATGGTTTTTCAAATATGTATTCTTCGAGGGCAAAGCTAGTGAAAAAAGATCTGCCTTTTTCCTCACGCATGGTGCCAATGTAAGGAAAAATTCTCCAAATCTGAAGAGTGCTTTTTTGAGTTCAATTTTCACAGCGAAATTTCATTCATTTTTATATTGTCTAGGATATGAATCGCAGCAACTAAGGAACTCTGAGGATGTGGAGTTGTCTAACTATATATCCTTTAGTTTTAGATTTCGTTACCTGTGTTACTCCTGCACGAGCTAAAACTCTTCAATAAAATACCAAACGAAATGAAGAATAAGTATATGTACGAAAAATAAATGAATAATAATGAGAATAATAAATATAAAGGTAGAACCATGTACTGGCAGGTAGATGACGTGGAGAAGTGCAGTTTTCCTTTTCGTCCTTACGTACATTCATCCATAAGGCATGCGGGGTTCATCCAAAAGCGAGTACGACGACAATATGCAAATGCATTCAGCAGACATGGGCGAGGATTAAGAGGGAAGAAGATAAACAGAAATAAGCGAGAAATTAGATTTGCGGCCTCGAAATTGCGCATTAACGAGTGGCGAAAATCCTCTCGACGAGCGACGATCAGCTCGCTCTTCTCCGAGTTTGTGGAGAAAAACCGCCGAAAGCCATGGGTAAATTTTCGATGCATGAGATTTAATGGGATTTTCGAAGCATGGAAAAACACAGTTCATAGGGAATTAGAGGCTAGGCTCATAAAAAAGCACCTCAACGGAAAGAGCGGATATGTCATGGTCTTTTTGGAGTGATTTTTCTGAGTTATCTGAATTTTTTGTTCTTATATTCTATGCGTTGTGGGTTTCCACCTTGTTTTCAAAGTCTAATTGTGAAAGACCTATAGCTCTTCGCACCTACCATTTGGTTGGTGGGCAGTCAACGGGTTAGCCATAAAAAGTTAAAGAATTCATTGAACCCTAGCTCAGGAAACAACAATCATACTTCAGTTCATGTGTGTGTGTGCACGAGAACCAGCCAACGAAAACGGAAAAGAAAATATCTACACCATTGTGTTCAGCGCATCGAGTTATGTACGAAAACGTGGTAAACTTTGATTTTTACCTTGATTTAAGGGTGTTTCGGGCCACTTTCGTCATGTGCAGACATGTCAATGGCCTGCAGTTGTTTTCACCACGGTCGGAATGAATGAGATAAGTTTATGATTAAAGGACCGTATAAAAGGAAGGAGAAGGGTAGTATGCCTTTATAACGAGGACGATGAACCAGACGGGTGAGGAGTGACAAGGATGGGGATTGCAGCATAGAGTATGTTAGAGGTGGGTTAGCGGTTTGATCGGCGTCCAAAATAGGGGGAACGCCTGGAGACGGGTCCAAAGGCGTGATAAGGGTGCGCCGGCGTCCGAAAGTGGGGAAACGCCTGGAGACGGGTCCAACGATGTGATAAGGGGGCGCCAGCGTCCAAAAATGGGGAAACGCCTGGAGTCGGGTCCAACGGTGTGATAAGGGCGCGCCGGCGTCTAGAAGTGGGGAAACGCCTGGAGTCGGGTACAACGGCTTGATGAGGGTGCGTCGGCGTCCAAAAACGGGGAAACGCGTGGAGTCCAAAGGTGTGATAAGGGTGCGCCGGTTTCCGAAAGTGGGAAAACGCCTGGAGTCGGGTCCAACGGCGTGATAAGGGTGCGCCGGCGTCTAAAAGTGGGGTAACGCGTGGAGTCGGGTCCAACGGCTTGATGAGGGTGCGTCGGCGTCCAAAAACAGGGAAACGCGTGGAGTCCAAAGGTGTGATAAGGGTGCGCCTGTTTCCGAAACTGGGAAAACGCCTGGAGTCGGGTCCAACGGCGTGACAAGTGTGCGCCGGCGTCAAAAATGTGAGGGACCTTTGGAGGCAGGTTCCAACGGTGAGATAAGGGGGCATCGGTGTTCAGGTCCAATCCCAGTTTGCACTTACTCGGTCAATTTTTACTATTTACTTCCACCGAAATGCGGCACCACAAATTGTTGGAAAGGAGCTGTCCATAATGGGTCAATGGTTCCATGAACCGCGGTAAAGAATGCTTCTTTGTGGATAGTGTCTGTTCATCCACCTGCACTAATCTTATCTGAGGACAATGAAAATATGCGAGCGAAGCGAGCACGAAAAGAAGCCTGAGAGTCCGGCATTAGCCGGACGATCAGGCTGGTAATTACTATTTGAAAATAACGAATATTATCAAAAATATAGTGTTCTATAAAAACGTGGTTCACCCTAATCCTAATTGGTCTAAAGACTTTACATAAGAATCAAATTCCAAATCTGGAATATCACTAAATTCAGACTCTAATGAAGATAAAAGAAGAGAGTATAATACGAAGCCTTTTTCAAGAGATCTGAATTGAAGCCCTCCTCTTTCAGTGCTTACCAAGGCTATGCGTTACTAACGTAACGAACAGGGCGCAGCACTAGGTGGTCAGTGCCGGTTGGGGAGTACTAAGTCCAGTCGGATTCCGAAATGGGCTACTAAGTACCTACACACTAGTTTTTTTTTTCAGGAAAAGCAGATAACACTAAAAAAATTGACTTAAATAAGCGATAGTGAGACGACGAATGATGTTTCAGCAAGAAATGCGTACCATTTAGCGAAGACAGCCTAAATCATCTCAAATTCAAGCTAATATCCTCGAAAAACCGATCTCAGTACGGAACTCTTTGATGCCGCTAGAACTCGTTGAAACTTGTTATAGGACCTGTCAGATACAAGAAATTGTCATTGGAGCGTGGTTTTTTCTCTCAAACCCGAAACTTTCCCAGGAAACTTCTTTCGTTTGAGGAAGTGTTCCGATACGCTGTCAACTCCAAGGAATGCGCCTAGGTGGTACCAACTCTCCCCCAAAGTGGCATCTCTCGTTTTTGAGAAACCGTCTTCGTTTTTGAAAAAACCGTCATTAATGGTCAAAAAATGGTCAAAAACCACTTTTTGACCATTAATGACGGTTTTTCTCAAAAACGAAGACGGTTTCTCAAAAACGAACGGTGCCACTTTGGGGGATACTCGTTGGTATAGTGCGCATCTACAGTCAAAATTCCAACATGATACGTCTCCTACAGGTTGAGCAATACCTGATTACCAATGGAGCGCACCAGAGTGCAGGGTAGGGATGGAGTAAGTGGTTGAACAACGGGGGTCTTCAGCCACGAGTTTGATGATCCTCCAGAAGTGCCTCTCTGAAATCTGCTTGTATCTAACATCAGTAGACGGTTAGCGGTTGGCTACGCCCCAGACACTGGTGCTAAGCCCCCTGAATCTGCAGGACGCTACTAAGTCCTGGTGGTCAATGACCACCTGGTGCTGCGCCCTGGTAACGAATTAACGCATTAAAGCGTAACGGCCATTTTTGGCCTAACGCAACGAATTAACGGATTAACGACCTCAGTTTATCCCACTTTGATTTGTAAAAGGATGAGGTTTTGCTCGGACTTGCTTCCAGAAATCTGACCTGCTCCAGCTCCGGATTCCTCAAATCGATCCTCCTGAGCTCTGCCGGCTTTCCTATTAGAAAAAATCTTGGCAGCCAGGTATACAGGCTTTTGTTCCCACCATCACACTCAGCTGTTCATCGTGACCGGCCATAAAATGGCGCAAGCACCAGTGAATCGCGGAAGTTACTGCGCTAGGCTCAGCGCGCCCTATCAGAAAATTCTATCACAAAAGCAGGGAGTTCCCGTGACAACATCTGTGCCTAGGTTTCAGAAAAAGCCCATCGTTTCGTGAAGTCTCACGAGTTTTGTAAGTCAGTGTACGAACAGTGGCAAATAGCAGCCAGATGTACCAGATGTGTAGTTCTCTGTAGGTGTTTTCGGTTGTGTTGTTCCGCATGATTGATTTAAAATTTCGAGAACACAGGGAAGAGGATCAGGTGAAGAGAGGGAAAATAAATTCCGGAGAGGCATGAGACCTATCGATAAAAGTGCTACAAACAAACGGGAAAAACTGAACTTCCCAGGATATATTCAAATACTGGATACTAGGTAGGTAATTTATGCTCAAACTAGAAGAGAACAGTATTCAAGCTCGTTACGCCGTACTCAAACCAACGTTGACATAAGATGTGCACGCAACTTGCATGAAATGTGCATGGAATGCGTTCGAGATGTGCATCACTTCGACCGAAAAGCTCAGGCATCCTTTCGCGATTGTAATCTTGCCACTTTTGTTGCCATTACTTTTGATGTAAAGGTACAAATATACATATGTCGAGCACATAAAGCGTAGAGTAGCATAAGCAAGGCGGTCACAAATCACAAGTTTGGTATGCTTTCGAGTGAGAGCTTCGAGTGTGGATAAGAGCGGATAGTATCGAGCGAATTATCTGAATTTCCATGCGTAGCAAGGCGAGCAGTAGAATCCTTCTCAGCAACCCGAAGTTACCTTTCTTTTGTTGTTTGAGAACGGAGTAATGGCAGCTGTAGAAGCAGTTGGGAAAATATCCTACAGTATAACAGAAAAAAAGCAGCATCATCAGGAAGGGAATATGAATCGCATCGAATAGCCGGTGCTTTCATAGGATAATGATAAATTGGATGAGAAAATCGTGACTTGCGAAATACATATAACGTGCACCGATATCGAACCTACATATGTATGACTCTCGTCACAGAAACCGATGCTTGTATAGCAAAAAACTGAAGCTTACATTAAGTTAAACACATGCCTCACTTGACATGTGGTTGGACTCATGCGAACTTCTTGTCATGTGCATTCATTTCTTTACACCCGAAGTTGCGCCACACAGAGAAAAACTCTAAGCATGCGAAAGCATGAATAGCGGATATTTCAGAGCACACTGAGAAACATTATAATGAATGGGAAAAAAGTAAATGTAAATGGATGGAATACCAAATCACGATGGATAACCCTCCTCTTACGGAAGTTGATTGATTACTAAGGCTATAAAGCCTAAAACCTATCTGGAAAAGAGTTGAACCTAAAATTCGCTGGGGAAGTCGCTTACTATTGTACTTGGCTCAGGAACAAATGACAGGAAACAAACTACGGCTACCATGAATTGAATGGCAGCTGAAAACCAGTCCGACGAATTCGTCGGGGAAGATTGGCCAACGGATATGCCGAAATTCCAGTCACGAAGGTGGGTCTGAGCTTGCGCATCTCATGCACATTCACTGCTCATTGCGTACACATCCAATGTCAACGTTGCCAGCCATTGACATACAGAGTTACAAGCGCCACTTTCTGTACCAGCTCAGATTGTAGAAGAGACTATGTCGCACCCTCGACAACGTCCTCCGAAAGTCGCGATGGTTTTTTGGGCCTATCGCATCCCTCGACTACGTCGACCGCATCTCCCGAAGCAGGCCGTCACCGCATGACAAGTAAACTTCCTTAAGAAATGAGAGCAATCGTTCTCCGCATGTTCTGCCATTTTTGTCTGAGTATGGTTGTCCTCTCTGGATACCTCGACTAGCCCCTACCTAGGTGGACAACGTACTGAAAGATCTCATCGCACAAGTCAACACTGACCCACTCTGGACGACACGCCAGACCTGGACTCTGGACAACACGTCAGCGACCCTTGGGCAAAAATGATGAAGGATCAATGGAGTCGGTGTAGTCGATGATGCAATACATAGTTTGTGGCGGAGGACGGGCTGAAACTTCCATAGACCTTTAGTTACGTATTCAACATTGGGCCCTGATCGGTCTAGATCGGGCTCTGTAACACTCCCTTCTTCTGGAAATGAATTGCGATAAGAGCATTAGTGGATGCCTCGACTAGCCCCTAGGCTGTGGGCCATGGATGGAGCAGAGGTAAAGCAGCGGACTGGAAGGCAATCGAAGAACAATGGTAGATGAGCGGTGGGTTAGTTCGAAATCTCCGAACGTCAATGGGAATACAGAAACCTAATGACACTTGATCCGACCGTACCCAGGGCCCTGCGCCCTGTAAAGTAACTCCTCTTAAGCAATCGATTTCGACTTCTGCTTTCAGACAGTACCAGTCTGGCCGTCCGGCTAACGCCGGACTTCCAGACTTCCACTGATGCTCGCTTCGCTCGCATACTCCGCATACGATGCAGAAAAAAAGGTGGACAGATTTAGTAGATCCTGCATCCCCCCGTGTAACTCTATCGAATTTTGGAAAGCTCTCGATCGCGTTAGCGGCAACCTTCCTCCACGTTGGAGAACCAATTTCTTTTGATTGGCCCTAGTGGCCGTTGTTAATTGGACGTAGCCGATTCAGTGGAAATGCTCTCTCTCAGATTTCTGAAAACAACTTGGAAACAAGCAATTTTACAAGTTGTCTGAAGGCTTCAGACAACTTGTCTCAAGGTTGTTTCCAACTTAACTCTAAGCTTGTGTCCAAGCTTGTCTCAAGGTTGTTTCCAACTTAACTCAGAGCTTGTATCCAAGCTTGTCTCAAGGTTGTTTCCAACTTAACTCAGAGCTTGTATCTAAGCTTTGCCTTATTTCCCATGTTGTTTTTAAGCAGTGGTACTGACAGTGATTCACATTCACAGTTCATTCACGAAAACGTATTCAAATTCACATATCATTCACAAAAACAGAAAACAGAGCGCAAAACCGCCAACAAACAACATGTAAAATGATATGATATAAGATACAGCAAACTCCAACATAGGGAAATTACTCCGACTATGGATTGCTTGGAGAGACTACAGCGAAGTGTAGGTTGTGTATTCATCTGAGTGATCATTTCTTCCTTCAAAATACAACTGCCGATCGCTCCGCACTTTCCTTCTAAAGTTAACTCTGAAAAAAATGTACATGATACGTTAAGGTCTACATTCACTTCTCAACTTGGGTTGCAGAACAGACTCACAGTGCCACTTTAAGCATATCTGCCACAATATCTTCAACACCATCAGCATTCACCTTGGCAGCTTCACAAATTGCACGGATATACCCTGCAACAATTGTTTTTCACTGAAGAATCATGCTATAAAATAATAGACTTAGTCTGTCTGCAAGTACTGTCTATCCGAAACGATGAGTCCGCCCGCGCGGTCAGGGATACTTGGTGTTAGTACCCCACCCCCCACCCCCCCCCCCAATTCCATTTTCGCTGCAAAATCTGAAAGCAAAGTCACCCCCCCCCTCCCCCTTGAGCATACGTAGGTACGTCGAAGGATCACGAGAAATAATTTTTGCTAGAATGTCGATCATCTTCTGACTTTGTTGTCGATAGCTTGGTGCTCTCATTTTAGAGTTGTGCGTCTCAGCTCCGCAATGGAAACGTGTTATGTATATAAATGTTGCCTGCAATGGGCGAACACCACATTTTCTTTAGCAAAAGTGACAAAAGCCCCATTTTTGAAGCGGTCGAAATGGCTACATTTTTGGAGCCCGGAGGCGGATCGCTCCAAAAAACAGATCGCTGTGCTGGCTGCCTGCCACGGCAGCAACGTTGCCAACGAGTCTCGGCGTGTTCAATCGATAAGATCAACGGCTTCACACGTCAACTCGGATTGGCAATCTGTTACAGACCCCGTTCCGGAAAACGGGTTTGAACACCATTTTGAGACAAATTACTTATACCGCTGGATTGAGAGTGTCGAGCAGATGCAGAATCTGCCATTACCTCAAACACGAATGTGAGGTGGACCCCAGCCTTTAGCGTTATTTATAGTGCGTCGGAATCCGATTCGCATCGGATGTGGGCTGCGACGGTCGGATACGAAATCGGAACGACGCGTCGTGGCTTTGTTTATAGTCCGCAAGCACACGATTTCGGATCAGCTGTTTCCATCCATGAATTTCGCATGTTTTCTTTGCAAATCAAGCTGTATTTATCGGTTTCTGACTTTTTTCTTTGGTTTTTGGAGTTCTCAGCTTTTGCAAATTCCCTCCAACCTCAAGAATTTTATTGTAATCTTCCACATAAATAACATCATATGCTAAACACCACACATTTTAGTTTTGACTGCTCGCTGAGCCTCACTTTACAGTAAATTAAACATAAACACAACATGTTAGCATCCTACTTGGAGAGCAAATGATAGTTAGTGACACGAAAGAAAAAACAAAAGAAAATAACGACAACGGGGTGAAAACAGCTGAGAAAATTCGCCCCACGAGGTCCTATCGAATGATGCATCGGAGTCCGACGACGATTCGGAGGCAAATCGTTCCGATGGAGTAAAAACAGGCGTCGTCGTCGGACTCCGATGCGTCGGATTCCGACGAGGATCGATACGTACCTTTTGTTATCCGACGGGATCGGATTCCGACGCACTATAAATAACGCTTTTAAGTGAACCAACAAATGATTTTATCAAGTTAGCCAGTTAAGGTGGTCGACTATGTGTGGCCAGGCAGATATTGTTTCAAAACTTAGCGTACCACTCCTCAAATGTGAGGCCATCTTTCACACCTCAGCCTAAGAAGACCGTAAACCTAACAGGAACGAATGAGAAAGGAAGCACATACACTTTGGCCGTTGATGTAGGTCCCGTTGACTGAACGGTCATTGATATGGTACTTCTCGATACGGCCACTGGCGCCTTTCACGCCTATGATATCCGCATGATCTCTCGAAATCATGTTTGAAGAGCTGAAAGTAGTGAGTATGAAGAAAAACAGGAAAGAAATAACTTTTCTAATATCAGGCAGTTCCCCAGACTTTGTCTCCCTTCACCATAATCGCAGCTACCACCAATGATCACCGTTACCATCAAACGATAATGGCAATTGTACGGATGAATTGATGACAAAGCCTGGAAATACCGTTCAAGAGAGGCTTCAAAGGATTTGGAGACCCGAACCCAAATGGCGGAGCAGTGCACACTGAAGCAAAAGTGAGCGTCCTCGCGCCTTGTATGCGCTCACGTGGAGAAAACATGTATTTACTAGTCAAAACGCGCTGAAACGCCACAATGCTTCTGAATGTACATGTCTACGTGTGAAAGACACGTTTTTACCCTTTGTTTTCACCTTTGATAAGATGGATACAACTTGTCTTCAGCGAGATATGTTGGATCCAAGTTGTTTCCGCCTCAGAAAAGTTGGAAACAGCTTGTCACAAGTGAGGCATCGCCCTCGATAAATTGGAAACAACTTGCTTCCGGGAAGATAAGTTGTATCCAACTTGTCTCTGCCTCGGATAAGTTGAAAACAACTTAACTTTGGGGAGATAAGTTGTTCCCAACTTGTTTCGGAAGAGATAATTTGGAAACAACATGTCTTAGCTGAGATTAGGGCCGAAGATATGTTGTATCCAACTTGTTTTCAGCCTCGATAAGTTGGACACAACTTGTTTTCGCTCTAGATAAGTTGGATACGACTTGTTTTGGGCCCGATAAGTTGGAAACATCTTGTTTCAAAACTTCTGAGCTTTAAATAATCTATTTCTAGCAGGTTGTTGTGGTAACTCAAGTGATAAGGGTCTGCCCATGTATAAAAACAAAGTGAAGGGTGGGGTCGATTCAGATACAAATGGACTGGAAAGAGAATAGCCGGAACGGGTGACAGGGCACCATTCATGAAGAAATTTACCTTGGTCGTGACGAACACCCTTTTCTGGACGCGGACGCTCTTATCACAACGCTGGACCGTCATGCGTTTCCTCACCTTTGGGCGCCGGCGCACCCTTATCACAGCTGTCGACCCATCTCCCCCACTTCTGGGCGTCGGCGCACCCTTATCACAGCTGTCGACCCATCTCCCCCACTTTTGGGCGCCGGTGCACCCTTACACAGTGGTGAACCCATCTCCCCCACTTCTGGGCGCCGGCGCACCCTTATCACAGTGGTGGACCCATCTCCCACACTTCTGGGTGCCGGCGCACCCTTATCACGCCGTTGGATCCGACTCCAGGCGTTTCCCCGCTTTTGGACGCCGGCGCACCCTTATCACGCCGTTGGACCCGACTCCAGGCGTTTCCCCGCTTTTGGACGCCAGCGCACAGTTATCACGCCGTTGGACCCGACTCCAGGCGTTTTCCCGCTTTTGGACGCCGGCACACCCTTATCACGCTGTTGGACCCGACTCCAGGCGTTTCCCGGCTTTCGGACGCCGGAGCATCCTTATCACACCGCCTGCCCACATCTAACACTATCCTAAGGCGTAACCCTCATCCGTGTCATCCCTCGTTCGCCTGGTTCCTCCTCTTCGTTATAGAGGTGTCCTACCCTTCTCTTTCCTTTTATACGGTCCTATAATCAAAAGCCTATCTCATTTATTCCGACCGTGATCAAAACAACTGTTGGCCATTAACATGTCTGAACGTGACAAAAGTGGCTCGAAACTCCTGTAGATCAAAGTAAAAATCAAAATTTACCACATTTTCATACATAACTCGACGCGCTGAACACGATGGTACAGGTACTTTCCATTTTTGATGGCTGGTTCTCGTGCACACACGCACACACACACACACACACACACACACACACACACACACACACACACACACACACACACACACACACACACACACACACACACACACACACACACATGAACTGCCAATTAATAAGAAGTAAGATACGAAAATAGTGATAGTGTTCATTAAGTGCGAGACTATTGCAGTATTTTGACCGAGAAAGAAAAAGATCGCTGGGAATTTGTTCAAATGCAATGAAAATTAGTGGAATACTGCAACGTTGTATTTCTAAAAGAACCAATGTCCAGGAGGGCTTGATTGACCCTCTTTCCCCCTTTCCTAACGGCTCTCCTGTCCATGAATTGGTACACATGTAATTCCACCCATGAGTATTTTGGCATGACTCGGTCTTTTTGTTGAAAGTCCGGAACACGCATGTTTTTGCTGACATTTCTTTTGAAGCGCGAGCAGTAGTCGTCCGAAGTAAAGTTTACACTAGCGTACTAAAACATCAATACTCCCATGTTCTGAGTCCCCATCTGATTTTCGTCTACGTACGAAAGAAGCATTCTCAGCAGGTCATTAGGAAAAGGCAATGCGTTTTAGCTCTGAGTGACTTAGCACTTCGTTTCCTCGAAGCGTGGTGAAGAGTTTGATTCGCCACAGTTTCACTGCTAGCTCAATTACTAAATACTAATAAAAAACCTTCGCCCACACCTGTCTGATCGTTCACTGACCTCACAAGCAATGAATTCAACATCCTAACGAAAAAACCAACCAGCTTTACGAACATCGTTAAAATGGTTTCTACTTCCTTTCCAGTAGAATAGGGACAGTTTCAAGCATGTACGCCCGCAAAAATTTAGAGGACTTTGATGCACAGGGCCCTGGATACTGTCGGATCAAGTGTCCTCCCCCCGGACTGTCCTTTAAGTTTCTGTCACTGGGAATGATAAGTTTTGTTTTTGAAAAAACCCCATTTTGGGACATGCGGAGGAGAGTGTCAGGACTTGTGGAAGACTGAATCGGGATTTGCGGTCTGCAACAGAACGGATCCCCTGACTAAGTCTTTCAGGTGCCCTGCAGTATTCCTAAGCATGTGTGCGATACTTTGTCTGAGTATACGTTATGCGAATTTCACCCAAACGTAAGGAGATTCAGGCAGCCGGCGACATGAGATGTCCGTCGGATCTGCTCGAATTGCCTCGGAGATTTCGGTAAAAAGGGAATTGGGGGGAGCCACTCCTGTGAAGCCTAAGCTCAAGCCTTAGGCTTAGGCTTAAACCCATGCTTAAGCATAGGATTAGGCTTAGGCTCAGCTTAGGCTTAGGCTTAGGCTAGTGCTTTTACTTAGGCTTACGAGGTGAAGCCTATGACGTTTTATAAGGTGGCCCCCCCCAACTCCCTTTTCACCGAGATTTCTACGCCTTCAGCAGGTTTCAGTTCTCAAACACCATGCATATTCTTGAAATCGCTACACTTTTCATACAGATCACATGTTAGAGGCGAGTTCGGGACAATTTAGATGCGTTCGTTCATCGTGCGTGCGTCTATGTCATGAGGGATAGGGCCAGCCGCACCTTCGACGCAGTCCAGAGGCACGAGACGCACGCATTTGCTGCCTCGCAGCAGTCACTGAGTATTCTCATTCAATGTAGACATGCTGCGCTAAACGGTCTTCATAGGAAATCAGTCTCGCGTCCGACGCAGGACTGACACACACATTCAGTAAAAATTGCAAATTTCAGTTAAAAAAGCAAATTGAACCTCCTGTAATGAAAGGAGATCCATATCCTATAGTTGAGCGTTACGCGCTTCCCACTGGTTTGTAACACTGAGGTGCACGCTTCCTCACAGTATCTTCGTGCTTTTAGCAGTTGTTACACATACCAATACATCTTATCAAACATTCCGGAGATCGTTTACTGCCAAGAAAAACTTGATACAGTGGCACTAAACAACAGCAGAACGTGTCTTTTCACATAATCACAGGAAAGTCATAGCGAGCATCACAAAAGTAGCAATTAGCGGATGCTCCAATCCAGCTGCTTCTTTGGCTGAAATCGTAAATTTTCTTTAAATCAACAGGCCGTAACATTGCGAGTTCATTGTACCCTTTGTAGTAGTAGCTTCACCACCACCACCAGCAGCGGTTCCTTCTTGTTCTCCACCTGGAGTCGTTTCACCTGAAAAGTAGATTACTTATGGGGGAAATTTGTTGGCTGAAATGAATGAGTGAAAGAAGCAAGTGATAAATTGCAGTATGCGCCAACCACGCACTGGCGTAAAAGTGTAGAAGACAGAGGTTTGTTTCAAGAAGGGTATAATGTGGCACATGCCCTCAATAGATAGCCCTTCTTGCAGACGTTTGACTCAAAATGTCGACATCAATCCAATCTAATTCATATTGTCTTTCTTGTTTTAATCGATACCATGAAAACATAGACGTGTCAGAGTCATCTTAAGATTCGATACGGCCACCGACTGGAAATTCGATCCGGCGAAAAGGGAGTTGGGGGGCACCCTATAAAAGGTCATAGGATTCACCTTATAAGCCTAAGTAAAAGCACTAGCCTAAGCCTAAGCTAAGCCTAAGCCTAATCCTATGCTTAAGCATGTGTTTAAGCCTAGGCCTAAGGCTTAGGCTTAGGCTTCAGAGGAGTGCCCCCCCCCCAACTCCCTTTTCACCTTCGATCCACTCAAACGGTGACTATGCGAAGTTCGAATCGAGTCAATCAAGTCAAATGTCCGTCATCTTATGTGCTTGGCGGTTTTGATTGCGTCGCCGTCCTAGCAGAGCTGCGGCAGCAGAGCAACGAGAGCTGAGCGAAGGACGCGGTAAGACCACGCACAAGGTGGGAGGGTCGAGCAGGTCCCACCGCGCCTCTTCTGCCCATCAAGTTAAAACAGAAGGGACGCTCGCTGGGATCGGTTTCATCTTCCGCCGGAATGCTATTCCTAGGCGCTTTTCTTCAAGATTTGCTCGAAAATCTTTGAGATCGGAGGGAAAGATGCTGGAAGTAGCGCAACAGCAGCAGAAAACATTGGTTACGGCGCGCGCGGAAGTAGGTTTGATAGCGTGCACCAATCGACAACAAATTCGACGTGAACTGTAATTGTGGACTCGCCGAGTGCAGAAATGCTCAAACATGCGGGTCTCTATGGATTATGCCATAAGCCTAAGGCCCATGACATACTTCACAGCGACACCGTCGCAGTGAAGAAAATGAATGGAAATGATGAGAACAAAGTGTCACGAGTTCTCATGTTTTATCACAAAGTCTGCATGGAATACCGTGCTGGCATAGGAGCCACTGTGAGAAAACTTGTGGTGGTGAACGGTTGCAGCGACAGCGTCGCTGTGTAGTATGCCCTACGCCTAAGACATCCCCAGAAAGAGTTGTAAGTCAGGAGGAAGCGACTTTAGATTGAATGTAGGGTAAGATTATGAATAGAGAGGCGGAAATGTGAACGAAAAGATGACCAATTCCCGATTCGGCAATGGCTGCAAACTCACACATTACTGTTTCCAAGCAGATAAGAAGAGCGAGAGCGCACACAACGTAGATAGCCTTCTGAATAGAATTATATCACTATTGGAAGCGCCATAGTTTGTGTAGAAGTGATGAGTGTGGGTACCCACTTGCATGGGTATCAACTAGACAAGAGTGGCAAACAGCGGAAAAATGAGCAAACCTCCCTCAAATGAGTTTAAATACCGTTGTCTTCTCCTATATTGGGAGTATCACTAATTGAAGCATTTAGACACGTCTATGCCCGAAAACTGGTCGATCGTTTCATTCTAGAATGACACTCCCAAAGATTCGGGGACGGCAGAAATGGGCCGAACACGTTTCTTAGGCAGTACAACGGCGAGGTCAAAGCTTATTCTGTCGCCTCACGATCTTTTTCCTAAAAGGCTGTCAATGCATATCCGTCAATCAAGCTGTTTGCGACTCGGAAGGCGATCTGTTCAGAGCATCTCTCCTCCCCTATTGGAGAAAAGCAGCGCTTGTGTACGACAGTGCTTCTTGATATTGCTAAAAAGCTCGGAGGACAAGCCTTGCGAACGGAAGCCCAATGGCGATCGTGAAACATGCGAAAGACATAGAAAATAATGGCGGTATTTCATGTGCGTCCACAGTGCGGACGAGTGTTCCGTGATGGTCCCGCCACGAAACCCTGCAAACGGTACGAATTTCATGAACAAGCCTCAGCTAAACCACATGCGCACACCCCGTCAACGGCGTTAGTTGGCGCGACAGAACCCTTTTGTCCACAGTGGCAGATGCGTTCTTGGCATATCTTCGCAGGTAGGCGGTCATACAAGGTTTTCAACTTACTGTTGCGATTGTCCAGCCGCCCACTAAATGGTAGGTGAGTCATTTCAGAAGTGGGAATTTCCGTGGGTGCTGCCTTTAAGGAGAAATACTTCATGTCCCAGCTTGGAGGCGGACACACAACGGCGCGCTGGCAATACAGAATACTTACGTTTGAAAGAATTTAGAAAATGGTCTCTCTCTCCCTGTAGGATAGATTTTATTTTATTTTTTTAAGGCCTAGGAAGAAAATCGCCAATTCGAGAGAAATACTATTTCCTTCTTGTATTCAATATATGTATACCAGAAAGCACCCATGACTGTTTCAACGTGCAAGTTGTGTAGAATATAAACGCGGAAGAACACCTTCAATGGAACTGTTGGAGGGCCAGTTTGACGACGCTGGCAAGGGCGAGTTTTGATGTTATAATGGGACAAGATGCTTGACCCTTGCGATGGGGTTTTCTTTAGCAGAATTACAAGAGTTATTTGTGGGCTCTGGAAACTATTATATCCATCTAGACTAAATGGTTCCTGTGGAGCAATTCCCAGGTCTTAGTGGAAGAATTCCATTCGGCAGAAGTGGTTCGTGTCATTGAGACCAAATATGTTTCCTTTATACTTGGAAAATCGCTGATGATCAGTCATTTCAAACAAAATCTCTCTTTCATGCCTAGCACAGGTCGTTTGGGCAGTTTCGATGGCCTTTTGAGCTTCAGCGAAATGACAGGATAGACTGCTGTCGGTTGCGCTGCTTTTCATTCACTCACTGCTTCTTCGCAGGTTTGAAACTTAGGCAAACTGCCGTCTTAGAAAAGCTGTATAAAACCTTCTTGTAGAGGAAGAATAGCGGTTTCGAATCATATGTGGCTTGTACCCAAAAGCTAACAAATAGGTGGAGAAAAGTGCAACCGAAAAAAAGCGCAAGGGTTTGTGTCAATATACTCCGCAAATGGATGCGTGCGCCTGACTTAATATACATTTTCCTTGTCGCAAGCAGCGTGGACATCCTTTGCCACACATGCAGCAGGTTGCCGTTAGGAACGGTACCAAAAACTTTGCATCATACCGCATTTTCCGAATGGAGCGGCGGTCCTGGCGGTTTAGTGCAGAGCAATGGGCGATGGAGTGAGTTAGGACTAGGCTTTCTTTATTTGATGTGAATGACATGACATGGTTTCAGCTTGTTCCACAGAACAATCTCCAAAATTACTTCATACAGGTCATCGATTTGAGGCTACCAAATTTTGTTCAGATTCGGATTCCTTGCCATACCTCTAGAATCTTTATTTTTACAACGAGCTCATTGATTCAGGAGAGAAACATATAATAGAATGCGGAAGTTTCTTTTGTGATCCAGGCTGGTGGTGAGCGATGAACGCGTTTCCTTTAAACTTCACTCGTCATCAAAGATGGATTGGCTCAGTCGGCGCTGCTCCAGTTCAGCTTCTTTTAGCCTCTTTGTGCGATCTTCTTCAGATTCTTTGTAACTGCCTGTGGTCTGTTCACTGAACGGATCCATCATCTCTGAAATTTTTGAGTTATACTTCGCATTTACAAGTTGAAATACGGATTTGTCCAACCTGTCTCTGAGTTCGTTCTCTGGAAAATTATAGCTCGTTTCTTCCGCTCGACTTCCTCCTGAGTGAGGTTATCATAGAGTAATAGAGGGAACATTCCACACAAGGATCCAAACAAGAGTCCTATTGTCTAAAAAACCTTGAATAAGAATTGAAATTCCAGAAGGGCTCCGAATGCAGTTTCACTACTTCTGTAAGTGATGGCAGCCGAGCTGATTCGGTACATGCAACGTACAGTCTGTCTCAAAAAATTGCAGCATAGTGCACCGAGGAAGCGGTCAGAATCAACGAAGGATGTAAGAGCATGCTCCACGTGAGAGTGCCGAGCAGGTCCCGCCACACATCTCAGGCCGCAAGCGCGTGCACCGTCCGACCTTTTGAGGCAGGCTCAACTTCGTTGTGGAGCAAGAGGATTTCTGCTGCTTATATCTTTGCAAGGGTGCTCTGATCCTCTGACGCAGCTGGGTAGCCCATTCTGGGGGATCAGTCTGACAAACGTCTCCTGTACCTTAGCGAAATTCGTCACGATTCCTATGTCCTTGTTGTGCATTTGCTCAGCAGATAGCACAGGAAACCTATAACATGACTTGAACGACATGAAATAGCGTTCAAAAGATGACGCACCGCAAGCCAAATTTTTCAATAAGGTGTCCAAAGTGGATTTGAGTCTGAAGTAGCACGACATTTGTAAAAACATTGCCCAGTGCAGCTGCTCCCATGATCGATAAACCATAAACTGTGGCGAACGTGCTGGAACAACGATTACTATAGGAAAGTTCGGTTATTCAACTCAGGGTGCGATCGAGCCTTCCTAAATTTGATTGAAACTAAGTAAAGATCGAGGTATTCCTATATCTAATCAAGTTATACCCTAACGCAAGGAACTTTGTAGTATAACTTCTAGTCTTCTTGAGCAAAGTATTTAATATGTTACCCAATAACACTGGCCAAAGTTTTGTATCACAGTTTTATTTTAGAGCTTCATCCCTTATTTTTCCTCGGGAGTGAAACCACTAGAATTTATTATTGAAAATTTACCTGTTTATACTTTGCCCTGAGAATATGAGAAGCGAAGTATCAAGCACACCAAGCACAAAAGCGGGAACGAGTGATACATACCTAAAATAAAGCATACAAGACGTTGGTTCTTTCATTATTCGATAGTTCTTGAAGAACCTTCCTTTAACCTCATCATCAGGGTCTCAGCTGAACTTTACAAATTTCTTAGTCTTGATAGTCTTCCCATGTCTCCCTGTATTCAAGAAATTGGCCAGAGTCAAAACTTGCTCACTGGCTTCCTAGTGGTAACACAATTCATCACCTTGTGTTGCCTATGTGTATACTGCACGCATTTACTGTGGATGTGATAGTTCACACGCGTTAGCGAGCACTGTATTGTCTACTGCTCAAACATCTACTTACGCCTTTACATAAATAAATCCTCCAACAACAGTTTTTGGGAAACTTCCCTTCTAAAGTATAAGACCAATGATGGAATCGAGGAGATAATTTGGCTAACTCATATTAGGTGGTGAAAGTATGGTTGTTGACGACAATTTTTCGGAGGTGCAAAAACACCCTTGTGATGTTGAAAATTTTAGCCGGTCCGCTCCAAAGTTAAATATGAGTCATCGACGATAAATTCTAAAGTTATATTGAAATTTTGTGGTTTGTTCAGTTTTTATTTCGTGCATGAACCTTATACGAAAACTAAACATAAAAAAGGTTTCCTCCTGCACTCATCAGCAAAGTGAAGAAAACCTACTGAAATGTGTTTAACAAATAATGTTTATATGTGCACATATTTTTAAAATAAAACTACTTGTGTATTGGGTTTTAAAAACTTACATCTGGTTTGATTGATAAAGACAACCAACCACATGTAAGCAATGTGTATTAGAAATGAGTAGTACCAAGTGGAATACAATCAACAAAAAGATGCTGATTATATGGCACCGGGTTTACTGGATTAGATTTGTTTATTTGTGAAAGAATATGATCAAATGGATGTATTGAATAGGTGAAATAGGTGGATGCATGTATGTTCGTTGTCAGTCAAAGCTGATTCAACGCTGGTTTCTTTTCGACCATAGAACTGTACTTCTTCACCTACATTTACATACATAACTGGCACGAGCTTGTGATCGTAGCGCTGATGTCCGATAACTGCTTTTTTCAACCAGTGAGCAAAACTATTCCCAGCCGAGAACTGATTACTCCACTAGTGAATTAAACCACTCCTGACCTGCGCCTCTACGCTGCCGCCCTTGCATCAGCTTGCGCTAGTGATGTGTGATAGCATAGTGAAATAGTCACGAGGAACCAGCCTTCAATCGCAGTGACCATGACTGCAGATGTTAGTACAACTTAAAACGTAAAATCAACCACACCTTGTAATCCTTATTTTTGCTTGCATAACGTAATACTGCTAAAGAAGTGAGGAGAGTTGCACATGCAACGAATATGCCTGGGAAGATTTAAATCTATATCCACGGGCATATGGAAACAGGGATATTCGCTATCATTATTGGCTATAAGAGATGACAAGAAATGGAACGGAGTTCCATAATTTTTGTTCCATTTCAGTTTCTTATGGTACATTACTCGATTTATACACTGCGTTTCATAACTATACGACCACTTTATTTTTTGCAGCTGTGCGTGATGCAGCAATTTTGGAATTTTTCTATAGTTAGCATTAGATTCAGCTGACAAAATAACCATGGAGCACAAATTTCTACACCGCACACTTATCTGCTAAGTTCTGAAATGAGGTATGACCGTTCTTCCCACGTTTCATATCCATACGGCCACTAATGAGTAATGAAAATTGGTGAAACTTTGCCGCCCCTGCTTGGGTGTGCAAGGATGGAAAATGGTGAGTTTCACATTTTTCTCAGTATCCTTCGCGGTACATCCATAAGCACAGACCAAAAAAGCTCAGTTCCCGCCTCTGAACGATGCAGGACTAAGTGGTTGAGCCATCGGAATGAAGAGTGGTTCTAATTACTGTCTCGTTTCCAGTTATTTGCAAAATTCTGATGAATACAACAAGAAGAAGGATAACAGAAGCCGAAACATCCCACAGCCCATGACGAGAGGAAGATCCGCAAGCAAGTGTCCAACAGTTGCATATGGCTCAACCAGATCCGAGCAGAACTGAAACTCCCAGTCTCAAACAGCATGGTGTGGAGAGCGCTACACCGCAACGGAAATGTTGTAAGAGAAACTACGAAAAACGCTCCACGTCTGATTTTTCTCTAAAAGACAATTCAGCAAGGATTCACTCGACGGAACATGACCACAGTTTGGAGCAAACCAGTGATAATTTTCCGAGCCAGAGCAGTACGAATAAGGCTTCGAGAAATGCTTTCAGATCATCTCCACAGATGAGTAAAAGTTTAATTTGGACGAACCTGACGACATGATAAGCTACTGAAAGGGTTCGCAAAAGAACTCCGCCACCTTCAGTGGCCGCAACTTTAGAGGCGGATCATCCACTGTTTGTAGTGATTTTTCTGCCGGGATCAGACTAGAGATAGTCTTCGTTTCGGGACCCCTGGACTCGATGAAATATCAGGACACTTTACATAAACATTTGCTCCTATTTTTGAGGGATATCGTCGACAGATGTATGCCTTACCGCAGGTTAACACCGAAGTGCATGCCACTCAGGCAACCAAAAGCTGGCTTTCAGAGAACAGAGCGAACGTCATGGATTGGCCCACATGCAGCCCGGGCCTGAACTCAATGGAGAATGGAATGTCTCAATGGAGCATCCTAGCACGATGAGTTCACTGCAATCATCGTCAATTTCAGACGACTTATGAGCTGAAGACCACAATCATCGACGCCTGGGAAGATGTAGAGAGCGATTTCCTGAAGAATCTGATGAACAGTATGCTGAATAGCCCATTGAAGTGGTTTTCAACCCTAGAAGGATGATAGCCTATTAAATTTGCTGTAAATGGTGTTGTTTCGTTGCTAGATTTTAAGAAAATTGAGCTGTTCACGAGTGGTCGTATAGTTATGAAACGTTGAGGAAATTGATAAATTCGAAATTGAAAGTTACGAGAAAAATTAGCGCAATGAAAATTGGTGCTCAGAGGTTATTCTTATCTCTGAATCTGATGGATGGAACAGAAAAAGTCTTTCTTGGCTGCATCTTCCAGTACTGCAAAAAAATAGGGTGGTCGTATAGTTATGAAACGCAGTGTATTGTGCTTGTGATTATTCTGATAACAAAATATTGGCTTTCTAACATGATGGTGCTCAACACCCTGAAATATTCTGCGCAGGGAACATTTCTATCTCCATCACGAAAGCACCGCATTGCCATTTAGGGTGGTTCATCGTAGAAGTGACCGAACTTACATATACCCAAAGAGACTTGTTATCTGTGTGTGTGTGTGTGTGTGTGTGTGTGTGTGTGTGTGTGTGTGTGTGTGTGTGTGTGTGTGTGTGTGTGTGTGTGTGTGTGTGTGTGTGTGTGTGTACAGTGGACGTCAATGGCGGTGACCCATCTGCGGCCTCGAGAAGGACGCCGCGCAACCGCGCCGCGCGCGCCATAACCGATGTTTTCTGCTGCTGTTATGCTATTTCTAGCAACTCTTCTACCCGTTTCAAGGATTTTCGACCGAATCGGGAAGAAAGGCGCCTAGGAATTGCATTCCGGCAGCAAACACGCCGATCCCATTGCGCGCGGCGCGGTTGCGCGGCGTCCTTCTCGAGGCCGCAGATGGGCCAGCATCATTGACGTCCACTGTATATATATATATATATATATATATATATATATATATATATATATATATATCAGTGGCGGACGCAGAAAGTGGGCGGGAGGGGGGGCGTGGGAAGAAAAGTGGGGTCTCCGCCGTTTTGGGGACCCAGACGGAAAATAAAATTAATAATAATATTAATTATAATAATAAACAATAAATAAAAAATATATTAAAAATAATAATAAAAATAAACAATTAAAAATAAACTAACACAAGATTTTTATTTGTATTGTAAAGTAATTTCGAAAATTTGGCGACCCATTCTCGGGGGGGGCGCGCCCCCCCCCCCGCCCCCCCTGCGTCCGCCACTGATATATATATATATATATATATATATATAGAAGTTAGCTAGTCGGCCAAAGACTTTCGTTAGCAGTGAGCAATATTTTGGACAAAGCCTGGGATAAAATCCACGGAGTTCCAAAAAGCAGAGGCAGAAACTGTATGCGACTTTTCGACAGTAAAAAAGGCATTTAGGCCGATGGTGGTCATTATGAGGAATATCCCCTAGAGTACAAAAGTATATGTTCTCGTTTTTAGAAGATCAGGAAAAATTCCAAATCCGTTCCACGATTTTGTCACTCTCTTTCTTTAGATGATCAGGAAGAATTCCGGACCTGTTCCATAATTTTTCTGGCACTCTCTGTTTCTTTCTCGCTGTTGAAAAGATGTGCTTCAGAAGAAAACTCGAGAGTTATGTGCTGTACACTGACTATATGGTGAGGTTAGTGGTGCAAGGCTGCTTGCTGGATCATTGAGTGTAAAATCGCGGGTAAATATGTGTACGTCAGTTTTTCAGCGGTTTCGCAGTTTCCATCAACAATTGATTCTATTCCGAAAATGCCAAGTTGGTATTCTCCAAAACTATCACCCCATTCTAATCGAGACAGGCGGGGAGGGTCCGCACTTAAATATGTATCCTTTCAATCTCGTATTTTTCTCGAAACGGCGTCATTTCACGCCTCTACTGCCTATCAATCTAAAAAGTAAGGCCGTGGATGGGCAATATGCACGTGCCACAACATGCTGGCACGAGCACCCGCACAAACTGAGCAATCATAAATTTCTTCCGCGAGCAACAAGATTTATAGTTTACAACCTTAGATGTGCATCTGCTACTCGTACTCACCATATTTTGACGATATCATCATGATGGATTTCGGCATTCCCTAGGCGTTTGTGCTCCAAATACTGATCTGCCACTGAAGATATGCGGTTGATAACAATTATTGCCAAAATGGCTTGTCATGAGAAGTACTTTGATTAAAATGACGGACACAACACATGATGAGACGAATGCAGCGCAGGAGGGAAAAGAGTCTGAGATATCAGCGGAGAGTCAAGGCAAATGTGGTGCGGAACTCTCTCGGAATAACGGACAAGTTATGCACGACAGCGGATGCAGCAGTGCAGTTGAAAAAAAGGTTACTGTGCGGAAGAGACCTTCAGACCTGACTCCCGCATTTAAGTATGGATGGAATTACGCTTTCCATTCAAGATATGGGGGACAGATCGGCACGAAAAGCTAATCTAGCAGTGATGGATTGCCGGTTACCAATCAGACTTATGTTCCGTTCACCCGCTACCTTGAAAGACTTTCCTACCTCCACTCGCATTTGCGAAAGCAGATGCCACAAAATCAATTGCCGATATTGCTCTGGCAAAGTATACTAGACTATATGCGGTAGATGTGGCTGAAAATATGTTGGTGTTACATTGAGGCCACTGCGCAGAAGGTTGGACAAGCACAGTAGAGCACTTTTACAACCGGCTTCGTATCCGAAACAAAGAATCTCACGGCACCGGACGCTTGGGCCCGCGACTAGTGTTCACGATCCAGGTGTTGCATCGTCGTCCAAGTAAAACTTTAGAGAGGAAAATAATGGAATCCAGAGAAATCAGAAGGCATGAACCAGAGATAAATAACAGGCATGAGCTGAAGGAAATATTGCGGTTGATCACATGACTAGATCCTCTTCTCTTTAACCCATTGACGACTGCGCCCATTTTTGCGTGTCTGGCGCGTGAGACCAACGCCCCTTTTAAGAGTGCGGCGCCCGCGGAGTTCCACACCGTTACGATAAGATAATTCGGACTAAAACAGATCATTTTGCTGAAACAATTTTGAAATCTAGTTCCAGAAGATTACAAGTATCATCGGACAAAAAAGTAGAGATTCTAAACGCTTCTGGATTCCATTAAGACCGAACGAAGTTTGTAGAGGGTGTTTTTAGTGTTATAAGGGAGTGTACAGGGACTATACACGTTCCTAAGGCTAGCCTGACCAATAAGGAAGCGCAGGATGTAACGAACGTGATTCTGTGTGGGAAATATGGCTTTTGCACAGAGTAATTTCATCCACAACAAAAGAAATGTGAAGCAGTCTTCCTCGACTTCAAAATTCCATTCTTTTCATGTTGTCGCAATAAGGGAGAACTCCTCCTTGAACTGCATTTGATTGAGACCTTTTTAGGAAGGATTGTAACCATTCCATATTGAAATGCTGCAAAATGCCAAAAAATAAGGTCCAGTACTTGTCAAAAAGAGCGCGGCTCACCGGTGAGCCGCGCGGTCGTCAATGGGTTAAAAGCACTGTGGATCTGTACTCATCATTCTATTGCTTCGATCAGAAAAGTGGTGAGGTTTTTATCTGTCCCGCGCTCTTCCCTTCTGCTCTTAGTGAGATTTCTTTGTATAGGTCTACATACTGTGTTGGTTCCCAGAGTCATCGCCAACGTCTTACACTGCCGCTATAGTCCTCGAGGACTGTAGCACCTTGCGTCGCCGTCGCTGGCGACTGTGACACCAGTGCGCATCGAATGTGGGCGGGGCGTCGCGGCGGCCGGTGAAGTTGGCTACTGGCGATCGCCATTATCGGCGGCCTCCGGTAATAGCGACTGCGGCGTCGGTGCAAATCGATTGTGAGCGGTCGCCAACATTGGCGCCCGTCGGCGACGGCGACGCAAGTTGCTATACACCTCGAGGAGTATAGCGGCTACCTTACGTCACGGTACTATTGTTAATTAGATCATTCGTATCTGATAACCTTGCGATCATTCTGAATGTTAAGGCCTGACGAATGCGTTGTAATCGCTGAAAGCTAACAAGAATAAAGACTTTGGAAAAGAGTCTCAATAGCCTTGGAAAAGTGAACATGAAATGAGGCTCTAAGACAGAAGCATGCTATGTGAAGAAAGCTTACTCTTTTTTCGCAAAGCATCAAACACCAGTTTTCTTTCACCAGTTGCGAGCTCTTCTGCCACATATTTTGCGTCTTTCGCGTCTCGCACACCGTATGGAAGTCCGGGACCAAATAGTTTTCTATTTCTGAAGTATATCTTAATTAACTATATGCAGTACAACATTTTCCAATTCACCCATCATAAAAGTATTAGCATAAGAGCACGCGGCTGACACAGTAATAGAATTTTCCGAAGAAAAAACTGAAATTATTTCTGTGTGACTCAAGTCTGCTTTGATGCAGTCAACTGCTAGAGCAGCAGACCATAATCATGATAACCATGCAAGCCTCTGCTTCTTCAATTCTTTCAAGGTTGTTGCCTCCTCATCAAACACATATTTATATATTTGATTGCACTAGTTCAGCACATTTAATACATGCATACAACAGAGGAAATTTGTGAACCATTCTCGCCAACAGCCATCCAGAGCCCGTGCTTAAATGAGTTTCAAATGGCTGAGAGCAAGAAGTCGACTTATACAATGATTCAAAGAGATGAAGAGTTGCAAACATATTCCTATGGAACTGGAAGTGAGAGGTCCGATACACTTCGCAAGCAACCTAAAAATGCTTGAATATTTCATTTTTTTTTTGCAATTAAGCCTCGAAAACCTAGAATTTCTAAAAAAAAACCTAGAACTTCTCTCGGCTAGAGCTGAGTTTTCTATACCACTGCGTGCCACTGTCATTATCCAACATCTCAGCCCCGAAGTAACAGGATATGATATTTTGGAACTCTACACTAGTTTCTGTTAAAGCCAGCACCCATGACAATTTTCCTGTCCGAAATTTTGAATGTTTCGGACTCTGGACGACAGTCCCAGTAATTCTGCCCAAGTTGTACCTCTGAAGGCATACGAATTCTCAATATATAAGTTAGACCTGGATCCGGGTATCCGCGGTGAGATGTGGCACGATACCAATCAGCTATTTTCTGCCGCAGTCAGTCAGTTTTCCAAAGAAAACGCTTGTTCTCCATACTCACTTCAAGAATTTTCACATTGTAATGGTCTGTTTACCCCGTTTACGCTCTTTCTATTGTTATCAGACCCTACGTTCCTTTTTTTCAAAATCCTTCCAAATGTTCAAATATATTGTGAATTTCTGTTTGATAGCTCTTTACACTTAACCGTAAGTTGCGTTTCTTTTCTTGAGGTATGTCTCTGTAGTGGACATTCCATTTTTGTGCTTTTTTTCTCCTCCAGAAAAGGTGAAAAATCACCCGAGTATCTAGCTGTACCGAGAAATTCGTTGTTTTTTTTAAAAGTTTTTTTTCACATGAGCACTCAACCTTGATTTGGGCAGAATTTTTTTGAATTATCAGAATTCCACGGTTGACGCTAGAAGGACCTGACCAATACTGAAATGCGATAGTTGAGCGGCTCAAAAGCATTCCATATTGGACAGCAGGTATCCGATAAAACGGGAATTCCACCTAGCCGTTGGTGGGTGCGTTAACCAAGACCATGGTGGCATAATTATAACGTTCCTATCCTCTTCCGAGTTTAGGAAGCAAAAAGGCGCAAACGTCGGAAACGAACCGTTATTGAGCGAGACCAAAACGTTCCCGGCTGACCAGCTGCACCTGTGTTGAGAGAGAATACTGCCACATGTGCATGCGCAGGAAGTCTGGATGGACACAGCTGATCCGTGGATCTGTTCTACTTCCTACTTTCCGCGTGTAGGCATCCGGCTGAACATGAGGGTAGCAGGGCAGCTTTCCGTTCCAACCCCTCTCTCCCACCCTACCCCTCTGCCTACGAAGACTGTCACGTTTTGAAGGCAGTGTCTCACCTAGGATTCAGGTCTGCGAAAAAAAACTTTCACTACCACAGAGAAAAGAGCCGACAAACGATATGTTGTAACTTGTGCTCCTTCCTCTGCAGCATTGTGATCATCATCTCTCGAGAGCCTTTTTGCAGGAAAATCTTGAAAACGATTCAGAGGTGGAACATTGCATTTATGAATCTACATGTCTGCTGCGAAACAATGGAAATACCCTCCTTATAATAAAATGGTTCGTCTTGCAACAGGATGGAAACTTCTTCAGCGTTACAGCGCTAACCTATTTGCCTTAGAGCGTTCCCATGTTGTAGCGCAACATTTGAGGAAATTTTTGGTGAATACAACGAAGATAGAGGGTCAGAAATGGTTCAAAATTACTATGGTCGTTGGCAAAAAACCCCTAGGGTTCATAGGGTTTTTCCTCTGCTTGCATCGCTAGAGAAAATGCGATTGGAAGGCTCACCAGCTACTATTCTGTCACTGGCGAACAAACGATTCTTTTCGTGGGCGTACAATAAGTGTGTACCTGTTAAAACACGGAATCTGACGCTGAAATAACAAAAATGGAGGTTTCGACCGCATTCGGCTGATCATGGACTATTTGGACCACGTTGAAAATGTGACTGATGAATCAACACGCTTTTTTGTGAGCGATTTTTTTCAGTAAGGTTTTATCCAGTCATTAAGGGGTTTTTACAGTTTTGACGCGCAGCGCCGCGCCCTATGCCTAAAGCAGCACTCACGATAAAAAGCGTCGTCGATCTCTTCGTGAATTTCTACTCTGGAGGCTACTCTTGTGCCCACAGCAGAAGAAAGACCATCAAAAAAAGGCCATGTTTGCGAGAAATATTATGTTGTATTTTGCCAATGCATATTCATTTGTACGAGGTTTATCACCTGAGATGGGTGCGGCTGCCGAGGTGCGGAAGGGAACACCGCTATCCGAAAATACCAATCGATCCTGTATCAGCTGAGAAACACAGCCACACACGATCAGAGAGAGTGGGGCGGGGTTGAGCATGGCAGGCGTATTTGTACATGCGTACGAGTTTTATTACTTGAATAACTGCAAGATTCGGACTGATTTTTTTCAGTTATACTCCAATAGATGGCACCTTTAAAATAACCACAAATGCGAGAGAACTTTTTTCAGCGTGAGTGCTGCATTTAAGCATACAGCGTCACTGCAGTGCAAGCTCGCGCGAGCTCGCAGCGTCATCTGCCACCAGGGGGTCCCTTCACAGTTTGAATTGTAATTGTTTATATTGCTTCTTTTTGGTTTCCTTTCTTTTTAGGGTGACTCGCTACATAGAACTTGTGCTGACAACTGGGAACAGATGTGTGCCCTTCATATACGAAAAGAACCTTAATTTCCCTTTTTTTTGCTTCCCTTTAATTGCGGCAAGCTGCATCGTTTGAAGCAACCCCGACACGAGTTGAAAGGCAAGAAGTCATTTCGCAGCAAATGACTTCTCGTGCCGTGCCGCGCTGTAACTCGCTAAAAACTGTAAAAACCCCTTAACGCATAAGAATTACGGTCGTCTCGCTTATCGGACCGAACTCTTCACCTTGTGATGAATGCTTGATAGAGCGGTCGATAAGCTTTCTGGATTTAGCCTCAGACACTTCATGCGGCCGGCCCGCTCTACCATTACCGGCTGGGGAATCACCGGGTAGAAGCATGACCGGTAATGGTAGAGAAGGCCGTGGGCTTTCCCGCAGCCGGAACTGCTCCAACTCGAGCGGATACAGCCGCTACTGCTCAAAATTGCGTGCTCAGGGCAAAGTTGTCCACGATTACCGCTCAAATGGCAGAAAGTAGGGTTACGACCTTGGGCAGTTTGGCGTCCGGTTGCGCAGTGTCTCGCACAGAAGAGCTCCATGCTCTACGCAGCGGTGGTGATAAAAAGCCAGCACAAATCAGCAAATTCTCATAACAAATTGGAAAAGGTGCCTCTTTGCAAATCCCTCACCTGTTTTCGCAGTGTTAGCTTTCTTCTACCACGGATTGAAATCAAACCAACCTGACCTTTGTTTCTGGCTGTTTGATAGTCCGCTGCTTTATCCACTCGGTCATCCGTGCATCTGATCTGCCTCTCTCGACTGATACATTCATCCCTTTTCAGTACCCTAGTATCACTAACCGACCATTCCAACCGGGTTGGCCGGAATGCTAACATAGTCGATCGGCCGGCCGAAAGGTTATCATGGTCGATCAGGCCGGCCGCAAGGTTGTAGTGGTCGACCGGCCAGCCGGCAATGAAATAATCCCCGGCCGATCGTGTAGTAGAGCGGCCGGCCGGTGAAGGGCTACTGCCCGGCCGGTATGCGGTGATGAGCTGGACGCCGGGCGGTAATCAGCAGCCGTCGGCATCTACTGGTCGGAGGCCGGCCGCACCAATTGTCCGAGGCATGCCATAGGCGATACGCCTCTTACGTGTTGCCTTCATTTCAAGTGTCTTTAGCCTCCAATCCACAGCGACGCTGTCGCTGCGATCGTTCAGCACCAAAAATGTTTGCACAATTGCCTATGTCAGAACGAAGAACGCAAACCGTGTGATATAATGTGAGAACTTATTGCACTTTGTTCTCATTATTTTCATGCATTTTCTTCACAGCGGCGGTTCATTCATGAAGAAAATGGGCCTTTGAAAGAAGAGAATGAGCCCTCAAAACGACCGGGCAACCAGCATAGCGTAAAAGATAAAATTAGTTTAATTTTGAGGTAAAATGTGTTGACTGTTTTCACTGAAATCCCAGAGACCTTTCATTTCTAGAGCGGTGGCAACAGCTGTCGTCTTTAAACACAGGTGCCAAAAGGGGACGGGAGCAACTCAGAATATCTCTCATTTAAAAAATAAGGCTCCATCGTTTTCATGTGTAACTTCACGAGCGGAAAACCAGAAGTTGGAAGTACAGGGCTGTTTCTTGGCGTTCAATTCAGGCTCGCAGAGGCTTTCAACCTTTATAGTGACTGACAGTGCATCCGATATAACAGTCGGCAATTCATTCTCAAACGAGTCCCGTAACAATTTAGCAAGCCCACTGGGAAGGAACACTTGATGGGAGAGCTGGTCGTTGTAGTTAGAACTAACTCTATTTTCTAATTCTTCAAAATGTTTGCCCAAATGCGAATTTCTCAGAAAAGAAATGAATTTCTTAAAGACGGAGATAATTGGCCTACATATTGTATTCTAACCAACACTGACACTTAGAAATGCGGATAACATACGCGATTTTCAACTTTTCGTCCTCGAGTCTCTCGTCTCTCGGTCCTACGTCACTCATTGAACGCAAGGTGACAAACCGTATCTTTCGTAAGCAAAGTTTGTTTAAGAGGTCCCATCTAAAGTTACGACTTCATGGAAAATCTGGTTTTAAAGGGCACAATATTGCAAATTCTAACCAAACTAGCCTTATAAGTTTTGAATACATCTGCTTGAAAGTTCATAAGAAGAGTGGTTGCCACTCACAAGAACAACAATAAAAAAATGAAACTCTCCGCCTTGCATAACCACATCTAATTGCTCTTGCAAAAACATGTACCGAGCAAGCGTGCATTTCTGGTCGGTCGTTCGACCTGGTCTACCAAAATTTATGGGCGTGACCTGCAGGGAAAACCAAGGGCATTAGATCGAATGTGGGCATGAAATCGGATGCCCGGCGAGCCCAGGTAATGTTGACGAATCACTGGTCGACCTAGTGGACGTTTCCTAGACTGAAAGTCTGCAAAAAAAAACAAATGCTTTTCCCAAGTTTAATGGTCTCATCATTTCAGATTACCTTTTCTTCAACGATGTTCTTTGACAAAACTTCTTCGTTACTGACCTGCAGTTTTTCGTAAGATCGTAACACGACTACTCAGGCACTTCAAGAGGGCTGTCCGCGCACCCTTCTTTATTTTAGAGGACCGCCCGTGCACCCCTTATTATCTTAGAGGGCCAACCTCGCACCCTTTTTTAGCTCACCTAACCAGCCGTGCAACCCTTCTTATCTTAGCGGACCAGCCGCGCTACCTTTTTGCGGGCGGAGCACCTGTGATAATAATTATCATTCTTTCAAAAATAGCGGTAGTGTTTCATTCCTGCCGTATGAAATGCTGAAGACCATGCAGTGCACAAATTTTATCACAAATACCGTTTTCTCTACGTCGGCTTCAAAAGAGTTGTACTCGTCCCGAAGCTTCATAGTTGAGGTTGTGGTGTGTTCTATAACTTGTTAAAACACTAGTTCACACTTGATTCGACTTCAGGCTCGATATGAAAGTAGTTGCTAAAGTTCCCAAACCGAGCTCCCGTGAAGGGGGTTATTTAATTTAAAGGCAGTGTCTCAGCTCATTCCGATCTTGAGATGTTAACAGATTCTGGAGCAGCTCGACGCGCTGAATCCAGTGATATGCGTGAAATGCCCAGAATGGCCAGAAAACTTTTCCACGTAAAGCTAGCAATTGCAGCTTGCACCAGCAGTCGGTTTTTGATGCATATACCGGGCGCTTTTCGCTATATACGGGGTGACAACAAAGTCTTTGACCAAATACTTTATAGCAATAATTTCTTGCGCTTTGTCAAGAAACCCAAAACCTGTATTCGCGTTAACTAACCAAATTTCTCGAACACATATGCAAAATTTCATAATCCATAGGTCTATTTGAACCTTGTATGATCTGCAAACATGAAACCAGGTTGAGAAGGAAATGGCCGCAAGTAGAGTGTCGATCACATCTTTTCCAAGAACTTCTTTCAATTGGCTCTCCAAGTCACCAATTTTCCCCTCAATATTCAAGAGGGTAGAGCTTTCCTATTATAAGGGGATCAGTGTGGAAACTCGTTTTATTAGCCGGAAATGCTCAATAGACTGTCACAACTACTTTTTCCCACTAGAATGCACAGAACAAAGGGCAAAAGTGGGCAGAGCAAAATCCGGACTGCTATGTTATTTCTTAGGCTTACTCAGACAAACCCTCGCTGGGGGCGCACGACAATCTCGCTGGCTGCGTAAGTAAGGCCCCGGCAGAAGCGAGATTGGGGCGCGCGACCAGCGAGTTTGTCGCGCGCGCCCAGCGATGACGTCACAATCGGTCAATACCGGATGATGTTCAGGTGCTGAATGTTGAGCGACATGGCTTCACCGCATAGATGCAGCGATGGTCAATGATCATCTTTACAAAAATGGCCACTACAACTTATATTCAATGGATGTGGGGCTAGTGGTGGAAAAAGATCGGCTCCACGCCCTCAGAAACCGAACCTGCACGCCGCACTGACCGGTGGAGTCCCACTGATGCTGCTTCGTATTTCTTGCTGGTGAAGATGAGTTCTCGCTCTCACCGAGCGATGTTCTCCGCGCGCGTATTTCTTCGTCCGCGTCCTTCGAAAGTCGTCCCTCCTTTGCTCCGCGAAATTGTTCTCCGGCAGAGTCGAGCGACTTTACCGACCTGCGTCTTCGAAGCTGTACTATTTCCTTCTGCTCCGAAGCGGAGCAAGGGTCGCTTCTCGCAGGGACCTCAAACAGGTGCGCGCGACCAGCGAGGGTTTGTCTGAGTGAGAGCATCTGATAAGAATAAGGTGGGCTTTTGGCAAAATTTTTCCATCAAGTCTTAAAAGAAAGGGCAACTGAAAATTGGTTCAGAATTCTCAGTCCTTGATTTCACTAATCCATCGTGCTTGATTAATAATTAGCGTGCTCCCTGAAACGGAGGCCTCTGGACCTCCGAAGTGCAGTCCTTAAAGCAGAGATGTTGAGCTAGCTTTCGTTAAAATACCAGCTTCCTCGGTATAGACCTAACGAGAGAACAAGATCATAAATGCGTGATCAACTTGCAATCGTGCGTTGCAGTTGCCTATGGTTTTGTAGACTTTACAGAAAAGCCAGAAGAGATATCCAAAATCTAAGAGTGGATTCTAAAAGCGCATAAATTTTCCATAGCGCTCATGAATTTCTAGGCTGCTAGCCTACCTCGTCCCACTCCTACAATTTATTATATTTGGCCAAAGACTTTATTGTCGCCCTGTAAAAAATAACACAGTAGTTACAGTTCACTAGTAAAAGTTCAGAAAACCTCGGAGGGAAAATGATATAAAGGACTTTTGTGATTCAGTCGCTAGTTTCATTTACAGTGACACCATTACCAGTTAGAGAGATTACTTGGACAGAAAAAACTGGAACATGAGAAGAAACCAGGGAGAAAACAGGTGCCCACGACTCCAGGAGGCGCCAAAATTTGTCCACGTCAGTTGGTCTACTGCCCGTGATAGTCATAATTTGTCGTTGTTCTCTTGAATTCCTCGCTGTGCGAGTTGCTAAGAGTTCATGCGCTCTTTCATTCTCTCACTTCTGTCTCACTATTTTCTCACTATTTGTATGACCCAAGAAACCACGACATTTCAAACGCCGTTGGCCACGAAGGCTTTGTGTGACATGGAGAGAACTCGGTTATAAACATTTATTTCCAGATCGTCATTCAAATACCCGTAGCAATGACATTGTAACATGTGATCCACAGTTAGCATCTTGCATGCAGATGACTTCACAACTCAAAATATTTATAAAGAGTTCGTGCAGGGAGCACTGCATGATGTTGAGATAATTGGAGGGGGGGGGGGTCTGAACAAGGTCACAAGTAGGCTTATACGATTACATGCCTGAAGCTATACAACGAAGGAAAACTATCTTGTTTCGAGAAGAGGCTCTCTAAACGTTGAGAAGTATGGAGAAGACCACATGTTTTACGTGTGGTATAATATACAGATGTGGCGCAACTCATCATTCACTGACAAAATGAAACTACTGATCTCTTCTACTTATGACTGGAATGGATATCATTTCCATTCCATATATAATGAGCAATGCAACTCGCAATCCTGTAACACTGAATAAAGCAAATCCATTGTTTTTTTTTTGGTGTAAACAGTAAACGCTTAGAACAATGTAGGCAAAGCGCAGATAATAACAATGGACATCTTCACTGTAGGAAGTTGAAGTGAAAAAAAAAACTACACACGGAACTAACTATGATATTTCGAGAATCGAGATCATGAAACTTTGTCACAGTTCGTCGTAGTTTCACTTTATATGCAAATTACAAGTAGAGCCTGATAATCGTAGCATGGCAACTTGTTAGCAAGATTCCTCGGTTATGTTGCGCACAATGAGCTCAACCATCAAAATGAATGTTTTTTACATCTTCTACACATCTTTACAGTATGCATAGTAAGCTAACGTGTATTTCCATAGAATTTCGGAATCCTCTTTGCCCGAATTTAGAGGATCTAACGCTTCAGTCCTGCTCTGAGTTACGACATATGATTGCTATAGCTCTAAGGATATGCTACTTGTTGATCAGTTGCAATCACAGAACACTCATTCCTCTTTTGAATTCCCGTAGGGGTACCCTCTCGGCTACACTCTGACTCAAAGTGCGAGTCTTCTGATTTCGACCACGTGATGGCGGTGGAAGGAGCTTGGTCGAGCCACTTTCAAGCGTCGTCGTACCCGTCGTTGTCGACATTTTCCTGAAATGTTCAGAACACAAGAATGACATCACATTTCCTGCGATTCACAGTTTTCCTTGAGAAATGAGGAAACGTTACAATTTCATGCGCAGTTTGAAGGGCAGCAGGCGCAACTTTCTAATCAAGCCTCAAACCTTCACTGTCATTCCAATGATTGAAATCGTCTTGGTTATTTTACCCGTGCTAATCAAGGAGCATCACTACGCAGTATTTGCACCAATATCAACTCGGTAAAAAACACCACTGTGAGACTGTATCCAAGCCTATTTTTCACAGTTTGTGTGGGCTGATTAACGAAAAAACTGACAACAACAAAACTGATACGAATGCTTGGGTACATGACCTTATTGAAATAATGGCTTCACTGAATATTGAGCTCTCAAAGTTTTTTTATTGCAGACGACAGAGCACAGTGCTTTGATTTAGATTGTTTTACGTGTGCGCCCGTTAGTGGTGCTCACTGAGGCCGAAACGCTTGTTGCGCAAATGCAATTTCACATTGAAAACGAACGTATTTCTTGAAGGAATATTCGCACCTATAAAGGCCCACTCATAGTTTTACAAAGAATAAGACTTTAACGCAAAAAAATGAAGTCTACTTTTCTCAGAATATTTGGACTGTTTTAGATGCATTCGCGTTGTTATCCTTCGGCGTAGAGCGCTTCCTCTTCATTTGCAGAGTGAGTACAAAGTTAACGAGCAAACTCCCTGGTGGCTTGTAGGGATGTCTCAGCTGTGGTGGTCTCCAGGGAACGCTGAAGAAACCTGTACTCCGAAATCATCCATAAGGCACTCGCCATGACCCCCGAAATCTATAGCACTATCAACTGATCCAGTTAGCAGAAGTATCGTGCGCCAAGACTTTCAAGCTAACTATAGCTATAAACAGAGTGATGCAAATCAATACAGAGTTATCTCACTGAGTTTGACTAAAAGAGCATCATGATCAAATTGTGATCCATCAACAATTTAATGTGCTCCTATTCTGTTACTCTTCACTCTACTGCAACAAAGACTATAACAGAGATGTCTCGCCTGACACACGCTCTTTTCTTTGAATCTCAGTGAGTATCTCTGTGTGCTTTGGCATCACAATGCTGATACCTCGGGTCACCTTATATGTCTTGCCACACGCGGTTGTTGCTAGTTAGATTGTTTTCTGTACCTAACTTTGACTTTGCATTCATTCCGAAAGATGGGATTTGGCAAAGGCATTACATGCCAGAAGCTAACAACTCTCATTGTGATTTTCGAATATAGAGCTTTAACAGCGATGACGAGCAAATTAGGGGAAAGGGTGGCCACCAATCTGACGAGTTGAACCACACTACGTATTGTATTAAGAATATGAATTTAAATAGCTCAAATGTTTGAAAAACCAATAAAAATAAAGACTATAAATAAGCTAATGCAAGGATTTTGTCTATTCCCTTTCTCTTTCCCTTCCCTACCTCTACCTGTCTATGTTGCACAGACATCAACATTCAACATGCATATGAAGCTAAAGCCAGATTTGTTGTCGAACACAGGTGAAGCACTAAATAAATTTCATGCACGTCTCGAAGCGAAAGAGATGGAGAGCGCATAAAAACACTATGCATTTACCGTCGTCCTCATGGTGTCGTTGGTATCAAGTTGGTCTTTTCGAATTTCCTGCTGCTTATGGGAAGGTGCACTCCTATCGACTGACTTCTAAAATTTACTTCAACATAATCAGTATGTACAGAACAAAGAAAAATGAGATTCCTTTCAAAATATAGTGGCATTCCTGCGTGCAACAATGCATCTCATAGAAAACTTGATGCTACTAATACATGCAGACGTCCGTCCATATTTTGGCAACATTAGTGGATGATAATGAAACGAAATGGATTCTATAACTATAAACTAATGGAGAAGCGATAGCTCAAACAGTAGATATAAATAAAAGCAGAGCACATTACTACAGGATAAACAGCATTTACAGGGGTATAGAACCCAACAAGGTACCTAATGCAACAGAACTGGACAGCTTTCCTGTCTCTATTAGGTTGACCGAAACGTTTTTGGACACTTGGACGGCTCATATCCAACCAAACCAAAAGGGGACCGACCTTATGTAAGTAATACGTAATGTAACACCACAAACAACGTCGTGCTAGCCAATCTCTCTAGAGAATTCTATCGTGGGGTTCTCACCCGGAACTTGTTCGAAACGTCCACTCAAAATATAATAATGCTGGATCACGCGTTGCGTGAAAACTGAAGTTGGAGCTGAATAAATAGGGCTGGACCGCATCCCTCGTATAGCTCAGACCTAGCTCCACCTTTTCTGGGATTTCACTTATCACTGGAAATGAAGGACTTCAGGACCATGTTATGACGGACGTTGCAATGAGAAAATACGTTGTCTCGTACTAACCTATATTCTAGAGAGACAACAACTCTACAAGCTACCCACGTGAGGGAAGCTCTCATGGCCGATAGGTCCAATCTTCAGGGTGGCGGTCAAGACGTACGCGACCGCGCCGCACCGCTTTTCAAGTTCAGGTTGTTTCTTCAAATTCTACGCACTAAATGACATCGGTGGCCACCTTCTCATGGCTTGTGGGTTCCGAAAACATTCATCTGTCCCACTCTAGCTTAGAAAAGTTGTCCATATCCACGCAGAACTGCTCATACCCTAGAAGGCTGCAGCCGCGACGCGCACATGATCAAAATCAATCACAGACCAGCAGCGTACCTCTTGCCACGCAGCCCAATCTTCAATCCCCATATGCAATGAAGTTCTTACATTCGAAGAAATGTTGTGAATTAATTCAAAGAAAATGTTCAAAAGCGTTCTGGCAAACCTAATATTTGCCGAAGAGAGGGAAATCACGAGTATCTGCGCAATAAAGAAAAGTCCCAAACATTACCATAAATACTACATTGCTACAGTGCGTTTTAGGAACATAAGAGCACAACCAATATCGTCCCTCAAAGGCAGCACTTACGGAAATTTTTACTTCTGGTATGAGTCGCTTACCATGTAGCTGGTCGCTGGACAATCGCAACAATAAGTTGATCACCTTGAATGGCCACCTACCTGCGAAGATACTGAACACATCTGCCGCTGTGGATAAAAGGGTTCCGCCGCGCCAACTAACGCCGTTGACGAGGTGTGCGCATGTAGTTTAGCTGAGGCTTGTTCATGAAATTTGTACCATTTGCAGGGCTCCGTGGCGGGACCCATCACGGAACACTCGTCCGCGCTGTGGACACATGGAATACCGCTATCATTTTCTGTGTTTTTCGCGTGTTTCACGCTACTTCATCGTTGTTAATGAGTTCGTCGTCTCTAAAAACCCCAATATACTGCGAAATTTTCAACCCAAAAATTTCCGTGAGTGCTGCCTTTAAGCTTGGGGGTGAACTGCTGGCTTTATGATCGTCACCATGAGGGTTTCATCATCAAAGAGATCAGGATTTCGTCATCAAAAACATCCTCACTAATGAACATCATTTTTATAGTCTTTATATATATATATTTTTCAATCTTTACACGTTGGAAAAATATACGACCACTTTGTAGTAATCAAGGACTCATTCAAAATGGTGAAGAGTTGAAGGCCAAATGAGCAATGCGTCTTCTCAAGCAAATGATTCCTAATACGTTTGCGATGGAGCCGATTTCGCATGCACCAGCACGTGGGACACCCGCGCTTTCGAACGCGTAGGTCTAGGGCTCGACCGTCGGCTGCGTGGTTCTAAGTGGTAATAACTTTTCCTTTCCACGTAAACGCTAGCTTGTCTTTGGTGAGTCATCTTTTTCATTGCAATTCTTGAACGTTCCTTTCACGTTTTCTATCTTTTCATCCGTCATTGTGAGTTTTCAAAAGTTTGTCGTCATTTCAGTTGTCCTTTGTGTAACTTCTAGTAAACTAATACTAAAGAATTTTGTTATTATGAGAGTTTTGCAAAAAAAATGTGGTAGTGATGGAGGCGGATTGAACGGATTGCGATGAAAATGTGGTAGTGGATTCACCGCTCACGGTCAACGATGAAGTCATGTGAGTTTAACGTTTTCACATTAAGTGAAAAATTCGTATAGTTCTTTAATGTATTAGGGTGGTCAGAAAGTCTTGAGCCGATTTTTTTGAAAGTTCCAGAACTTTTAATTATTGATCGGTACCCATGACCTACCATGTGGTAATCGTAGACCAAACTCGGGGCTTCTCCATAGTAGGCATATGTAGCCGGATTGGCTTTCCTAACTTTAATTACGACGTCAATTCCAAAAGGGGTCCTCCTACCCAAGATCAGTTTTTCCTTCATTGACCACACCGAAAGAAGTTTTTGGAATAACTAATTACTGAAGATGAGAGTTGTGTCCTCTACGATTCTAACATACATCTTGCCATGTGGCTCCGTCGAGCAGAAGATCCACCAAATCGCACCCCCACTCAAACAAGTGTTTCCTTTGCTACATCTGGAATTCGCCAGGAATGTCGTATTATAAGCTGCTCCCGCAAACATACAAGGTCATCAGTAACACATACGCCAATCAGTTCCGGAAGGTCGCGGATGCTGTTCGAGAAAAACGGCCAAGACGAGTTTTTTGTACACCTACGCCATGGTGACGCTAGGCCCCATTTTGCTTAAGGGACCCCTGAAAAATAGGAGGAGCTGGGTTGGGACACGCTTCCCCACTTACCGCATTCTCCTGACGTTGCCACTTCTGACTGTCACTTATTTCATCCCCTCGAGGCATTCCTGGCTAAGAAAAAATTCACCAAAGTTGACCATGTTGAAACGGAGGTCGGCGATTTCTTTGGCTCCCAGTCTTCCCATTCCTGGGAAGAGAGGGACCGCTGACCTGCCCATTAGGTGGGACACAGCATTGACTAACTGTGGCTATTATATTGTTGAGCAAATTCCACTGTGGGCTGAGTAATAAAATAAAGCGCAAAAAAAGTCCAAAACGGCTCAAGACTTTCTGACCACCCTAATATTATAGTTCATACGTACAGTTCATTTATATAGGTCTCCTTGATCATCAAAACGTAAATGTGCGAAATACACATTTGCGCAATCAAATTTATAAAGTCACAAATTATCCGAAAACATCTCAATGCCATTTTTCCCTTCCTGATAAGTGCAGAAGAGGCACATTCAGATATTTGGAAGGAGTGCACGAAACGGAGTCCAAGCATATGCATAGCATAATGAAATGGAAAACTTCTGAGTAAGTCAATGCTAAAGTAGCGCTAAAAATTTTTCTGGCAGCCCATGAAGTAACGTTTTCCCGAACGTCTTAAGGTGCAAAGTCTTCATAGTAGGGAGTGATGTCTCCAACTGATTTGGCACTGTTGTTAAGGTAGGCGATGATCATATCACTCATCAACGTTGCACTTGAAGTAGATTTTCAAGAGTGGTGCAAAAGTTGACAGTAGTCGTATTCTTCAACGACAAAGTTTAATTAAAGAGAAGCAAAGCAATAGATGCCAGCAATGCTTGCCTTGAAGCGAAGGTAGCTATCAGAGTTGCACACACCGTGCACGCTGGTCACTCACCTTGTTTCCTTTTTCAAAAGCCCTCGTCGGGCTTGTTGCAAGAGACGAGCACGGAAATTCGCTGATGAAAGACAGAATAGAACGAAATTAAGGGCTTTCCCAAGAACCACCATAGTTGTGATGACGCTTTGCTGAAAATTAATAAAGTTGTAACGAAGGAGCCAACCCTATCAAAATTAACTGCAGTGTTGTAGGAGGATGACTTTTACGGCTCCAGATAGTCTGGCACTTCCGAAATTGTAATAACAATCTCCTTTAGTGCAGACCTGCAGACAATTCATGAAGACTGAACTTCACATTAGTGCCTTTATTTTTTTGGCAGTGCTGAAAAATTAATGTTTGCACTCTTGCAGAGCGCTCAGCGCATAGTTCCTGTTCGAGCAGGCTCTTTTGTTCGTTTCCTGTGGGTGCAGCTACTCTCTTTCATTTCACCGGGCATTCTTTTCTCCGATGTCAAAATTGCGCCACCAAGATTTGCTGGATGGATAGCCTTATTATTTAGCTTTTCGTATTATTCGTTGTCTTCAGAAGCCTAAGAACGGTTTAGGTTTCGTTCTGGACAAGCAAAGTATTTCTTCCGAGTACGATAGTTTTTAATCTCTTCCGGAAACAAAACGAACAAATCGTGACTGTCACTGCAGAAAAGTAAGTAATACTGCTTTGTTCCTATTTTATCTACGCTCTAGAGCTCGGATCTATAACAAAGTGCAGAACCTCCATGTCAGTCAGTGGCCGAGCCGTGTTAAATGTATTTGTGTTGCAATGACTGCGCCACACTGCAGCCTTTTCGTCTAGAGCAATGGAAAATCTTAGCTTTCTGAAGGCAGAGACAAGGAAGAGAGATAGAAGAGGAAGTGATGTCGCAACACATCATATGATCCACCCAGCGAATCAGATGTTGAACAGGAATCTTTGCTGCTGTGATACAACAGCGCAAAATAGATACTTATACCACATCAGCATAGAGAAACCACCCAAATAAAAACTCGTGAGGAATCGCCTTATCGGTAGCACTCTTTCCCCACAACAACATCATTTGCGAACTTTTCGAGCAGATTTTGCCCTAGACTCACTGCGAATTTTTGCTTTTTATCCCTTTTATCAAATCCAGTTGAGCTCAAAAACAGCCTTGCTGGGGCTTCGTTTTAGGCCTGACATCTTCAGAAATATGTCGGATTCTTTCACCTCCTTGACGATTGTGGTACTCCTACCTTTCCACTAGAATGTTCCAGCCCATGAATGGAAGTGAGTGTTGTTTTTTCTGTGTAGCCTTCTTGGTCACGTATGTTAAACGTGTACTTTAAAAGTAAGAAAACGAAGCTTACCACTGCAATCATGAACTCATGTTGTATAGGATAATAGACTGCCATAACCCTAATGACAGCAGACGGACCCTGTAAATAATTACAGTGGACGAGCATTGACTCAGAAAGTTAGGATTTCACCAACCTGAGTGATCGTGAAGCATGTCACAATGGCGCACACCGTCGTCGTCACCTTGTGTTCCGTGCGTGACTGTGATCCGGAAAGGTGTGACTCCGACTTGATTGAGCTTTGTGTGATGAACTGCTTTTGCCTAAACATCTCTCATCTTGTCCACAAACTTGGCAAAGATAACAATCTGAATTTGATGCCGATTTCGACTGAATATAACTTATAACTGCTATTGTAACTACCGTAACTTATCCTAATGTAACTTATGAGAATGTTGTTTTATATACTTGTTATTTGTTACTTCTAGTAAACTCCATTTTCACGTCATTCTCAGTCGCACTATGAGTGCCGTATAAACGATAATGCTGGCCGAAATCGTAAGCCTTGCTGCGTCTACTCAAAGGGGGTAAATCTTATAATCACAAGTGTCACAAGTTTCTTAAAGGCAGCACCCGCTCAAATCTTCGTGTTCGAGACTTTGCTGGAATTTGGGGTTTTGAGGGAACTAGAACTCATATTCCATAGTGAAACAGCGCGAAACGTACGGGAAATTAATGAAATCGTGGAGGTGCTTTTCGTGCGACTACGCGCGCTCCGTCTAACATTCGTGGGTCCCACCACGCGAAGGTCTCACACGCTTGTACAGAGCGACCATGGCCAGTGTGCGCTGGCTCGTGCAAGGCTGCTGTGTTCGCGGTGCTCGCGGCTTCGATTCGGATTTCCTCGCAAGTAAGCCACGATTCTTCGTCTTCTTTGAAGTTTTATGATGTGCTAAGAGTGTGATCAACTATTAATGGTTTAACACGAAGTCAAGGATTTCGACGGGTGCTGCCTTTAAAGTCATTAGAGACATGGTAAAATTTCATTATGTTACGACGGAGAAACTTCTTCGCAACAGGAAACGCAACTTCCTCTTGATTGAGTAGAGGCACGCTTCCAAAAAAGGCACTGTCTGCCAATCATTTTTGCACAACAGAAAACCGCCCAACCGGTCTGCCGCGCCGCACCATCTTCGCGGCGCGGCACTTCAGATGGGCGGTTTTCTGTTGTGCAAGAATGATTCGCAGGCACTGTAAATGTTGTACACTTTCACACCTAATTGTTGAGCGAAACAATATTGACAAGGAGAAATTAACCACAGTTTCATTCATTTTTTACCAAGCGCCAATAAAATCCCTTGTTCGGACTCAAATTTCTGATTGCCGCTGCACAATTCGGCTATTACTATTGATTATTAATTATTATTTACCATTAATTATTCTTTATCGCACAGTTACAATTAATGTGTTCCTAGTTTTTCGTGCAAAAAATTCTCAGAAGAAATCTGTTTTGGCCAAAATTTGCCTAGAGGATCGCTTGAAATAGACGGATTACAGGTACCATATCGATTTGGTACAGTAACGCCACTTTACTGTGTAGCTGTTTTGCACCTCAAATCATTACTGTAGCTGGAACTGGATTACCGCAAGCAATAGTAAAGTATGTTGTACTTACCAGATCATAGCAATATGTTGGAAAATAACGTCACGGCATTCAAATAAAGTCCTCTCCCTCCCCCCCCCCCCTGTGCAAAGTTGCAGAACATTCTTTATTTTTAAGTTGTCCTATCTACAGTATTCTGAGTGACCGTATCTGTTGATTACCCAACATAACTTTATATAAACGAGTTCGTTAGCCAACATTTAAAATCTTTGAAGTATTTTCGTTATCATCACCTTTGTCTTATGGTATAGATCAGCATAGCGTTGGAAATGAAGACCAGGGCAATCGGAATCAGGATCACACATACGGCGTTCACGTGTGGACCCCACCGAACCACCGTCTTCATCAGCTCCGAATTGGGATTTGTCTGGTTGCGGAACCACCTGCAATCGAAAGTTTTACTCCCTTGCCTTCCGCATTCGAGTGGTTCATAACATTGAGGGGACGACGTAATGAGCTTCTGAGTCACGAAAAACACTGGTCAGCTGTCAGCGCGGGCGAAACCCATAAAAACGATCATAAAAAGTGAGTTAAACATACGATCACCGCTAGACAAACCTCTCCGAGTCCGTCGGCAGACACATTGCGTGGAATTGCGAGCCGTTGCAGAAGTACCTTGTGGCGCAGAAGTAGCTGAAGTGATTGTACGACGTGAGAACACCTGTCGTCACCACTATGATCGTGACGATGACAGCGATTTTCGACGACTTTTTGTGTCGCCTTGCCGAGAGAGGGTACATGATGCCCATTAGACGCTCGAGGCAAATCACCAGAATGAGCCTGAAATAGGTATCCTGAAATTCATGTCCCCTTGACGCCTTGTTTCTACTATCCGTCAGGGGGAATTGTAAAATTATGCATTTTCTAGAAGCGAAAATCGACTAAAAATTCTCGAGAAATTATCCCTTGAAAATCTTAAGGAATCCAACTGGGAAAATCCCGGTATAGGGAGAAAATTTATGTCTTTGATTTACGGCAATGACTTCTTCTGAAGCATTTGAGCAACGACATGTTCAAGAATTCATAGACGTTCAATTGCAGGACATATGTATGCAAAGAATATTTCAAAATTTTCACGATAATGTGCACCAGATGAGAAATACCCCAGATCGATTTGGGAAAAGCAGGCGAGCACATGTAAGGAGAAAAACAGAAGAATACATAAGAAGGGATTACTTCTATAGAAGTCTAGCCTAGAAACACATTTCTATTCCAGAATCGTAACTGGTGTATGATTTCGTGCAGAAGTGCCGAAAAATCCGCATCGAGCTCCATCTTTTAACGAGCACTGGGCGGATCTAGCAGTTTTGCAAAAGATTTCAACCTTCAATTTCATTTTAGGATGTAGATTGTGAAAAAAAATCCGGTGCGAAAGCCATCGCTCTCTTAGGATTTGGTAGAATCTTAGAATTCCAAAGAACAGAACTGATTGGGGAGGGATCCAGCTTGGGAACGGCCGCGCGGTGTAGACGCCCTTCCTCTACCCCAAACAAATGGGAATAGCACAGATCAGAGCCACTTTTTTTATTGGAGCTAGGCCTGACTGTGTATAGACAAATCCTTCAACTGCTAATAAAAATGCGAAAAGCCTGCTGAATTATTAAGGTAAGGCTTATACTAGCGAGAATCAATATGCGATAAGCTAGAAGGAGAACGTTTCCTACAAAATATACAGTGCCGGTCAGCCACTCTTACACCGTAGAGCACCGCCCATACCTGTACCGCACCACCTATGTGATGCGGCAGATCAGCTGGTAGCCGTGGTTGGCGGACGTAGCTGGATATTGATGTTTCCCCTATGTTTTCACTTTAGCATCTTCAGAATGAATGCAAAGACACGAAGAATGCGGTTGAGAACACCGCCCGACGAAAACAACACCCAGGTAGTCAGCCGCGCAGGTGGTGCGGCGCGGCAGCCCAGGTCCGTATTATGTGATGCAAGAGTGTTTGACCGACAACGTACATGTTTGGACAATAGTGTGAGTTCGCATAGCCTACGATAGCATTTCTGAGATGTCTTGCGTTGTATCTGAAAAGCGTGGTGTGATCGACCTCTATGATTGGCTGGTCAGATGATGTGACCAATACCTGAGCATGGATGCGCCGCCCCTGCACGTACAACCTTTTGCATCGCAACCGTGTCATTAGGCTTTTTTATGATGCGGTTCTGTTCGTATGATGGGAGGAATCATGCCGCCGCATGGGGAAAATGATGCAGCTTGAAACTTTTAGATGGAATTTATTGCGGAAACTTTTCAGATAATGAGATACAGCTAAATCAGCCAGAATTCTAGGCACCGTTTGCTTAATTTTCTTCGCTTGAGTGCACATATCTAACCAATTCCAATGCCAATTCGAAGATACTAGTGAGTTCCTGTGTAACAGCCAGGCTATGAGAGGCTATGAAACTCACCACATAGCTGCCGCTGAAGCCCAGTTGAGAATCGCCAGCAGGTGAATCTTGTTCACGAGATACAACCGTCGAAACCAGTGGTTGAACGCGAAAATTCTGTAGTGAGCGAGCGCATGCGGAAGCATGAACACGAGGAAGACGATGTCCGCCACGGCTAGGCACGACAACAGTATATTCGACCTGAAAATCCGCAATTGTTAAGGCTGGAATTTTTCTGAGGCGAGCTGCCATTCTCAAAATTCTATGAAATCCCTGGCAGAGGTAGCTTCGACGAATTTTCCATAATAATGAGAGTGCGCTGTTGCAATGAAACTCGATCCAGTCAATTCAAATTGTCAAGCGAGCGACTGCGTCACGACTGCTCAGTGGATGTCTAATCGGAAAAGCCCCCATCCAGACATGCAGCTCTGCTCAATAATCGGGATTACGTGGTATAGCCGTCCAAGGTTCGTCCCATTTCGATTGTGCAGGCAGCGAAAGCATCGAATTACCGACTTTCATATTCGCAGTGCAAATGACGCGATTAATGAGTTTCCGGAAGAGCAGCAGGGTGATGGGCGAAGCAGAGGTTGTCCAAATATGAGCGAGGCCAGCAATGTGCAGTAAGCTTCATCGGAAAAGCCAGAGTCTTCTTATGATTTGAAAAGCACCGATTATTAGACTTCGCGAGCAGAAATGATAGCCTTTCTTATTACAATTTAAGGAATTCATCCTTTTCATTCAATTAATTCCACCTGATATCTGTGAAATAGAGGACTTTCAAAAGTAGGGTGCCTGCGAAATCATGTCGATAAGGTTGATAACTTCTAGGTTGAAATCATCGTGAAACTGTCAGCGATCGTTATGACTGTGCAAAAAGGTAGATTAGAAGATAAATGAAACTCTGGGCCTGGATGCATCACTGAGATTACCCATGGTAAACGGTAAGTGTTACAATACTCGAATTTACCCCCTACATGACAGTTATCTACATGTTCATTTAGGAACGACGTATCCAGTGACCGCATCCATCAGGGGGATTACCCAGGGTGAACGTGATATCATCGGGCGTTTACCCTAGGTAATTTCAACTACGCATTCAGGCCCAGCCGCCACCCAGGATAATCACAAATAATACATGGGTATTAAATTACACAGAAACCCGGAATCTCCATTACTATCATGTAAAAAAGGCAGCTACTACTGTTGAAGAGTTCTATTGCTGCTGTGCCAACTAGGTTGTTAGGTGGTAACGTTGATTGTTGGCCTGACGTTTCGACAGGATCGTCTTCTTCAGAGGTCTAAAAGTGGCTCGCGGTTTGTTATTTGTGATCGAGACCGTCAAACTTCTCCATCAACCCTGCCAACATTCGACGTTACCCCAAGACAAAGGATAAACCATCCCGTTTCCCACCGTAATTGCGGAAAGTCCGAAGCTGACTGTCATGTCATCGGACAAGTGAGCAATACTTGGGTGTCCGCATCTTATATTATATACAGTCTACAGCTCGCATTACGATATGCAGCTGCCAGTGGCGGACACAGGGGGGGCACCCACCCTCCCCCCGACAATGGGTCGGCAAAATTTTGAAATTACTTTACAATACATATAAAAATCTTGTATTAGTTTATTTTTATCGATTATTTACCATTATAATTAAGGTTTTTATTAATTTTATTTTCCGTCTGGGTCCCCAAAACGGCGGAGGCCCCACTTTTTTCCCACGCCCACCCCCTCCGCCCACTTTCTGCGTCCGCCACTAGCAGCTGATACTGTTTTCAGTAAACCAGATCCAGTTGGTGGGCCGTATCGTGTGCGCCTCAGCACTCTGACTGTCTGCGCATCTTCACCTGCACTGATATCACCGTTGTTCTCAGTGAACATGTCCGGATCATCTGAACTAGATAGATACTGGATAGAGGTCTTTTTCAGGGGGAATTTCTGCGCATACATATAATTATTATCACGACATTTTGAAGACATGGTCTGATAATTGAAGGTGAACGTTCAAGCTAACGCCAACCGTGCCTCAGGTCACAACACAGGTCACCAAATTGGGACACAAGTTTGGGACGAATTGGGTGCAGCATGCAGTTGTAGAAAATTTTGAAAAAAGTTCCTCGAATTACTTAGCTTGGAACGTTTCTGGAAGAATTCCCTGGATTCACTATGGCTATCCCGTTTCACGATGAATCTACTGCTCACAGGCCCTGAGCTTTCTTCAGAGAAAATCTCAGCAGCGGTGCAATATATCGAAAGTACGTAGGAGGCGAATGTGCAGCCTTGTGGTTGCTTACCTTTGTTTTTGCCCGCCATAAACCGCCCAAAATAGCTTTGCTTTGAACGATGAAACCGGTCGTTGTTCTCTTTTTATCATGGAAATGGTTAAGCACGGTAGTTTTATTGAAAGTATTCGGGATTTCTAGAAACTCTGTTGAACAATGGAATGTTTTTTTTCGGAAGTTCGGAAGATCTTCTTGCGACTCCACCAGAAACCGAAATGGATGAACGCTTCGATAAGAAGGCTCTCACCAAAAAAGGACAGAATCATCGTCCTATGGAAAACTTACATTCAAAATTTTTGGGAACCACTCAGCGATCACTGCGATTGAGCGATTGGAAGTTGTGACGAGTTAAATTTCAAAGGCGTAATCTGACAGTTGCAGGCGAGTTTAATTAAGTCCAATAGTTACAAGTAAATTGTGTGGCCGGACAGTAGCAGGTAAATTTGAAAAAAAAAAGAGAAAAAAATCAAAGACGCCCAAGAAAGATAATGCCTGACAGAAACCACCTTTCCTCCCTAATCTCCCTAGCCCGGGCGCATCATTGAGATTACCCATGGTAAGCATATTAACCCGCTCAAATTTTTGGCCCAGACGCTTTCAGACACATTAATGGAGTCACTTTACTTGAAACATGTTCACCCACAGGTGACGTCTACACCAGGGATGAGCGGGTACCAGATTTTTCACGAACCGGATAACGGTGCGGATAACGGATAGGCCAAAAATGACCGGATAACGGATAACGGATAAGTGTTAAGATACTACAAAGCACCACCTTCTACTAATACCAAGAATAATATTAAGATATTATTAATACCAATATCTACTAATATCTAATATGTATGAAGAATTATAAAAGGGATATACGACCTGAATATTGTGGATGAAAATTAGCACAAGCTCAGTTCTTCTCATTAATCACCAAATCCGCCATTCTCGAAACGACGCTGTGCATGGCGTAAATATAAGAAGAAACAAATTTAGTATCTAGGTTTCACGAAAACAACAGCGATACTTGGATATTCGATAACTCGATTGGCACACTAGTTACATATGATGATGCGTTACCAGAGCGTCCTCAATATAAAGATCCAAATAACGAACTCTGGTCCTTCCACGGTTTCGGGTGAATATCATCGTAAGGGAAAAGGGGGCGTTACCAGGCCACCGTGATTGGCACATTGATCGAATACACCAATCACAGTAGCCTTTTAACGCCCCATTTCCCCTTACGATGATACACACCCCACGGTTTCTTCTTTAGACCAACTAAAGACAAGACGACAAAGATGTTTTTTTTTTTGGGGGGGGGGGGAGCGTCACATAGGCTGATCCTTTGCTCCATATATCTTTTATGGAGTTCTGGTGAACCTTCTAGTACTGACTGAATATTATGGTCATATTCACTCCTAAACACTATGTGTAAATAGATCCGAAAAAGGTACAGGAGAGTTGAATGAATAGTCGAATTGAACTTCGAGAGCAAGAGAGCATTACTTATCTGTAAGTTGTGAGGTCATCAACTTCAACTTTTTCAGCGGTCACAACATTAGTCAGCGTTGTTGATAATCTTACAGGCAAACAATGATTTCGAGGTTATTGCCTCGATTGTCGGAAAACCCAGTAAACCTGAGCAAGAGCCTTTCTAGACAGAGTACAAGTCTGTATTACCTTCTCCTACATCTCTTCCAGACTCAAAATCACATACGAGGAAAAATGCGCTAGATCATGTGATACGACGGATTTTTTTGAAATGGAAGCTCTCCTCTGTTGAGAGCGTGCGGAATGAATCTACTATTGTTGTTGTTTGGCCTTATCCGCACCGTTATCCGGCATCAAAGGCCCGGATAACGGTGCGGATAACGGACAGGCCAAAACCTACGGATAACGGTAAAACGGATAACCGGATACGGACAATCCGCTCATCCCTGGTCTACACCCAGCGGCTACCCATAGGTATGAGATTACCATTCCTTTTAATGATGCATTCAGGCACTTATTTGCTAACGATGATCCAAGCTGCTCATCTACTGAACCCTGACGCTTCTCGGGATCTAATGGCCCTGTTCACTTCTCAAGCTAGTACAGCGGGTTAGCCCATGGCCCAGACGCTTTCAGACACATTAATGGAGTCATTTTTAGTAACTGACCTGGTGTCCATTGCCTGGATAACATCATTGGAATTACCCAGGGTAAACGAGTTACTGGCCGAGTCAGCGATGGGTAAATTTGCGTGGTGCAACACGTTTAGCCTGGGTAATCTCAATGCATACGGCCCCATAACAGTAAATGTTCACGTTGGAACTATTAGGTTCTCCCTAACCTTATAAAACTTAGTCTCACTTTTACTGAAGGTTTTCACGTGACATGTATTTCTCTCGGAATACCCCATACGTCAGGTACTTGTGGTTTTAAATAATCAGTGGGTAGGACCCCGTGACCCATTGATTACTATTACTTTCATGCAATGCCTTTCTTGCAGAAGCCAACGCAGAGTGAAAAACACCAACCTCGTTCTCATTGCTGGAGTCAAAAGAACAGTCAGATTAAGAATATTCCCACTGATCCCGAACAGCACCAGAATCGGCACGACTGTTCCGATGAACAGTCGTTCGATGCCGTTCACCGCCAACAGCATCTGACGTTCCGTCAGACAATGTGGTATCACGTTTGACGTCATCTGAAATTCTGAAGACTCCATGAAGAAGTAAATCATCAGCGATGTGCAATGGATAATGCGACTCGATATACAGAAGAAAGTGGATAGGTGAGGACAAGAGGTTATTCAGCAGGGTTCACGCTTTAAAAAACGCAAACGTTGGGCAGATGAATAAGCAAAGGGTGTCCACGATTTCAGCGTTTCATATTTGCACAAATGACCAAAATTTAGCGAAGTCCTGTGGAAAAGGTGCGAATTCATCGGTCTGTCCTAAACGATGGAGGAAATAGATGCTAATGACTCGATATCAAGCCGATGCATATGCAATGAGAAGAGGCTTTGACTGGACTGCGATGGACCCTTCCGCTTTGAATAGCGTGCAGCATTTGACATTCCTGTGGAGGAAGCGAATGGTCGGCGTGCACTTGAATATCCAGGAATTTCTTGGGAAATTTTTTTTTTGGAGAATGCGGTTCGAGCGTTCACTGGTTGGGAAAAATGAAAATACCCTCCATTTTTACCCTCCACTTTTCATTCTTTGTTGAACAAATAACCTCTCGAAGGCCTCTTAGTAATCTGACTTTTTGAAAAGCCAGAATGAATGAATGAATGAATGAATGGGATGAATGAATGAATGAATGAATGAATGAATGAATGAATGAATTGGATGAATGAATGAAAGAAAGAATGAATGAATGAATGAGTGGATGAATGAATGAATGAATTGGATGAGTGAATGAATGAATGAATGAATGGGATGAATGAATGAATGAATGAATGAATGAATGAATGAATGAATGAATGAATGAATGGGGTGAATGAATGAATGAATGAATGAATGAATGAATGAATGAATGAATGAATGAATGAATGAATGAATGATGGAATGAATGAATGAATAAATAAAGGAGTGAATGAATGAATGAATGAATGAATGAATGAATGAATGAATGTGTTGAATGAATGAATGGGATGAATGGGTCAATGAATGAATGATTGAATGAATGAGCTAAACTACGTAGTCGATGACGTGGCAGAATTCCGCCAGAATATTTTCAAACAAGAAAAAGGAGAAACGTGCGAGAAGTGGGCGTGGCATTCATGTCCGATTGGTTAGTTTTGGATCAATACAATAAGGAATAAATTCCAATGGAAGTTGAGAGAAAAAAGTCTAGTTGAGGAACTGGAGTGAAAACGCCTGTAACTGGCAACCAGTTCTCAAAACAAGAAGTGAAATCGCGGCAGAAGTCGAATGTTAGTGCAGCAATGAACCATGCCGTTCACCCATATCCCATGTTTTTATCGCGTGCTATTGCAGATGTGCTCGAACAAACAACCACTTTTCCAGAGGAGATGACCTTTTCGTTGAAATTAAGTTCAAACAGGTGTGCCAATGAGCAATTGATGCTCTGGACTTTCACCTAAACACATCTGTTTCTCAGCTGGTACTGGATGAGCATGGAGAGATTTGAAAAAAAGAACAATAAACCAAATAGGTCGTTAGCAGTATTGCATTCCGATTTATTTCTCCATCGCTTTCATTTATTATGCGTTCACGTTCCTTTCTGTCTCTTTCTCCCTCAGTACTGCTGCTGGAGAACTCAGTGACCTCCAACAGAGATTTTGAAGGCAACTATCATGTGAGAATCTAAACCAGTGAGAGCCGAGTGTTGAAGAAATTCAAAAACTCTCAGTTTGAAAGTAACGACTATTCAGAATTGTTCTAGATTCACTGTTCAGCTGATGAACACTGTTCTGCTAACATCTGAACGTTATTTGGCTACTTCTGCTCATAGATGGAAAAAAAGCACAGATGCTTTACCCAAGATTTTTTTCCTCTATTCGATGCGCTACTCATAAAAACGTACATTTTTGTACCGTAGGACTAGAAATTCTGTAGATGCGGTATTTCACACTTTCATTGCTATTTTCCTTGCTGAAAACACCAGTATTTTCTTCATGAAAAGTTTTCTTCATTTTTGGGAGAGAATCGCGGAATATTATAAAAATTATGCAACTCACAGGACTCGTTGAGCGCAATATTGAATCGAAAATTATCAAGAATCGAATCCATAACTAATTTCTGTGAGGTTGTCTATCAGTTGACTGCTTATCAGCCTGTTTTTCTGTGTGTGTCTGCCTGTTTGTGTTTTCAAAATAGGACATCCAGCTCGCAGAGGAATTTTTAATTGTACATTATGTAGCACAAATCTGGCGCTAACAGAGACGCGGTTATCAGATCACAAGAATGTCTACTGTGCGAGAACCTACTTGTCAAAATCAGTGACCTCTAGCACTGCCAGACTCAATCCTTTGCCTCGCAGTCCACGGATTTTTAAAGCAGGGGAGTCGAGCTGCTGCTATAAAAACGGCAAAAGACCAGCGCGACTGTTGTGGTCCATATTTCGACTGGTACCAATTATGATTTGATTTTTTACAAAAAAATTTCATCAAGAATTTCAAAACAGCGAATCGCGAAATGTTATAAAAATTGTGCAACTCACAGGACTCGCTGAGCGCAATATTGAATCGAAAATGATCAAGAATCGAGTCCATAACTAATTTCTGTAAGGTTGTCTATCAGTTGACTGCTTATCAGCCTCTTTTTCTGTTTGCCTGTCTGCCTGTTCTGAAAAATAGGACATCCAGCGTTTCAAAAAAAAAGAAAAGAATTATTTAACTGCATACTCCCAAGCCACCTGCTAAGTGACAAGCTCATAGAGCGGATTGATGGTAACGGGGAACAATTCTCGTTTACCTATGTAAGTGCTGGAGCAAATAATAATTTTCCTACCTTCCCCTACCTACCTACTACTAGTTCCCTGTGTCCCTCCCGAACTAATAGAAAATTCACTGTAAGACCCTCAAAGAGGGGAAATAAGAATTTCAGCATGCACCTAACGTGCCTAACATACACATTCTGAATGGCCTTTTCTGGAAGTTGAATGTATTCCTGACGGAAGTGCGCGATTTCCCCGGAAATGTCCCGTAAAAACCCGGATCTCAGTGGCCTTGGAATTCTTAATCTTGCAAAGCAGAAACAACACATGTTCAGTTATGTGTTCAGTTATGAAACCCGGAAAATGGTAGGTGGGCGGTGTAATGAAATCGGCGAGACATGCAATGGCGTCCATGGCTGGACAGAAATGGCCTCATCAGAGTCTGAACGGCAGTCGCCCTTCCTTGCCGTGTTCGAAACAAGCCCTATTTGGCACTGGAAGAACAACAGGAGGACGTAGGCGAGGGTTCGACGTGCGAATTATTTGTTGCAAATATTAAATATTTGGGTGGAGGGGAACGGGCGGTGGTCAAAGTGCCGAGTAAGGCTGAAACTTCCTTATTCCGCAAAAGGGCTAGTTTATTTTCTAGATTTGCTTTGAGGTGGATAAATGACGAATCATTTAGAAGTACTATAGGTCGAGGGTCGAACGGATAAAATAGGATAAGTAGCATAGAATTAAATAGGAGATTACGAGCACGTACGAGTTTCCATGTCCAGCACGCTCTCATTTTCTCACCCTTTCTTCTTTTTAGAATTTTTTTTGAATTTCATTTTTTAAAATGTTTTTGACCCCTACACATACTTGCTATACTCAAAATAATAGTCGGTTCGCATGAAAATATGCGACAACTGATCCAAGCCCTGACGGATGATTGGGCGAACACATGCAAACAGTATATTTTGGTCCACTGAGGAGAGGACGATAAAATAGAGAGCACGCGGTTCAGTGGAATGGTGCCGTAAAAAATGCACTCACAGGAAATTGATACTCTGGAGACGTCTTTACGAGGAATAGCTTGCGCAGACACAGATTGAGCCGAATCGAAAAGGAGGTTATCAAGACAAAGTGCACCAGATGAGGCATGTGTGATGGCATGTGTGGACCTCGTAATCCCAATTAATAAGGATACGGTAGGTATATTAGAGTCCCGGATGTGCTGCGTCTTCAGCAGAAACTCGAAGATGTACAAGAGAAACAAATAAGTGAATTCTCCGAAGAAAGGCTGAAGAGAGGGAAACCAAATACTATACTCAACTTCACTGCATCGTAATCCCAATTAATGAGGATAAGGTAGGCATACGGTAAGTACGGTGCCTCAAAGAGATCTTATGAAACTTTGCGCTGGGTGACAACTGATAGATTGATTACAACGATGAGCAAAACTTCGCATTACGGAATCAGTTTCAAAGTTAAATTCGGCATCTTTTTGTTTCTTGGTTCCATTCCTATAATCACTCGTATATTAGAAAAGCGGCGTTACTATACAAAATAAACATGATTTTCATCGTGATCAGGTGACTTTTTCCAGGATTTCCAACGCAGAATAAACGAAAAGTGCCTAAAGATTTCCCGTCGGATATACGCCCTTGGCTGTTGCAGTGAAATTTTGTACAGCTCGATAAAAAAGAGGAAGAAAAACGGCAAAAAATAGGGGGAAAAGGAGAATCTCAAATGTTTCGCGTTTGTGCACTTTTGGCCAGTGTCAAACACAGGAGAAAATAAGAAAAATCCTTTATAAATCAGACTAGAACCTTCTCTCGGTTTATCGTTCATTCTTTTTTTTCTTATTATCCGCCATCTTCACGTTTGAAAAAAACCACTGCGTGGACCTTGAGGTTCTCATTAAGAAACGGTATAACGGATAGAATGATCAGATATAGAACAGAGAAAATAAAATGGAAAGATCTAGAACATGAAAGACCAAAATCGAGAAGACTAAGTAAAAATTCAGTTGTGCTTAGGCCAGTCCGAGCAAAGACGACCGACTACATAATATAACAATAACATTTCTTTATCTGTTTAGCTATGTATGGTATGCAACCATGTACATATAGTAACTAAAATTGGGAAAAACAGGGCCAGAAATGAGATGCCCTCTTCCAATAGGAGCTTCAGAATATGCGATTGTAATTTCCCGTTCTGGTGAATAATTAAGTTTGTTAGACACATATGCATTATTAAGTCCGTCTGAGACTGTGCAAATAATAGTGCACTTTCTGTGCCGATGTGCGGCAGCTTATATATTCAGAATTCGAAAGCGTGAAACCAAAGCTTACCAATGGGGTCAACATTGAGCCCACCGAAATTCTATGAAAAAGGGCCAGAGTCTTGTTTTTCTGGAATTTTCTAACTGCAGTTGCTATACATTTCATCGATTTAAGATCACCTTCACATTCAACCCGCGCCCGATGTACAATTCCGCCCGTAACTTTTGCGAAAAAAAAACGGGTGGCGACGGATTAATCGTTAACGAACATCGCAGTACTGCAACTCCTTCGAAAATGAAGCTTTTCTACATCTGAGCAGATTTTCGGATTTCTCATCGAAATTAAAATTGAGCAGTATATAAAATTACTTGAACTTTGACTTCAAAACACTTTTTTTTAATTTGGAAATTTTTCAAAATTTCTGCAATCATGTCAAAATTTGAAAAGAACGTTAAAAACCGAGAAAAGGTTTGAGGAATGAGGCTTCTGAACACTATCAATCACAATCAACAGACTTCACTCAATTCTTGGTTTTTAACGTTTTTCAGATTTTGACCTGATAGCTGAAAATTTGGAATTTTTTAAAATTTTTTGAAAAAGTAAATGTTTCGAGGTCAAAGTTCAAGTAATTTTATATACTGTTCAATTCCAACTTCGATGAGCAATCCGAAAGCGTGCTCAGATTTAGAAAAGCTTCATTTTGAAAGGAGTTACAGTACTGTATGTCTGTCACCGCTTCCGCTGTTACCAAAAGGAACCCTCAATCAGGGTGCCCATGCTACGATGATTTCAGAAGTAAACATGATTTCCAGAGATTTCTTATATTTTTTGTACTATTTCTGGTGTTCCATACAAATAGGACTACATTCTAATAAACAGTAGTTTATTGAAAATAAAAAAAAAGTATCCCGTCATCAAACATGTCTACTTTCTCCCCCCAGAGGAGGCCCTCACTCCTATTTTGGCTGAACTCTGAAGAACGTGAGGAAGAAAATCCTTCAGTATCTGGCTAGAAATCCTATTTCACAGGAGCTTACCCGGATGAACTCCGTACTTTTACTGTTCTTACTGCTCTCATTTAGGCTAATTCCGCAACAAAAGTGATTTAACATGATAACACTAGATTGGCTAGGCTCACAGTATAGCCAGGACACCTACTGTCACAAAAGAGGCAAATTCATTGGGAATCAGAGGCTCAAATTCATCGGTCATAGCGAAATTCGCTCTCGACATCCATTTCACGTAACGCGATGCAAAGGGAACTGGACGAGAAACATTCTTAAATAATGCAATTTGACAATTGGGTTAGTTCAAATTAGTCCTTGTAAATTTTTTCCAGGGAGAACAGATCTCACGGGCCAAAACTGGCCACATACAGAAACTCGAAATTCAGCCCCCGGTCACTTCCCGCTGATCGACCTAGTGAGACCGTCCAGTGATGCTTTTTATCATATTTTCGCGTTAACAGCCCGATGCGAGAGCCTACTGCACAGCATCCGTGAGAAAATCGCAAACGCAGTACAACAACACGAAGTTATTGGATTGCTTCCATATGCCGTGGTTCTTCGCTCGCAAATTTTTCGTCTCTTCTTTGCAGGAGCTCCAGCGGAACTCTTCTGGGCCATATAAAGAAAAAAAGATCCACGGATGAGTTGTCTACCCGTAAAGATCTCGACTATGCCTTGAGGTCCCTTTCGTGAGTCAAATATTGCCGGCCGAGTCCAGTTGGGGTAAATTTACAGTGGTCTCAAAAGCGACTAGGTGCTATTTTATTTACTCTCCCTACAAAAAAGGGAGACCTCCAAAGTCTGTCTGGCTCATGTTCATCATGGTAAGGATCATGATAAAGCGACCGTTAAACTGGTGGTTCTGCCTCCACGCCCTGTACCAGGAAGAACTACGTCTTTTGAAATTGACAATAGTGATATTTCTCTTGAGAAAACGAGCAAATGCAATAAGGACACTCTATCCATCCCTAATGAGCATCTGCACTGTTTGCCATAAGCAGAATTTCTGTTATGGCTCACGAATGGTAGCGTTAACTTACGCTCGCGCCAGGAAATTCTGCATACACCAATATACAGTGCACGTCAATGGCGATGGCGCATCCGCGGCCTCGAGATGGACGCCGCGCAACCGCGCCGCGCGCACCGGTATCGATGTCGTCTACAGCCGTAATGCTATTCCTAGGCGCTTTTCCACCCGATTTGGCCGAAAGTCGTTAAAAAGGGTAGGAAAGTTGCTAGGAATATCATAACAGCAGCAGAAGATATCGCGTATGGCGCATGCGGCGCGGTTGAGTGGCGTCCTTCTCGGCGGCCGCGGACGGGCAACCGCAACTGACGTCCACCGTAGGTTCAGCTGTTGTTCGGTAATTTTTGATGATATCAAAAATTTATCATAATGGAAAGAGCCTGAACAACTGGAGGTACTGAGTATCTTCTTGCAAGGACATCAAAAATTGGTTAGCGAGAGTAAGAGGGTCGAATCGGCGAGTCATTGAAGAATTTTGAATGACGTCATTCATGAATTTTAAGGAAATATTTGCGAGCATAAGTAGTTGTCGAGGAATGGCCTAGCAAGAACTCTTACGTGACAGTCTACATGGGACTTGCTACGGTAAAGTAGTAAACTCTCACCCAGAATAACTAGGACATTCCACCACAAACTCTGGAAAGCGTACTGAGAAACTTTGAGGAAGGGAGGTGGAACTATTCAGGAGGAGGTTTAGCTTAGCTATCGAATTAACGTATGTAAATGTCTACATTTTCAAGCACCTTTTCAAAAATGTTAAAATAATGGGTGCCAGGAGAATTTGAAATGAAATCACCTTCCAAAAAACACCTTGGATACGATATCTCATCATGGATATGGAAATTAATAGGATAGCAGTGATGGTGGCAGACAATTTTCATGAGACAGGCGCAAATGAAAAATGGGCGTCCCAGCCAAAGAAGCGAAGAATCATGAGAATTAAACTGATTGAAATTCTGAACGCAGGAGAACAATGTGACTGGCTCCACCTGCCAGATGCACGACAGGTGAAATAGAGTTCAGTTCACATGTTTTTCGTTCTCACTGCATATCTCCAATTACGCAAAAGTACGTCGGGAGTACGGTCGTACCGTAGGACCTAAAGAACGAATTTCATGCAAATTTACCTACTCAGGTACGGGGCAGAAATTCCGCAGAAGAATACCGGAATTTCCGCTGGTAACCAGTCGGTTTTTCTGCTGCTCTGCTGCGGAAATCCCGAACAGGTATTTTGCTGAAACGACGGCAGTATCACACACACACACACACACACACACACACACACACACACACACACACACACACACACACACACACACACACACACACACACACACACACACACACACACACACACACACACACACACACACACACACACACACACACACACACACACACACACACACACACACACACACACACACACACACACACACACACACACACACACACACACACACACACACACACACACACACACACACACACACACACACACACACACACACACACACACACACACACACACACACACACACACACACACACACACACACACACACACACACACACACACACACACACACACACACACACACACACACACACACACACACACACACACACACACACACACACACACACACACACACACACACACACACACACACACACACACACACATACATACATACATACACACACACACACATACATACACACACACATACATACACACACACACACATACACACACATACACACACACATACACACACACATACACACACACACAAAATGCTAATTAAGAAGAAGTAATATTTGAAATTGCGAAAAGATGTAACAGATGATGGGCAACAACGATGATTTGGTTAGCTAGTGATGAAGAAGCAAATTCGACTGGCCAATCAATCAATGTGCCACATCATTAGATGATGTGTTCTGCTGCGGAATTTCCGGAGTTCGGGCAGTTACTTTTTCCTGCGGTTTTCCTGCGTTTCTGTTGCGGAAATCCCGGAGCGCTCTTTTTCTCTGTATCTTTCTGCGCGCGAATCTCTTTCTGCTGATGCTCTTCCGAAAGGCGTCTCATTCTGCTGCGGAATTTCCGGTAGTTTGTCTGAGTATGTGTACGTGTGTACATGCATGAATGACTCCCAATTTTCAATATATAGAAAATTATTGTTACTAACATAGCCTTTCTTTCTATGCTGGTTCCTTTTCTCATCGCTAACATATACATACAGAGAACTCCAAACGGACGCAGTCAAGAGTTAGGACCGCAGCGCGGCTCTCTTGGGCAGAGTCACGGGAGCTCAGCATGGTGTGCGCCTGCGTCTCTGTCCATGAGAGCCGCGCCGCGATCTCGACCCTTGTCTACGTACGTTTGGAGTTTCCTATATGTTGGTCAGTTATCACCCCAAATATTTGACCCCTGCCAGCAGCTAGTCATGGACCTCGGGAACGTTGGTGGACCTACCAAGTTGGTGTACGGAGTTCTTCGTTTGCGCCATTTAAAGAATAGCACTATTGGCACTACCCTTCCGGACCGAAATATCCACCTCCATCCCCCTATACATACTCTTCCATTCTCACGGCTTCACGGAAACAATGAAGCAATATCGGTTTCTTTAGTTATTCTTGAAATTGTGTTAACGAAATGGTTTTGTTACACCGTGGACGTAAGAGAAATAGAGATATAAAAGCGCTAGGTTGCCTCAAAACTTCGAGATGCAGAGCTCAGCTCAAAACCTAGGTATTTTCAACAAAAAAGACTATCATGGTCAGAACATTCAACAGATCCGAAGCTGCAATGGAATAGTCGCTAAGTTGGATCTTCTGACAGGTTGGCTCCACACGTAGCAGACGAACAAAATAGATGGCATCAATGGTGAGATAGATATCACTTGTTAAAACTATGGGGGGACAGACGTGAACGTGAAATTTACAAGGATTATTAAGGCGAATTGTGTACGTCTTAGTACACTTTATGAGTTCTAGGAAGAACTGCGAACGTAAATAATTGAGCGAATCAATATAAACTGAATTAGAGCGAGTTGTCTTTATGCAATGCACCAGGCCCCACAGGGTGCCAGGATGTAGTAAGCTATGTATTAGCGTTACGGATCGTGACTATGGGGCATATGTACGTATGGAAAAACAACAGGAGTAAGGAAATAAAAAAATCAAAAAAAAAAAAAGACGAAAAGCCACCCACGGAAGATTCTAGAACGGAACTGGGTCCGCTTGAAGGCCGATACTGCGACAGTCGATGAGGTGAATGTGGTCAATGTGAGATCACTGCTGCCTTTGGCGGTATTTATGGTTAATGCGGTGTTCAAATTTAACGCGGTGATACACAATGCAGAATGAAGAGGAGAAGAGAATTCTTGGCAAGACGCAAATGTTCCTGGTTTTACCGTCGCCGAACGACGTCCGCGCGAACAAACTACGTTCTGAGCTTCGCCGCACCGAGACATCGCGAAAACTTCGTGGAATTTCAGGCCGACGCGTCAAATTTGACGCGCGCCAACCATAATAAATACCGCTTTTGGAGCGATCACAGTTGCGGCACGCGTTCCTATTGCCACGAGATATGGAGTGTGAACATCTAATGAATTTCCGAAATGTTATTGTTTAGTGAAGGCCATTATTTTTTTTTGGCAAAATAAACACAAACAAGAAAATTTCGAGAAGATTTTTGCAGGACGATCACAACATCGTTCCCCCATGACTACAGAGGACAGTGGCATTTATTCGCAAACGCGGTCCCAAGCTGTGATGGCGTTCTGCTTTTGACAAGAATTTGTTGTGAAGATGGCGAACAGTAAGTGAGCTACTGAGACCGTAACTAGTTTTTTTCTATAAAACCACTGCACAGCTGTATAGCTTGGTACATAACGGTTGAAGAATGTTTTTGTAGCTATACTTTTTGGAGATCGGCACCGCGTGATTGGTCCAAGTCGTCGTCCATAATGCAGTTGAATATTTAATACGTTATGTTCTAACCATCACATAATATTTGCTACATTATGAAAGCAGATACATATGTGAGTTTTTCTTCACAACTTCATTTCCATTCAATGAATTGAATATTAGGCTAGACAGAAGCTCAAATCTCAACAAAAAAAATGCAAAAGAATGAAAAGAGTTTCTGCATAGCAATATTTCTCAAAGTGTAGTCCTTGAAAATTAAACAGCTTCCATACAATTATCCGTTATTCATAAGGATTTGAAATGCATTCACTTTTATGTCAGAAGAACTGCTCCTCTTTCCAGTGTACCTTGAAATTGACCATAGTTGAGGCCTGGGGGATGGAACGGCGACTGAGGTACTAACACTAAACGGCGTACATTGCGACTTGTTATCCCGACAGTGGGCAGCCGCGCGTGCAGCCGGGTGGGAGATAAAGTTGCTAAGAAAAATTAATTTTATGTCTAAAAACTAGAAAAATATTCAAAAAAAAAACGTTCAAACCCATGCTTCTATCAATGCTGGGTTGCTTACTATTTAGCAATTTCTGGGTTACGGTAGATTGTTAAGATCGCACTTTCACGCCCGGCTATGCAATTTCTTTTTTCTCTAGTCTCTCTTCAACTACCCTCCCTTGTGAAACCATTATAAACAATCAAACATATAAAAAGTACAGAAATTCAACTTAGCTTTTTTTCTAGGAAGTTTTCGGATCAGTGTGACGGTTTGAGCATCAAATATGTCTAAATTCGGTGGTCTTGACCCTCACACATGCCCCGCACAATCCAGCCACTCTGACTGTCGGCCCACCAGCAAATCACGTATATATTTTACAAATACCCAGTGCTAGTCAGTACCGTGGTGAGGTGCCTGGTGTCCACTGAAGTCTTTCGTAGATAGGAAGCCGCTAAAAATGGGCGTGGTTTCAGCTGCACATGAAACAGAGGTAAGTCTAAGTACTCTACCAGTACCAGTGCTTCGTCAGAGGTGTCATATCGTTCGAAGTGATATATTTTGTATATTTACTGTTTATTTTCTGCATAACATCAAGTAATAATTATAACTGTAACAAAGCCACACTTCTGAGGTTATAATGCGAACGAAAAGTTTTGAAAAGGGGAAATAGAGATTACTTGAGAAAAACTAACAGGAATTGAAAATTCGGAGGGGGGGGGGGGGAATACCAATAAAAAAGGGAATAATATCCCCTTCAAGGACATGCTATTGTGCGCAAACCTACAGGCGACCGCCTTTATGAAGCAAAGCCCCACTTTTGTACAAATAGGGTTGAAGATGCCGTTGTAGCATGTATAACCCTATTTATACATGCTAAATTTTCCCGCAGGAGCAATTCGTTTCCATATGATATGATCGTCAGTGCATTCGAACTTTTTGACAAAGCAACGGACGACAAGGAGAAATAAGGTGTAATAACAAGGATACATGTCCGTGCGTCAAGTCTCTGTCTAGAAGTGCTGTCACAGTTCAGGATTTCAAGCATCAATCATCTACTACTTTACAATGGCGACATAGTCCCAGCTCCTGATACTTCGCCGAGTAAAAAATCGTGCTCACTTCTCCTTGAAGGAGAAAAAGCTGTTACATCCAGAAAACACAAAGCAACTGGAAGGAGGTTGGTTCAAGGCGCTCACGAGGAACAGAGTGAATGGGAATGGGCACTGCGCGGTGCTGGCTGGCTGGCCTTGTGCACCCTGCTGTGCAATGATGCGCATCGTCGTTTTGACGGGTTTAAAAAAGGGTTTAGGAAAAAACTGGCTGGAATTTTAGAAGAAGGTGTAAAAGAGAATGCAACAGCATAGGAAATATTGAGGAGAGGGACATTTGGGGCGTCTATATGAGTTTACTTACGTGCGATATGCATCGTAAAAGATTTAGAAGGGGATCAGCTGATTACTTATGCCGAACGTCATTCCTGCGATTCCTCGTTTGAAGCTTGCATGAAAGGGAATCGTAGAGACATTGAACGATTCGTTATAACGATTGCCAATTGTAGCACATAGCATAAAAATCCTAGGAACGTTGACTGTGTTCTTCATATTATCCTTACTAATCGATCACTTCATGCTCTCTTAGGTGCCTTTAACTTCTCCCAATGAGTAAGTTACTAGAAATCTCCATATATGTTCGTTTTACTGGTAGAAGATAGTTTTTGCACGCTCCTGTCCTTTTCAGTCACCCCGTACATAGTCTACATATGGCCGACAAAAATTTCCATGGTCTCTGTGGCGACAAGGCAGAGTTTTGAAAATCGTTACAATATCTCCCAATTTTCAGGCCAAGATCAAGACTAGTGGTTATCATGAAATGATGAAAAAAAAACCCTTTTCCGTAAGTGAATACTCGAAAAAATATTACGAGAAACTGCCGTAACAAAAACTTCAAAGAGATAGAAGGATTTGGGAGCGGCTTTTTTGGAGAATCTGACAAGAAGCAGAAGACTTTCTGATATGCACCAGTTGTAGCCCTGTTTGCACTTGAGACAGCCCTTCTCTTGGGAAAAGGTCGTCAAAGATTCCCTGACATTCAAGCCAATGGGTTCAAATTCGGGATCACTTTGAAAACTGTTATACAGCATTCTAAGAGCGCACAGTTTTCTCTTTTTGGTCTAGGAATGCACAGTTTTCTCTGTATTGCCTGTAATCTACGTACAGCTTCCAGTTAGCGGCTGAGACGAAGAGAAATGAGAAGAAACAGGAGATTTCATTTTCTGCTCTAATGAAGCCTTTTCCTGGCAGAAAAGTTACCATCGCTGACTTGCAATGAATGGTGCCTAGAAATCGATAAGTCTCCAGATAATTGCATAAAAGGGAAAGAAAATTTCCACACTTCGCCAAAAATCGCGTTTTCTTCCCTCTCACACCTCATAACAAAACCTATGGCTCCATTCTTTCACGATTAGCCTTATGTGAAATCTAGAAGGAGAAAACAGGTGAAACTGAACAGAAGAAACGCACTAAAAATATGCATTTAAGGTACACTAGACATTTATGACCGCCAGTTAGCCATAACATTTTTTCTTTTCAATTCTAAAAATATTTTTCAAAAACTTTCCACCGTGTCTCCCTCCCCCTCCCCTCTCTCATCTCCCACCTAATCTCTAGGACATCTACAGAAAGCGGAGTGCACCGAACGAATCTCGAATCTTCTCCACTCCATGGTACGTAGCTACCCGTTGCTCAGGAAATCTAATTTGACTCCTCTGTTTTGTGGAGGAAATCTGGTTTCCTCGCATTCACTGTACTTTCAGTGCACTCCACATATGCGAGGAATATGGGGAACATCGAAGAAATAGCAGAACAATCGGATCCAACGGAAGGGATAGAAAAAGAATAAAAGATATGAATAAGGAGTACCTTTCTCTGTTAGTTCTATGACGTTTCTCTCAGAAGAAGAAAAAGAAGAGCTTTGATGAGTTCTAAATGCTCTGTGACTTGCTACGGCTCAAAACAGCTGCACTGCGAATTCCCTGGAGCAATTAAAAGTGCAAAAGGCTTTCATAGTTGATGAAGTGGACAACGAGGATTCAAATGCCTCACTACTGCAAATGACATCTCGTGTGAGGTGGCAATGAGGGAAACTCAGAGGGCAAAATATTCTTGTCGACATTTCTGCCTTTTTCATATGGGATTCCGGGCAAACCGCAGAACACAGAGGAATCTGGAGGAGCGCATTGCTCCGGCTATGTGTCAAGGCTTAGTCAGCCAAAATGTGAGATATGTAGTAGGATGATAGCGATAAACATCAATTTGCTACGGATTCCTTGCATTTCCAAACGAAAAAAGTAATTAATTCCAGTAATTAATTCGCATCATTCATTCATTCACTCATTTAATCATTCACTCATTCATTCACTCTTCCATTCATTCATTCACTCATTCAATCATCCCATTCATTCTCTGACAAGTTTTCGGAAGGACTGCAACGGAAAATCGGAGGAATCGACAGGTGACCTACGGTTCTTCCGGTATCCTCCTGCGGTTCTTCGAGTTTTCCACTGTGCATCTTGTGAGTAGCTTATGCGGGTCTTCCGACTTTCTACTGTGGTCGTTTCAAAAATTTTCCTGAGAGTGAGTGGGTGAGTGGGATGAATGAGCGAATGAACGAATGAATGAATCAATGAATGAATGCGTGGATGAATGAATGAATGAATGCGTGGATGAATGAATGAATGAATGCGTAGATGAATGAATGAATGAATGAATGAACGAATGAATGAATGAATTTTTTCTCCATGTGGCTCGCATCTTAACCACGTGCTCGTGATCTCTCTCTGCTGCGACTCTTCCGACAGTTTGTGTGAGTTCGTTCATTTATTCATTTTTTCATCATTCATTCATTCATTCATTCATCCATTCATTCAGTCATTCAGTCATTTATTTATTTGTTCATTCATTCATTCATTCATTCATTCATTCACGCATTCATTCACTCTACAAGAGGCATGAGACGATGGTTAAAACAAAACAAGAATGAGGCATAACGTAGAGAAATGTGAGGATGGTGGAGAAAGTCGAGCAGTGGCAGGTCAAAAAATGTGGAAATTTCTCTTTAAACCAGTAGGAAAACAGGACAACTTCAACTAATGTAAGAAAACTTTGATGGGAAAATAAGCGTGTTCCAATAGAAAAATACGAGGACAAAGTAGGAGAATTTCCCCTGAAAAAAATGTCAGGAGGAAACAATTGCATAATAACCGAACTCTGCTCTTCTCTAATCTAAATGATTAAATGATTAGATCTCAGTCAGAGACAGGAGCTCCTCTCAGCACACCTTGCACCTGGGCAATGTTTTGATCTGGCGGTCAGCTGAACAGCCGCGGCGCTGTTCGGAAGTGCTCATAAAATGAAGCAATCGCCACGATGAATCTCACCGGCCAAAACACTGCACTTTGGCTTCAGTGGCAATGAATTCCCAGTAGAACGTCATCCACGAAAAGAATGACAACAACGCAATATAACATCCGGAAGCTGTTCAACCTTTGCTGCAATACCGACGACTATTCGTCACTGGCAGAAAGGTTGCAAGAGGACACGCCCACTCGGAAGGGGAGGCGGAGGAAGAGAGAAAATTCACAGACATTGATAGAAATTGAGTATCCTCCGAGTCCAGAATGAAGAAATTCGAAGGAGATGCTGTGATCAGCCTACGATCGCTGCTGAGATCAGGAAGAGGAGATTGAAGTGGTTTGGCCCACTTGTGCAGAATGCAGCCTTCGCTTTTGAAACACAAACTGCTACGAAGGATGCGCCCAACAGGATGGAAGATCCAACGAAAAGCCCCTAAAAAAAACCTGGCTGAAGTAAATAGAAAAAGATTATTGTTTTCTAGTTTGAAATTGCAGCAGGCCAAGATTCTGGCAATGGACAGACGTCGTTGGAAAACAATAACGAAATGCTTGCAATGTTCTGTGGCACCTACAGCAGCGTCACCCATGTGCGCGAGCTAAGGAGGACAAATAAGTATGTAAGTGATATAGAAATTGAAGTATTCGAAGGGAAAGAAGAGTAGGAATTCTCAGTCGTTTCTGTGCCTTCGGTAGATGTTTGATTGTTCCTTTCCGACTTGGACGAGTTCAGTATATTACGGAGAGTCTACCGCAGTGATAACGTAAATTGAAAACGGAGTCAACCACTACAAGTAGACACGAGAAGGATTTATGTGATCATTAAGAAGAGAATTAGCCGAAATGTTGTTGTCAGCCTGAAGTAGATGGCAAAAAGTCAGTGAGAGGCACATTTATCCGTTCAATGAGGTGTTAGGAAGAGTTAAGACCTCGCATTATTGCAATCAGAAGGGACAAAAGCTTACCGATATAACCGAAGGGAATAGGCTTAATGGAAGCAGGAAACTGTTGAAAATCTTCCAAGTGCCAGCATCAGAGATGCGATGGATCTCAGAACGACAGCCAGCCCATCAATACCAAGTCACCGGTGCTCTTCAAAAAAAAAAAAAAAGAAAAGAGTCAAACGTCACAAAGTCCCATATTCTTTTTTTTCTTCCTCTCTTTCTCTTCCTTTTTCTTTCTCTATTTCTCTTTCACGGGTGTCGTGAATCGCTACTCTCTAGGCCCAATCGGTTGACCCCCAAAGTGACGCACATGGAAAAGTAACGAATAAAATTGACGAGGAATTGCTAAGAGAAACCTATAGTGAGAGGGAGATTGAAACGGAATTAAGAAGGATGTTCAAATGCAAACTCATTGTATATTATTGGTAATTCTATAGGTAATCGATCAATGAGGAAAGCATTGAACCAATGATTAATCCAATCGGTATGTAATAAAGTAGAGCGAGCCGTGCTTAGCCTAATGTACTACCAACACAGTCAGTAAACAAGGGCATGAGGTCCTATGAGACGTCATAATGTAGTGAGCTATGTAGTACGGCTATGGGTAGGGAGTATGGAATAAGGAAACGACGAAATCGAGGAAATGAAAGTAAGAATGCAGACTGTGAATCGAAGCGATCGCGTTGCAGCAGCAGAGGTAAAATGGCTTTGCGTCGAGTGACCGCAACGAGAACGTTAGATCGAGGTCATCTCTTATTTATTTATTTATTTATTTATTCATTTATTTATTTATTTATTTGTAATACACAACAAGATGTGCCATACAAAACTAATCGAATATTAAGTAACGCAACAGAACAGGAACAGATAGAAAAAATGAAAATGGTACCATCAACTCAACAGCTCGAACTACAATATAAGACTGTAACTGGAGGTAATGGGGCGAAGAAAATAAAAACCTATGTAGAAAACACTAAATCCGGCACCAGTGACTGCCCTTGGAGAGCTTTATGGCTATTGACATTACTCTTAGCAAATATGTATGTGCAACCAATGCTTGCTATTGGTTCTTTTAATGCACTTAGAGGTCTCATAGTCCTCCAAAGGCACGAAACTCTGGTGTAAATGTGCCCCTTCTTTCTCTTATCAAGGTATCAAGATACATAAAATACTCGATCCATGAAAGCGAAAAGAAAAGCAACATGATTTTTCACCATAAGTGAGCTCCGAGCCAGTAGGTCGAAACATTAATCGCATAGCTGGAGGCAGAGTTCCCCCTGTTCTCAGCAAGAACCAGTGACCTTCCTGCAGTCGAGACTCGAGTCCAAATGATTTCTTTGTTCAGTAATTCGTAGAGAAGAAATTGAAAAACAAGAATACCAAGAATCTAGAACATCTATGCCGGGAATTCACAACATGCATGATAAGACAATGGTAGGTACTACCAGTGGCACGCTTCTGCGAAGAAAAGGTTGAGGGGTTGTATCACAGCTAAGAAAAGCTACTTCAGAGATTCAAAAAAACACGTCTTTTTACTTAGTTGTAAGACTGTCGTTCTAAAGAATAAGGAATGAAAATAAAGAAATTATAGAAAAATACCCTGGCGGGTGGAGTACCACTTTCAGTCTCCTCTTTCTTATAGAAAAATAAGAAAGAGGAGACTGAAAGTGGTACTCCACCCGCCAGGGTACGCATGGAACTCAGACCTTTCGCCTTGGTGTCCTTCCTCCCTTTCCATCGCTCGAAAGTGGGCCTCAGCTTAGTCTGAGCCTCACACCATGGTTATCTTGGTCATGGACAATACGTTTCGCTTGGGTTCTTTTCGACTTAATCTATGTCTTAGTAGTGCAAGCTTTGTAAGCAGTTAGCCTAATGGACTAGATTGGTGTTGCATTTCAGCGAGGGAATCATGGTAGTTGGAGGAGCAATCCTTATCGAGTTGAGTTTAAAAAGTGTTGTTGTTGCATTCCTTCTATGCGTCCTATCGAATTTTTTCCATTATTTTTCCTATTTAACGGTTTTGACTAGATTGTTCTCAGTTACCATGGAGTTTGATTTTTTTATTGGAACACCATGAGTGTATTTATAAATAAATAAATAGATAAAATAAAATAAATAAAAATTGCAGTAGAAATTTCTTTTCCAGTGAAACCTATCGTTCTGCCATCATGTGTAAGTTCAATGGCGAGCTTTCAGCACAGTAGTATGTACCTTCGTCAAGCTTACAAGTTCTACCGTTCATATCCAGTTACCTACAAATCAATCGAAAATCTCTGAAAGCGCTTAACCGCATATCTTGCGCTTTTTTCTTCAATGCTATAGTTTTGTTTGCCTTCCTTGTTCGCGCAATTGTTGATTTTACCATGGAACGTGCTCCTCAGTTCATTAATTGCGTGAGAGGCAGCGGTCGCCTAACTTCCATCCGTTGCCCCATTGGACAACAATAAAGTGGACCCTGCGGTGCAAAGTGTGGAATTTCGCAAATCAAGCCACCCAAAATGTATTTTTCGACCTATGTACCATATCACGTCGCGTTTACTGCACCGAAATATTCGCCGATAGTCCGCCCATACGATATATTCCCGCTAAGAAAACATGTGTAGTGGTTAGTATTAATCTTTCTGTATGCGAGCATGTGTGTTATTTTTGCAACCAACTGCTACCCTCTACAGAAAACGCTTCTATATAGGCCGAAACCGCTACTCTCCAGGACAGATATTTCCGATATGACTGAAGGAAATGGGCTTTCAATTCAATGGGAGAGTGCTGATTCCTTCAGTTGTTCAGATGTTGGAAAATTCGGACGTAGTACTTATTGTTAGAATAATTTTGGCAAGAAGTAAAGAGCATTTTCGCCAGTGAGGTACCGATATCAAGGGGTAGGGACCATAATTGAGAAAATGAGCGATTTTTGAGTGCGAACACAAAAAGAATCTAGTTTTTCTTCATTCCTATGATGTCTAATGCAATGACCTAACGAAAACAAGCCGATGAATCGCTTAGGTAAACACCTTAATTCCATTACGGGAATGAATGCAGGTGCCAGACGCTAAGTGTTGCGCAGATGGTAGCAAGCGAACAACAACACAAACATCACTCAATTTGTCACTTGGAGTGACCGTGGGAAAATTCGGGAAAATTAGGGCAAAGAGGAGAAAATCCTGAAGGATTAGAATTAGAGAAAATTCAGTGAAAAGGGAATGTTATGACCCAGCACTAGTGTAAATAAGAGAAGTGAGCTGACTTCATGTCACATGATATGAGGAAAATGGAGAAAACAAAGTAAAAATAAAAGGAATGGAGATATGTCTCGAGAAGAGCCCACTGCAGGTGTTAGTTTTCGAAAAGAAATAAGTAGCTACAATATGAACTTCAGAAAGGAAGAAAAACTTTCAAAGCCCTCGTACTCCTTTGTCTGCGAAACTGATAAATACTTCATAGTTTCAGTAGCTTCTGGAAAGTTTTCTTGAAAATTTTCAGCGTCGCTGAAACTCATAAGAACCTCGCGACCAGTGAAAGTACGAATGTATAATGAAAGCTGTCTGGAAAATATGGAGTTGACGGGAGCAATGGAAGAATTTTCCTTCGAACTTTCGGAGGGAATAAATGGTAAATACGCAAATTTTTGTTTGAAAATAATTGCTTGCTAATGATTTTCTCTGAAAGTTTTAGCACAAGCTTGGACAAGATGCTCGTTCTGATGGAAATTATGAAGATTACGATTTGCAGAATCCAGGAAGGGTCGTTGAGATTTATGTGCCAATCACATTCACACATCCAAGCACAAAAAGAGAATATGGAGCGAAAACATGGCGACGTAAAAAAATCGCGAACGAGCTGTGCGATGGGGTGCTGCACTTTGAACACATTTACGCTCTAACATTTCGCAGCGATGTGTATCCTAGAAATGTCAAAGAATGGGCCAGAATTACGATTTTACACCAAAGTACATATTCAAACCGCTGTGACTGTCCCTAGTTGCCGAGTAAGCTATATGTAGTGACGCAACTTGATTCAACCAGTGTACATTTGCAGCCAGAGCTTTGGCTGTGTGACAAGAGGTACGCTGCTGCGCTGTGATTGGTCGATTCATGCGCACGTCGCGGTTGCAGCTTTCAAGGGGACGAACAATACTGCGGAAAAATGGGGAAGTTTTTTTAGGCTTGAGTGGGACAGGTGAATGTTATCGGAGCCCACAAACTGTAAGAAGGTGGTAACCGATGTCATTTAATGCATCGAATTGGAGGAATAACCTGGATCTAAGGAGCATACACATGTGGCGCGGACGCGTCGCGGCGTACGTCTTGACCGTCTCCGAACATGACACAGTGTCACTGCGAAGCGGTTTCCTTATGGTTATAACAGGTTCTTACAGGCACAAGGTGAGTTCTGACAAGTTCTACCGTCCTCACGTATCTTAACCAGTTAATAGCGACAAAGCACGCGTCAGGAGCTGTCAGAGGTGCAGCGAAACCGCGTCGCGGTTGCAAAGCGGTTCTTTCAATCACACCGTTAATTATTATAAAAATTATGAAGTGCGGATCCCTCTGACCGTGAAAATATACATTATTATACTACTTTACTATGAATTCCTACATTATTATAGTTGCAACACGGCAAATTCCAAGCGAGTAAATGATTTCTAACCACTCTTTTCACTTTTTTGAAATGAAATGATGACAGTGACATATTTTAAAGTAGTACACAGTATCAGTGATCCACGTTATGGGTTTTGTGGTGAAGCGGGGCAATATCAGGCTTTCCCTGTCTCCAGGCGCCCCGTTTCCAGTCAATATTTTCAGTGTCAATTTAAACTGACACTTTTGCTCCACTACGAAAAATAACCGGAAGTTTCCCTGCAGTAACGAAAAACAGTTTCGAATAACCATAAGCAGCAGTCACTCTACCAACGTAATTTGAAACAAAGCAAAGGTTTTTTGGGTGTTTTCTTGTGGTGGTACCCATTGTCCCGAATCGTTGCGAACATCGAAATTACCACAGCTGACAACATCAAAAAAGTTAATGAACTTTTTCCAACCTTGTAGTTGTCTCCTGAGACAGGGGCAGACAACGGCTTGAGACTCGAGACGTAACGTACACACATTTCGTTTCCCTATGAAGACGTGCGAAGACGCGTCTTTACATGTAAAATTTTGCAAAATTATTTAATTTGTGACTTTAAATTAAAATCCATAAAAAAGGTGTTGAAGACATGGCATTAGACATGGCTGGGGATGCAACGTTGCTGAAATAACTGATTTGAGAAATGAGTTTATAGCTTCGGCGAGCCTGGTCCATATTGTTCTGAAGGCAGCGTTACTGACTAAACAGTTTTCATAATAACATTACTGTGAAGATGCCCAAGGCAGTGACGCAAACAATTAGCAACTAAATATTTCAATGAGATGGACCTCTTGCACATCACAAGCATGACGTACGTAGAAACGTTTCCACATGTGATCACCTTCATAGCCCATGCTAGTAGTCACGATATGGAGGAATCCACTTAAGAGCAGGCAGATCGGAGTAACCAGCATCCAGCGGGGACTATTCTGAAAATGGATAATCTCTGAAGGTGCTCATTTACAATGTTTAGCAATCCAGGCGAGAATTCAGGAGTGCAAGAACGGAATAAAAAAATAAAAAATGATCCATACAAGAGAAATAATCGCGTTTCTTCATGGAAAATCTTGTGAAAATAAAAAAAAAGAGATACAAGCCAACGGTTAAATGAGAGCTAATAAGCTAACGTTAAAGACAGAGAGAGCATACATACAGCCTCTGCATGCATCATTGAGTCTACCCAGGGTAAATGTGCAGGTAGTAAGCGTGTAGTGGTGGTGAACGTTCAATGATTTGTAAATCTTCGTGTTCCTATGTGGCAAGCTCACTCTGGGTAATCTCAATGGTGCATTCAGCCTCAGGTAGATTCCTATATGAAGCAAAGCTATGATAAAAGAGCTTTGTTACGTTATAAGGGTAATTTATACTAGCTGCGTGCGTCAGCCGCGATCAGTCGCACGCATCCATTCATTTACATGCGATTTTCCATGGAGACCGGTCACGGCATGCATATCCTCCATGAAAAGAACGCGCGGCCGCCGCTAGGTCGTAAACGCGTGCGTCTGATCTGCAACTGCGACGCGACTGCTATGCGACTGGGCTCTACTCTTCATCATATAGACGCACGCCCGTCAGTCGCACGCATGCAGTATAAATTGCCCTATAGTACCAACATTCTGAAAACATTTGCATAATCAAAGCCAAGAGTTCGTTTATTCGAACATGCTGTTATTTGTTTTTGCTTATACTCACTTTCTGATTGTTCGAATAGTTTACTAATGCAGGTTTTCTATTACTCTCGAGCTGGTTGGTGCTGTAAGGACAGTTTCTGTTGGATGCGTGCGTTTAACGCACATGCGTCTACACAGTGAAGGAAAGGACCAATCGTAACCCTGACGCAGCTCAGACGCAGATAAGACGCATGGATTTGCAGTTTTGAGGTGGTCACGCGGTATTTCCTTCAAAAATGAACATGCCTCGTTGAGCAGTCTTCATGGAGAGTCACCCGCAAGTGAACGCGTCAGTCTGACGCACAGCTGACGCACACGTCTAGTATAAATTGCCCTATAAATCCAGCAGCAGGAGTGCGAATGTATTATATGTGACATAGAAAATGTACTCCTTATAAAGTTTCTCATCATGAAATTTCTAGGATCACATGGTTGATGTGAGCAGCATTAGAATATGTGGACATATCATGAAAATACAAAAATAACAACTCTTCAGCGCAAAAGCGTGTCCAGAACAGTCGAAAGAGGATGCACAAATACGTAAGTAAACAACGGTAAGCGATAAACAGCCACTTCATTGCGGAGTGTTTTTCGGAAACTTTGCTATAATTAACCTTGCGGCAGCAGTTCCGCGCCTAAGATTGCTCACTTTCGTGGATTCGCCGTCTCTTTCGGAAACATTCGAGATATATGGCAGTGTCACCATCATAACTCATAGGTCTCCATTGCAAAAGTGTTATATATTGTCATCCCCAGTGGCTTCTTTACCGATGACGCAGCGCTCCAACTATTTTAAGAAAGGGATTACTGAGGCTGTTTGGAACAAAAATAGCGCAGGAAGAGGTCACAGCTACTTGATTCGCTACTGGTACAGCAGAAAGTTTTACGTGAGGGAAACGCCATTGGATGACCCCGCCCACAGACAAACACGAAAAATTGACTGCATTTTCCATATGAGGCTATAATTTTTCCTTTCATTCCATTGTAGCTCTCAGCGTGCGAGAACATTAAAGGCGATGTCTCAGCTCAGAATCGACTTTGAGACTTCAGCATCAGAAGAAGTGACGCTGATCACAATGTTATACATAATTCCTCAGAAAGGTGTCAAAAAACCCCTTTCTGCACCCTCTCTTTTTGGAGAGTTCGAGTGCCCGTTGGGACACTTACCACATGGTGTTGCGGAGTTGCACCATGCCGTGGCGACGATATCGAACGATGGTGCCTAACATGTCAGGAGCGCAACTCATTGTGGTAGTTGTCGCAGCATGCACCTCGAGTTCTCCGGAGAGAAGGGTTTCAAAAAAGGTCCTGTACATATTCTCGTAAGGGAATATGTACACTACTGTGATCAGCTTCGCCCGAAGATTCCGCTGGTATTAGAATCTTAAAATCGATTCTTAGGTAGGATACCTCTTTGAAAGGCGAATGATACAGGTAGGATTAGACTAGGAGACGTTAGCTTATGCTGAGTCTGTAGAAATCATTGTAAACTCGGGAAACTCGTCAAATATTTCGGATTGAAGGTTAACCAATAATATTCAGGCTAATTTTAAAAAAAGCAATCTCCATAGTCATCGATGGTATAACATTTCAGCTAATCTTAGTGACTGCGATAGCTTTCTCATGTCTAAAAACTTTCCAGACACCGAAAATGTTAAGCTTGTCTACTGTAAAAGTTCTTTCTTCAATCCCTAGCACATTGCCTTCCGTCCTCAAGTTTTTTTCTACTCCTCCGTCCCTTCCTGTCAAGTGCACTCCCGTCATTCTGCATCAGCAGTTTCTGAGTGAATTCAGGAAAATGTCAGAGTTAAACGCGGCTTGTATGGATCCTGGGATGTACGCTTCACCGAAACCTCGGTTAGAATCCCGGTGAAACGTACTTTTCCGAAAGACACCTATATGTAGCGTGCTCCCTTGAAATCCGTGTAAACTGAAAGTACTCGTAGCTGGTGTCGCAAGATTCTTAGTTTATTCTGAGCCCGAATGAATCATTGAAAGGATGCATAATCTCATACCCATGGGTATGATTAGCATTGGGTAGCAAATGAGTATAGACAATTTCACTTATGGGTAAACATGTTGATGGTTGCCAAATTTTTGCACGTTAACAGATTCATCGTAGGTAAGTTCAAGGGTATTTACCTCCGGTTCCTGATTATTTTCATACAGTATTCCTAGGGCATGCAGTCGTCAGAGCCTGGATGCATCTTTGAGATTAGCAAAGGTGACCGTCTTGATGCCCTTGTTAACGACGGATACATTTTTGTAGTGTTAACACGTTTACCCTAGGTAATCTCAATGATGCATGCGGTATCAGTGCCTGTATACATCATCTATTTTACCCAGGGTGAACCCATTGACTACCATGTTGAGGAGGGGTAGGTTTGCGTGGTGTTAGATCGATGCGGCATCAGAGTACAGCGGCTCTAGTAAGGTGAGTGAACGCACCAAGTCACCTATTTGGACAGGTCTCGACAAGAACAGGGAGTATCGATTGCGGATGAGATCGGTGATATCATTATAATATGTAGATGCGCAGACAATCAGAATACGAAGACGCAAATAAAGCGGTGCGGTGAGCGGGGCCGGACCACTGAAGTCTCATGTGCGCGCGTAAGTTTTGACGGGACACTTCCTACAAGGTCATGGCGCACCTCAGGCCATGTCGGAACAAAACAGAAGTTTCCTTGCTGAAAAATTTAGTACGAATCACTGTGAAGACGATGGTCTTGAGAAGAATGACAGCTCAGACCAGATTCTACAAAAGGACACAAACGGCACAGAATCCCCCCTGAAGACGCACTGCTTGCTGGTGAACAGCATTTTCTCCAGAAAGAGATAAAGACAGACTTTCCAAACACCGCAAAAAGCTGTGGAAAATTGACATTCCCTCAGAGACAGGCTAATTCAACACGATTAATAGCAGACAGCCTAAGCAGATATCCACAAAAAAGATTGTAATAGGGCCGAAGGGGGGAAGATCCATAAATCAGCAACAGAGGCATGTAGCAAACAAGCAAGCAGTGAAAGGGGATGGCGGAGAGCTGATGGTGCAACCGATTTTACAAGGTATCCATGGCTAATAGCTGGCCAAACAGCGACGAAACCAAGCTGCTAAAGCGCGATGTCCTTTAAAAATTAGATTTCTACGCGTTCAAAACAGAATCAGTGGGAAATGTTGCTGGATAACACAAATATTTTTGGGATTTCCTCCCACGCCCATTGCAGGCGATAGTTTCCTTTTTGGGGGCAATTTATGCTAAGTACGCATCGCCCACGCAGTCCAAGCGTGAATCACAGTGCCCGACGTAGGAGTGGCTAGCCAGGATGGGGAGGGGGCGTGGGAAAAAAGTGGCAACTCTGCTGCTCATTGGACCCAGATGGGATCATACTTCTTCTTAATTGGCAGTTCATGTGTGTGTGTGTGTGTGTGTGTGTGTGTGTGTGTGTGTGTGTGTGTGTGTGTGTGTGTGTGTGTGTGTGTGTGTGTGTGTGTGTGTGTGTGTGTGTGTGTGTGTGTGTGTGTGTGTGTGTGTGTGTGTGTGTGTGTGTGTGTGTGTGTGTGTGTGTGTGTGTGTGCACGAGAACCAGCCATTGAAAACGGAAAATACCTACGCCATTGTGTTCAGCGCATCGAGTTATGTACGAAAACGTGGTAAATTTTGATTTTTACCTTGATTTAAGGGTGTTTCGGGCCACTTTTGTCATGTTCAGACATGTTAATGGCCGGCAGTTGTTTTCACCACTGTCGGAATCAATGAGATAAGTTTATGATCACAGGACCGTATAAAAGGAAGGAGAAGGGTAGTATGCCTTCATAACGAGGACGATGAACCGGACGGGTGAGGAGTGACAAGGATGGGGATTGCAGCATAGAGTATGTTAGAGGTGGGCTAGCGGATTGATCGGCGTCCAAAATAGGGGGAACGCCTGGAGACGGGTCCAAAGGCGTGATAAGGGTGCGCCGGCGTCCGAAAGTGGTGAAACAATTGCAGTCGGGTCCAAAGGTGTGGTAAGGGTGCACTGGCGTCCGAAAGTGGGGAAACGCGTGGAGTTGGGTCCAACGGCGTGATAAGGGTGCGCCGGCGTCCAAAAGTGAAGAAACGCCTGTAGTCGGGTCCAACGGCGTGAGAAGGGTGCGCCGGTGTCTGAAAGTGGGAAAACGCGTGGAGTTGGGTCCAACGGCGTGGTAAGGGTGCGCCGGCGTCTAAAAGTGGGAAAACGCGTGGAGTTGGGTCCAACGGCGTGATAAGGGTGCGCCGGCGTCTAAAAGTGGGGAAACGCGTGGAGTCGGGTCCAACGGCGTGATAAGGGTGCGCCGGCGTCTAAAAGTGGGGAAACGCGTGGAGTTGGGTCCAACGGCGTGATAAGGATGCGCCGGCGTCTGAAAGTGGGAAAACGCGTGGAGTCGGGTCCAACGGCGTGACAAGTGTGCGCCGGCGTCCAAAACGGGAGGAACTTTTGGAGGCAGGTTCCAACGGTGAGATAAGGGTGCACCGGTGTTCAGGTCCAATCCCAGTTTGCACTTACTCGGTCAATTTTTACTATTTACTTCCACCGAAATGAGGCAAATGAACCACAAATTGTTAGAAAGGAGCTGTTCATACTCTGATGTTCATTGACGATACATTTGGCAAGAGAATGTGTTTGACGATATGATTTACGGGATAAAATTTTGTTTGGCAATATGATTTACGGGAGAATGAGTGAAGAGCCTGTTTGACGATACATTTGGCAAGAGAATCTGTTGACGATACATTTTACGGGTGTTTGGCGATACATTTGGCAAGAGAATCTGCTGACGTTACATTTGACGAGATTTGTTTGACGATACAAATGGCAAGGTTTGTATGGCGATACATTTTACGGGTGTTCTGATAAGGCGTTCATTTCATTCTTAGATGGAGGTTCGCGTGGCGTGGATTGACGAGGTTCGCGTGGCGATACATTTTACTGGGTTTGCGTGACGATACATTTTACCTGACTTCTTGTTTGGCAATACATTTGGCGGGCTTTGTTTGCCTAGCTAGATGGCAAGCTCGTTTTCGAGGTTGCCAAACAAACCTCGCCAAATGTATCGTCAATGAACATCAGAGTAGTGGGTCAATGGTTCCATGATGGTTCCATGAACCGTGGTAAAGAATGCTTCTCTGTGGATAGTGTCTGTTCATCCACCTGCACTAATCTTATCTGAGGACAATGAAAATATGCGAGCGAAGCGAGCACGAAAAGAAGCCTGAGAGTCCGGCGTTAGCCGGACGATCAGGCTGGTAATAACATTATGAAAAAATATTAATTCAAGTATTTGGTTAATAATAAACATTTTGAGAAGATTAATAAAAACAAACAGTCGGAAATAAGCTCACACAATATTTTTATCTATTTCATAAGGCAATTTCAAAAGTTCGACGATCCATTCTCGGATAGGTATGCGCGCGCAAGGCGGACGGACGCGGCTGACTCGTCTAATATCTCCTTGGCGCCTGCATAGAAGCTCTACGGGGTGGCACGAAATCATGGAACGGAAACAAAGTTCTCAGAGGCGAAACGAAATTGAGAGCCAGCAAGTACTGGACTTTCCGACCTTCACGAGGGTGAACATGCATTTTCTTTATCCACTACACTGCTTTGACTAGGAAACATCATTCTGAGATCTTCAATTCTCTGTTCTTTCGAGGCGCTAGGTGGCTACAAATGTTGCCACAGAGCGTGTTAGAGTCATACGACAGTACCACATTCGTGCGAGATTGAAGAAAATCGATTTGCTTTCAGTTCTCAAAATTCCAGAAATATAACGGATCTTCTTCGAATTCAGATGTTTTACGACTGTTAATGTAGGCGACTGCAGGAAAACGCAATTGTCGTCTTATACGTTTCATTTTTTTTTATTCCAATTGTTGTAGGTGATTTTGAGTGTTGTTCAAAAAATCTGAAGGGAGTTTTTTTTGCGTATTTTTTCGTTAAATTTTCCCAGAGGGTTCCCCAATCTGTTGTTTGATTTCACATGAAAGCTAAAACATAAAAAAATTCTAAAGGCCTCGCTGGTGTTTACCTCACTCATGCAGAGGGATAGTTTTAGGTTGGTCTGAAGCTGGATTGTTAGGGGAGGGAATTCCTAACATCCTAAAATCCAGCGTCAGATTCTCCATGCATGCCCAAGTGCTCGTGTAGAGTGATGTTATCCCTAGCACCATCCACCATCTTTAAGGATACTATTCCTATCAGGTTACCCAGCACAAGGCACATCGTTGGAATGCATACCATGTTTGTTTGCTGGTGACTCTGGGGAATCGTTACCATTCTCTTCTCTTGTCTACTCTTTTCTCTTCTCTCCCCAGGTTTTTTTTTTGTTCTCTTTTAACTGTTGTTTTCTTTGTTGAACAGCTACTATACTTACATTCCTTATATGTTTGATAGCATAATTTTTGTTCTGATTAGAGGTTGTTCTTGCGCACTTCAACTTGCATATAATAAATAAATAAATAAACAAATAAATGGATAAATCAATTCATCTGTTTTTTTTCTCGCGAGGTGGGCCGCTTGGAATGATTTCATCTATACATTCCTACAGTCACTGGTCTATGTTATGGATGCGATCTAAAGAAGATTTGAGATCGGCAATTATGGTGGTGATTTCGCGGCTGTCGGATATCCCATATTTGACCGTTTCGAAAGCTCTGTAGCACTTCCAAGCGACAGCTAACAACAAGTATCGTCCGAGAAGAGGTCGACCGAGTACCGCAAATAACACAGGTAACCGAAAAAACTTCTCAGTAGGATCGAATAAAACCCTCGAACTAACAATGAGAAGAATAGGTCGACGATGGAAAAATGATAATAAGATAATGATAATGATAATAAGTATGGAGATAACTCCTCAACAACCCGGCCACTGGCAACTCTAACCCCCGGAAGGTGACTTTTCAAAGAAATTCTCAGGAGGCCGCCTGGAAGAAAGAAGGTGGTAAAAAAAGTGAAGGCTCTCGGAGGATAAGACTCTCGGAGGGCTACCTAGGCAACGCTGGGAAAATCACATTATCCATAAAAAATCTCACAGAAAATGCATTTTGCAAATGAGAGATTGCGCAGAATCGCGAAGCTGTGGGGCCTACAGAAGAAAAAACCCAGATTGGATAATTCCAAGCCCTGTATTCCCTGGAATAAAAAACAAATGAGATAATTTCAGGCTCTGCAGCTGAGTTAGCAGAAAATCATCCATGCAAAACTCCGTGAGGGATAAGAAAGATCCAGGAAGAAGACAAACGAAAGTTCGACTCTTCTATTTGCTGTGGATTTACCCCATGCTATTTTTAGCCTCATCCCAAACGAGGAATTAACGGCTAGCATGCCTTAGATAACTGAAGAAAGGACACGGCAGGAGGAGCGCTATCCAATTTGGGAGAAGATTGAAGAAGACGAAGAAAAGCATGTGATATCTACCAATTATCCAAGATTCCGAGTTCGCCAATATCCAGGATAGCTTTGAAAAACTCTCTGCACATTAATTCTCCCATGAAAATTCCGGAAAGAAGGTGGGCTTCTCACTTAGTACATGACAATTGGTAAGGTCACCTTCAGCATCACACCCGAGTGATTACTAAGATGGGAAAGTGAATAAAAAATCAACGAATAAGTTTGGGATAAAAAACTCTTTCGAAGCAGTTTTCCCATCACTTAAAAGAGTCGTCTTAACTTGGCGGGATTGTGTAAATCCCAGAGCTGTTAGCAACATTAAAAAACAAAAGTTCTGGGGTTTAAGCTCTGAAGGCAAGGAAAATTAACTGCAGCTTACATGCGAGTGAAGATACTGTCGAGTTTTGTTTGAACTTATAGTAAATTCCCTTATTGTGGTACCTAAATCTGACTGAGTGGTAAATGTGTGGATCTATTCCTAAGTCACCGCTCAATGTGTAGCGGAAATCCCGCGTATCAGTTGTCACTGTTCACCTACAAACGACTGGACGTTTTCCAGTGAACATAGTGGTGCCTACCTAATTTCAGCCGATTTCGTGGATTTGCCGAAGAATTCTCGTCGGGTTCAGATGTGATTTCAATGGATGAAGAACTCAGGGCAACCTTAGAACAAGCTGGAAAAGAAGTAGTCGATGTCCATAGTTTTAACGTTGACAAGTTCAGAATCGCAAAATCAGAACAGGTGTAGCATAGCTCATGACCTTTTTAACAGGTGTTTTAGGTAAGGACCTTGAAGGTACTTGTTTTTAGCAAAGATAGCGCCGCACCGAGCACGGGCACAATATTGCTTGATTGAACATTCCAGCCATTTAGCTTCAGTCTCCAAGAAAAAAGTCTGAGACAAATGCAAGGAGGCAAATGAGAAAATGGACTTTTATTTTCTAAGCAATTTTCAATGGAAAAAAATGTCCGATTTGTGAATTCCAACAAGAGGTGTCGAGAAATCCAGTTTTTCTCTGTAATCGTGTCGATTTACAGCAGCTTGTGCGCTCTTTTTGTACGTTTAGAAAATCTAAACTATTATTAATTCATTAGATAAGCTTCCATTGTTTTGCATAAGGTTTTGGAGGTTCTTTATAACTGGATATCAATGAGAGATCGCAGAAATCCAAAGATCGTTTCGAAGCGCATATTCTCCGGAACATTCAGAAATCTGGTCCCTACTTTTACGTTCTGTTTTAGAAATGTAATTAACTCCAGAATGAACTCTTTGAGAAAGCAAACTCGGTAGTTTCTATTGCACGAATACTAACTGGGCCATAGGGCCTTACGAAAAGAAAAGCGCGAAGTAGTCCTTAGGTCTTACTCTTATTCAAACTAGTACTTTCTTTCTAGTTTTTATTCTTAAGCAACTTCAGATAGATAAGAGCAACATATTTGGTAATCATAATTTAGGTTATGCCGTTTTTCGCTCTGCCATTAGAATGCACGCTAGTATAGGTTTCTTACGACAATTCTGGAAAGTTCCATGGATCCAGACATAAGACATGGTTATAAACGAAGCAAATAGCTGCATTCAGCATAATGACATCTAGAACGTGCGATTACTGGCGTAAAACCCTGGTTTTCAAGGCAATGAAAGAAAAGCGAAGTCCTCTGACAAAACCGGGCCCGCATCTAACATATTTTACTATGGAAGAAAAAGAACATCGATTATAAATTCCTTCCCACCAGTCCCGTTCTCTACTCCGCCATCCAAAATACAGTGTGCGCCCAAATTTCTGTTTACCAGATAAATTCTACATTCTGAACGGAGAGGCTATAAGATCGGGGAGAGGAAATAGTTACTACTCTTACTACTCTTACAAACTACAACATTAATCTACATTTGATTTCGAATGTTACTCTATCAATGTCGATATGGGCTTTTAAGACTTACCTACGTATGTACAAGGTATCGACTGCGAAACGCATGTAGAATTCACTATCATTTTTGAATTTTTAGAATTCCCTTAAGGTCACTAACCTCAATATCCTGTAGCACAACATGTAAGAGTTTCGAAAAGTTTCCGGCCTCGACCTGTTCCATCCCATTTTTCTCAAAACTTTCAGTACGGTCATGTAGCCTGAAGTTTTTGAAGCCACCGTGCCAAGTTTCATATTCTCAATTGATTCGTTCAAAAATAATGGCGCTTCTTTCTAGCCTAACCATAGTGAGTTTCACATGCATTTTGACAGAGCATCCGTCCACAGATCCAGAGTTGCGGTTGCTGCCAGAACGTGGATTCGAATAATTGAATCACACATTCTGTAACCCGGGTCTGGTACCCAGAAACTATTATCGGCCTGGAAATGTGGAACAGCAACTACGAAAAATGAGATTCTGGGTCGAAAATGAGCTGAAGTCGGCTGTTGGAGGATACACTGCCTCATATGATAAGAAGAACTCTTAAAACAGTTCAAAAAATTGAAATTAAGCTGAGAAAAGTGTTTTAGTGTTCGAGGGACCTATATTTTGTTGCAACAAAATTTCGACGCTGTACACCTTTTGGAAGTAGTCTAGGCTGTAAACTTTTTGATACCCCTATAATTTATCCATGTTCACTTCTTGGCGCAAATACGGTGTGTTGACCAAAAACAACGTGGTCTGATGATAGAACTGGTGGATTCTTGTCAGTAATAACTTGACCTGACGAAGATATCCGCAGTATAACGAGGGAGGCATGGATGATACATATGCTGGTAAAACTTTTTATTTGCTGGTAAGCGACACCCATATGTCCATCACAGCGCATTTTTCCGCCGGGATAAAGCATACTGGATAGGGACCATGGTCTAGCGCAGAGAAATTGTGGGCTCTTCGTAGGAATGCTTGCACGCCTTGAACCAACCACTGCGGACCAAGGAGATTTTTGCACGGTTAACCTAATAGTATCTGAGTTCTGATTAGGATAATCTGATTGGTTATTTCCCTAACGTATGAACATAGTCCTAGACAAATCAGTTAAAGGATAATTTTCCTCAGTTAAAGGATAACTTTCCTCAGCCATCAGTTAAAGGATAATTTTCCTCACAAAAGCAGGATGTGATTGATATCTGAGGAACCATTTAACCAGTCATGGTTTGTGGCCGATACTAACTGGGCATGTTACTGAAATGGGAGCAAAGAACGATTCAGAAAGGGTCACCCACAAGGAGTGGCAAAACTGAATGTCTCTGCAGTGAATAATCTCGCTAACTATTAGAAAACACCGATGGCGGTGTGAAATCAGCCGAGATCTCAGCACGGAGAGACTGGATATGTACTGAGCTGGTGCGATAATGAGTATAAACAATTAGTTATGAATAATAAACAAATCAAGGAGTGCGCGTACCATTTTGTGACTCCCTGGAATTTAGTAAACAATAACAAATTCGCAAGATTGCTGCGGTGGCAACCAGTGGGATCGTCTTTCATGGGTGCAGTAAGCATCGAGGCATTCAGCAACTCTTTTTCTTGCATTATTCTAAGGAGTTATTTCTTGCTTAAGGGGAATTCCAGGGGAACTAAAACCAGATGAGGGAAAAATTGCTCCTATGGAACTCTTCTGGTTTGAACCCTCAGGCATCATGTTGAAATATGAGCGACGCGCACTAATTAGCAGCGACTATTCGCTGAGTGTTCGAGCGAAGCAGAATGTTCAGCATGAAGTACGACGAGTTGGTAAATGAACCAAGTGAGAAAATGTCCTGGCAAAAAAATGTCACTGCTTACTCTTGAAACTTTGCAGGCTGCATTTCTACAATTAGTTAATTCGCCATCTGATTACGGTAGCGAAAATGTACAACATTTCCATATGGATATTCATAAATGAGAAAAGAAAATCCTGCAGCTGGTGCAAGCGAATGGAATAAATAAATCCCAAACTAGAAGAAAAAAAAAACAACTTCAGGCAAGAAAACGAATGAAATGGGAAGGTGTGCGTGTGAAGATGGATGCTATCTCATAACTTGAATGAGCCTTTGCAGATGTTCCAGAAAAAATAACGGACTTTTTTTTGCACAGCCTCTGGTCTTCTTCATCGGAATGAAAATGAAACCAAAGTTTATACTACGTGCTGATCTAATTTCTGCGAATCTGTTCTTAGTTCTTAAATTTACTCGCTTCTTCAGATTGATGGTCCCAAATCTTTGGAATATTCCAGAAAGAAAAGTATTGTTATGAAAGACAATATTGAGAATACTAGACCATGTTATACTACATATCAGCGATGAACGCAGGGGGGAGGGAGGGGGGATGGGAGGGGATTTTTATCTATTTTATAAAGAGTTTCGAGAATTCAACGAACTCTTCTCGGGAAAGAGGGCGCAAAAATATTGCACAAGGTTATTTTTCACTGTCTTTCTTGAATTATAATTTTTAAAGTATTCATTATTAATACAGAAGGGGAAGAGTGAAGAAAACACGGATCATGCTATAAATTCGATGGAACATAACACAATTTTCTTCATGGTGACCAAAGCAAGTAAATCTTAGGCTGCGGATACACTCTTCAATGAGTATAGCACCTAACATCGCTCTTGTCGCGCTGACTTAAACTTTGATACGTATCGATTATGGACGCTTAGTCGCCTGCATCGTACCGCCCACAATCAATACGTATCAATAAAGAAACCACCCAAAGGACGACGATGCTTGGTGGCATATCCTTCGAGGAGTAGATATATGTACCTGCAGCCTCAGGAAGTTAGCGGCAGGCGCTGTGGTGTAACACCTAGCAAATGCACTTTAGGTGTTTTAAAGATGCAGCTTTTGCAGTTCTTCGAAGTTGCCGGAAAAGGTGTTCCAAAAATAGAATAAGTTCGGAGTGCACATTATGTGCTTAGCAAAAGCCTCCTCTAAAAATCCTCATGCGCACTGCTGCCAGGGCATCACAAGCATTCATCTCATGGCATAAGCATAGTTCTTATCCTAACTCATTAAGTACGTATGTAGTGTGAGGAGACAAGCTATACGTATGTAGAAAGTATTATACAGTCGAGTTTTTTGCAGCTCTAGTTTTTTCTTGGACGAAACATCATTTCATTTCTTCCTTATATTTTCTAGAACCGCTTGAATAAGTAATGATTCTGTGAACAATACGGTCAGTACATATTAAAAAATGACCCTTTAAAAAAATTCCAGACCCACCAACGGTTGGGCAAATTTCGAAGGAAAACTAGGCATGACGAAAAAAGAAAAAATTATCCTAGAATAAACCTTTTTTACTTTGAAGGAGCCTGAAGCGTTTGGATTCCAGAAAGAAGATTTGATGCCAGCGGAAGCAAAGCTTACTTTGCAAAGGAGTTTATTTTTGCACAAGAAATAATAGTGTTTTTCTAGCTTTATGATGATGACGCACTTTATTGCTCGGTTGCACTAAAAGGGCACGCTCCGAGGAATTTTTTAAAGCATTTCTCTAATCCTTTCCCGCTTTAGCTCTCTATTTTTTGCAATCTCGCATGCATCTTATATAAGCAGTTCCTTGTAAAGACGAATTGAAAAAGTGCAAAGGCCCGCGGCGCTAATGTAATCCCTCCAACTACGGTGGACTCGCCTTACATCACAACTTCGCGAGGGTGGCTACAGAAAAAGCTAGTGCCTGCATAAATAAAACTTCCTAAGAAAGTGCAGTGATGAACTGGTCCGCTTTTGGGGATGTATCAGGGCAGGAGAGGACGTCCAAATAAGGCCAATTCCAGGGCAATGACGCCGTAGACAGGCAAGTGCTGGCCAAGGACGTCATCAGGGGCGCCAACTACAAGTAGTAATCCTGAAAAACCACGAGGCGATGGACTTGAAAAATGGTTGTAAGTCCACGACTTCATGGTTTCGGTGAAAACTCTCGAATTCGCACAAAAAAACCAACTGCGCGATGGAAGAGGTCTGGAAAACCACTGAATAAGATGAGTTTTTCATTGCATTCCTGATAAGGAGAGGGAAGGACGGCTCCAGGACGACAGGTGACAGCACCCCGCAAATGCCGGATTTCCTCTTGAAAAATGGCGACTTTCAGATTTTGATTGGCCTCCCAAGAAAGAGAGCCAGGATTGCGAGTTGATGAATGAGCATGGTGACGTGTAGAGTGCTCCAGGATTGAGAAGAATGGAAATCACGAGCCGAAGCTGTTTTCGGAAATTCGCAGGAAATGCGCTCACAAGGGAGGTGCGAGGGGTAATTCCTTTGAGTAGTGGCCGAGTGGAGAAGTTACTGGACTGTTAGGCAGACGATCGAGGGTTCGAAACCCGTCATGAGCATCTGTTTTCCATTTCTTTTCCATTCTGTTTTTTTTTTGTTCTTTGGAATAGAGGGCAATAATGAAATGCAAGGTGTAGCACCTACTCAAACAAAGATTCAAGCCAGATAGGTTTCATTCTAATCTGCGAGCCGAACCTCTTGCACCTCCCTTGTCAGTACTATCCCCCTCCCCTTCTCTTTTTCATTTTTAACCGTTTTGGGTAAGAAAAGACACATGTAGCGTTTGCACGTAATTATTTTTAAAATAAACAGAATAAATGCCCCAATCCTTGCCATTTACGAATCTAAAATTAGTGGGCTTCTGGAGGAAGTAGAAAAAGAAGAATAGAAAAAGAGAATTTTGCTTCTGTGGTTATATCAAAATAGAAGTTAGAAGGAAGCAAAAATTAGTACTTCATGGGATACCTTTTTTTTTCTGGTGTCACACCGTTCGTATAGACATTGACTTATTTCATGGGCCATAAAATCGTGAATATTTCAAACTTCGAAACTTTTCTGGAACTTCGCCAGAAGGGGTTACATGAATTGCCGAAGATGATCGACGGATGATGTGACCTTCTCTGACATTTGAGAGCACCACCTCACAACCATTTCTGAGATTTCCACAGGATGAGAATCTCCAAAAGCTGCTGACAAAAATGGTGTGTGTGATTCCGGGCGAAGCTAGTGAAAAGTCCGTTTTCTAGACCAGTCCTTGGGGAGCTTGTGGGCGGGGCCACATGGTCCCGCCTTGGCTCCGCCCACAGGCTCCGGAGAAGTTGAGATTCAAAAACGGTCTTCTTGCTGGTTTTACCTGGAATTGCATATGCTATTGTGATCAGGTGCTTCTGGAGACTCTTCTCATGTGAAAACCCTGAAAACCATTCTGAAGAGGAACGATACGTTTAAGAATATTCCTAGAGGTATGTAGTATCCGTAAGTTGAACGAGGACGCGGAAGAATCTATATCAGTTTATTCCAAATTGTCCGTTTTATATCCTCTTTTGAACATTCATATTTACATAATTGTTTAAGTTAGGGATTTAAAAAATTATTTTCGAGTTTTCTGCTCCTGCAGTGTATTAAAAATAATGACGCAAAAACAGGGTTACGGTACAAAAATGAACTTTTCTCAGTTTTTCAGTTCCATACAGAGTGGATTGATATGCAATATGCAATATATTATGCTGTTGCTCTTTCATTATCCATCTATTTAGAGTAACAACGTCACAGACTTTTTTTTTTCAGGGTAAACTGTCACTAACACTCCATACATATGAACAGAATTAGGTTAGTATGTTACATGGTGACAGTCTGTACCAGAACACATGTCACCCACACCCGCCATGTACGGCCGTGACACTTTGCAGGAATGAGAGGCCGAAACACTTGCAGGAATCTATTTATACGCAAAATTTGCAGAAGTTGCAAGCTTTCCTTGTAAACTTCGCAGTGAAGCAGCTAAAGACGCGCTCCGTTGCTAAATTTCTGACCCAAATTTTCTGTAACAGATTGTTCGGATACCAAAATGTTAGCTCTTTTCGAAGAATGCTATATGTATGTCAAAAGCTATCTGCCATAATAATAAATAATAATAAAAGTAAAGATAAAAATAAAAATAATAAAAATAAAAATAATAATAATAGTAATAATAATAGTTATAGTAATAATAATGTGAGAGGAGCCTGAGAAAAAGTACCCAACACGACACGAGAATCAACAATGCGCCAGCATACAGCCTTCAAAAAGCCTTTTGCCCCGTCAAGCATAGATTAACGATGTTTTAATGACCAAGTGTTATACATTTTAATCCAGTAATGGACCAAGCAGACGATCCCACATACTATAATAACTCCTATTCAAAGTGTGTAAATTGTTGTCTCGTTGGGTGCATGGTTCAAAGTGGGCGGGGCGACACACGGTTGAAGTCAAGCTCAATAGAAATGAACTCAACTAGTCCAAAATTTTAATGTATTATCGAAAGCGTTGTCATACATGTGTGCAAAAACTAGAGCATCGTAGGTTGCCCGCAGCGCTGTTGCTGTCGTGATCAATGATCTGAGCTGACTGCACGAATAGTGAGTTCATCGCCATCTCACTTCACTTCAGCTTCCAGCTATTCCTTGTTCTGTATCCATTGGTAGCTGTAGCTTCGTAGTAGTGCAGCGAGAAAAGGAGCAAAATTCATCATGAAGGATTGATAACTCCGTGAATAGCGATCTGCCCCAATTTCCCGGCCGTTGCAGGGCTCAAGGAAAAAGTAGAAGGAGGGAGATAGAAGGTCTAGCAGTGCTGCACAAATTATTTTCCTGGTTTTTCTTCAGGGGAAACAGAAAAATCTCCAGAAATAATATCCAGAACATGCACATGACAGCTAACATGGCGGTCGCTCTGGAAAATGTTCGGCTATGAATGATATCCCTGGATTGCCATCATTTACACTGCTCGAACATATGCATATCCACCGGAACAGCTCAATTTGTCTTGTTAGTGCACGGGAACTGAAAGGACATAGCACCGTGTAGGATTGTTGTAGGCAAAGCGAAGAGAACGTGAGGGAGTTTTGTAAAACCTTTCATTTTCACATAAGTATTCAATGATGCGCATATTCTATCACGTGCACCAGATGCGGTCAACGGTATGTGGTAGAGACAAAGAGACCGCTTAGAAAAAGATTGGACGAGCACCGACGAGCTTTCACTCATCCGCAATCATACCCCAACAATGGTTTCTCCAGGCACCGCACGACAATGCAGACACGAGAGTCCGTACCGGACTTTGAAGTAAAAGTGCTGCATCGTCACCCTGAAAGACCGCTAGAGAGAAAGATCATGGAAGCGAAAGAAATCAGGAGGTGCAAACCGGAGATTAAAAGGCGGGAGGAATTAGTGGAAGCTCTGTAGTTTATTGCTTGACCGATCAGAGAAGGAGAAGCAGTGACAGGATTGCGGTATCACGAACCTTTGAATACCCACCGTGGTCCTGAAACGAACTCATTGCTTCCCATTCGCCAGCGAGTTCGGTGGGTAAAACAACCACCACTCATTCACTTAGACGTTGTTGCATGTGTTATAAATACATTGTTAAGAGCTCTCTATCTAAGAAGGCGCCATGCGCCGAAAGCTAATCAAATAAAAAAGTTGAAGAAGTTCTTGCACTACGCTGAATACAAACTTTCACATAAGTGACCATATACAGGATCTAATGTTTATCGATAGCTGATCTACTATGGAAGGTTCTAGAAGTCCACCTCTCAGTGTATATCAAATTCTAAATCCATTGTTTGTGTTCGGATTCACTCGTCTTAATCTAAGCGATTTTCCACCTAAGCAATGTCCTGAATGCCCACAAGAGGCCAAATAACGGTCAGACTTTTCTCGGGGCAACAAGCTTTTCCACTCGTCAGAGCAAAAACCTTCTTTGTTGCTCCCCACTGGGTGCTTTTCTGGTTACCTGTCAGGGTAAAATATGTGGCCATTAGTACTGATCCCAGGAAAACGGCGGAGCAAGCATTAAATGTTCAGAGAAGAATATGCGCTTCGGAAAAGAGATAAGAGGAGTAAAACAGGCATTCAGACGGGAATTATTTCGCCGAATGACTATCATTTCAGGAAAAGAATATCAGAGCCTCGGTACACGGATAAAAGGACACTTTTCCACTCATTCGCGGCTCAATTCACAAAGATTTTCGGCGTTTGCCGTATGCCTCTCCTCTCTCATAATCTGTAACTTGGAAAGCTTTCTTGCACGAATATTTCAAAGTTAATTGAAGAAATGTAATAGAAATTGTGTGAGCAAAAAACAGAAATTAACCAATGGATGCAGTTTTTCCCCAAACTACAACATCATGACCCACAATTTTGCAGGGGAGAAAAAGCGAAGGCTCATTATTAAAGGATTTGTGGGGAATCAAAGGATTACAGCAGCCAGGCACGTCTTTTTTGTCGGAAAACTAGAGCAATGTTGCAGTGAACAGTGTTCTAGGAAAAGAATGAAAGGCATATTCCAGCTGAACAGTGACTCAGATAGAAATATGCTTTAGAATCGGAACAGCAAAGCCAATGATTCACTTTCGACAGCGAATACATGTTTCCTTTTAGGCCTGGAATTCATTAATAGATGGTTTTTTTTTTCGAAAGCAGTACTCAAGCGAAAATTAGTATTAATTATTCCCCAGAATTCCTTCCGCTCGTCCCGTACGGGGACTGACAGCCGTGTCGAGAAGGTCAGCACGGTGCAGAATCCACGAATTCCAAGAAAACAAAACTAGATTCTCCAGCACGTGACCTAGCATGTGCAGTCTCCTCAAATCGCTGCCCTTCGAATTCTACACCCATAAAAGTAAGCTCTGTGCGTGGGCCCATCTTCAGAGTAAACTAACAGCAAACAGGATAACACACTCAAATTTGCATGAGACGCTCTTGTTCACCGAGAATTCACTGCAAGAATTTATTTATTCATGTTCATTCACTGCACAACAAGTAAAATGGAGCTCCTATGATAAGCGTGTATTATAGCTGATTAATATGATAGATTAGGTAAAAAAAGGGGAAACAAAAGAAAAGTGCAGGATAATATCGAGAGGATTTGCTATGTTATGGTACTACTGCATGCCTTCCATGACAAAGTGAGTATTTCTAAGGAAGTTTACATCGGAAAAATTATGCAGTGCTCATCCTCGTCTCTCCACTATGGAAACTCCCACATTTCTATTAACATTTCTTTCACCGTTTTCTACTATTTAAAATAGAAGAGATCACAATTTCATTTACTAAAAAGAAAACACTACATAAAAGGAATTTTTGACATTTTTCCCGTTTCCCTCTGCTTACTAATTCACTGCAGTGTCACTGACGGCGCTACACAGATCAAAAAGAAACAGTAGATGATTTGATGAACGAACAGTTGAATGGATGAATGAATGAACCAATGAATCAATGAATGAATCGAATGAATCGAATGAATGAATAAATGAATGAATGAATGAATGAATGAAGAAGCTTATCAGAACAGCTTGTAACAAATTTATCTCCTTACTTCAGCGCCCTCTGGCAAAACCTTTCTTGTGTTCCCAATTTGTGCAAATTGAAAAGAGAAACATTGGTCCTGCGGGGAATTGAATATGGGAGAGGTTAAAATAGTGTACTAAAAATATTTTTGATAGCTGAATTGCTCTAGAAAGCACTGAAAGAGTACGATATAGGACACTTCCTGCCTACGTAAAAGAAGGGCAAGTTATTATACATAAGTTCAGGCTGAGAAAATATCGCGCTCTAACTTCAGCAGTCCCGTACTTGCGGTTAGGTAAAGAACGAGCCACCACTCAAGAAGGGGCGACCCATACGAAATGCGACTCCGTGCCAAGAGGAAATTGGTAAACAACACCGGCGACATTTCATCTGACGAAAATGAACCAGAAACATGAGAACAAGGCCAAATATCGGGTCAAGCGTGAGGGAGGTTCAGCTGAAAAAGAAGGAACAAAAAACTACGAACCCACGGGGAAGCTGGCACGGGGACCAAATAGAAGAAAGATTCAAGAATATAAAACAAAGGGGGATTAGAAGAGATAGGTTAAACGACCATTTTTTGGAAAGAGTCTCAACGGACATTTTGAGGATGATGGGCATTATTATTCATGCAGAGGCGAGTTACCAGCTATATTTCTCCTGGAAAATCGATCAGAACGTCATTTCTGACCAGGAAATAGATAAAAACACAGCATTTTTCCCGCTGTAGGAATAAAAAATTCAACGAATATGGAAGCTATGAAGAAATCTCAACCAAGAAATTGAAGCAGATTGACCTAGACCGGCAGAAGGTCTACCTGCGTCAATGTCTCGTGATTTCGATAAGCAGCAAGCGATTTTAATTGCCTTTTTCATGTTATCAGACATCCGTAGGGCTACTACAGAACACTAGGAGCCTGACTCCCGCCTTCGCAGCGGTTTGTTGTTGTTTATCGGCAGTCACTGGGAATTCGACATTGAAACTGACACGGCTTATCTGCCGGCCTCCGTCCGTCATACGAGAAGCAAACAAATCTGAGCAGCAGCATAGCAATCTCCGCCATAGCTTGGCCACCTTTGAGCCGCCACGGATCTTTGTACTTTCATGTTGCGGATTGCTTCCGGGATGGGATTGAGGATTGGAGGGCACCCGTCCATAAGAAAAGATATCCAGCTAATGAATGAACACTGGTTCAATAGCTGTACAATTAAGAAAAAAAAAAGTAGAAAAGAAATGTTGTTCTCAGCTACTCGCCTTCAAAAACGCTCCATCTTTTTTATCTACCCATTTTTTTATCCAAAAAAGAGGGAGTGTTTATGAAAAAGCGAGAACAATGGCAATTAACTAAGCAGTAATCGACAAAATATGTACAAGAAATACTTGATCCTTAAGGGAATTTTCGTGTGAATTTTAGCGGCGATTCAGAACATATTTGTTTTGAAAATTTAGGCTAGTTCTTGTGGAGCATCTCCCAAAAGGCGACCCCCCTCCCTCAGAAAAAAATACTTCTAAGTTTTTTTGCGCAGCTAGAACTTTGTGAGCTGCCGAGACCAGTGGTATGGACTCTCATATGAGGGAATTTTTCAGCGAGAGTAGGGTGGAGGGGGGGGGGGGGGGGGGAGCGCTCCTCCTCGGTAGTAGGAGATGACCAGTGCCTCATGAGCAATGAGCCAAATTGTTGCGTGATCTTCGACGTTGTGGAACGCTTTTGCCATTTGTATTAAGCACGGACAACTGGTACACGCCACCGTACAGCAGTTTATTGGCCATTTTGGACCACTTTGTGCACATCACTGGAATCAGCGCGCCGAGATGGACCAGAATCTGATAATATCTCAGGGAACAATGTCTTCAACGTGAGCGGGAACATCTTCCTAGCTTCATTCGTACGAATTGCAGCCTCTCAATAAATCTGGTTTTGGATGAGGGTTCCAGTCTAGATTTATGGCCGGCCAGCGAAGTACTTACGGAAATAATGAAGATTTTCGATGCGGAATGCACTCTGGAGACGTACTAGTATTGCATCAGTGAAATTTATGGGCTGCGCTAGTCAATGACCAAAGAAAATATGCGGGAACTCAGGGGGAATATAGCGAGGAGGTACAGCATAGCACTCACTTGGTACCGGGAGTTAACATATCGGAATACCATGACGTTACTCAAAGCTGTCATAAATGTTTAATGTCTCAGATATGTAAACACTTCAGAAAGGTTTCTAGGGCCAATGAAGGCCTGGGACACAGCGGAGATTCGCCTTGAACAGCACTAATTGATATGCGACTTAACGTTGCCAGAAATTTCCTCCCCTACCACCAATGACTAGTAAGCATAAAACTTGCCTTTTTGTCTTTTTTCAGCTTGTTATATGTCAGCTGTGCTAGACTATTGGAGCACCAGTAGTGCCTGGATAAATAAACAAACAAACATATGACCACAGTACCATAGTCGAGAAAATTGCGTGAAAAGCCCGCACGGAGTAACTGGATACCAAATTTAGCAAAAACGTCACCAACTATGGAGAAATTGGTTTAGCGGAAAACGTCGCGAGATCTTTGCTGTTTGATGAAATTACCCGATTATTCTGGCTTAAAGGCAGTGTGTCAGCTCAGGTTCGATTTCGAGCACTGGGTATGAGAAGAATCTCGGGGATGTGCTGATTACAAAAATGTAGGAATCCCGACTCAAAAGTGCAAAAAACCCCCTTCTTTAACGGTTTCTTTTTGGAGCAAACTTCCAGCCGCCGCATCGAAAGCTCGTCCACACGGCGACGCGCCGCTATCGATCGGCGCCACTCCATGCCACTTCACGCCGGCTGCGGCTCCTTGCGTTCGAGCTCTCATGCGTGCAGTTGTGTAACATCCTCGAATTCTCTTCAACTTGGTCCAAGCGTCCTACCGTGCCAATAACCTTGACGCTTGCGAAGCATTGTACGGTACTATTGTACTTCAACGGCCCCACTATCGACCTAAAACTCGAAGTTCTACGAAATCTTATACAGGGGTAATTCGAGGTGCTGACCACGAACATCATGTTCATTATCATTCATAGTATTTTTATAGTATCGACCTTATCGATTTTATCGATTTTTTCCCAGGCATTGACCTCCTCTTGGATCTCTCTGAAAATTTGCATACGGGGGGTTTTTGAAGGTGCTAGTAACAGATATGAAAAGGTTTTGCAAAAAAGGTCGACTAAACGACGAAAACTTCAGTAAAGTCGCAATTTACACCTCGCTACAGAGAAAAGCCCGAAGAAAATCAACGAAATCGAGATCATATCGCAAAACGACGATTATATTCGTTATCATCAACTTCAAAAACCTCCACACGCACTCTTTTAAAGTGATTTGAGGTGTTAGTCGAACTTGCAAAAAACGATAAAATCAATAAAATCGATAATATGATGCGAAATGAATGTGATATTCGTGATTAGCACCTCGAATTACCCCAATATGCAAGTTTTGGGAGAAATCCATGGAGTTTGTCGATAGTGGGGCCGCTGAAGTACAATAGTACCGTACAATGCTTCGCAAGCGTCAAGATTATGGTTGAGAGTAACTAGCACGGTAGGACGCTTGGACCAAGTTGAAGAGAATGCGAGGATGTTACAAAGCTGCATGCACGCGAGGTCGAATGCAAGGAGCCGCATGCCGGCGTGGAGTGGCATGGAGTGGCGCCGATCGATAGCGGCGCGCCGCCGTGTGGACGAGCTTTCGATGCGGCGGTTGGAAGTTTGCTCCAAAAAGAAACCGTTAAAGAAGGGGCTTTTTGCACTTTTGAGTCGAGACTCCTACATTTTTGTAATCGGCACATCCCCGAGATTCTTCTCATACCCAATGCTCGAAATCGAACCTCAGCTGAGACACTGCCTTTAACGAGTTCATAACTACATAGCATTAACGTACATAAAGTTTTATATGATCGAATGAGCATTTCTAGTTCTTTCTATCATCTCCTATATCTACTACCTTTATGGAGCTGTTCCTGAAAAAAAACTATATGGTAAATTATACAAAGTTATATACAAGGGCTTTTACCTATTTCGACGTTTTTTTAACGACTTTTTGGTTCAAACCATGCTAAAAGAACTCTATTTGAAACAGGAAATACAAGGAACTTGAAAACCGTGTTTGCATGAGACCGAAAGATGCAAATGATCAAGACATGCGTGCTTGCAAAACACTCTTTTTTCAATCAATAGTTCTATACCAGCAACAGTCAATCCATGCAAAACCCATGAACAACCATGGATATGCATGGATCTTGCATGGGCTTTGCATGCATTTTGCATGGGTAAGCATGGGTTTTTCGTGCGTTCTGTATCGAATTCGCACCGGATTTTTACATATATATGTTTGGGATCTGCATGGGTTTTGCATGGATATGCATGGATTTTGCATGGATTTGACCATTGCTAGTATAGAACTATTGATTAAAAGAGTGTATGTCTTAATCGTGGGATTTGCATCTTTCAATCTCATGCAAAACACGGTTTTTAAGTCCCCTGTGTATGTACATTTCTTTTATCCGTGGCTCATAAGCTGAAACTATAGTGCATCGGAGGCCGCCGATCCGCTGGGAAAGCAAAAGATACGTATCGATCCTTCTTATCTTTCTTCCGACGAGGATCAATACGTATCTTTTGTTATCCGACTGGATCGGACTTAAATGCAGCTATGGGTTGATCATTGCAACGAATGAGTCAAGTTTGAGTCTCCATAGGAATAAGCAATTGAAGTATAACATCTCATAGAAATGAGTCGAAGCGCAATAATTATTTGAATCGCAATTTCTAAGCAATGACACAAATTCTACGAAGCCATGGTTAATAGAACTTTGCAGAGAAATTCCTCCTTGCATGTGAACCTCTCACGAATACATTTGCTATGTGAACATGTAGTTCGTGTAAATGCGTGTTCGTATAAATGTTCCTTGAAATCGCAAAAAATCTCTCGTGTCTCTCAGAAGCATAAAAATTTGTAGAAAAAATACCCATCAAGTCCATGACTTCAATGAGAAACTCACAGCTTTTGAGTGAAATAAGGCTATGTTTCCACAGAATTTGAGGGCTACATGAAGAAGTGTTGCACTATGAAGAAATGAGCAAGTAATAAGCAATTACTTTTCAATTCTGCTTCACTTCTGAACGGGAGTGAAGGCTCTGGAAGCCAATGGGGAAAAGGAGCAGGGAGGGAGGCGAGGAGGTTGAAAGTGTTCTTATTCTCGTATTCTTTCACGAATATCCTTTACGGATTTCTATTCGATAAAAGTAATTACTTCCAAAAATATATTAATAAATCAAGAGATGGTACCGATGAACATGAATGCCTCGTAATTTTTCGCACGCTGAGGTTTGAACTGGACAGGAAATGTGGCATCTACTCTCCCACCTACGCGATTTGTTAGAATTTTCCAGAATCAATACAGAAACCTCCAAAAAAGTGAAGAAAAGGATAAATAATATTGTTGGAACACGTCTTCCTAGATCCCAGGCCGCCAGGATTATTTTTGGTGAGTAGACCATCTTTCTTTACCAAGCCCTTCTTCTCTCCCAACTGCCATTGAATCTTATTAAGATGAGTACCTGTACCGTCAAAAATCGGAAATCAGATGGAGTGGAGTACGGTATAGGAGTTAAGGTGAAAGATACATACCAAATTTTGCGTCATTCTGGAAGTACACTAGCAGCAGGGATGAGCGGAATTACTGCATGAGACCGAAATTCGGAAGTCGGAAGTTGGGGGAAGTTCGAAATCTGGCGAAAATTGGGGCGATGAATACAGCACGTCTGAGTTGGCGTGACCCAACGACTGCCAATCGTCCAGAAATCTAGAAGTCAGGAGCTCGCATGAGGCAAGAATTCAGGAACTTCCGACATCCGGAAAGCGAAATTCCGCTCATCCCTGACTAGCAGCATAGGTGTATACGACATACGTATATCCGCGGAAATCTCCAGAAAAATAGCGGAATTTATCGAAAAAAAGTTTTTTTTTTGGAACCTTATCAGTACATTCACCTGGGCCCATCTGGAAACTTCGATCAAAATGGCGAAAACGAGAGTCGAAGCCCAAACAAGGTATGCAGATCATACGTCAGCTTCTAAATGCTCCCACAACAGAGCGGGACGAAAACGTGTTCATCAAGAAATGAGAGAGAATACGCAGCTCTCCAAAAATCCTCAAAACTCTAGATCCTGGTGCTAAGGACCTCCCACTGGCGGGATAAAGGACAGCATAAGTTATGCAGAATTGCTCATTCGAGCGTACTAGCACGTACGGTGACAAAAACCCGACGACTCAATCCAATCGGCTGTCCATATATTATTAAACTTTTTTTCATGCTAAAAAATCAATCAAATATTCCACAGCTTGGGAAAAGGTAATTACGTCGAAAAGGTTGGCTGGCAGCTACGTGGACTACAAAAGAACTAAACTTACGGTGATTATTTTTAGTTCCTTCACCGGCATTACGGTCTAAAAGGCCATTTATACTAAGTTTGATGTGCGTACGTCTACATATATGATGGAACACAGTTGCATAGCTTAGCTGAGACGCACGCGGTTGCCTCACGTTGGCCGTCCGTTCTTTCTATATAGGATGCTGTGTTTACTTCATGGAAAACCTAGAAAATATGCGTGCGTCAGACGCGCGGCTACCTAGTATAAATTGCCCTAAAGATAGCTGTGTGGTTTCCTAAACTTACGGTGATTATTTTTAGTTCCTTCACCGGCATCCGTACGGTGCCGCTAAAAGGCCATTTATACTAAGTGCGTGCGTTTGATGTGCGTACGTCTACATATATGATGAAGAACAGGGTCAGTTGCATAGCTGACGTAGCTGAGACGCACGCGGTTACGGCCTCACGTTGGCCGTCCGTTCTTTCTATATAGGATGCTGTGTTTACTTCATGGAAAACCTAGAAAATGGATGCGTGCGTCAGACGCGCGGCTGACGCACGCACCTAGTATAAATTGCCCTAAGCAGAATAGCTGTGTGGTTTCCTAACTGTAACGGACTAGGTTTGACAAGTCTTGACACGTACCACGTAGATCTTGACGTGTCTTAGGGATTCTCCTTCGCCATAACATGCTAAGACCCACGCAAACTAGTCAGAACAAGTTAGAACAAGCAAGGGAAAGTAAGAAAACCGCAGCGCGTGTTGCTGCAAGTTAGGAAGAGATATCCTTTTGGACAGGCATAAACGTGTCGCGTTTGAAGAGCAAAAATAGCGACAACCAGCGTTCGAGAAGGCCAATCAACCAATTTTATAGGCTTATCGATAGAAGAATAATTAAGAAATATAATAATTAAACTAATTAATATAGTAGTTGAAATAATTAATGAATGATTCGGAGGTGAAATGAGAAAAATATAATGTTCCATACTTCAGTGCGACCGCAGCTACGGCTCTAAGTGACCAAAATAGTGACTTGGGCCCTCCTTACAAGGGAAGTGCAAGAGGCTAACCCCAGGGATCCCAACGAGCCATCCATTCTCAGAAGCCTTGGTTAAGGTTATTATAATGCATGCATATTATTTTTGCCCAATGGTCCGGATGCGCCCAGGAGAGCGCGTCCAGGATTTTTCTTCTGCGCTGCCATAGGAGTCCATTTTACAGGCGATTTATGCAACTTTGACGGCTCAAACATACTGAGTTTACGGTAATTAGCTGTCTCATTGACTGTAGAGTGTTTGGAGACACATTTGTCAACAACCCTGCTCCGCCTGGGTATGCGATCATGAGCAACTGTTGCAGCCATAATTTTGATCATACATTATAATCACCTTAGACAAGGCTTCTGAAAATGGATGGCTCTTTGGGATCCCCGGGTTTAGCCTCTTGCACTTCCCTTGTTAGTCTCTATTTCAGCAGATTTTTTTGCAGCGGACTGGTGTGCCGGACTGGTGAGCCGAATCCAGGATTGGGATTCATGACGCGGTAGCCAAGCATATCTATTCTGATACAGTTGTTGGTAACCGTGTTTCTAAAGTAGGTAATGCTAAGAGCGGTAGGACGTGAAAACTGGTTAGCTAACTTATTTTCGCCTGATTAAGCTTGGAAGGAAACGGAAAAAGAAGGTAAGCGAAGGAAGTGACGAGATTTCCAGGAGACAGTAATTTGATCTGCGCGAGAAATTGGCAATGTTCGCGTAAATGTGTGAAGGCTTCCAGAAAAACTTCCAGAAAAGGGCATCTAGGAGCCTTACTAGCAACCACCTTTTAATGTTGCCCAAGAATCCCCATGCAGAAATCGCTAGTTTATTCTCATTGCATCAAACCCATTCCTCACATAAACAACACACCAATGATGCTCCCCGTATGCAATGTTATTGCGCGTTATTATTGCCCCATCTTCGGTTCCGATTTCATATACATAAAGTTGAGTGGCGGTAAACACTTGAGCAAACAGCTATTGTTTGTTGTTGTTTGCGATGAAGAGGATCGGAATTACCGTTCTGATTATGCGTCTCATCGCCGCACACACAACATTGCGTCTATGAGGAGAGTTGGAAAGGCGAGCTGCGAGGCTGGCTGCAGAATGCATATGTCGCGTGACCCGCAGGCAAAGAGGTCCGTGAACCGTTGTAAGGGAATTATTAGTGAGTAAAGTCCACAGTTCGGCGAAAGCGCGGTTTTCCTTTCAATACTCCACAGTGAGGAACAAAACACGAAGATTCGAGGAAAAAAAGGGAGAAGAAAATTCATTATGAGAAATAGGAAGTTCAGTGACGAGGAAGTCAGACCCCGAACTTTCCTCGACGCCGCTCCGGACTTTTTTGCTGCGAAATTCTCGTGCTTGGACACTTTCTTCCTCATTTGTTCTTTGTTTTGGAAGGATTTAGTGCCTCTTAGTGAGGTTTGATAATGAACTGACAGTGAATAGTTTTTGAGTAACAATTATGAATGTAAATGAAACTATTTACTATTTCGATGACACCAACCACTTCGACCGAAGAAATTCCCAACATGAAGACCCGGGAATTGCTCCAAAGGAATCAGATGGTTAGGTGGACATCATACTTCTCAAAGCCACCAAACTACTGAAGTAATACTACAAAGGAATCCAATCGCAAAGGTCTAGTCATCCTGCCTCACGGCGTCGTCAGACCCCACTCTCCAAGAATCGTCAAACTGCCGCTACAACAGTTCCACTGTCGATGTTCTCTAGCGTTTATATTCTACTGAGCTTGCACGTTCAAACAATGTGGGAAGCTTTCTGCTCTCTACTGGATACAGGGAGGAGATAAGAGTTCCCCTCGAATTGGCATTTTTCTTCTTAAGCCTAAAAATTGAGGAATTCATGAGCTTCGCGAGAGCTCTTGACGATAAGAATGTAGAGGAAGAAAAGCGCTTTCGAAAGGCATGGTGCATGTTAGAGGAAATTTGCAATAATACATATTGATTTATCAACCGCGCGGATTTGCGCGGGAGCGCTCTTTCTACATATATAATCATTGATGAAGTGTTTTGTATTGTTCGCTGTCTTCGTGGTAGCTCACCGCTTATATAACCATTGATGGAGTGTTTTGTGTTGTTCATTTTCTGCATTACTCTCGTTGCTGTTGCTTCTATTGGACACGATTTTTCTGTAATCTGCATAAATGGTGCCCTTACAGCTTCCTCCTCTCACTTGTCAGCGCTTAAGACTGCTAGCAATTCTCCGTTCGAGGAGTGTTACACAGAGCTTGTTTGGGCTGGCGCAGAGTGCTAAGTGGTTGGAGCGCTACAGTGATATTTCAACCTGATAACAATTCTGTCAAGCCCTCAGCAATGATATCATCTTCCAAATTCCCCGAAAACTTCAACATATGAGCTAGACAGCTTACCAACTAAGATTAGCTACAGCTTTTTGAACTCTTACACTTCTGGTTTTTGTGTCAATCTGAGAGATTCTAAACATATCCGCTTGATTTCCCAAGCAGTTCCACCTCAACAATTCTTCATCTATGTGGAATTGTGCGTAAAATCCGAATACCTTATTTTGAAGTATCTGCAACGACGCGAAAGAGATCAAAAACAATATGCAATTTGTCTGTGAAGACGTGTAATTTGGAGGAAATACACCTCGCTGAAATTATCGCCCACCTTGTAAATGCAGCGACACAGTTTGAAATAAATGCAGCCTATCCTGAACGAGACGAGCCACATGAGCTTCAAACTATTCCTCTCAAGGGAAAGAATCCGAAAATTTGAGGAGAAAATGAGAAAGTTGCCGAAAGTTCCCGAGAATTCGAGCGCTAATGAATATAAATACATATAAAGTCCTTTCACCTTTACGTTTTCGTTCTTCTGAAGATTTCCACATTAGTGCGAAGACTCCGAATTCTCAATTCGCTTTGTAAAGAGAGCCCTCGGCATTGTAACGACCTAATCATGCCAAGAACACACCCAATTCATGCATAGCCTTAGAGGAAAGGTAGGAAGGTTGATAGAATCTTCGGGAAAAAAGAGAAAAAGAAGAGGCAAAGTAATGTCTAGTCTTCATCGAACTTATACGCACAAAATTCTACAGAACGTCAGTAACAACAAGAAGGGCACACAGAAAAAGAAATATAGCGTGATTTGAAGCAGTGTCATAAGATTTGTATTAGCTGCCATACAGTGAACAAAAATCCGTGTTATCCTTAACAAGGCTGGGCTCAGTTGGTGAGATACTAGGGGAAATCAATGATGTTCGTAGTGTGCAGTTCAATGGGATCCAGCTCATCTGCTTATTTCACCGCATTTCTAACTAAATCAAATTCCCTTAAGGTACTGAACAAGTCTACACTGGGCGTCAACGGTGGTGCGTTCTTCGCGATCTCGAGAAGTATGCGCTGCGACCGCGCCGCCTGAGTTTGGATCCTCTTCGGGACAACGATCTATAGGGTTTCACTGGTTTCCGTCAGATAAGATGAATAATTGTCAAGGAAACCCTGATTTGCCACTACAACGACTATTCCATCGTGAGCGGCGCGGTCGTGCGGCGGGCTTTTCGAGGATGCAAAAGACGCACTCACTCTTGACGCCTACTGTATATCTCGTTGTAATTCTAGACCTCCGATTCTGGTTTGAATGAATGAATGGTCGCTCAATGAAGCCATTGGTCCCGAAATTCATTATTGTTCGAATCATGAATAACTGGAAAGAAGATTATGTCAGGGCGAAATGCGTGTTGTTAACGTAGTTTTTATGCACCCTGTGAACGCCAAAATCAGTATTCCTCTTGTTACATTACTCTTAGCTCCTCCGGCTGCAGGTGTATCCGGCTTCGCTCGGGTGTTCAACTTCTCCCAGCCATTTAAGGCTGATACCAACACTTGTTGAACCAAAAAATCCTTTGTTCATCATTTCGTGATCGGCTTAAGTGACCCCTCTTCATCCCTCCCCCTTCTCTCAGAAAATTGGGTGAAGTTGCTCGACTGGTAAATAAATCCTTCTAAAATGCCTGCCTTATCCACGTTCAGCGTTTCGGAAAATCCCAGAAGGCACGTTTTCACCGACCCGTGAGCAAGAGCGCCGAAATATCAATAAAATCGATAAATCGATATTTCGCCCAGAATGGTTGCCATATTCGTGTTCAGCGCATTGAGGTACCCCAACAGACATGCTTTTACCACCCGATAGGCAAAAATAGAGAAAAGTCAATAAAATCGATAAATCGATAATTTGGCGCGAGATGGTTATCATATTCGTGTTCAGCGTATTGAGGAACCTCAGTAGGCATGTTGTCGCCAGTCCCTGGGCAAAAAAATTCAATAAAATCGATATAATCGATAAAGCAATCGATAGTCGCAGGTGCAAATTCCCCTATAACCTCTGCCGGTCCTTGATGGACCTGTACGCAAAATTTGGTTAGGATCGGACAATCCTCCGCGATTTCTATTCCGAACATACATACAAACACACAAACATACAAACACACAAACACACTAACTTTCACTTTCATATATACAGATACTCGGATTCGAACATTAGAAAAATGGTATATCGAATATATTCGGAGTCGAATATCCGTGTGAGTTGAGAGTTCGAGTTCTCGGAAGGGACAACAGTGTCGCTCTAGAGAACACTAAAGGACTACCGTAGGACCCCTTCTCAAGTGTTCAAATACATATTAACGATCGGTTTTTGAATTATTAGCTAAATTAATTACGTTATCCGGCTTTTATTCGCTAGTAAATATACACAATAGCCAAAAAATGCTCGTACTTGAACCCGATACGCTGGTTAACGAAAACTTAGGTATGCATACTGAACGACGCTGTCCACAAATGCGTAGAAAACACCTCAGCCAGGAGCACGTAGGCGATGTTGACGTGGGCGAATTTTCATTCTGCAGCAGTTGTAAGCAATCACACGTCGGTTCAAGAGCGAGTAACAAGCGTCCAATGACATTTTTCGGCTGAAATTAGTCAGCTGATCGAGGCATGCTCAAAATAAGCTTAATTGCGAGGGTTCAACACAGCTAGCTTTTGAGAGAGGCTTTTTAAAAGAGTTTTTTCCTGGAATTTTCTTCGAAGAAGCATCGGCGAAATTCATTTAGAAATCCCTTTTCCAACGTCGCCTTTGGCCAGGCTTTCACGCAAATGAAAACGTGGATTTCCTACCGAGTCCCTAGTGAAAGAAAAATTGTGCATAGAGCGAATGCTCCAACAAAGCACATGAGAATCAACAATTTGCAGTTTTGCAAGAGACTTGTTGATCAAATTCGCCTCGTTACCTCTCATAAGGTAAAATCTGCTTCCAAAAATAGAAGTTTCTGACCTCTTCTCACATGAAAAATAGATTTGTCTACGTTCACTGGCAAAAACTATCTAAAACAATCCGTCAGAGCTATTTCTGGAAAGGTTGCGTTAGTGCTACCAGCACTGGGAAATGCGACGACAATGACGTCGTGTACTGAAGGGATTTCCATAAGGGAAATGTATTAGAAACCCCTCAACGATTCGCACCTCAGTACACTTTTGAGAGCTCACTTTCCTTTTTCGTTTCCCTCAAACTTGACACGCTGAGCTGCTTTTGCAACTAGAACTACAACAGAAGATGTAGAGACGTTGGATTTCAGGAAGGGAATTATGTAGCGAAAAGAAAAATCGGTAAAATGCTAGCCCAAGGCCAGTCACATTCGTATAACTGTTGAAGATGCTCAGTGACACTATAGTAGTAGTGAATATAAGCAAAAAATCCTATGTGCTCTTCAAATCTTTTTAATTGAGTCTCCAACAGAATAGGATCTAAGGAAATATTCTCTCACCAATCCGCATACTAAAGCGTTTATTCAATATAACTATTTATTTATTTATTTATTTATTTATTTATTTATTTATTTATTTATTTATTTATGAATACACTCAAAGTGCGCAGCCAGAAAAGGCGTGATTCATTAAGAAATAGACTACGACTACGTGTGACTGCGCCCATTACAGCGAAAAGACCCCCAAATTGTGGTTTTTCTTGTTTACCATTATTCTCTAATGCTCTAACAAAGTAAGAACGGGAGAATGCTTGATCGAAGTAGCCATTCGTGATCCGATTTGCACTTTCATATGCAGTATCTTATGATGATCTCTAATCCGTAGCCCAATTTTCCGTAAGAGTTCTACACAGTGAGCTACACATTGTTTTTCTCCTGAACTGTCTTTGACTGCTATCCTCATCTAAGAACTCAAATCGGAATAAGCACACTAGTTGGGCCCTCGTTCTATGGAAAAGCACTATGAACGTACGTAGTTTGCAGAGACTAGAGCAGCTACCATACACAGCCTGGAGCCCATAAATGAGTATTCGACGTTAAATTTGCGCAGAAAAAAAAATAGGTACCCAAAATAGGTACCCACCACCTAAAAACCTTAACACCAGTTAGAACTGCAATTACCATAGTTGCTGCTGTAAAATAAGCCCGAGAATCCAAATCCATACCTACAGTATAAATACGAAGTGCTCAAACTACGCAACCAATCAAACCATTCTTTAAAATAACATAAACTATACCTAAGGGCGGGAGGGGGGCTTTGGGGACCTAGATGGAAATTAAAATAAATGAAAATATTAGTTATAGTGATAAATAATAAATAAAAATTACATTAAAATTAGTAACAAAAATAAAAATTAAAAAACTAATCTAAGATTTTTATTTGTATTGTAAAGTAATCTCGAAAATTTGGAGACCCATTCTCGAGAAGGGGCGCTTCCCGGCGCGCGCTCCCCTTCCCGTTCGCCACTGGTACCCTCTAGAGAATTCTGCAGGGAGTTTGGAATACAGATTTGAGATCAGGGTTGAAAGCTTCATCTGGGTGTATAGATCGCATCACGAATGATCACTTCTACCAAGTATCTTTTCCTTGTAAGTTACAGCTGTGCACTGGTTAAGAGGCAGAACCGCTTTTCCTAATGTCAGCTAGGGGGAAGTAAATAGGTAAGTAGCGAAGAAAAAAAAACGTAGCAGCGCCCATCTTAGCCTGAATCAGCGAAGCGGGCCGAGAGATCATTGCTTCGGCCACGGGCGATTTTTGTGCTGTCGTTGCTGCGTTCCAAAGAATCAACGCATCCCGTTAATGAGGACAATGCGAGCGTGAAGAAACGTAATGTGGCCGGGACGTGGTGAGCAGCAGATGTTTGTGGACAAGCGAGATGTCTCCAGTGGAAATGTAATTAAAGAGCTGAATCGCTGCCGATAACGCTGGCCTGAGGTGAATCAGCGATGCACTGCTCACTGACGACATCAAAGAGCAGGCTAAGGGCTAGCCGGCGAGAATAATGGCCGACGATGTGAAGCGAAACAATTTGCCTGAATAGCTTCAGGCAGATGATTGCAGGGATAGCAACGGATAAAATTAGTTACTATAGATGGGTGGCAAAAGTAATTTCCGCTGGATTTATGAGAACCGTTTAATTCCAGGAAAGAGCAGAAAAACAATTAAACGGCGGAAACTCTCCAAGTGCATAATCTGTCAAAGTTAAAAACGGAACAACGGAAACTGCAAAATCGTGTGATCTCAAATAGTTGTGGACTAAAGTGGCTCAAACAACGTTATGTAACTCAAAAACAATTTCATTTTTGACAAGCAATAAAAAATGAAAGTTACAGGTCAGGCCATGCCCACTCGAGGTTGCGCCACGCCCCTCAGCGCTGATATGATCTGATTGTGACTCTATCCTCCAATACAGGAAACGTCCAGCATTTTGGTAGAAGGAGAACAAACAAATTGATTATGGCTGAATTTCCGAAGATGGATAATGTAGACGGATTGTTCTCCACTCGGAATTTCATGCCCATTTTGGCCCTATGAAGCCTTTCAGCTAGACCACGCCCCTATGAGCTATTTTTTGCAACTAAGACGATGGCGATCTAGCCAGAAATCAGCATTCATGAGCCGACATTTCAACGAAATTTGTTACTCTGACGGTTTCCACGAGAAAACCAAAAGGTTTCCCAGGATTTCTGGATCCCCATGTATGAATAGAGAGAGAATTTTTCTTACAAACAACTAAACGAGATAAACAGAGAATAGAAATCAGAAAATATTATGGCTACAACATTAAAAACAGTCAATACAGGGTTGTAAAATAGTAAAGATAAGCGTTGTTGGCCTTTCTCCCAGTGGACACCATGGCAGTAAGTGCAATTTTATTACACTGCAAAAAGCAGAAGTGCTGTTGGAATGAGCTTTCGGTATGGTTTCCTTCAGAAAAAAAGAACAGAAACTCTTGGAACATTCGAAAGAAATATCCTGAAAGAAGACTGTGAGAAGAGGAAAGTGAATTATTATAAATTCCAGAAAATCTTGGGAGTTTTCAAGTTTCTTTGAACTATTATTCAAGAAAACCTGTCGGAAACATGTGCTTCTAGAAACTATGCCGGACTGAGTACGATAGCTCCAATTTGGGTTAAGATTCCACTTGTAAACCTTTCTTTTTGGACAGCTGTGGACGTCTTAGATCCAAAATTTTTATTCTCATTGGAAAAAAGAACACTAGATCAGCCGCCGTAGTAAGCCGCTAGTGTGCTAGCTACATGATATCACTTGTTGATTTGAGAGGGGGGGGTGAGGGCGCTCCCGTTCCCTCCCTAGCCGAGTCTCCGAGTTTTTCAAAACTACATTATAAAATAGTTAAGAATCTTGCGTCGAGTTACTCTTGATGTTCATCAATATTATTAATTTTTGACGTTATTATTGATTATTCAACACTATAATTGATATCTTTCGTTACTTAGTTTCCCGGAGTTTTTTCCATAAAGTGGGGAGATCTGTTTTTTTTTCCTTCACGCCCTCTTCCCTCTCATGGCTGAGCACGCTGCATTCGTTATTTTAAAATAAAACGCCATCTGCCCACCCACTACCTTAGAAGAAATCAAAAACTGTTTGTTGCAACACTGACGTATGCCGACGTATACGCAAAACTGGAGTGGTCAAGAATATTCTCTTGCGCTAACAAAGTTTAACGCCATAAATGGCGACATTCTCCGCCTTCCAATACGTCACAACTTACAGTGATGCGGTCCTAAAGCGAAATTGCGTCACCTTGCAAGCTGCTTAGATTTGCAGTGTAGCAGAGGAGAACGAGGTGGAGCTGCTGTTTTGCGATTGGTCCACTGACCCCCTCCCCCGCCCTTTCCGTGCTCCATGTTCCTATGCTTTACTCGCTGTTCTGACACATAGAACGACACTAGGTTTAAAAAAAAAACAAATTTAGAAGTGAAATGTGGACAAGCTCATAGAGAATGATGGGAAGATTAGTGTGAATGCACAAGTCAACAGTGGCTCCGCCCAATTTCTCCCCAATATGGCAAGTTGTTGTGAGGACAGCAAGCATTTATCATGGGTAAACGTGTTAACGCTCACGAATCCATCAGTCGTTAGCGTCAATCTTCCATCGTCTTCAGATGCTATGTATGTTTTTGAAATTCTATCCTGAAAGAAAGCTCCGCCAACAGATTGAAGCCACATGGACTGACAAGCCCGTGTTAGATTTATTATGTAGTAACCACGCATAAGCTCGACCTCAAACATCTGGTGTAAGAGTCGAAGTGAGCAAAAACGGTTCACATTAGCGCAACACTAAATTTTATATGTACATGCAGAGGTGAAGGTGCTGTTTTTCTTCGCAGGAGCCTTGACATGCACAGAGAACCTCTATATGTGATTTTATATTCAACGGTCTAAGAGCACAAATCACTTGCATATGAGATACCGTACCCTGATTTTCAATATGAATCACGCAAATTGATATGTTTGATTTAATTCTTCGGGGGTGAACGAGCGCTATGTTTCTTGTTCTCCACGTCACCAAACGCTGACCTCACCTCGTCTGAGCACTCCGCTTACTCAAAGCATGTACCGGTCCTTATTAGGGGATCGGTCGAGAAATTTACCCAAGTAGCTAAGTGAAAATTTCGGTCAGCACATTTTACTTTATTGTATTTTCACACCGTTATTCTTTACTTTGAATTATCTGAGTTTATCGAGAGTTATGTATGTCCTAAAATTCTCCTGTCTCGATCCTTTTTTGGCGAAAGTCCAGTCTTTCTCTGAAAAAATTCAAGCCATATTACCATGTACTTCAAGGATCATTATTCTTGAGGGCATAGTCTCACATTTCCTGCAATCTTGGAAAGCTATAACCTCGAATATTTCGCCTAGTTGAGAAACAATGCTGAGCCTTTATCCATCAATGCTTGCGGAGCTCAAACCACTAATACAAGCCAGAATGAGCCATTTCGCTAAGTAAAGCAAAGAAATAATGGCAAAGACTAGAACAAAACAAGCAAGACAAGGAGCCAAGAATTCTCTGGAAGTAGTTTGTCGGCACCAATGATTGAGAATTGCGTCAGTGAACAGTTGAACACCATAAAGTGGATTTTTTGAAATTACCTGCAGACAACGAAACGCAAGGAATGCTTTTTTGTGAAGAGGGAAATGAAGGATTTGCAGAAAAGGAACAGTAATGATTGGTTCATTTTACAAATTCTGACAAATGTGTGAATACAACATTATTCATGTGGGTTCAGCGCACATAAACCGAATTTTTAGCAATTCTTTGGAAATGCCCAGTGAAGGTGGAGGGCGGCAAGAGGGAGGAGGAGGGAGGGGGGGGGCGGATGGAGGCTGGTGGAATGAGGAAAAAATAGGTCTCTGCTCGAAAATGAATCCCCGTACGATCAACATTCTATAGTTACAACATTCTATGTATACGGTCAACATTTTAATAGTTAATTTATTGAGAATTCTTTCCACATCTAGTGACTGGAAGTAAATATTCAAAATGCAACAATAAAAATAGGGAATTAAGATTAGACTTGAAGGCAGGAGCCGAACTCATTTTTCAACTCGTTATCAACAGATTGCTGACCTTCTCGTCACGCTGATTCCAACAATATACAGCAAAGCTCACAGAAATGACGAAAACCCCGTTTTTGATAGGGTCAAAGACCTCCTCCTCGCATCAGGGCGGGATATCTCTCCATAATGTGCTGGGTGTCCGACACAGCAGCAGCGTCGGGAGAACACGTCATGACTTGTCCTATCGATAAGATAATGGTGATACACGTCTTTGCCAGTAAATTCGCTCGGACAAACTGGTACAGGCCCCGCCCCGAAAAACGGCTTTACAGGCCATTCTGGGATATTTCAAGCACACTGCCGGGATCAGCGCATCGAGGGGGGGGGGCTCAGGATGTATTAATACATAGCTGAAACATCAATATGAGGTGAGATCCGGATCCGCCCTTTAAGCAAAGCTTACTCGCACACATACTTTGTAGGGTGATCTCGAAGAGTTCTTTTTCAGGTCAGCTCTGCGACCGCCATTGTTATGTGTGCATATACTCTAGGGCATACTGTCAATTCCAGCAATATCCAAATTTCAAGCTGAAAGGAGCCACTTTGGCCCATGTCCAGCATGAAGAAGGCTACGATTATTCTTTCCGTAAGTAGCGGGTAGTGCACCTACTCTCACACCATGGAGATACTACAATTTCTGAACTAAATGCATACGTACGTACATACATATATTTGCATTCGAATTTTTCTTTTGCTGGAATGGACAACAGAATTTAAAAAGTTTGGGTGCTGTTCGAGTTCTATACCCTATCACTAAAGTTGTCAAGTTCTCTGATATTGAAACCAGCTCGAGCATATGTACGTACATACATCAAGCGGGAGCATCGATTTATTACAATATTCTTTTGAAACTATTCCATCCACTCTGCACTATTGTTATATAGCTAAAAGAGACAAAATCGCGAAATGTAGAAACAATTATTTGAAAAAAAATGACAAGGACGGACCTCTGAAAAAGAATTTATATTCCTTATTTCGTGGCGATGAGAGAGATCCTATTGAAGTCAGCCATATGTAGAGAAGTTCAGAACTTCAGTTTAACACATGAGCTTTCGCCTTATGTACCTATGAAACGGAAATTCGCCCAGAGAAAAACCTTTTCCTGTGATTGGAAAACATCTGTTACATGTGGAAATTCAATCACCAAGGAACAGCAAAAACTTAATAAGATTTCTATTTATTACAGGTGGTGTGAGTCAGCATGGATTCTTGACAAACGGCGTCAAAGTGAATGCTGAATTTCATATAGACGAAGTTCAAGAGAGTGAGATTCTTCGTTGGCTTTGTTTCCACTCAAGCAGCAAACAGAAAACAAATGCGCTCTATTTAGTTCATTCTTGAGAGAATTCCTTTAGTCACAAGGAAAATAGAGATTGACTAGGTATTGGAAAGGGCACCAAGCACATAGCCTAGGATGGACAGCATTCGCATTCATGAACCTGCTCGAGAAAAACAGGACCCTCGCTTCGGACCAGAACAGACAATTTGCGATGACAAAAATTACTCCACCTCACTGCCATCAAAACAGAATCCCTTCTCTTGCTTTGGAAAAATTGTCGGATGTAGTGCAATAACTCTTACTTGATGAACTTGCCCAATTTGCACTTACAGACCGGAAACGTTCATAAATACGCTCATAAGGGTTGCGAAGTACTCACTTGACACAGTTCGACTTAAAGATAGGCGATTTAGACCCTGCGACCTGGGTTTTTACAAGGAGTTATAAACTGATCTCATTAGGAATGAGGCCCCACGTCGATATTATTAGGTGTTAACATAAATCCTTGCGCTTTTTTCAGTTGCGATTTTCCCCCTTACTGCCATTTTCCTTAACGTGCTCCACACCATCTGAAAGCCTTTTTCATCCTCTATGATCTTATCGTCATGTGGTTTCGTAGAGCTATTGAATTACTTGATTTTTGAGCTTAGGAGTAAAAGCGTCTATTAGAGGAAAATCACCATTTCCTCCTTCTATTCAGTAGGGACCAGAAAACAGAAGACAGAAAACATCCGGTGCTCTTTGAGAGTGTAAGCTCTGTGAAATATGAGCGCGGAAGAACATCATCAATGGAGCTGTTGGAGGACCAGTTTGACGGTGTGGGCGAAGGTGAGATCCGACTTTATCATGGGGTAAGATGGCAAAACCCTTGCGATTGGATTATTTTAGCAGCATTACTTCAATTATTTAGAGGGTTTGAGAGGTATATTGTCCATCCAGACCATAGTGTTCCTTCGGAGCAATTCTCAGGTCTTCGTGAAAGAAATCTATTCGGTCGAAGTGGTTGTTGTCACTGAGACCAAAAATGTCTTTTTTGAGCTTGGGGAATGATGACCAGTCATTACAAGCAAAACATCTTCTTGATAGTTAGTACAGGTCGTTTGACTAGTTTTAGTGGCCTCTCGAGCTTTAAATGAATGTCAGGAGAGGTAGCTGTCGTTGTGTTTCATTGACTCATTGCTCCACTTCGCAGGCTTAAAACTTAAGCAAATTGTCAATTTAGAAAAACGTTTTAACAGAATTCTTGTAAAGGAAGATTAGCGCTTTCGAATGATGTATGAGTTGTACCTAAAAGTTAACAAATAGGTAGAGAAAAGTGCTTCCAAAAAAAGCGCAAGGACCTATGTTAACGCCTACTAGATTAATTAAAAACGGTATACACAGTTAATAAGAAGGTCGACCGTTGTTCAGACTCCAGCTCCATTTCTGAACACAGCGTAGTCAGATGCAACATCATTGTGCTCATCAGGAAATAGGAAATGGTTGGACACCTTTAGGAATAATTAGAACTGTATGTAATGCGCTCAGAGATAGGCCGTACATATTGCGTAGGTATGGTTTAACTAATGCTGTCCATCTTCCGTTATTGCATGAAATTAATGCTAGAATTAGAAACATGACATAGAAGTGGCGCAGTTTTTTGAATAACTAGGTCATTGGCACAGGACGTATGTAAGGACAGAGAAACACAACTGAGTTTCTTCATCTACTACACCTTGTACCTCTCTCATTCTCACTCTCATCTCATTTGTATAGCATTAAGCACTTTTGAAGCTTCCTTGGGAACTACTGATGAAAGGGTCCATGACCCGGGGGCGCCAAGGAAAGCTACACTTCCGGTCTAGTTCAAGCCCCGAAACCGGTAGTGTGAAAACATTAGGATGTTTGACTGCTGTGTTCTTGACACCATTCTTTATTACATTCATTCACAGATGAATCAGGACCTCAAATGCTTTCCTTACATAGGATGTTACAACTCTCTGTGCATGTTACAGCAATTACGATTGGAGCACATTTTCTTCACAAACAGCCAAAATTTGCTTCAGAAAATCTCTTAGGAGCATCAGTGCTCTGTAAGTTCCAGGTTTGACTGAAAGCGAACACGGACATTTGGACGGAGTGGTAATCGTCCTTCTTATATACTAGTCTACCATGTTTGAAGAAAGAAAAAGCGCCACAGTTTGCCTGGACCGAATCCACCATTGGCCCATTTTGGATGATTTCGTTAATTGATGAAAAAGAACAGGTATTTTCCATCGTGAACGTAGCTCCAAAATTGCACAGGTGTTCTTGAAATACCTCGCCAGAAGTTGCCCAATAGAGGAAAATCTAAAGTAAAAGTAAGTGTAGGTTTCTAAAATCTTCTAAGCACAGCAAGGATAAAGAAAACGATAGCTGAGATGTGAAGAAGCCGAGGTCTTAGAGGTCGTCAAGGTTTAAAATCCCACAAAAACGTCGCCGAGCGTTGATGCGAAACATGTGCAATGACATTCATTTGCGGATGTAATTGCGCGGCGGCCGGTTCCCATAGGCACATGGTGGTCCGCCGACGGGCACGAGACATATTCCAAGAAGCTCGTTCGTCGTCAGCTCATTCTCCGGACTCATGTGTTCTGGGAGCTCATCTGGCTGTTTCCAGAGTCTCTAGAAATTTCTGCTCTCGAACGCAGCGATGTACTGCCCATTACACTAATGAGTAGAAAAACAGTGAGAGGAGAGATCCCCCAGGAAATAAGGATGGGATGCGCTCTGAGAATTTGCACGGCTAATGAAATAATGTTTAGTTGCAGTTTCCGAAAATCTTGAATTATGCTAATTGATCAGCTTTCAAAAATTAAATACAAAATGTGCACAATCTTTGGCCTGCACAAAGAACGATCAGCTGAGACGATAATGATTCCACTAGGCGCTATCCATGAATAATTAGGGCTAATTACTGCAGTAAAATAAATGAGAACCATAGACGTGACGCAGAGAGAAAGCGCAGTTTGAAAATAATTGATGGAGGATCACACAACAACCATTTTCTTGGACAATGAGGCTTTCCAAGAGAACTGCAGAGGCAAGAGTGAATAATAATTAATAAGAGAAGCAACCAGAATGAGATATAGATGTTCAAAGAACAACCTGCAATTTTACACAATCTCTTTCTGAGAGTTTGAGAGGCAGGAAAGGGGGGGGGGGGTTATAACGGTTGGTGATTTACTGGAGAAACACTACCACACATCTAGGTATCTCTACTCAATCCCTTTATCTATGTATTAGAAATCGGGTGAGCTACAAGCCCTCAGCTTCAATTTTCTTCTGGATTTCCGAGCAGTCAGCTATTCAGATTTTCTTCCGGAGGTCAAACGCTAAGAATTAGCACTTTCTCGTGTTTGATTTCCTGGCTTTCTTTTTGAAAACTAACAATCTCTGCCCCCGGACGTTGAAATTTATAATTTTCAATGAAAAGAGCACATGCAGTTGCAGATATATATTCAAAGACGAAGAAGTATGGATCAAGAATCAGAAAGCAGACAAGACAGACAAGATTATCTTTAAGGTCTTTGCCTTTCCTATAGTACCAGCACATAATTCGCCTATGTCCCGGCATCGTGGCAACAACGAGTTCATTACCAAACACCAGCCTGGTAATATTTTCCCCGATTCGCCGGGAATCACATCTAGTTTGTAGGCATGGGGTCAGCAAACAATGACACGGATCCTGTCTCATCCTGTTTCTACAAGGTGCTATACATTAAAAAACAAGCGGGTTTCAAGACTGGCCTTACACATTTTTATTTTCTATAGTAATGAGTTCTTTGTGTTTTTATTGTTCCTAACATCTACATCTGTTTGATAGCTTAATTTCTTTCATGTGAACTTGCCACTATTCTGTTACTAACACCTGCCATATGGGCACACCTTTCCGGTGTATTAAAAAAATAAAATAAATAAAGTCAATAATTAAGGACTATCAACTGCGACTGTGATAGTCCTGTGCACGATTACATATACGCGGCAACTGTTGCTAAGCTGGTTTAGAGGAGAATTCTGAGCAAGACACTAGAACGGCAGATATAGTAGTCTTGCAGTATAATCACAGTTACCTTCACCAACTCATGGATCATTCTTGGTCATCTCCGTGCAACCGCGAAACAACACCGTTGCAGTGGGGTTTTGATGTGACTTGACACCCCACTACAGAATCTAACACCCTTCTTCATCTTAAATCCCTTGAGGACTACTGGTGGACCATGTTGCAGATATTAACAGATCGCTGAAGGTCTACTCGCCATGTTAACTCCAACACACATAAATTGTCCCAAAAGTGTTGAAAACCCGGGTTTGGAAGAGTTCGGATGCCTTCTTTCAGGAGCCGGTATGTGAACCGCTTCTATATAGCTCCGTTGGCTATCCGCCAGAGCGACATTGTGAACCAACGAGTATCATTTTGTCCTTCCGACAGACAAGATCAGCGCGATGCAAGGCTTTGCCCTGATATGTAGAGAAATTTCATGCGGTTTTCTGCTTTTTTCGGAGATATGTCGAATACAATTTGTGCAAACTGGAGCATAAATAGACTTTTTGGTGGCTCAATTACATCGGATTGAGTCATTCACAATATCAGTTAAAGATAGTTCGTCCATTGTTTTTTAGAAGTTGTCCTCGAAGAAAATAGCTTGGAAAAACTCGACTGCTGATCGATCCCTCTTACTAGGCCAACATTTTCCGAGGACAATATCCGCATTCTGTTCGAATCCGCTCTTCTAAGGTAAAATCGGAGGGAATCCTCGTATTTCCATGTTTCTCTCCAGAGGAAATCCCAAAAAAAAAACTTGTTTTGCTCGAATTTTTCCAAATGAGATCGTACTAGACCACAACGATTGATTCTGGTATTCTTTTTCAGGCATGTGTGAAAATGCAGTCAAGTTATACATATAATATCAGCATCCTGTGTGAAAGGCATGCTGAGCTTATCACTGACTCCATGACTTCGAGAGCAAACGTTCAAGATACACTAGTGACCAAAAAAAAAACTAGAAATTTAAATTAGAAATTAGAGACTCAAATTAGAAATTTCAAGCTTCATCAACAAAGAAGTTATGAACAAAAGTTCAAAAGGTGAGTGCTTTTTGGCCAGTACTATATGTGATAACGAGGAGATGCTTGGAAGGGATATGCATACACCACTGCTACTTAGTCTTCAGTCAGAAAACTGTACTGAAAATCTACACGAACATGGGAGTCAGTAACGAGCGATGAGGCCTCCGAAATGGGCAGAAGAACTGTGCAGCTCTCAGCCTCTCAGCCGGCAGTGTGGCGGCATCAGGATTGGATTGCAGCAGTATCGGGTGAAAGACGACGGAACTCTACAGCAGAACAACAATAACAAGCAAACAAAATGAGGCACTACATCATGAAAACGAGAGCGAGAGCGCGTCCGCTTCATTATGAAATGAGCACGCCGGTATCGCCTCCGACACTTCTGGAAAGCTCCTGGATTTGTTCCACGGGAAGGAGGAAACGCGACACTGCAAACAAGTAAACACAATAAATAAAAGCAAATGAGGCAATTGGGGGTCTTCAGGGCGACGAAACAATGGCACGCACATGTTTATTTTTGAAAATATGTTGTTATTGTTTTGAAACAACATGGTACGTAATTCGAAGTGAAATGATGATACATACATAGGTCATTCGATAGCTCGAGGATGAAATTTTCAGGAAAAAATAAGCTGTGTCTGCTACTTTTATTAAGAAATATCATAAATTCAGTCAAAAGCTTTTCGAATTCCCACAAAAGAATCCAAAGAATTGATAGCTAAGGAAAATGGAAATTGCATGGCTAAGATCACAAGAAATGTGTTCATTTCTAAACATTTCAGAAATGGTGACTGCCAAAAATGAATTAATGTAAAATACACAACGCTATCTGATTGTGAAGAAAATGAAGAAGAATGTGTAGGGTTAGGGCTTACAAAAAGTGCTTAAAAATTTCTACAGTACCAAATTTGGGGAAAAATTTAGGAAAAATTGTAACTTTAGATCAATTGGCTGACTTCCAAAAGCAACATGCCGAAACTTCAACGGGTTTTGATCTACGGGGTCGACCCCGAAGCATCTACCTGTTACAAGTATCGACTGCTCCCTGACACCAGATGATCCGCTGACATCTTGACATCGTGACGGGTGAGTACTGGTCTTACTCCTTAATTGTTTATTTATTCATCTATTTTCCTGCTGCCTGTTTCTATTCTTGTCTTTCTTCGTAATTTTTTTTCGTATACGATAGCAAGATTCCTGTCCATCTTGTCAAATTTACTTGCATCTGATGAGTAGGGCGTTTCATAAAAATAAATTGTGTGTGATTTTACCTTAAACTCTCCAATCGGAGTAATGAGGCCAGAAAACTGTGCAAAATAAATTATTTCAATTATCTCTATCAATAATTCTCGTTTGTGGTCGGTCCAGAAGCATCGCAGCAGTCTTCAGGAACACCAGAAATACCCAGAAACATTGCAGACGTCGAGCTTAATTTGGATATTTTTTTAAAAGGTTACTTAGCACATCTGAGTTCGGCTAGTTTCATTATGCAAAGTGAATTCCGATTCGCAATTGTAGAATTAACGCTACGAGGCAAGTACGCAACATAATGCTCTCGAAGCCCGTAAATTTGCTTAAAAGCTGCTTGATTGAAAGGGTACAAATGGTGTTCTTCGGAGCAAAAAGTGTGAGCCGACCAGATTCTATTGAATTTACTCGCAATTTTCATCTGCATGCAAAAGATTCGTGCAATTCATTTAGGTATAAATATAGGTACAATCATAGTAAGAGAGTGATCATTTTCTTGAGGGAACGGGTGCTAATCTGAATACTATCTAAATCGATCAATCAATTTAAATCTAAATACTTAGAAACTTTCATGTGGAAATTAAATAGTTTGTTTTTCAGAATATGCTTCACAGACCTGTTTCCCTTCGAACTTTACCCAAAAATATTTTATTCAGAGGTATTTTTGCAGAGAACGGTGAGGGTCTAAACAGTACTTCTGCCACAACTCGAAAGGAAGTCGCTCTCCCACAAAAAGGTCCAAGAGCTCATTTGATCGATCTGTCTTCCCTACAACCACCATCACTTTGAGGTGAGAAACTTCTATTGTTTAAATTTCTCATAGGGCAAAATCCTCAACCACGTATTTATGTAAGCGATGTAGTAGCACTAAAGGGTCAGGTTTATTGACTTTGATAGATCACAGAGTTCAGGAGGAAACCTATGTACATCTGGTATTGTTGGCTCCCCCCCCCCCCTGCTTTTAAGAATGAGAAGTCGTCTTTTTAAATAGGCAAAATGTGCTCTGGCACGATTCCAACTCTTTACTTTATCACTTTTCTACCTATAGAAAGTCCTCGCCTATTTCATTATTGACGTGCATTTTGCCGCTGCCAACTATATTTGCTTTACTAGTTGTTATTTTACCAGTTCGCATCACATGCCTCCTTACAGAACGCAACGGTACTAACAAAAAATTAAAAGGTATGGAAGATCGTGAAGGGAAGGAGGCTGTGTAAAGAATTTAAGACATTTCAGCATACTCAGCTGATTTTTCTCTTGGCCAAAAGGATGTGAACCTACTCATGCTGAGGTCGATCAGCTTCACTTTCACATTTGCCGCCGGCACACTTCCACACAGAAATCGTCCTCTGACCGCGACAGACTGATCACGCATTGCTTCGCACACCACTAACAGAGCGATAGCAAACACCACAAGACACATTCTGCAGATGAAGGGGTAAAATAGAATATACATGTCTTCAGTACTGGTGCGTACGCTCTCGTTGCACCCCACCCAGGACGCCAAGAATCCACCGTGGTGGTATGTCAAGAGAAATGAACTGTGAATAACTTCAAGCAAGTTAAGGAATGATTGGGCATGGTTTGACCGGTAGATTATAGCATTAAATTAGGTAGGTGCAAAAATAACTCGAGGTTCATGTGACGTCATCTTCGGGTCAAATATTTCCGAGTGCTTTCATCAATGTTGTGACACTTCACATAAGATTCCGTGGTGTGCTTCGTTTTCGCTGCAATGATCCCATGAATATGGGAGAAATTCACACTTTTAGTGTTTGTTAGTTTTTTTCTGTTAGTTTTGGAACGGAACACGCCAAAGGAGATTTTCGCCAAATTATTTCAGCTTATGTAAAATAAACGTTGGAGTTATCCCAATAGGGGCTGCTCTGGATGCCCACCTCCTCTGATAACTGTGCAGCACGAATGGCTCGAGTAGAAACGCTAACAGCAACGGTTGCCAGTAGCTGCCATCCTCCCCTTGATTGCTGCCGTCTCTCAGCAATTGCTGCTAAAGGGCTGACAGCTTGAGCAGCATTCAAGGGGAGGATGGCAGCTACTGGCAACAGTTGCAGATACCGTTTCTACTCGAACCATTACGCCGTTCGAGCTGTGTCCGTGCTGCACACTTATCAAAGTAGAAGCAGATGCGCACCACAATATTTTGACTTCAAACGTGTTGAGTTTCATTGAGAAAATTAAAAAGGGCCTGTTGAGGTGAGCAACCGGCAGCTGATAGCAATAACTAAGGGGAAGCTACTGAAAACAACTTAGGCGACTTCCCATAAATGCTAGGTTAATCAACGTAGGGCAGTTCCTGGTGAAACACTCCCTTTAAAGGCAGTGTCCAGGCAGAATCTTCAGTATTAGTACCCAAAGCGGATCCAGTGCCCAGCCCGCCCCTTCAATGATTTCGTGGAAAACAGATCAAATCTTGTCTTAGTTGGTCAAGACATGTTCGACTGTCTGACAGTCTGGTCCCTCTCCATTCCATTATGCTGGGGATGGCACTCTTCCCAACATGGGTCACCTTGTTGAACACGTATTCTTGGATTTTACACGTATCTCAATCGATAATGGTCAGGAATTTCGACCCGATTTTTCGAAAAAGTGGTTAGTTTAGAAGATACTAACAAAAAAAAAAGAGAACAGGGTATTTTTGAGAAATATTATATATTGTATTCGCTGGCTAGCAAGAATTGGCTGGTTTTTCATAAAAATGGGAACCTCATATACTCCTTTTCAGTTTTCATCAGGCAACTCGTCCACATCGTAACTTCCAACCTTCTAAAAACCGTGAATTTCAAGGTCTCTATGGCTAAAACCTATACAGTTGCAATCAGCTCGTCGAGAACAGTAAGAAGATGCCAGATTTGGAGTATCGAAATTTTTGCCTGGACACTGCCTTTAAGGGATCTGCTCCGTACCTTTGCTATGGAGCAATAGAAAATTCCTACAGGAACAGATAGGGAGGGAGCTTTTCTTGATCGTTTCTTGCAAATCGATAAATTGTGGACCCACCATGGCAATATTGAGGACGCTGCTTATAAGCTGGACGAAGTTGAAGCACTATCAGAAACCGAAGATACAACACCAAAATGAGATTTCTGGAGTCTAACGCCTTCTATAGGTTGGCGTTCTTTGTTTGAATGTAAACCATTGATCTTTCATGAACGTTGTTTCCTTGTTATTTGTTTTTTTAGAAGACCCGACCGGGCCCTATAAGCCTATGGCATACTTCACAACGACACCGTCGCGGTGAATAAAATGAATGTATTTGATGAGAACAAAATGTTACAAGTTTTCATATCTTCTCCCTTAGTTTGGCCTAGAATGGCTTGCTCGCAAAGGATCAGTTTCACCGAAACTGCTAGGGCTGAACGATCGTGGCGACAGCTTCACTGTTTAGTATGCCATAAGCCTAAAAGAACTAGTTCTTGATGTTGTACTCATTCTACGTCACTGCTGTATAAGTTGGAACTATTAGATAAGAAGAGAGACGTCCAAAAAGTACCCGACCTAATTAGCACCAACCATGCAAAGGCTCGCTGACTGTCAGCAACTTACCGTAGCAGCGCTGGGACAGTGTGAGAGGGTTCTTGCGCCTCCCGTGCTCCAAGCCCCTCCCATTTTGACCATGATAAGCTCACGCTGCTCTTTAAAACCTAGCTGATAACTGCGCTTGGTTAGCCGAACGTGTAAATACTGGAGAGATGAAGAGCCAAGCGTCCAAAAAAAAGAAGATCTTACGGAATTCGGAAAAAAAAAACAGCATTATTTTGGTTCTCTTCTTCTCATTGAGGAACAGCGCTACTGCGGTTATCAAAATCCTATATCCGTTTATCATACTACGAGATTTCATACATATGGAATCCCATGTAGAAAAATTCAGATCTAACTCTACACAAGTCCAGATAACTAAATCTGATTACTGACTCGTGGAGCATAAAGTTCGTCTAGCAGACCAAGTATCAACTGTGCCGACCTTGCCGGCGATATGCGGCTAGCTGTATATTCTTATGCGGTCGACTAGCACATCTGACGCTTGTTAGGTGGGGTACCTCTTGGCAGTGACTCAGGCAAGGAACCTCTGCCTCGAAATAATCGAGAGACATATTTCTCACCTCTTCGAGCCTTTCGATGACTACCTATGAGGGATTTTCTTCAGAAACTAAGACGGTATCAGCAATGACTTCCGTCCTGTACAAGCCTGTATGTGAGCTGTATCGGATTGCTAGAATAACCTTCTACTGCCAAAGAGTAGTTGTTTAAATTGGCTTCAAGCTCATTCTGAACGCTATATTTTATAGCGAATCATAAGGATTCAAACCAAACACTTGAAAGCGCTCATTGTTCTTGCACCAGCCTAATATGAAGAAGAGAGTAATTGAGCACCGACGAGATTCGAGGCAAAATTGAATGACACCAATCCTGGGAGCTTTTATTTGTCAAAGGCAGAGAAAATTTTCATTATTAGCAAAAATGGCAAAGACACTTACAAAAGACAACCTTTACGAGAGAAGGAACGTCGATTTTGCATTGCTTTTGTATTGTCATAAATACTGCCGTAAAAATTTGGCATCAATTTCTCGAAAATCTTCCAATAATGCATTGTCAAACGAACCTAATGCTCGTGCGTCTCGCACCTTGCTCTTCAGGTTTGCTTGTGAATGCATTATTGGAACATTTTTGGGAAACTGATGACAAATGTTTAAGGCAGGATTCATGACAATACAAAAGCATGACAAAAGCACGCAAAATTTTGGTTTGAGGAATTCCTCTCAGAACGCTCAGTTTGTATTATATTATAGGAGAATTCGCCACAAATAAAAAAGAATATCTATGGTTGCTAACTCTTAAGAGCATCTGAGCTCAGCTGATCAACTTTGTGAGGAAAATCTAAGCACTCAATATGAGATACATAACTGTTAGCGTTGAAAGCAAGCAATCTCTGCGGGCTATGTTAATTGAGCTGCGAGGATGAAGAGGTGATATTGCTTGTTTTATTTCATTTTATTTTATTGAATGCACCAATTGTGCTCCACCAAGACATGCTATACGAGATGCACCATTAGATAAATGAACTGGATTACATAAGAAGTATGTCATCGAACAACAACACAATCGTTACACTAGAAGCGAATATATCATCTCAACCAAACGCCACCAAATGTGTCGAACTATATGTTTAGGTGTTGCATCCTTGAAAACAACAACAGAACCTCATCTTGAATAGTTGTCGTGATTTCCCGGCGTCGCTCGCGCGTGGACTAGCAGACCCAGAACTAATGCATCGGTTGAGCAACTACCAGGAAACCCGCAACCTAATGCAGACGGGACATGTAACCCGCCAAGGTTGATAGCACGTTGGCTTGCGTCAGAATGCATGTATTCACCTGCCACGTAACTCAAGGCACAACTGCAGTGGAGGCCCCTAAGCTACCAACCATATCAAACACTCTTGTTACACAACTGACACAACAGTACGACACATGTGTTAACACAAGAGAGCTGCCACCATCTCTTGCCGGCACCGCACATATGCATGATGTTAACTGTACTGACTATACAACCGCCTCTCTGCGGCACACGTCTGTAGTTCTTGCTACACAACACGAACACATAAAACTGCCCAAATTCATAGCCCGCATAATACCATACACAAATATACAACATAAACACTAAAGGAAGGATCCAACCAACCCAGTCACTAGGGGTCATAGCAAGCACAAATCCTCGGCCGTTCGGACAAGCGGGCAGTGTGAGCCTGTGCCCAACGCCTCCACGCAGACCTTACAGACACCGAGTTACCTCAGACTTGGGGCTGCTCCTTTCCTGTTTCCCGTGGCCTGTGTACTGGTGGAATCGACACTGTGACCATCATCTAACCATCTTCAAACCATCATCCGCTGACTGTAGGCAACCGCTCCCTTTGGTGGACTGACGACGAATGAACTTGCAGTACTGACGCGTCGGCTATTTATACGTTTTCGGCGGAAGGGGCGGAGCCTAATTTGGAGGAGCGTGGGGACCATGCGCGCGCGACCTGGCTTTCACAACGATGACGCAAAAGAGTTGCACGAAGTCGCAACACTGGGGGGCGCGACAATGGTCCGAGGCGTGACGTGTGCTTGCCCTTATCTACGAGTTAAATGTGACACACATCTACGAGTCAATCGAAGACTACCAGATGGGCCTACTCCTCGGCTTCTCAAACAGCTGGTTGGATCCGGATGTTAGCATGAAGAGTCTTCTGGGGTGTGACGTCTAGTTACCTACGGCGGGATAAAAATGGGACTTTTTCTTCTTCGGCAGGAACGGCTATATACAGTATGTACACGGCTTCGACACTGTGCTGGATGTTCTTGACGATCGGCATGACTTGACGTTGACGGCGACAGAGTGAAGCGGAGAACCAAAAGAGATAAATTTACCTACGAGCGCGTTTTGTGCGCTAGGGGAATTGTGTTTTAGTGTGAGGGGGAGATTTTACCTCACTAGGCGAAAGATGAACCCCCGGGGTCAAGTTAGAAGGCGAAAGAAAAGGGGATACCCGAATCTGCACAAGAAAGTAAACCACGGTCTCCCACCGTGCCCCTGAGCGTGCCACGAAAGCACTCGTACACTGTGAAAGACGTAAGTTGTGAAGTCATTGCTGCACACATACCTAAAATAGAGTTGGCACAACAACGACAAAGGTGAACTTAAGGTCCACCGAGAAAACAAAAATATAAAAACCGTAAGTTATGAAATGAACGAAACTTGTGTAAGAAAACCTACCTCGAGAGCTCGACGGATTCAATAGAACCCTGTGCTCTCACCTTTCCTCACCATATCTGCCTAGCCTATAGCCTTACACTGCTCCAAGAAACCGCTATAGTCTAACGCATCGACGTCGTTTTCCACACCGTTGTTGAGGTAACAGAACGATGTGTCGTGCAACTTCGACTTGCAAGCCCTACAACGTTTCGTCTCTCTAACCGGACAGTCCTTCTCCGCATGTCTTCTGCAACACAGAAAACAACCACCACGGTTCACAATCATCTTCATACGATCCGACAGCCTAAAAACAACTGAACAACTGGACGACCAGTGTCGACCACCGCAGAAATAACACATAACTGTCGGCTCGGATGTCGAGGGTTGCTGTGGCTGTTGCTGCTGCGGCTGCGGACTTACAACAACCGGCCTCTGTTCCAAAGGAATGGGCTTTGGGGGCCCATCCTCGGGGCCAGCGGCAGGCTGTGCCTTGGCCTGCGGCTGCGGCAACGAAGCTTTAGCGGCCCTGACTTCCTGCGACCTCTGAATAGGTATTTCTATGATGGAAGATGTGGGCGACGCTGGAGATTCTTCAGCTGGCGGCGTAGAGAGCACCATAGGTTGCGGAACTTGTGATTCCTTAACCTTTGGTGTCTGTGATGGACCTGGAATAGGGGTCGTATCCATAGAAGATGAAGTTGGAGTGGCGAGGGGTTGTGTGTGTGAAGCTGCAAAGGCACTAAAAGCAGGAGGAAGAAAATCACTTACCTGAACACTCAATGCAGATAGACCTGATTGTGACTGAAAGTGTTCTGTGAGTAACTTATGGTAAAGATCGTATGTCCTCACGACTTCTGCATGAGTAGCTGCTGATGTTGCCACAGCTGTTACGATCTTACTATAGGTTACTCCGTAAGAAGCCAACAAGTTAACCATAGTCTGAATTTCGGAAGGCTGTGAGAACACAAAAGGCAACAACTGTGTGTAAATCATGCTACGACGCTGTAAGATATTATCCGCGTAGCGATGAAGAGTCCACAATCTTGCCAGCATCACATCAGGAGTAGGTCGGCCTTGAGTGGTGAGTTCACGTAGATAGGTAGTGACTTGTTCTGAAAGAGAAGCGAGTGCTGTTAGTGCGCGTGCAACAACAAGAACAGGCAGATGTTGCGATTGGATTCCTGTGACGTCCGACGGCGTGGGTACGTAAATCTCCTTAGTGAAGATGCTACGTACTTGCTGAAAGAAGTCATTATGCAGGAAACTATCGACAAGGACGTAATCATGCTGCCCCAGGTGAGTGGGGTTAAACACACGATCCGGATTGAGAGAGAGTGTTAGTAGTTGTGCGACATGCAAGCTTTGTCGATAAGAACGAGGCACTGAAAACGCTTGAGTGTCGTTGTCGATCTCGCACTCAAATCGTCGGTTGACGTTCTGGCCCTTGGCTATCGCTGAAATAAGCTCAAGGACGGTCGGCGGACGAGTGTAAGGATGGAATTGTGAAGGTGCATGCAGAGAGGATAGATCGATAGGTGGAAGTGTCTCGGCATGCTTAGAAGCGGTAGGCAACTGTGCACAAGAAAGTTCATTCCACACACGGTCCAAAAGACGAGAGTCCATACTATGCGGCGATGATGTTTCAGCACGACTAGTAGTGGGCCTCTGTGTGGCTGGTGTCGGTGAACGTGACGTGGACGGTGAACGTGAGTAGGAACGCTCCACACAACGCTTACTACGATAAGAAGAAGCTGGAATGTGTGGTAAACCTACCTGAACAGCAGCGACAGATGTTACCGGCTGTGTGGTTCGAGCTTTCTTCACCGGAAATATACCATGTGCACGTTCCATAGCTAACGACTGACAACACTGAGCTGGTTAGGCTACTTCGCAAAAAATTACCCTGAAATCAGAGAAATATTCAGCAGCGTAGTCTAACAATCGACACCATATAAAAATGTGATATGAAAAAGAAAATGTGACAGGTATGTGCAATGTTACTTGCACTGTGAGAGGTGATACTCGTAAAGCGGCTGGTGTAAGGCAATTATACGGTCAATCATGTATGGACACAATAATCGAAGTAATAAAGCCTATCGTTGTTACACGAGAAGACTAATGACTTAGTTATTGTGTGAGAAGACTATGTAAGAGAAAGAGATAAGGTGGAGTGTGAAAGAGGATAGAAGTGCTAATGAGGTGTAGTCACAAAATACTATTTTAGGGTAGAAGTTGGCAAAACTACTAATTTTAGTCACAAGTTGCAAAAGTTGTTCGCGATTTGCGAAGTGAGATAGAGAAATGAAAAAGGGGGAAAAAAGAGAAAGAGAAAGACACCTACACAAATGACGTAACTGTGATGACGCAATATATGTAGATGGAATGTAAGATAGGAAAGTTGTAAGGAAGAAGAGAATTACTATATAGGAATGATTGAACGATAATTGGGCGGTAAAACACATGAGCGGGAAATACTTGAGCGGGAAAAGGAAGACACAGATCGACGAACATAGGTCACTATGTAGAGCACCTAAGGATATTAGATCTGAATCTACGCTGGACATGTGACTTACCGTAGCATACATTGGCTTTGGAGCACATTAGATGGAATATGCTATTTCACAAGCTGCTATACGAGTAATGTGAACATCTACTACCATACACACCTACATAGAGTATGATCGAATGCGTTTCACCTTCCTATGTGGCTGAATTCTTGTCGGTGACAACGACTTTTTAACCTTAGGCCTTGGATTATAATCGTCCTGAGCGCTAATCTCCAGAGGATAGAGGTGAGTTATGGATCTTGTGAGAAACTTACCTTTTGATGTTCGTACCTCTGCTGAGCGCACTACTCCTTTGCTGTCACTATGGAGTTTGGTGACGATTGCTAATTTCCATTGACCTCTTGGTATGTTGTCGTCTCCAATGATGACCACATCGTTAACGCAAGGGTGTGTGTGAGTGTACCGTAACTGACGCAAGCGACGTTGATGTCGCTGGGCAAGAGCCGAAAGGTATTCGGAGTACCAGATGTTCCAAAAGCAATTTAGAACCTCTAAAGTATCCTTATACCAGTCGGATAATCTGTGCCCTTCGACAGCAATGTCGTATGTGTCGGCTCCTGGTGGTAGTTGAAGTGTGACCTCCGGTGAAATGAAGTCGCATGGCTTCAAAATGTGGAACGATGGATCCTTCTCGCGATAAGGTGTTATTGGGCGAGAGTTGATGACGGCTTCGATTTCCACAACCACCGTGTGAAGTTGATCCAACTTCAACAGTCGATTACCTAAAGCTTTGCTGAAAGCAGATTTGAAAAGTGCAACAAGCCTTTCGTAGAATCCTCCTTTCCAGGGTGACACGGGTGTTATGAACTTCCATGTAATCCTGTGAATGGTGGAGAATTCCTGGATCTTCTTCCACGAGCGATGTTCGAAGAACAACTTGTTCAAAGCGTCCTCTCCGGCGTGGAATGTTGTGGCGTTGTCGCTGTAGACGAGATCTGGTGTTCCTCGCCTAGCTAAAAACCTGCGAAAAGCTAAAAGGAAATCTTGAGTTGAGTTAGAATTCACAACTTCCAAATGTACTGCTCTAGTCGCCATACACGTAATAAGGCAAATCCAAACCTTCGACTTGATGCCTCCGGTGTCTCTGTAATAGATAGGTCCTAAATAGTCTAAACCTACCTTCTGGAACGGTCTGGATCTTGTGACACGTTCTGCCGGAAGACTTGGCATATCCGGATACCGGTATGCACGACCGTTAATCCTCTTACAGATGACACATGTGCGAAGGAACTTACCTACATTACGGTATAGAGATGGTATTAAGTAGCGCGTACGTAAATGAGCCATAGTACCGTATACTCCCTGATGGTAGAGAGATGTGTGAGCTTGTAAAACTACAAGCTTTGTGAGGGGGTGTGTGGGCACCAGTAAAACTGGCGCTTTAGAGCGGGTATTCTCCAGACGACCTGGGCATCTAATGAGACCCAGTTCGTCTCTATGCGCGTTGAGTCGATCGAGATGGAGTTGATCGAGGGCATGTTCGCTTTCGCGATAATGCTCACGAACAAGCAAAGTCTCTGAAAGCTGAAAATCCTGCGCAGTAATGGTGTTATCAGGCGACAGGTTTCTTAAAGCTGGAATCGATTTCAAAAGAGATGCTTGAAGAGTAGCACTAACGCGACTAAAGATCTTACGACGTAGAAACTTGAGAACATACGCAGTTATGCGAACTAGCCTATTATAACTATTAGTAACTGTGAATGGTAAGACTGAGCAATGTGAACTTTCTGAAACTAAACTTACCTCTTTGAACTCGAGATCCTCATCAGATGTTGTGACTGGAGGAATTGTGAAGTCCATGTCGTTATGAGGCCATTTGTCGGGATGATCTCTCAGGAACGCTGGTCCATTCCACCACATGTCTGCATTCACATTCGTCGGTATACCACGAGTGGCACAATCGACTGGATTGTCTTCGGATGCGACGTAGTGGAACTTCGTAGGGATGCCCTTTTCCTGAAATTGATCTAGGATCTTGCGTATGGCACTCACCCTGTTCTGAACGAACAGCTTCAACGGCTTGGACGAATGTATCCAGTGAAGAGCGATCTGCGAGTCCGAAAAGAAGTGGATTTGTGTGATGTTGAAGTCCATCTCCTTTAAGAGGAATTGAGCCAGAGTGACACAATTGCGAGCTGCTAATAGTTCCATTCTAGGAATGGTCATAGGCTTGAGATCGTTCAGATGTGATTTCGCCATAACTAGTCTACAAGTAACTACTTCTGGCAAGCGACATACCAAGTAAGCACAACTTGCATAGAGACGTTTTGATGCGTCTCCGAAGATGCACAAGCTACCTGAAGATGACCCTTTGTGGACTAAACACCTCCGGATTGGTGGTAATGGATGCTGTAAATCTGAAAGGATTTTGGACCACTTTTTCTGGTCTTCTTCATCCAACTCGTCATCCCAATTAAGCTTTTTCATCCAGAGATCCTGAATGAAGAGCTTGGCGGATGCCATGTATGGAGTAAGGAGACCTAGAGGGTCGTACGTAGAAGCGTAAGCTCTAAGTGCAGTACGCTTCGATCTTACGTGTACCGTGGAGATCTTGATTGGGATGAAGAATTCATCCGTCACACAATCCCACGGAATTCCTAACAGTTTTCCAGCGGTCGGTTCCTTAGCGTAGTCCTGTGGATCAATTGTGTTACGTGTGAGATGTGAAGAGCACAAGAATTCTCTAAGATTCATGTGCATGTGTGAAAATGTAGACTTAGCCGATCTGTACTTACCTGTAGCTTCCTTATGAGAGGAAGCACCGAGAACGACGTTGTCTACATATGTGTTGCGCTCGATTTCTCTCGAAAGAGGGGAATCGAGACGCTTAAGATAAAACCTTATAGCTGCCGCCAACATAAACGGGGAAGATTTAACACCGAATGGAATTCTGGTAAAGCGAAAGAAACGTAGGTTATCCTTTGACGGCGGTAATGACGGATCTTTTAACCAGAGGAAACGTGTGACATCGCGCTGTGAAACTTGCAAACGTACCTGATGGAAGGCTTTTTCGACGTCTGCAGTGAGGAGGTATCTGTGCAAACGTGCTCGTATATGGATGCCGGCAATGTCTGGAAGAAGTGAGGGTCCTTCATGAAGACAGTCGTTCAAGCTGGGTACATCCTTCATATGCGAGGATGCGTCGAACACTACACGGAGCTTGGTGGTCGAAGACGACTCCTTGTAGACAGCTTGATGTGGGATGTAGTACACTAAAGGACTGTCAAACACGTACTCACCTACCTCTTCGATGAAACCGGAATCCAGATGTTGTTGGATCGCGGCACAGTAATTACTCCAAACAGCGGGATTCTGACGTAACCTATGGAACTGGTCAAGCAGTCGACAGTATGCCAGCTGCTTGTTATCGCCAAGATGTGGATGAAGTTCTTTCCAAGGAAACCTAACGTATAAATACCCTTCACTTACCTCGGACGTGCTCTCGAATTCTTCGAGGACACGTGTGTTGATGGCGGTGTCGTCGTCTTCATGTGGATTATCTGTAATGCCTAAACTTTCTAGTTTCCAGAGTCTGGACACGACGTCTTCATCGTCATCGTCTTCTTCAAGGAGGTTATAGGTCCCGGTGGTTGTTCTTGGGGACATGCCTTGGGAAAAAACGAAGCACCTGAAATGACTGTCCCAAACCTGGTGTGGGTAAGGACTAACCCCGACGGAAGGCATACAGATGCCTCCTGGGTAACGATGTTCCAAAAGTAGTCAATACCTATAAGAATGTCTGGCACTACAGTGACGGCAGTGTGGTAAAAAGGCAAATCAAAACCCGAATCTTGGATAAACTGAATGTCTCGAGAAGACAACTGTGGTAAACGGCTACTACTACTTATGCGATTCCTAGTGTAGAGCATGAGTGTCAAAAGGTTACTATTGTGATCTTGAAATGTAACCTTAACCGTACCTGATGACTCAGTTGTCGAATTACCTCCAAAGGTGACGAGCTTGAGTGGTTTCGTGTTGGAGATGTGGAGACCTAGCTTGTTCGCAACTCTGATGGTGATGAAACTGAGTTGAGATCCGGTATCGAGCAGTACCGTGACATCCTGAAAATGATCAGATACATCACGAACTTTTGCCTTTACCAACATTAAGGTAGGATGTGAATTTTGTTCGCCATAGGCGAACTGTGACTGTGCAAAGCAGTCAACGTAGTCTGCGTATTCGTTAGTACCGACTGAGTGTTGGGTGAAGTCGATGTCGGGCTGAGATGTTGATGATCGATGATGTCTACGACGCTCCGATGAAGGAGAGCCGTGTTCGGGTTCTCTGTCCGGCTGCCTGAAGGACACCGAACGAACCGGAGAACTTGATCTTGAATCCGAACGACTTCTGCGTGGGCTGCTTTCGCGCGTACGGTAGCTGCGATCACGAGAATGGTCTCGAGATCTACGACTATCACGCGCTGGACTCGATGATGGTGACGAGTCTCTACGAGAGCTACGTCTAGCCCTAGTATCCTGTGATTCACGGCTGGATGACCTAAAATGACCTGAAGGGGAACGTTGTCTGAAATGAGAATGACAAACAAGATGATGATGATTTCCTCCACAGATCTTACAAGATGGGTAATCACAGCTGTCACGACGATGTGGACGGAAACACTTGAAACACAATCTCTGCAAGGTGAGAATCTTTCTACGCATACTCACACGAATCCGTTGATCACAACGTCTGGACGAATGTGAAGACGAATCACAGAAACAACACTTAGACGGATCATATGTGACAGATGGTGACTTTGAACGAGAACGCGGACGTGGACTTGAACGTGGACGTTGACGCTCGGCACTGTGATCTCTACTAGACACAGATACAGCTGGACGAGGACAGGAGAGTTCAAATTTCTCCCTTGACGAAATGATATTGTCCAGGTGAACCATCACTTGCTGAAGGTCAAAGTCCGTTCCACGTTGGAACTCTGCGTCATTCAGCTTCTCCTGTATTACCAGGGGAAACTTAGAACGCACGAGATCGATTATGGAAAGGACCTTGTTCAGATCTTCGTAACGCTTTAGCGAATGAAGGATACCTGATATTCGGAACCATGTGCTACGCATATCTGAACCAACGTCTGACGCTGTCGGCAACTCCTGTAGAGCCTGGTGGAGTAGGGCTCTATTCATCCTCGGGCAATCGTAACGTTTCTTCAGCGCACGGACCAGATGGTGGTAATTGTCCTGGCTGGGTTCCAGATCCTGTAGCACAGCTTTCGCGTCTCCCGTCAGCAAACTCTGCAAGTAGAGATATTTCATGTTGAGATCGATATTTTCGTCCTTGTGGACAGCTAACTCGAATGAACACCAAAATTGCTGAAACTTAGTGATATCTCCATCGAACGTTGGCAACGCTAACTTCTCCAACTGAATGGACAAGTGCGGACGAGTGGAAACCTCATTGGTGTCAGCAACCGGCTTGTTGGAATTGGCCATTTGGTGCCCAATCGGCGAAAGGTGAAGATCTTCCAACTGTCTCACGGGATCGACCTGAGGATCTGCAACATGTGTGTGTGTGCGTTCCGAAGAACGCTGTGGGGTTGATTCTGTCGTCATAGTCCTACGAGTCTCCTCGCTGATGGCGGTCGCGAGCCTATGGACACGGAGTGAGTGAAGTGTGTCGTTATCCGCATCGCAGTTAACCTGTAAGGTGTGAAGAAGGGATTCCGCCTCAACCTGAATTTGTGTCAGGTTGTGCTCGTTCACAAACGCGTTATAGGCCAACTGATCCTGTTCTGAACACGTAGGTGAAGCAACATGATAAGACAACACATTGATGCGCTCACAAAGGATGGAAAGAGCGGCTTTCACCTGGGAAATATGGGAAAGAAAAGCTACATGACGCTCCTGGAGCTGATGGAACTGCTCACTAACGGAAGCGTCCGACACGTAAGGATGTAACAAGGTAGAACTTACCTGTCCCATCGCTTCGTTGAGGTCCTCGATTGCTGCGGTGATACGAGTCGTATACGTGGCAACGGTCATAGCCATAACGTCCAAGGAGTGTGCTTGCAGGAGGTAGTAACTGCAGAAAAGAATCCACCCAAAGTATCTAAAATGACAATTCATGAATATACTATGCAAAGCCTATCCAACAATGGCAGCGTGCACAATATGCGAACGATATGAGCAGCAATAGTACAGGCGAACGCAACAAGGAATGCTGTGTATAAGGATCACAAGCGACAATGCATAAGGCACAAGGAATGCAACAGAGAGTGATGATTTACCACAAGGTTGCACGGAGCACAAGAACGGGATGAGATACGACTACTGCTAGCAGCGCCAAAGCCTTAGATAACGCTGCGGCGTGTTTAAGTGCAAACCCCATCGACCACGAAGAACACAACAGACGAATACGTGCAGCACACGCCACTGCACCATGCGAGAGTAATCGCAGAAGGCTTTTTAGGATATGCAACAAAAACCTGGCCAACAGAAAGGGACTAAGCCTGCCCTAGGGTCCGCGGTCACCTACCTCCTACGCTTGGATGGGAATTTTTTCTCCCTATGTAACACAAGCTGCAGATAGCGAGCCAAGTAGGTCTTAGCTGCAAAGCCCTGTTATCCCCTCGGCTACCACTAGCCCTTGCCGAATCCCATCTACGAACCTATGACGTGCGTAAGTTTTGCGCTGTATAGTTAGAGGTTAACTACAAAGCAGTTGTGCAGTGGGCTATGCGGTAGCAAACGCAAGCAGGGTCCGATCGCAATAACCAGACGCGGGTTTGCCATCCCCACGGCTGATCACAGTCCAGATGCACCATGTCGTGATTTCCCGGCGTCGCTCGCGCGTGGACTAGCAGACCCAGAACTAATGCATCGGTTGAGCAACTACCAGGAAACCCGCGACCTAATGCAGACGGGACATGTAACCCGCCAAGGTTGATAGCACGTTGGCTTGCGTCAGAATGCATGTATTCACCTGCCACGTAACTCAAGGCACAACTGCAGTGGAGGCCCCTAAGCTACCAACCATATCAAACACTCTTGTTACACAACTAGCACCCGGGCATCTCCAGATGCTCCAACACTGACTCATGTGACCCAACAGTACGACACATGTGTCGATACAAGAGAGCTGCCACCATCTCCTGCCAGCGCTGCACATATGCAAGATGTTAACTGTACTGTCTATACAACCGCCTCTCTGCGGCACACGTCTGTAGTTCTTGCTACACAACACGAACACATAAAACTGCCCAAATTCATAGCCCGCATAATACCATACACAAATATACAACATAAACACTAAAGGAAGGATCCAACCAACCCAGTCACTAGGGGTCATAGCAAGCACAAATCCTCGGCCGTTCGGACAAGCGGGCAGTGTGAGCCTGTGCCCAACGCCTCCACGCAGACCTTACAGACACCGAGTTACCTCAGACTTGGGGCTGCTCCTTTCCTGTTTCCCGTGGCCTGTGTACTGGTGGAATCGACACTGTGACCATCATCTAACCATCTTCAAACCATCATCCGCTGACTGTAGGCAACCGCTCCCTTTGGTGGACTGACGACGAATGAACTTGCAGTACTGACGCGTCGGCTATTTATACGTTTTCGGCGGAAGGGGCGGAGCCTAATTTGGAGGAGCGTGGGGACCATGCGCGCGCGACCTGGCTTTCACAACGATGACGCAAAAGAGTTGCACGAAGTCGCAACAATAGTGTTATTACTTAGACAAGCAGATGTTTATTTTGTTAGATTTAGTCTGCTGGCTAGATTTACCTCACTATGACCAAAACAAGCTTGGTGTGATTGGCCTTATGTAAATCAATCTCTAGTGATGAAAAGGGCAGGAAAGCACCTGGACGAATGGTCTTAATTCCATGCGTATCCGGGCGGGTCGATGACCTCTTTCAGACTCCCACGCACACCACTTCCAAGGTGTTTGGGCATGTAACAATGAGGATTTCTTTCTAAGAGTGTGCATTAGAGGTGGCAGTCTGTAACATTAGTTCATATGGTTGGATGCAGTTTTCACATGAGTCGAAATAAGTTTGGAGGAGTTTGGTTGTGATCGATGTGTTCACTTGAACAATATGAGACTGAGATGACGTTATAGGGGTGATAGGAATCAGACAGGATGGCGTTGATATTTGCTTCAGTACTGAGATAAAAGAATCTCACCGATGCAATTTTCACGTAAGTACAAGTCTTGAAAGATTAATTTTCTTCAGTTTTCTCGCGAAAGTGCAACTATTATGAGCCTGCTGAACATGAGGAGGTAAGTACTGAAACCATCTTGCTATACGATAGAATATTAGGTGCGTGCAAAAGTTTCGGGGCAGTTCCACCTAATTTTTCAAAACGCCATAACTTGACTCAAAGTCAGCAATTTTGTTCAAACAAAAGGCATTGGCAACTCCGTACTGTTGCCGATATGGCGCAGAAAAGATTTATTTGACAGGTCTACACCTGAAATAGTGGCACACGTCGTTTTCCAGTAGGGTCTGTTCATTAAAAGTTTCACAGCAGAGGTAAAGCCATAGAAGGCTGAAATGGGGGTAATCTGTTAGAGGCAGATATAAAAAGTAATATAGGTTAGGCGTGAATTCCGGAGCACGAATGGCCAATTCTTTATACAGTTGACATTGCAACGTGCTGGTGTGCGTTATCCCACAGCCGGATCAGACCACATATTTCCGCCTTTGTCGGCATAGATCCGAAGTCAAGGGTTTGCCATGATTAGTTTAGGGAAAAGAAAGTACTATAGGGCGATTGTCGTGTATTCATCAGAAGAAAAAATTCATTGCAAATGAGTCACGTTGCTGACCATAAAATGTCAAAAATTTTCCTAAAGAAGGTGGTGATGGTCCGGCCAATTTTTAGGTGGGTGGCAGGAGCCCAGACTTTGGGATAACTTCCTCCTATTGTCGCACCTGATCCGTCCTTTATCAACAATAACAATTCTTCTATGAAACGAGTTGTTAAAAAATCTGAAGGTCGAATATCTGCAGACTTGTCATTGTGGACGTTGGTGCTCTTCGCTCAACTCACACAAAATCCATCTACTCACCTTCCCCTTCTTACCAATTTTCTTCAAGTAACGAGACATTGTTGACTAAATTCCCCGTAATGTCTTGCGCAGTCTGCACAAGGTCTGATTCAACCTGCTCTTTCCTGGCGCCTTTGCGATGATCAAATCTCTGACCAACTTGTGAACCATTTTCCAGGCTCTCATCTCCGCTCAGAATTCCAAGGAACCCTCAAGCACCTGGCATTTTAGAGAACACACTCTCCGCAAACGCATTACTGATGCCATGGGTTGCTTTTCTTGTTGATCGTCTAGATTTGATTTCATAAAGCGAAATTTATCAAATTATTGCACAGCTCATAGCATTGGTTTTACACCCAAAACAGAGCAACGCTGTGACGTAGACATGAGCCAAAAGTGCTCTAGGTAGCAGATGTTTCAGGCTACCAGCATACATGAAAACCGTTGCAGGATATCGTAAACTCAATGACCAAAACGACGTTGAACGGTGAAATACCATCAACTGCCTCGGAACTTTTGCACGCACCTAATAGTATGTTGTATGTCTGCAGAAAACGTCTTTTCTTTATTAGGGCATAATGTAAGTTAAACACACCTCGTCGTGAACCACATGGTCTAAATATTTAATACTTACCAGCTTTCAGTCTGACTTCCCCACGTAGTACTTGAAAATTGAGAACAAGATCAGCATGGGCTCTCCTATATTTCAGACTTCTCATGCCTAGCTCTTTAAGATGTTTGTCATACATAGGTATGTTATACTGACATCAGATTGCTCATGCCAACTCTGAAAGACTGAGGCTGTTGCTAAGAAGAGCAGAGTTGTGGCGTTTCAAAAATTACATACAGCTGGCCTGAAACTTTTGCAACACCGAGTAGAATGGCTGCTCCCTCAACATCTTTCACGCAGAGTGTGAGCCCTCCATTGAAGGACGTTGTTGCGTCGTTGCTTGAAATGTCGGCCCACCCAAATTTTTCTTTGTCGCATTCTCTGGACTTTTTCTTCCCCTTGGAAGTCTCTGTCGACAAAAAGAAAAGGTAGCCTGATATTGCCAAGTATGTGATATAGAATGGTTATAAGGTCCACTTGTCGCGTCTCTTACTAATCTTACGAGCCGGATAATTAGAGGTGCGAGCCAAATGTGTGTGCCACTGGCGGTCACCGGTACCGTATGCGACTGATTAATCTCACGATCAGACTAGTCCCACCCCTCGCCAGCCTCCTTGCAGCGTCACCGCGCGCGATCACCGCTGTGTCTGTTGGAGCTCTGTGCGCCAAAAATTCAAAAAAAAAAAAAGAGTTTCAGAGTACAAAAAAGAATTTCAGAGTGCGGTGCAATAGACGAAAGGGGAAACGTTTTTGTATGTTTCTCTATAAGTCTGTAACCATATGCGGGTGTCGTAATACGTCTGAAGAAAATTATAAGGTTTTGAAAAAAAAGTGCGCCATTTCTTTTGCACCAACCTAGTATTAACGGACATACTATTAGGTTGAGAAGTTATAAATGCCCGCGACTATCATAACTCTCGACCGTGTTGAATCTTTTGAAGGTATTCTTTTCAAAGAGCATTTCATAGCCGTCTAGTGAAACATGATTTGCTCATTTTCCACCACTATGAATTTAAAAAATTTTGGACGATGACAGATTTTGGATTTTATCTGCATGCTATGCAAAACTGGATAAAGCATATCGCCGGTAGAATTGCACCAAACTCTACGTAATGTCGTCAGAGGGAATTTCCTTCGCCGCTCGGGCACATCAGTACAAAAATTGATTCTCCGAAAATACCCGTGAACCTGGGTAACTGAACCGAAATAGAGGGTGGCAATCAATCCGTTGACTGCACCCATTCCAAAATTTCGATTCAGATATCCTTCAAGTCACCGTCTCATTGCCAAGATTTGACACTACAAAATAATGTTTGGTTACTTGGCATACCCTACCAATAATTCCTTAGAGAAGAAATGGTCCTAAAAGTTCGTCGGAACATAAATTTAGATGAATCGCCATTTTGACTCACATCGCGCAGAATTTCTTAAGGAAAGCATTGGCTATTTGTGAAGATTAAGGCAGAGAGTTGCTGATTAGGGGAAGAACTACCTCATAAACCGGGCTGTTGATTTGCCAAACTTTTAGTTGCTCCCCAAACGATTTATGTCTTTCAACGGTTTGTAGTTCCTCAACCTAATAGTTGCAGTAGTAATTTTAAAACCCACTGAGAAAGGGTGAAGCGGAAAGTTTGAGGACGAGGTTGATCCTCAAACGGCCAGATACATCCTATTTATTTTCAAAACGATTACTCACGGAACTGCAAAGACACGCAGTTCTTGTTCGCTATAGTTTTCTTGTCTTTTATTGTTCTGTAGAAGCAAAACAATCGTTTCCGAATATATGTGTGCCTGAATATGATGGTAGCTAAACAGCATTTAGGAAAAGAGTTCATTTATGAAACAGCTGCTCATTTAAGTTCCCTCTCTTCATTTTTAAATTTCAACTCCAAATTTATGCTTCCAACATCCATTATCTTTTTCGGAGTTTTTCCAGCCCCTATATAATGATCTGGGATGACGAAAGTCACCTCGCGACTTCCAGGCTGAAATGCGTCACTTTAACTTCAACTAATTCTTTTTCTTTTTACAAAAAAAAATGCAAGATACCAGTTCCAAGAAGATGGAATGTTTATTCAGTCTACATATACATGTACTCTCTTACCTTAGCTACTCCAAATTTCGTAACATCATTGCAGTCATGGTAAACTTTCAGTGCAGGTCCCAGTGCGCTTATCTTAGCTACTGCTCCAGAGAACATGAAGTTACCTCTCGCATCTGTGTATCCTTTGCTAAGAATAGCATTCTGTTTCATTTGTTTATCTAAATAAAACGATATTTGGTGAGCCACAAATAACCTCACGTTCCTTGTATGTGTTCAGAAGCAGATACACACATATCAGCATTTCACATTAACGCCCTTGCGCAAGTGAGCAACCGCTAGAACCTTGTATGCTACATGTGCACGATTGCCTGTATTCTAGGGGAGCACAAGAACAATATTGAAACCGGGGCAGCACAAGAACAAATTGAAATTTAAAAATCATGTTTGTCTAAAGTGGTCTCAAACCCGAACATGGTCGGTACACGAACGTGTCGAATAAAAAGAGATTTCATGCATAATTGTGCTCAGATCTCCTACGAATTTGAATGCTAGCTTCAGAGACATAGTTATCGTTCCTCAACGTTCAGTCAATGGCTCTCACAAGTTTTTGCATTTTGGACGGATGCGTTGAGCATTAAAGGCAGACGAAGGTTTTCATCATTAGGATTTTAGCGTGACCTTGGGTTTTCGACCATGATGAGCACAGATACACTAGTCAAGGCTTTTAAATGTTTCTCGTTCACTGCCTTGAACAAGATTGGTCGAGTTATGCGGATCGGGGGAGACAAAAAAGTCGATAGCGCTCTCTTTTTCGTCACGTATTTTCTTTACGCATTTCGAAATTTGCATTGTTTTGAGTTCTAGAGTGATAAAGAGAAATTTTAAAATGAGAGAATGTGTAAACTTTCTAAGGAGAAAAAGAAACGAAATTATAGAGTGAAGGGCAAAACAGAAGTAATCCAAATATACTACAACATACAACACAAGAGGGACCAAATTGGATGATGTGAGCTTAAAAAATGGTAAAAAATCCTGGAAAGAAATAATTGAAGTTGTAAAGGCAATACAGTATGAGGATGATAGAGTAACGTAGGGAAAACGCAATTTATCATTGCAAAACTAAACTATTATCGTGGGCGTGGGGAAAAAGTGGGGTTCCCGCCGTTGTGGGGACTCAGAAGAAAAATAAAATTAATAAAAACCTTAATTATAACAATAAATAATTAATAAAAATTATGTTGAGAATAATAACAAAAATAAAGTATGTCGTGTAATTGGGGCTCTTCGCGGACGTCTAGGGGTGTTAAGGTCCTTTTCTTCTTCAAGCTTTATTGGGCTCCTCGAATCCGCCGCTCGCTGCCCTCGCGTCGTCCCTCGATTGCGTAAGATCCAACTGATTTGTGAATGGCGCTGGCGGCCCTTTTATAGCGAGTGGGCGGGGCTTTAGTGACGGTGCTGAGGCGGAGCGAGCTGGCGGATAGCACATATAAAAGCAGCACAGCAGAGATCTAATCAATAGGCAGACAAAGAGATCATAATCACAACAAAATGATGCCACACATCACATGGCTCTCCGGGGAGAAGAGTCGTCCCGACTCTTTTTCTCCTTTCCTGGGCTTGACTTCTGGGCGGCGACTGCTTGCGGTCGAAGCGTCTTCCATCGCGTCCTTGCCACCGTCGTCATCGCGTCAAAGGTTGAGTCGGTCGTCGATTCGGGATGGTGTGGAGTCCTGTCAGCAGTCCCTCTTGGCTGGAGTCTTGTACGGGCGTCTGCTCGGTGAGGTCTTCTCGTGGCGTCTTTGCTCGGGCTCAGGCGGGATGTTGCGGGCGTGTCGTTGTTCATCTGGACGATGCGTTGCCGTCTTCCTTCGACTCGGCTGCTCTCACCCTTAACCGTCTTGCCTGGGCGTCCCTTCTTCTTCCGGTTGGTGGAAGCGTAGTCACACCTTGGGAGGAGAACCCGACAGCCTGTGAGCAGTTCCCTTTTCACTTGTGGGTCCGTACTCGAACTTTTGGCGGAGTGAGTGTGCGACTGCTTCAACACGTCGCCATTGTACTGACTGCGATCTTCGGATGGGCTTCTGAAGAACGCTAATGCTCCGCCACCTTTGTGAAAGTCAAGACTTGTCAGATGCTGAGGCAAAGATCTGCTCTTTACCATGTGACCTGACCGTGCCGGAGGGTGTTTGAGGTTTGGGCTTGCTACTTCATCCATCTGTCCTGAGATGTCGCGCGCACAGCGTAATTGGAGCTGTTCTTCTGCGGCTAACAGCGTGCTGGAGCAAAGGATCCTATCACTTTGCATACGCTCTATCCGTCGCGCTTTTCTAGGACTGCCTCCCTTTCCACGACTCTTCCTGTGATGAATAAGTCCATCTCCCTTATCCACCTCCGCCGCTCTCAACAGCTTGGCTCCCACCAAGCTTTCGGTGGTGATAAGTCTGCTCGAGCAGTTCCCTTCATCCATAATCATTTCAGGGAATCTTCCGCATGTCGAGCATATTGTTCCCGCTGCTGGAACACTAATGCGACTCGTCGGTAGCACCTTCGCTGGTTCAAGAACCGCTTCTGTCTGCTGCTTCTGTTTCTTCCGTCCTCGTGACGATTTCACAGCGACAAGTGACCTTTCGTGCTTTCCGAACCCTTCCCCTACTCTGATAAGCTTGGCTCCTGCCGAGCTTCTGTTGTTAGGAGCTTCTGCGGAGTGTGTTTTCTTCTCCTTATCTCTCATAGAATCATCTGACTGTTGTTTCTGTCGTCTACGCCTGCTCGAAGGCGTCGCTATAGTAGATGTCTTTCCGACGTTTTCGCTCACCGCCTTCCTATCGGCCGTCATCAACACTCCTAGGGTGGATGTCGGACTGATTCCGAGCTTGGCTAGCGCATTAGTTCCCAGAACTAACATGCCATCTCCTCCAGCCATCACGAAGAGAGCTATCCTTCTCTTCACACCGTTTCCCAGCTGAAGGGTTAGACTAACTGCTCCCTTGAAAGACATCCTGTTACCTGAGGCGTCGTAGACTGGTGCTCTCTGGTTGATTGGGATCTCCTCCACGTCTGCATCCAGATCAAAGCCGTTTGCAAGACTTGCTTTGAACATCCCGAGAGGGATAATGCTGATCTGGGACCCGGTGTCCAATAGGGCCTGCCTAGTGAGTCCTAGCAAGCGTACATTGGTCACTGTTTGACGTCCAACCAGTTCATCATAGCCTTTCGTAGCACCAACGGAACCACAGATCCATTTGCTCAGTGAAGCCGTGAACATCCTCGCTGTTCCTGCGCTCCTCTGACTCTGTTTTTCCTGCTCCGTGGGCTTTTCGGCCACTTTTCCCTTCTTGCACTCTCGCCTGAGATGCCCCAACTTGTTACAGTTGTAGCACTTCATTTGCTTCTTGGTCGGAGTCCGCTGCTTCGTCGTTAGACTACTGCAAGTACCTGCTAAACTTTTCGTCTCCTGCAGGGGTTGGCTATCCTCTTCACGTCGGCCGACGACATGAGTTTCCGTTCCTTCCAGGTGAGGATGACGTTGCACTCCCGCATCAAATGCTTCTTGCATTGTTGCAGCGATTTCCTTGCTGCGTTCGCAGCGTTGCGCCATCGCCTTCACCATTTCATAGACGGAATCCTTAGGTGCCAACTCCATCGTGGTGAACAGTTGCAGGTACTCCGGCCAGTCCGTGAGCTGAGATACTAGTTCTCCTGCTCTCGTCCGTGACAGCTCTTCTTCCGAGGCATCTGGATAAGCTCTCCGGGACAGGTTCTCGAGCTGGAGGCAATATCTTGTCACATCCGTTGTCATCTTGAGGTGTTTGAGCTCCATATAGGCTCTCATTTGATTCGCAGAGTCGTTCATCTTGAACCCATTCTGCAACGCTTCTATGATACCCTGGAATCCGCCTTCTCTAATCGTTTTGGGTAGGGCTTCTGCCACTGCTTTTGGGTACCCGTCCAACTTAGAGAAGAAAAGGTGCACGAGCATATCGTCTCGCAAACCCAGGTTACCATACTTCATGCTAAACCTCAAGTTGAATTCGTCGAATCCTTTACCTTGGGGATCGCTAAACGTCTCCACTTCTGGTAAAGCCATCGCTGCGAACATATGTCCGACGTCCAGCTGAGATCCACAGTTGTCGAACCCAAATTGGGACACGTTACCAGTCGGTGATGAACTCGACGTCACTCTGGACGGTAGCTGCGAGCAGATCTTTGCCCGCTGGGATTTCTGCACACCAGCAAGTGGGTTAAACCCTGGATGGATCTCCTCATCTTGGAGCTGTTCGTCATCCGAGTGCGCATAGGTGATCGCCGGTTCTTCTGGCCTTTCTGCTGAGGGACCAGGAACAACGCGCAACGACGGACCTTGCGCCAAGACGTCGTTGACTGCGGAAGGCAACGCTCGTGTAACAAGGATAGCAGTCTTGTTAAGCTGCTCGCCTACTTTTCTCAGTTTCCCGAGCTCACCGTCGATTTCCCCGCATTCACTGTCTATACAGGCACGTGCAAGATCCGCAACTTCCTTGCCTATACTTGACTGCGAACGTGTTCTACCGTCTACTTGGCTTTCCAGGAAAGACGGCAAGTTCCGTAGCGCTTCCATTCTGTCATGAATGGCTTTCAATGACAGAGTCATTTGCGCCACGTTCTGCTTGGCGATGTCCTGGACGAAATGCATGAGCTTATGCAGCCTCATTTTCCTCGAAGCCAGTTCTTCACACTGGTTCGGCTCATCCAGGAATAGCTGCTCCAAACCTGCGGGACTAACGTTTCCGCACTGAGTTGACATACTCGTCGGATTTTCTGCAACGAATTTCCTAATTTGTTCTCCTATTGTTTCAGTTGCAGCTTTCCACGAGCGACGAGCGTTACACGGAGCACGTAACTTTTCGAATCTAACGCAGAACGTTGAAGTTGCACAGCGTATATTCTCTTCTGTAGACGAGAAGGATCAGTGTTCAGCACACCAGTTAAACTTCTCCGCCACTGAAGCGAAGAAGGATCTGTGTGCGACACACTTCTCAACTCCTTCGTCTCCTTGGCAGAGAAGGACTGGTGCACCGAACACCAATTACCTTCCTCGGCTCTAAGGAAATATACGCTGCCTCAACAGTGGGCAGGATTCACGCCTAAACCGCTCTGAACGGTCTCTAGGCGGCTTCTTCTTGAACCCAAATTGCCTTGGGTCGGCCCCTATGTGGTGTGTTTGGGGCTTTCGCGGACGTCTAGGGGTGTTAAGTCCTTTTCTTCTTCAAGCTTTATTGGGCTCCTCGAATCCGCCGCTCGCTGCCCTCGCGTCGTCCCTCGATTGCGTAAGATCGAACTGAAACTGAGCTGGCTCTGGCAGCCCTTTTATAGCGAGTAGGCGGGGCTTTAGTGACGGTCCTGAGGCGGAGCGAGCTGGCGGATGGCACATATAAAAGCAGCACAGCAGAGATCTAATCAATAGGCAGACAAAGAGATCATAATCACAACAAAATGATGCCACACATCACAAGTAATAAAAATAAACTAATACAAGATTTTTATATGAATTGTGAAGTAATTTCAAAAATTTGCTGACCCATCCTCGGGAGGGGGCGCCCCCCCCTTGCGTCCGCCATTGGAGGGGTGGGGGGATATTTTGTCTAGCTCATTATATCCTGAGGATATGAATCCGTTCAGCGATTCAACCTGCGAAGTTTCAGACTCGAAAATTTTCGTGGATGCCGCCTTTAAACGAACTGTCTTTGCTCAAGATGTTCTACTGGTTTCAAGTAAATGTCAAACCATGTGTCCGCGTATTTTTGGCAAAATGCGAACATTAAAGAAGCTTAAGATGAATATTCTCCTCTTCTGTCCACAGTCAGAATGGTTTTACGCAAATTTGCCTTGTCTTTTCAAACTCAAGAGCAAGTTCTCGTAAAAGTGGTGCATAGAGTAGCCATTAAATCAGTACTTCGAAGGAAACTTGGACGCATGTACAATGGAAGATATTGTTTGCATAAATCAAAGAATAATGCCTAAATGATGAAATTTGTTGTTGCTGGAAGTACAACTATAATTACCTTCCCTGCCCTTGCATTCACACAATTTATCTCACACATTAAACGAAGAGTAATATGTAGTTTCCTTATAAAAGTAGTTTCCATTGGAATAAGGCAAAGCCAAACTGAAAAACAGAGGAAGAGCGTACCCAATAAGCGGTAGAAGTAGAAACCAAAGTAAAAAAAAAGAAAGGACAATGAAGGGAGTTTGTGAAGCACTCAACTTGTTTTCTGTCGCGTTAAGCTAATAGAAATATTAGGCATTCGTCGTTCATTGCAATCAGAACAAATTTATATTAACCAACCGGGATAGGCGTCGATCAGCGTCACCATCACTTTTGCAGCAGGCGCCTTTCCACAGAGGAATCGTCCTTTTACCGCGACAGACTGATCACGGAATGCTTTGCACACCAGCAACAGAGCGATAATAAACACCACACGATACATTCTGCAGATGAAAGGTTTTGTTGGAAAGCTCAGTTGTGGTAATGCATGCGCTTTCGTTATGAACCACCCAAGACTTCAAGGAATCACTGTACCGGCATGTCAATGGAGCAATAGGGAACAATTTTATACGATTCGAGAGGTGCATCATATTAACATTATATTAGGTTAGTTTACAACTGAAATGCATTTTCGTCACATTATCCTTGGAAGGGATATCTCCAACTATTGTAATTTGTTCTGATCATTTTGAGAGTTGTTTAATTGTATATTATGTAAAGTCCTTACGCGCAATCGGCGGAGACTCTTTGAGCGCATTCAGCATACGGCGCATGCGCGGCGCGGCCCTCTTGTGGCAGCGGTCCCCCGTCGTTCGTAAGATTTTTGGCCCAGGTGAGTATTTTTCTTCCATTTCTTGTTTGATTGAAGTTTATCTGAAGGTGTGAGGCCTGTGGCTGACCGATGTCGACCGGACGGTCCCGCATGCTTCATAGAAACAATAAAAAACAAGCATTTGGAGCATGCATGGCGAAAACGTGCAAAATATGAGGCATGCGAAGCCGACCGGTCGATATCGGTCAGCCACAGGACTCAAAGCTTCACATAAACTTCAGTTGAAGAAAAAATGAAAGAAAAATACTCACCTGGGCCAAGAACCTGACCAACGACTGGGAACCGCTGTTACAAGAGGGCAGCGCCGCGCACGCGCCGCATGCTGGGCGCGCTCGAAAATTTTCCGCCGATCGCGTGTAAGGACTTTATATTTATTATGGTGGTATGCTGAGCACGCGCGGTAAATTTCGACGTCTCTATGAACGTGTTCTCCAACTTTTCTTGTCTTGGTACTACCTGAAAGTAGCTTTCGTGGAGAATTTTTTGAGGTACAGACTATCGAATATTCCTTTATTCCTTATTTTTAAACAGATTTTCAGGGAGACCGGCTGAAATTTTGCAGTTTTCATTACTTGTGTTCTATACATTGGCGGCCACATATTAAGCACACCTACGATTTTCGACCACAGAATTTTCTGCATATGTCAGCCTTAGAATGAGCAATCAAAACCAAGTTCCAATATGTGTTGGGGCTCTGTGGGGGGGGGGCTTCCTTCCTGTTGCTCACCTCGCGCAGAGATTCACTTGGAATTTGATTAAAAAATAGAAGTTCAAAATCAGAATTTGGAGCTGATTTCATGAAATATGGTACACCACTGCGTTGCTGTTCTTGACCCCTGGTTTGGTATGTGAATCGCTTCGTTACGGTGAGCTATAATCCTGGAACGAAAAGAACGCAAATCCGCGCTCTAGGTGCTCAACTTTTTAAAAAAAAATTTAGTGTGGGTACTGTAGCGACGTGTAGCTGATGGCATAATCAAGCTACAATCAGCTACAGTCAGCTACAGATTGTAAAATCAGCTACAATCACTACACGAGTTATTTCCCAGAAACTCTACATCAATTACCATAACGTTGTTCCTACATAATTTCGTCTGAAATAGTAGGGTGAAAAGGGCGAATAGGTGCTGAGCCAGCTCCATAGAGCTCTTCCTTATGCTCGTACTAGACGGTGACCAGGCTTCGCTCGGGCGTTCAATTTCTCCCTGCAATTTGAAGCTGATGCCAACACTTGTTGGTCAGCTTAAGTGACCCTTCTTCGTCCCATCCCCTTCTCTCAAGAAATGGGGTGAAGTTGCTTGCCTGGTAAATAAATTCTCCCAAAATGCTTGCCTTTTCCACGTTCAGCGTTTCGGAAAACCCCAGAAGGCACGTTTCACCGACCCGTGTGTAAGAATGCCGAAAGATCAGTAAAACAGAGAAATCGATATTTCGGTCAAAACGGTTGTCATATTCGTGTTCCGCGCACTGAGGTACCCAGTAGACATGTTTTTACCATCTCGTGGGCAAGAATGGCAAAAAATCACTGGAATCAATAAAGCAATAATTCGCCTAAAATGGTTGCCATATCTGTGTTCAGTGTATTGAGGTACTCCAGTAGACATGTCTTCATAGCCTCCTGGGCAAGAATAGCGAAAAATCAATAAAATCGACAAATTTACAGTGTCATGCAAAACGGCTGTTATATTCGTGTTCGGCGTATTGAGCAACCCTAGTAGGCATGTTCTCGCCAGTCCCTGGGCAAAAATTTCGAAAAATCAATAAAATCGATATAATCGATAAACCGATCGATGATCCCAGGTGCAACGTAGCCTATAGCCTCTGCCGGCCCCTGGAGAGTCTACATGCAAAATTTAGTCCGAATCGGTTGATGCTGCGTGATTTCTATTCAGAACATACAAACGTACGTACAAACATACATACACACATGCACACAAACATACAAACAAACAAACGCACAAACTTTCACTTTTATATATACAGATTGGCGAAAGTCAGCGGATTACACTCTTACTTAAATTTTTTCAGCTAGGTTTTAAAGCGAGTTATGGAGACTCTAAGAGAGCGCATAGAAGCGAACGTTACCAAGCATGTGAGCTTTTCATCCGACTAACAACAAGTGATTATGATTAACAATAAGACAAAAACGTCGCCAAAAAGCAACCACTACGATAGAAGAAATGTCGATTTTGCATTGCTCTGCTTTTGTAGTGTAATGAAGGGTGGCATGAATGTCTGTCATCAATTTCTCGAAAATGTCCCAATAATGCATTGCTACGCAAACTTCAAGGAATAGTGCTCTTATGCTTTGCATATTGAAAGAAAATGCAAAAAGCTGAGGATCTTCTTGAAATTTGGTCTAGAAAATAGCAAAAAGGGAATTCTTGGAATGTGCTCATTCAATGAACGACGAATGCTTAATATTCCTATTAACTTAATGCGACAGAAAACAAGTTGAGCTGTTTTACAAACTCCCTTCATTGTCCTTTCTTTTCTTTACTTTGGTTTCTACTTCTACCGCTTATTGAGTACGCTTTTCTTCTGTTTTCAGTTTGACTTTGGCTTATTTCATTGGAAACTACTTTTATAGGGAAACTACAAATTTTGCTGAGACACTTTATCTTCTTTTGTTGAAAGAAGTAAGTTTCACTCGTCATTGTGTTGATTGTTTTCCCTTTTTTTTACTCTTTGCATTTTTGATTACAGGGTGGACAAGTGCTAAGGTAACAACAGCCATCTTAAAATTATAGAAACTTGTTTTGCCTTGTAGTTAAAGTCGGCTGGGCATAAATCATAATTGATTAGTGATTAGGGCAAGTCTAAATTTTAGGTTCTATTGGCTTAATCGAGTGGTCACCCAGTCGGATAAATCTCAACCAGCTCTGTTAGTAGGTTTTCTCGCACAGTACACAAATCATAAAGTTGCTGTGCACCTTATTCAAAAGCGCTGAAGAGTAGGTTCCGTGATTGATCCCATCCATCTGTGCGTCACGATCTGTCACTCCACTTGGAAACTCAGGGTCTGTGTCGAAACTGGTGGAGGATATTACGATGGGAGGTTTTGATTTCTATTCATTATGAGGCGTTAAGTATAAAATTTATTGCATTACTCGAAATCGCACTGTGCTTCTTTTTCTGTGTGCCATTTTTCTTGTAACTGTAATTTTGGGCCACCCTGTGCATTCTTGCCGAATCATGGTTTTTGTGCATTGCTGCAGTCTACCCATCAACGTAATGCATTGTATTCGGAAATCGCGGTAACCAAAAGTTATAATTTTTCTTTCTCACGACTTTCAAATTTCTCTTACCATACGAGATGAAGTCATTGGTTCTGTGAAGAATCGTATTATCGAAGTGAAACCACTGCACTATGTAGTACTTGTATCGCCCACATAAGTTTTACGACCTTTCTGTTTCTTAGCGTTGAAGGGGATCGATCATGCGATCCAGTTTCCCAATGCCTATTATTAGGGCGTCTATTTTCTTCAGGTGTCCATCTCATAGCGTTTTTCTCAGAGAAGACGAGATAATAATGACAATGTCCACCATTACATCACTTATATTAGCTTTATTTTCGCGAATTTTGAGCAAAGATGAGATTCTTTTAGGTTTGCAGCAGTGTAATGCTGGTATAACAGATTTAAGACCTACGCAAAATCTACCTAATCATGTGGCTATGAAGTCGCTCTTCCGCAGATTTGACTCTCCTAGTTCATGGATTGTAGTCGGCTATAAGCTATATCGTCTGAAAGAAAGGTCAACAATATTTTTAGAAAAAATAACCATTTCGAACGACAAAGAAACAGTGCTTACTTGAAAAATGCATAGCGAGCATTGGGAAGTGCCTCTGGAAATCCGCTTGTCCGGCTGGTGACATCGCCCTGTACATATTCATCATTTCCAATCTGTTCTGTCTCATCTGATCGAAACTTGGTCTGGCGCCAGCGTACATTTGTGCACGTGCCTGGGCACGTCTTCTGCCCAACTGAACGAAAGAAAATCAGCACTTCAAATCACCTGTTCTTTCCCTCGCACAACGCCTACCTCGTCAAAGAAAGCCCTGGCTTCGGGTCCGAGAGAGGCTGCCTTCGCATGCATATGGGCCCGGAATTGCTCAAATCTCGTCGCCAGCTGCGGTGACATTGCTCTAAGTGCTGCTTTTGCCTGAACATGATCTCTTCATGATTTGTGACGAATTTTGATTGCAAATAACTGTTGTGGTTCAATAGCACTGTACCCCTTCGTCGTTCCCGTAGGTGTGGAAGTTCTGGAAAAATTGCCTCATGGTAGCGCGATCCTGCTCAGTGAATCCATTCATGAATCCCCTACCAGCTCCAGGCATGAACCCTTAAAATTTAATGATATCACATATGTACATAAATAAGAACCTAATCACGTAGCAGGTTCAAATATCATACCTCCGCCCTGCGCTGGAAATGTTTGCACTTGAGGAAATTGTGCAGTTGCACAAGAAAAACAAATAGCAAGGATGACGACAAGTTGCGGGAACATGCTGTGGAAAGCTACGACAAACTCAAAAGCCAAGTCGAATCTCAAAGACTATGGTGTGGAAGTGACCACCTGTTACGCTTTTATTCTTGTGACAAGGGGTCGTCACGTGCGGCGTAGGTGATCAGAGGAAAAAGAGTAACAGAACACAACATTGTAGAGAAATTTACTGCGGTCATAGAGCGCAAGAAAACCAGATAGGAGTTCGGACAAGATCGTCTTCTTCTGCAATTAATGTTTCCTGTGTATGACGAATTATATATCAAAACTGAGACCAAAAATGTTTCACAGTTATCAGCATTGGGCGAAGAACGGTTCGCGGCATTATGTTTTCGGTTTTGTACCATTCGCACAATTTCGTCGAATGATTCTAAAAGCGTGAATTTCCAGTTTTCATTGTTCGCATGCAACCGCCGTAGATATGCGGAAAATCGAAAATGTGCGGGAAGTGAAAAATTCGTGGGGAAAATCGCAAAAATTCTGTTCCCGTAGGATTTCGGCGAATTTCGTAATGCGATTTGATCGCGCCACGACGCAAAGCTGCGCGATTCGATCACACATCGCGCTCATGGATCGCGCTCTAGCCTCGTGCGACTATGCAAATCACGAGAAAATCGATAAGGTACTCTCACATTGCGATTTTCCACGTTATCGACCACGCAAAGGCAACCTATTCCAGATATGGCGCACACTCTTAGAGCCCGGTATTACCAATCCCGTAAGATTGCTAAAAAATTGCGATTTGAAAAAAGAGAATTTTATTTTAGAGAAGAAGCGCAGGTTTCCAGTGTTGCCGATGTCTTTACTACTGAAATCGATTGCCCCGAAACCGACGGTGCATGTCCTAACGCTTCATTCCGCCGGCTTGCAGCAGGGTCCTGGAGTACCCGCAACTTTCAGGCAATCAGTGATACGTTTAAATTGAACTGATTTGAAAAAACAATCGAGAGAAAGCCACAACCTGCGCGGGCAGCTGATCACTAGTGCAACCACAGTGAAGGGTGTCAAAGTAGAAACTGAGCTCTTAACCGCCAACAGTACAGAATAGAATTGAACGTAACAGATTTTCTCCAGGAAATTTGACTTTTGACCCAGTGGGATGCAACAATAATCCCAGCGGCATATTGCAATTTTATATAGGAAACGTGAGAGGGTGACTTCTCATTTTTCAACTAGTACTCACACGGTGCGTGTCGCACCGCAACACACGCTTCTTTCGTATAAGGGAGAGGTTCAAGCGTATACGGAAGACGAGTTCGGATTTCAACCGAAGTCACGCTTCCCGCGCAATTTTTCCATTTAAAAAACGGTCTAGCAAAGGAATTTAAGGCTGAAGATGAATTATTACTATAATTATTATATAAAATTGTCGACCAAGCTGATTCGATTGGAGAAGGTCACGTCGCTTCATCTTACCAACGAAAGAGGCCACAACAGGCTACCAGGACAGAATTTCCACAGAAAATTCAACGCGTTCGCCCCGCGAATCTACTGGAATGAATGAGGTTCTGACCTAAGGCCTCACAGCCCTGATATAGGAGTGAGAACAGAATCTAGTTCTGCAAGCCTTTCTCATCATTATCAGGGATTATCACCTCACTCTAGGTATGTAATAATGTGTATTAACTAATTGATTAAAGGCGTGTCATCCATAACACACAATTCGTGGCAGCAACCATCGGTCGACCGTCGTCGACTCTACGGTCGACCGAAATTCACTTACCTAAGCACGTGTTAAGGTAAGTAAATGGTACTGACAGATCAGTATTTTTCCGCTTCTTTTGCATAAAAAACGTTTCCTCAGGCCCCAATGAAGCCGTCCCGAATCCCAAAGCCCAAATTCGCTGAAAAATCGAAAATTCGCTGGAAAAGCGAGAATTTCCCGTAAACACCGCGAAAATGCTGTTTTCGTGGAATTCCGGCGAATTTCGCAATGCGATCTAATCGCGCAGCGACGCCATGCGCGCGCGATCGCGCATCGCACCCACAGATCGCGCACTAGCCGCATGTGACCATGTAGATCACGGGGAAATCGATAACGTATCTTTCACATTGCGATTTTCCACGTTATCGACCATGCGAAGGCAAACCATCCCACATACGGCGCACACGCGTCGAACGTCGGCTGCCGCTGCTGCTCTTAAACTTACCTGGCTGGGAGGCTCTCGCGATCAAGAAGGCGGGACCTCCATGGTGAGGCCCGTGCATTGCACTTTCGCACAGGCTGACCTGTGTGGCAGCCTCGAGTTGAGGTTAGCCAACAGCTAAATTTTTGCGTGTGGGGCTGCGTTCGCGCGGCCCTGATCTTCAGGATTTCCTCATTTTTTGAAACTAACGCCAACAAAATCAATAAAAAATAGAGTAAATAAGGTCTAATAAAAATAAAATAGAGAAACAGAAGCTCAATAAAAAATTGATTTTTAGCACGATTCCGCGTGGCCGTGCCTCCACTCCAAGAATTCAAGAGATTTCGACGGCTAAACAGGTAAATTCGCGTTTTATCATGTTTTCACTATAATTTCTAAAGAATCAGCGAAAAAGAAGGAATTCCCATGAATTCGTGTGGTTTTCTTCAAAATTCGCTGAAAAATTACAATTTCGCTGAATTCGTAGGAAATCCCCGTAGTTGAAGGAAATTGCAAAGAAATCTTTTTTTTTCAATTTGTTTCTGCAGTTTCAAGCAAAATTTCGCACAAAAATTCCATTTTTTCGCCGCAAAAGGGAAAAAAAAGGAAAATGGGCAGAACAAGGCATCTCGCGCCAGTGTGCCTCAGGAACGTCGTCGCACATCAGTCTCACAGCGATTCCGCAGATTTCCTCACCTTCATGCGTAATCACTGTCCCGCATGGCATACGGAACACAATATGCGGTGCCTATATAAAGACGCGGTCCCTGTGATGCTCCGTTCATTCCTGAACATATACTAAAATTGGAACAATACAGAGAAGATTAGCATGGCCCCTGCGCAAGGATGACACGCAAATTCGTGAAGCGTTCCAAAATTTTTTGTATACCACTGTTCTGTGCACGACTATCCCCACGTCCCGGACTTTAAAACCCGCCGCCGTCCCCTACCAGCGTTTAGTTTTTATAGTTCGCGTGAAACCGCTGGAATTACGCGAAAAATCAGGAAATCGCTGAAAAATCGAAAATTCGCTGGAAAATCGAGAATTTCCCGTAAACACCGCGAGAATTCTGTTTTCGTGCAATTTCGGCGAATTTCGCAATGTGATCTGATCGCGCAGCGACGCCATGCGCGCGCGATCGCGCATCGCACCCACAGATCGCGCACTAGCCGCGTGTTACCTTGTAGATCACGAGGAAATCGATAACGTATCTTTCACATTGCGATTTTCCACGTTATCGACCATGCGAAGGCAACCATCCCACATACGGCGCACACGCGTCGAACGTCGGCTGCCGCTGCGGCTCTTAAACTTACCTGGCTGGGAGGCTCTCGCGATCAAGAAGGCGGGACCTCCATGGTGAGGCCCGTGCATTGCACTTTCGCACAGGCTGACCTGTGTGGCAGCCTCGAGTTGAGGTTAGCCAACAGCTAAATTTTTGCGTGTGGGGCTGCGTTCGCGCGGCCCTGATCTCCAGGATTTCCTCATTTTTTGAAATGAACGGCAACAAAATCAATAAAAATAGAGTGATATAAGGTCTAATAAAAATAAAATAGAGAAACAGAAGCTCAATAAAAAATTGATTTTTAGCACGATTCCGCGTGGCCGTGCCTCCACTCCACGAATTCGAGAGATTTCGACGGCTAAACAGGTAAATTCACGTTTTATCATGTTTTCACTAATTTCTAAAGAATCACCGAAAAAGAAGCAATTTCCAAAAATTTATTTGCGATTCTTCAAAATTCACAGAAAAAAATGAGAATTTCGCAAAATTCGTTGGAAATCCACGTAGTTGAATGAAATTGCAAACAAATCTTTTTTTTTGAATTTGTTTCTGCTGTTTCAAGCAAAATTTCGCACAAAAATTCCATTTTTTCGCCGCAAAAGAGAAAAAAAAAGAAAATGGGCACAACAAGGCATCTCGCGCCATTGTGCCTCAGGAACGTCGTCGCACATCAGTCTCACAGCGACAATGCTGATTGTCGTGATTTCCCGGCGTCGCTCGCGCGTGGACTAGCAGACCCAGAACTAATGCATCGGTTGAGCAACTACCAGGAAACCCGCGACCTAATGCAGACGGGACATGTAACCCGCCAAGGTTGATAGCACGTTGGCTTGCGTCAGAATGCATGTATTCACCTGCCACGTAACTCAAGGCACAACTGCAGTGGAGGCCCCTAAGCTACCAACCATATCAAACACCGCTGTTACACAACTGCACCCGGGCATCTCCGGATGCACCAACACTGACTCATGTGACACAACAGTACGACATATATGAATTGCAAGAGAGCTGCCACCATCTCCTGCCGGCACCGCACATATGCATGATGTTAACTGTACTGTCTATACAACCGCCTCTCTGCGGCACGCGTCTGTAGTTCTTGCTACACAACACGAACACATAAACTGCCCAATTTCATAGCCCGCATAAATATGAACACAAATATACAACAAAAGAACTAAGGGGAAGAATCCAACCAGCCCAGTCACTAGGGGTCATAGCAAACACAACTCCTCGGCCGTTCGGACAAGCCGGCAGGGTGAGCCTGTGCTCAACGCCTTCGAGCAGACCTTACTGACGCCGAGTTACCTCTCTTGACGCTGCTCCTCTTCTGTCCTTGTTCCAGTGCTTGATGTTATACGACACTTGTGAACCAACATCTACTTGCATCCCTTGACTTCTTTCGCAACCGCTCCCTTCGAGTGACAACGCAGGAATGAGAGTTGAGTGCACGCGCGCCGGCTATTTATGCAGTTTCGGCGCAGGGGGCGGAGCCTAACGTGCGCATGCGAGGAGCGTAGGACCATTGCGCGCGCGACCTGGCGAACGAACGATGGAATGAAAGAAGAGTCGCACGAAGTCGCGACACTGGGGGGCGACACAATGATCCGAGGCTGAGCTGTGCTTGCCCTTACCTACGAGTTAAACGAGACACACATCTACGAGTCAATCGAAGACTACCAGACGGGCCTACTCCTCGGCTTTTCAAACAGCTGGTTGGATCCGGATGTAAGCATGAAGAGACTTCTGGGGTGTGACGTCTAGTTACCTACGGCGGGATAAAAATGGGACTTTCTTCTTCGGCAGGAACGGCTATGTACATGGCTTCGACACTGTGCTGGATGTTCTTGACGATCGGCGTGGCTTGACGTGACGATGTTGACGGCAACAGAGTGAAGCGAAGAACCAAAAGAAATAAATTTTGCCTACGAGCGCGTTTTGTGCGCTAGGGGAATTGTGTTTTGAGTGAGGGGGAGATTTTACCTCACAGGCGAAAGATGAACCCCTGGGGTCAAGTTAGAAGGCGAAAGAAAAGGGGATACCCGAATCTGCACAAGAAAGTAAACCACGGTCTCCCACCGTGCCCCTGAGCGTGCTACGAAAGCACTCGTAAGTTGTGAAGTCATTGTTGCACACGTACCTAAAATAGAGTTGGGCACAACAACGACAAAGGTGAACTTAAGGTCCACCGAAAAGCAAAAAGAATAAAAACCGTAAGTTGAAAATGGACGAAACTTGCGTGAGAAAACCTACCTTGAGAGCTCGGCGGATTCAATGGAACCCTGTGCTCTCACCTTTCCTCACCATATCTGCCATGTTCTTACATAGTTCCAAGAAACCACTGTATGCTGCCGCATCGATGTCGTTGTCCACACCATTGTTGAGATCACAGAATGATGTGTCATGCCACTTCGACTTGCAAGCGCTACAGCGTTTCGTTTCCCAGAGCGGGCATTCGGTCTCACCATGTCTTTCACAACACAGAAAGCAACCACCACGATTCGCATTCAACTTCATGCGTTCCGTCAACCTGGAAATAACCAAACAGTTGGAGGAACAATGTCGACCATTACAGAAGAAACATGTGACAGATGATGATGACGACGTAGGTCGCTGTAAACTCGCAACAACCCGTTGTTGCTCCAGAAGAATGGGCTTTGAGGGCCCATCCTCGGGGCCGGCAACACGCTGTGGCTGAGCCGACAGTGCCTTGACTTCCAATGGCTTCTGTACATGAACTTCTTCAAGAAATTCGATGGACGGCGTGGGCGACGTAGTCCTATCCTTGTTCGGCGTGATCGCAAACACCCTTGGCCATGGAATATATTCCCTAACCCTAGATGGTTGCGATGGTGCTAAAAGGGGTGTCGTACACGCAGATGTTGAGGCTGAACTTATCGGCGAATCTGTGTGCATGGGTGCAGAAGCACTGTGTGAGGAGAGGTCACCTACCTGTGTAGTCGAAGCAGAAAGGCCTGGCTGCGACTGAAGGTGCTCGGTGAGTAACGTATGATAAAGCTCGTAAACTTTCACGAGTTCTGCGTGAATTGCTGCTGATGTTACTACAGCTGTTACGATTTTACCATACGTGACTCCGTACGAGGCTAACAGATTTACCATGATATTAATCTCTGAAAGCTGTGCAAACACTACAGACAACAGTTGGGCATGCATCATGCTACGACGATGAAGGATATTATCCGCATAACTGTGTAGTGTCGATAACCGTACGAGCATCACGTCGGATGTCAGATGGCCTTGAGTGGTAAGTCCTTGGAGGTAAGTAGCAGCCTCCTCTGAAAGGGATGTTAGTGCTGTTAGTGCTTGTGCAACAACCAAGACAGGGAGATGCTTGGACTGGATTCCTACGAAGTCTGACGGCGAAGGTGAGTGGATCTCCGTAGTGAAGATGCTGCGAACCTGTTGGAAAAGGTCAGAATGCAGGAAATTGTCAATCAAGACATAGTCATGCTGCCCTAGATGGTTGGGATTAAACATGCAATCTGGGTTAAGAGAAGATGTTAGTAGCTGTGTTAGTTGCAAGGTGGAACGATGCGAACAAGGAACCGAGAATGCCTGGATATCGTTATCGCTGTCATGATGGAACTTGCGATTGACATTCTGGCCTCTAGCAATGGCTGAAATCAGTTCGATGACTGTGGCTGGACGAGTGTACGAATCGAACTGCTGTTGAACATGCAAAGGAGACAGATCGATAGAAGGAAAGGTACCAACATGCTTAGAAGAAGTAGGTAATTGTACACAAGTTAACGTATTCCACATACGGTCTGAAAGAAGAGAATCTGTGCTAGACGGCTGCGATGTTATAGCCCGACTAGTACAGGACTCTTGTGAAGGTGTCGGCAAACGTGTCGGCTGTGCGGAGTAGGATCGTTTCCTCCGACGTATACTGCTGAAAGGAGAAGCGAAAGGATGTGGCAAACCTATCTGCGTGGAAACCACAGGTCTTGAAGGTTGTGCGCTTCCTCGACGCTTTCTTCTTGCGATGGTAGCACGGACACGTTGCATAGCTAGTACGCAGTTGTTATCGCTTAGCTGTCAGGCTGTCGTTGAAAATGTATCCTGTAATAGAGAGGATAGTTAACAAGGCAGACTGACAATGACACCTTAAAATGTGAAATGTGAGGTACACGTGCAATGTTACTTGCACTGTGAGGGGTTATACCCGATAAGTGGCAATGTGTAAACGATTATACGGTCAACCAAGTAGGACATACTAAACCTAATAGAAGTACCTAACGCTAATACGTGGAAAGACTAATGGACTAATTGTTACGTTAGAGGAGGGATAGAGAAGAGGGAAAGATGAAAAAGGATGTAATCGCAAAGTACTATTTGGAAGTAGAAGCTAGAAGCTAGGGCTAAAAAAACTAAACTTGCAAACTAAACACTAGTAACTGATTTAAGCTACGGGTATAAGGGAAATAAGGAAATGTAATGGAGGAGATAGAGAGAGAGGAAGAAGGACCTACACAAACAGCGTGGATGTAATGACGCAATATGTGTAGATGGATTATGTGACAGGAAAGGTATGAAGAAAGAGGAGAATCACTATGTGCTAAAAGGCTGATCGATAATCAGATGATGTGACACATGAAACGGACAGAGAATGATTTTCTTAGCGAAGACGTGAATCAGTGAAGTTAAGGAACTACTTAGAGTACCTAAGCGTATCTGATCTGAATCGACGCTGAACACGTGAGCTACCGTAACATGTGATCGCATTAGAGCACGTTAGATGAAATGTGCTAATTCACAAGCCACTATACGAGTAATGTGAGCATCTACTACCACCACACCTACCTGAAACATGATCGAACACATCTTACCTTCCCTGGTGGTAGAAGGATGCATGGACCTGTAAAACTACAAGCCCTGTGGGGAAATATGGGGGACACCAGTAAACTGGTGTTGTGAATGTAAGTTGTCAGTAATGCCTAAACGTTAAGGTTTCTGGGCCTGAAAACGTCCATCGTCGTTACCCTCAAAGAGTTGTTATATTCCTAAGGATGTTTCTGGGAATATGGCTTGAAGGAAGAGATACCTAGAAGGACGGTCCAGAACCTTAAATGGGTAAAGACTAATCCCGAAATGAGACACATGGATGTTTCCTACAAACGGTGTTCCCGAAATAGTCAATACCTATAAGAACGTTTGGTACTACTGCAACTACAATGTGGTGAAGAGGCAAATCAAAACAGAATCTCGACTAAACTTAGTATCCTACGACGACAACTGTGATAAACGACTACGGGTAATAGGATTGCTCCTAGAATGAAGCAAACCCGTTGAAGGGTTATCGTAAAGATGTTCAAATGTAACCCTAACCGTACCTGATTGTCCAATTGTCGAATTACCTCCGATGGTTTGAACAGTTTCCTGTTGGGGGTGTGGAGACCAAGTTTGTCCGCAGCTACTGTTGTTATAAAGCTGAGTTGAGATCCTGGATCGAGGAGTACCGTGATGCCCTGAAATTGATCAGGTACATCGTGAACTTCGTCTTTACCTACTTCACTCTAGGGGTATAAATTGTGTAAAGCAATCAACGTAGTCTGCGTGCTCGTCAAAACCGGCTAAATGCTGAGCAAGTCGTTGTCGGGGTAAGGTGATCCTGGTGGATGACGGGAAGAGACCTTGGTCTTGACTCCGAACAACTTCCATGTGTGCCGTTTTCGCGCTGATAGCGGTTGTGACCACGAGAACAGTCTCGAGATCTACAACTATCGCGCAGTGGACTCGCTGATGGTGACGAGTCAGTACAAAGGCCACACTTAGCTCTAGTATCCTGTAATCCGCAACTAGACGACCTAAAATGACCTGAATGGGGATGATTTCTACAATGAGGAACACAAATAAGATGGTACTAGTGTCCTCTGCGATCCCTACAATCACTGATCACATCGTCTGGACGAACATAGGAACGAATCACAGAAACAACACTTAGACGGATCATATATGACAGATAGTGACTGTGGACGAGAACGCTGACATGAACATGGACTTAGGACGTAAACGTTGACGCTCGACACTGTGAATGCGCTCCAATGAACGCTGTGAAGCTGATTCCGGCGTAGTCACGAAGGTTTCCTTGTCAACGACGGTTGCTCGAATCTGGATGCGGAGCGAATGAAGTGTGTCGCTGCCGACGTCGTAAATAGCCTGATGTTATCCTGGCAGATTCGACGAGGCAAGATAGTAAAACAACACATCCATACGTTCACAAAGGATAGAAAGGCTGCCATGCAAAATGTGAAAAAGGAAGCTACCTGACGCTTCTGGAGCTGATGGAACTGCTCACTAACTAAAGCGTCTTACACACACAGATCTAAAGGGTGTGGAACTTACCTGTCTCGTTGCGATGTCCAGATCTTCCATCGCCTTGGTAACACGGATCGTAAGTTGCGATAGTCATGGTCATAGAACCGAAGAGTGGAAGTGCTCGCAAGACATAGTAACTGCACACAAACTACCCAAAGTATCTAAAATCGCAATTCGTGAACACACTATACTAAGCTAAGGAACGACGGCAGGTGCGCCATATGCGAAAGTGTTGTGCAGCAATGGTACAGACGAATGCAACAAGGAATGCTGTGTATAATGATCACAAGCGACAATGCATAAGGCACAAGGAATGCAACAGAGAGTGATGATTTACCACAAGGTTGCACGGAGCACAAGAACGGGATGAGAAACGACTACTGCCAGCGGGGCCAAAGTCTTAGATAACGCTGCGGCGTGTTTAAGTGCAAACCCCATCGACCATGAAGAACACAACAGACGAATACGTGCAGCACACGCCACTGCACCATGCGAGAGTAATCGCAGAAGGCGTTTTAGGATTTGCAACAAAAACCTGGCCAACAGAAAGGGACTAAGCCTGCCCTAGGGTCCGCGGTCACCTACCTCCTACGCTTGGATGGGAATTTTTTCTCCCTATGTAACACAAGCTGCAGATAGCGAGCCAAGTAGGTCTTAGCTGCAAAGCCCTGTTATCCCCCCGGCTACCACTAGCCCTTGCCGAGTCCCATCTACGAACCTATGACGTGCATGAGTTTTGCGCTGTATAGTTAGAGGTTGACTACAAAGCAGTTGTGCAGTGGGCTATGCGGGAGCAAACGCAAGCAGGGTCCGATCGCAATAACCAGACGCGGGTTTGCCATCCCCACGGCTGATCACAGTCCAGATGCACCATGTCGTGATTTCCCGGATTTTTTTTCTCAACTCAGCTTCATGACAACAGTAGCTGCGGACAAACTTGGTCTCCACACCCCCAACAGGAAACTGTTTAAACCATCGGAGGTAATTCGACAATTGAACAATCAGGTACGGTTAGGGTTACATTTGAACATCTTTACGATAACCCTTCAACGGGTTTGCTTCATTCCAGGAGCAATCCTATTACCCGTAGTCGTTTATCACAGTTGTCGTCGTAGGATACTAAGTTTAGTCGAGATTCCGTTTTGATTTACCTCTTCACCACATTGTAGTTGCAGTAGTACCAAACGTTCATATAGGTATTGACTGTTTCGGGAACACCGTTTGTAGGAAACATCCATGTGTCTCATTTCGGGATTAGTCTTTACCCATTTAAGGTTCTGGACCGTCCTTCTAGGTATCTCTTCCTTCAAGCCATATTCCCAGAAACATCCTTAGGAATATAACAACTCTTTGAGGGTAACGACGATGGACGTTTTCAGGCCAGAAACCTTAACGTTTAGGCATTACTGACAACTTACATTCACAACACCAGTTTACTGGTGTCCCCATATTTCCCCGCAGGGCTTGTAGTTTTACAGGTCCATGCATCCTTCTACCACCAGGGAAGGTAAGATGTGTTCGATCATGTTTCAGGTAGGTGTGGTGGTAGTAGATGCACACATTACTCGTATAGTGGCTTGTGAATTAGCACATTTCATCTAACGTGCTCTAATGCGATCACATGTTACGGTAGCTAACGTGTTCAGCGTCGATTCAGATCAGATACGCTTAGGTATTCAAAGTAGTTCCTTAACTTCACTGATTCACGTCTTCGCTAAGAAAATCATTCTCTGTCCGTTTCATGTGTCACATCATCTGATTATCGATCAGCCTTTTAGCACATAGTGATTCTCCTCCTTCTTCATACCTTTCCTGTCACACAATCCATCTACATATAATGCGTCATTACATCCACGCCTTTTGTGTAGGTCCTTTTTTTCCTCTCTCTCTATCTCTTTCATTACATTTCCTTGTTCCCTTTATACCCATAGTTTAAATCAGTTACTAGTGTTTAATTTGCCAATTTAGTTTAATTTTTTAGCCCTAGCTTATAGCTTCTACTTCCAAATAGTATTTCGTGATTACATCCTTTTTCATCTTTCCTTCTTCTCTATCCTTCCTCTAATGTAACAATTAGTCCATTAGTCTTTCCACGTATTAGCGTTAGGTACTTCTATTAGGTTTAGTATGTCCTACTTGGTTGACCGTATAATCGTTTACACATTGCCACTTATCGGGTATAACCCCTCACAGTGCAAGTAACATTGCACGTGTATCTCACATTTTATATTTCACAATTTAAGGTGTCATTGCCAGTCTGCCTTGTTAACTATCCTCTCTATTACAGGATACATTTTCAACGACAGCCTGACAGCTAAGCGATAACAACTGCGTACTAGCTATGCAACGTGTTCGCGCTACCATCGCAAGAAGAAAGCGTCGAGGCGCGGCCCTGATCCTCACGATTTCCACATTTTTTGAAGTCAACGCCAACAAAATCAATAAAAATAGAGTAAATAAGATCTAATAAAAGTAGGATAGAGAAACAAAAGCTCAACTAAAAATTGATTTTCAGCACGATTCCGCGTGGCTGTGCCTCCACTCCAAGAATTCCGGGGATTTCGACGGCTAAACAGGTAAATTCGCGTTTTATCATGTTTTCACTAATTTCTAAACAATCACCGAAAAAGAAGCAATTTCCATGAATCCATGTGCTTTTCTTCAAAATTCACAGAAAAAATGAGAATTTCGCAAAATTCGTTGGAAATCCCCGTAGTTGAAGGAAATTGCAAACAAATCTTTTTTTTGATTTTGTTTCTGCAGTTTCGAGCAAAATTTTGCGAAAAAATTCCATTTTTTCGTCATAGAAAGAGAAAAAAAGGGAAAATGGGCAGAACAAGGCATCTCGCGTCGGTGTGCCTCAGGAAGGTCGTCGCACATCAAACCCACAGCGATTTCGTGGATTTCCTCGCATTTACTCGGAATCGCTGTCCCGCACAGCATACGGAACACAATATGCGGTGGCTATATAAGGACGCGGTCCCCATAACTCATCGTTCATTCCTGAACATATACTAAAATTGGAACAATACAGAGAAGATTAGCATGGCCCCTGCGCAAGGATGACACGCAAATTCGTGAAGCGTTCCAAAATTTTTTGTATACCACTGTTCTGTGCACGACTATCCACACGTCCCGGACTTTAAAACCCGCCGCCGTCCCCTACCAGCGTTTAATTTTTATAGTTCGCGTGAAACCGCTGGAATTACGCGAAAAATCAGAAAATCACTGAAAAATCGAAAATTCGCTGAAAAATCGAAAATTCGCTGAAAAATCGAAAATTCGCTGAAAAATCGAAAATTCGCTAGAAAAGCGAGAATTTCCCGTAAACACCGCGAAAATTCTGTTTTCGTGCAATTTCGGCGAATTTCGCAATGTGATCTGATCGCGCAGCGACGCCATGCGCGCGCGATCGCGCATCGCGCCCACAGATCGCGCACTAGCCGCATGTGACCATGTAGATCACGGGGAAATCGATAACGTATCTCTCACATTGCGATTTTCCACGTTATCGACCACGCGAAGGCAACCCATCCCACATACGGCGCACACGCGTCAAACGTCGGCTGCCGCTGCTGCTCTTAAACTTACCTGGCTGGGAGGCTCTCGCGATCAAGAAGGCGGGACCTCCATGGTGAGGCCCGTGCATTGCACTTTCGCACAGGCTGACCTGTGTGGCAGCCTCGAGTTGAGGTTAGCCAACAGCTAAATTTTTGCGTGTGGGGCTGCGTTCGCGCGGCCCTGATCCTCACGATTTCCACATTTTTTGAAGTCAACGCCAACAAAATCAATAAAAATAGAGTAAATAAGATCTAATAAAAATAGGATAGAGAAACAAAAGCTCAACTAAAAATTGATTTTCAGCACGATTCCGCGTGGCCGTGCCTCCACTCCAAGGCCCGTATGCATGAACATCCCCGCTGGGGAGGGGATCGGCTGTTAAGCATTGCAGCGATCCCCAGCGGGGTTCGCGCACATCTCCTCCCTCGATCCCCGTATGCATGAAGCGAGGGGATCCCCTGAGGGGAGGGGATGTGCATCCCCTACGAATAGTAGGGGTTCGAGAGGGGATCACGCTCAGCAATCAATTGTTTCCTTTCGTAATTCTGCATTTTTTTCGTGAATTGCAAGCTTTTCTACGGTTCTTTGCCCAACTTTACTAATGTTCTATTCTTTATGTGTTTCATCCATTTCAAGTGTCTGCCATTCCTTTTTTGAGTGTAGCTTTTGCACCTGGGTGGGTGACTATTCATACGAAAGGTAATTAACGAGGTCGTCTCGCACCTCGCTCGCACCTTGTTAAGGGCCAGCTGATTTCCCTCTTAAATATACCCAAATCGATGATTCTGATTAGCTTTATCCCTAAATGAGTGCGACTAGCCATTTCATAGACCTAGAAGTAGCTAGAATTTTGCTACAAAAACTCGTGTGCTTATTTTTTAGCGCTCAAACTCTAGTGACAGTCAAAGTGCTCTCCATATGATGCGCGGCACTTATATCATAGATATTTTTCCAGTGCTCAGAACGATTTCTAGGTCCATCTCACAGGTTACTCCTTTACTAGAGTGAAAAGGGAAGATGGAGTTAGGAGTTTTCCATGGAATGCTTACTTATACATCAAGCAAATCAAGCAAAACAAAAAAAACTTCAACAAAAATTCTTAAATTAACTGAAATGTGACGATGAGTTATTCTAGGAGTCAGTAATTGGCAGGGTGACGGAGAATTGTTCAAGTAGCCTACGAGTGATCAGTGTAGTCAAAAATCACCGGATGGGTATGTGGAAAGTTGGTAGCCCTTAACAAGGTGCGAACGAGGTGCGAGACGGGTCTCGCTAATTACTTTTCGTATGAAAGGTCCCCCTCCCTTGCACCTCTCTTCTCTATAACCGTAATTTATGATTTTAACTTTACTTCATAATTTAAACTTTATAATCAATGCATTCCCTCCTCAACGGCACTTTCAGACGGTGTTTCGATACTGAGGCCGTGGATGTCGCTGTCCAAGAACGAAATGTGACAAAAGTGAAGGAGCAGACTTATAAGTATCCTAACAATGATGTGAACCACGAAAATGTTCGAAAATATGGGAAAAATGGACTCACACACTTTAAAAACCAAATTATTCCAGCCTTAGCGGCATTTTCACACGGTGTTTCGATGC